>OX453030.1:3583795-4212938 GCA_949699075.1 Asteroscopus sphinx | reverse complement strand
TGTTGTAAAAACAGCAAGACTTTGAGTGTCCAGAAAGACGGCATAACATTTCATCGTTAAGTTAATAATGTCATTATCCAATTAGATTTTTCAACTGATTTAATATTTAATGAGAGTTCATCTTATACTGGTTAATTCGTAACGGACACCAAAGGTGCAGACGGCACGTTGATGTCTTTCACAAAACATCTCTTTCTTACGCAAGCACTTAATACACTATCTCTTTCCCTCTATTTAATTGTCAATGTAACTAGTGATGTACTAAATCTGTTATCGATGAAACAAAGTTCTCCATACTATCAACGAAATTGAAAAATATAGGTAGTAGAATATTTTGCAATCTACAAAAAAAAAAAAAACTACGATTTCAAACATTCAATCTTTATATACCTATAACAGCCAGGGAGTCTACTCCCGTTCAACGATAAACGAACTTTTGTTCCGACCGATACGTACACGATAAATGATATATGTACCTTTTTTAGGGTTCCGTAGTCCTACAAGGAACCCTTACAGTTTCGTCATGTCCGTCCGTCTGTCCGTCTATCCATCTGTCCGTCTGACCTAATCCTTTACAGCTTAATAACTTCTACAGTTATAAATATAAGTACATGTCATTTTGTTAAAAGATAGTTTAAATATAGATCTCAATTTTAAAAGAATAAAAAATGCGTGATTATGTATTTTAGGGGTGGCGCCCATACATGTGAAATGGGGATGAAAATATTTTTTTCGCTCCACCCCCTCGTGTGTGGTATCATTGAATAGGTCTACTAAAATGAAGGTAATGTTTCATACAGCACTTTTTTTATCAGGTGTACCATCTGCGAAATATAGCCAGCTAAAGTGGCTTGCAATGTGTCCCCCCCCTGCCATCTCTAAACTATGTAACGTAGATACTTATAATTCTCCACGTTGATAGACCTTTGTAAAAAATCTCTTTTAAAATTATTTTGAGTATAATGTGATTATAAATTTTTGAGTTATAGAGAGAAAACTGAAAAATACTTAAGACGTCCTAGTTTAAAGGTCATTGACCTTAGAGAAAAATGATCTTAGCAAAGAATGCTCCTTTAGTTAGTCCTTTAGTTAGTTAGTGTTCCTTCGTGAGACACATTCGAGGCTCTTAAGGTCATCAGAAAACCTCACGTTGGCGATACCATCGCATTCCACAAATTTCTTTGGTAATTCTTTTACAGTTCAGGCTGCTCGCCTGTGGAATGCTTTGCCAATACAAATAAGGCGTGCTCAATCTTTGCCTATATTTAAAAAACTGGTAAATGATCGCTACCTATCATCACTGTAATTTCCGGCAGGTACATTATGTAATATTTAGACATATTGTATTGTATTTATTATGTTTATTGTATCTTATATTTATGTAGTTTTGTTATAGATATATGTATAGTATTTATGTTATGTAGTATATGTATTCTATTATGTTGTTACACTGCGTACTACCCCTCTCTTTACTTGCCCATATTGTCCATCCTAAGGTTGTCTGGAAGATTTTTCTTTGTTGATTTCTCCATGAAGCTACTTGGTCTTTTACTTCTTTCGAAGGCCTCTTTGCGAAAAACTTCCTCAATTAAAATCAATCGCACTATTACATCCCTGAAAATGTTTGGTTTTGTTAAAACCTATTAAATATCACAATAATACTATCAAACGCGGTTTGACAAGTAAACACTGAAAAAATTACTCAGTACTATCAGAATTTCGCTTTCAATTACTACTAAAATAAAATAATAAAAAAGATTTCAATACCCAAAACAGACCTCTTGAGCAGTCGCATAATTTGAGGTTACATTGACGACAATTGTACAGTTTACTGTCTAATTCAACATTGTTTATATAAAAACAATCAGAAATATATCAAATAGGTTAGGTAAGGTTAGAACTGTGAGCGAGCGAAGTGAGTGGTGCCGCGGTAGCTGCCAGCGAGTACTAGAACCAAATTACAGTTATTAGTTGTTATATTCATTAGTCACAAAATTTGTTTTATTTGATTATATCGAATGGTATTTATAATGGCTTTATTATAAAAGCTCAAAGTTACAAATGCACTATTCGGCTATACATATATAAAATTAATTTATTTAAAAAATGATTAGTGGTGATTAGATTTATTTTTTATTTTTTTTGTCCTTTAAATTTAAGTTATTTTTGAGTAGGTTCTTTTCTTTTGAATAACGTTTTATTTACGTGCTAATTAGCTGTTATAGTTTGCAATAATATTTGTTTTTGTTCCATGCTGTGTTCACTTTTAAATGTTAAGTAGGTACTATAATATTTATACCTAGACGTAGTACCTAGTATGTTAATGTAACATTTTGTGTAATATTGCTGGGTAAAATAAATAATATAATACTACTACTAAATTAATTATTTTATTATTTATTTACTATATAAACGGACAATTACCTCTTTTAAAATATCCGCTTTACAAAATAATAACTCCATATTCAACACCAAATAAATACATAAAGATATTTTTAAAGATATAATTATCTTAATTCTGAAAGCACAGAGCACCCGTCTTACTTTCAAAATTAAGATAATTTTGAAAGACCCTACATGTAATACTTACTATTATTATTAGTATATTAATAACTTTATTATTAAATAATATTAAAAGAAATAAGAAGCTAAAATCCTTATAATTAATACTACGTATTACATAAAAATAATATCGATAAAATAATATTTTATCGATATTATATCGTGTTGAATCTAAATCTGTCGCGTCTCTAACCCTACAAAGTTTGAAGTTTCTATGACATAATGACATTGTCAGGGCCAACCGGATCGCAGTACCCCGCTTCCTCATACCTCAGCTAGTGGCAGAATTGTTTGTACGCATTAAATTCAACAATATCCGTCTAGGGGCTGTGTTGTCGCTGATTATAGGTGTGAATATACGTACCTTATTCAATGGACATTCATTGTTTATTACCTTATATCATAACTTGAGACATCACGGACCTCTTTTGATGCACACAATATCACGAAAATGTATAAGAGATTTTCAAATATTGTGGAGATGAAAGTTTTCAAGTTTCATAGGTACCTATTTATGGACAAATATTATTATGTTTCACCGATTAAGCACTACACTGTAAGAACTAATAACGTTGTAGTAAAAACAACGGTGTAATAAAAATACAAATAATATGATATTAAATGTCTAATATCACTAAAATAAGGCAAACAATGAACAAAAATACCAATCAAAATTGCATAGATATACAAATCGTATCGCAGCCTTTATCTTGGAATTGAAAGATAGCGGTCTAAGGCGTTGTCCTAATCACACGACACGACCATCGCAAGTTCGCACGAATATTGTTCGAGACATCGCATGATCACGTGATTGTCAAATCTGTCAATTAGGACACCTATTCGACCCCCAGTCTACTCGCGTTTGACGATATTCGAATAATCGTACCATTCATCGCACAATTCGGTACTCCAGTCAACTACCTATCGTGCCCATAGCGCATGCGATGATCGTGTTTTGACGTTTGTGTTTCTTTGATCTCCGGCACAGTCTCCGGTCAATTTTTTTTTACACTTTACGGGCTTGCGTTTGACCGTCACCTCACCTGATGTTAAGCGATGGTGCGGTCGACGATGGTTCACGTTTGCCCAGCACAGGCAAATTTCATAAGACTATGATCCGTAGTCTATCTTTATTGTGCCTTTTTGCCTATCTGCAATAAACTTATACCTGATACCTACATCAGGTATAAGTCGCAACGAAATTTCCAACATTGTCGTTCGATTTTATGTGTGTGGGTGTGGGGTGAGTATACCCCTGGGGCCTTACTCCCAACTGGTTCGAGTTCTCGACCAAATCCAGCTAATGCCAATTCCTAGAGGAATGCAGTACCTACGAATTGACACAAACCCGAATTCAAATTCGATTGATACACAACTACGGTCGGTCGGTACGTAAGTATGTGCTTTGCGGTCACGCGATCGAACGATCGCGTTCAATGGATTTTGTCGACAAAACGTACCACCGGGAAGTATCGTGATACCTACGGCTGCCATCAACATTGAGTGCAAGCGATTTTAGCCTTAGTGGTTCACCAGAAAGATTTCTGCCTGTACGTTTGATCGCTGGCTCGCAGGAACAAAATACGCGCGAACTTGCGATCGTCGCGTAATCACGTTGTATTAGAACAACGCCTAATGACTAATTAATTACCTACCTACTTATTATAGTTAGCGAGCGTTCTGTTTATATACATCCTTATCTGAATAGGTAGTAACTAGGTATCTATAAAACAAAGTTGCTCCTTTTGTGATAGGTACAAAATAATAAGTAATTTACTGATCGGGGCGCCATTAGGCTGCTAAATCCCCCTAAAGTAGGTTATTGGGCTTTAAATGCGAAAAACGGCCACTTTTGTCACTTATCACGATGTTGAGTTCAGGTCAGTTGAGTCAGTCCTTTCGGACACTGCGATTTCGGGCGGAAAAACTCCCTCAGGCACCGCTGCGCATGCGCCGTTCAATAGAATTTGAACCTTAAATTATCAGAAATAGAGTATGAATTGCCTTGGTTTTGCTGGGAAGTTTTCGTCCCAGCGGTGCTTATGGGTTGTTGGGGACATTACTAATATAATTATCTGTGGTCAACGATGTAACTAATCTGTGCAATAATAAGGGTTCTGTGTACTGTGGTTTTGCACTACCATGTTTAAGATTAGTTTAATATCAATCTTCACTGAGGTAGTATGTACTACGTACTAGAGACGAGATCGCAAAGAAAAAATATCGCGCAGTTTGCTCAACGCGGGGCAAGCGCGGGGCAAGCGGCGCGTGTTAATTTTCTCATAGAACATAAACACGCCCCATCCATGCACGCAGATGCGACAGTCGACAGTGTTTCTGCCCACTTGATACCTGCGTGTACATAGGGATCACCACACCACAACACAAATTATTAAACGACAATACTACTACTCTACTATTTAAACTACAACACAATATTTTAATTACCTTTTTATCTAACATAAGTTTGGTCAGTTTCTGCTGTTTAATATGGTAATACCAACACTTTGATCATGTGATTTTTCATCGTAAATGATTTTAGATTTTATTCATAATTCATAATTTCATAAGCTTTCATGCTGTTTACAAGGTCATGTTACTAACAGATAGTTGGTGTATTTTTCATAGAAATTTTATTTGAATATGTATTTTACCGCGAATGGACGTATGCGCGAAGAAACTTCTGGTGCCATATCTCCTAAACTAAAGCTCTTAGGCTCGTATTACAGAAGCTTCCTCAAGTACAGTTTAAATTCCAATCACCTGATCACTACTTAAGGATAGAATCGTTACTTGAGTATCAGTCTTATTCCAGGACGGTAATTATAAACTTTAATTCAACAATATAACAAATGAATTTGACCTTAAATAAAATAGAAATCTCTACTCAAGCGTAGTCTGGACCACACTAAAGTCATTACGGATCAAATCTCTGCTCAAATACCGAAACAGGTGACAGTATAAAACAAAACTAAACTCAGCTGAACTGTGATCAACAAATGATGCTTGAGGAACGTTCTTAAATCAAAGCTCAACTTAAAACTAGTTTTAAACAGAGATCAACGTTTGAGTATCATTCTGTAATACGAGCCTCAGACGTATCGTGTTAGTACTCAAATTAAAGGCGTCGATGAATTTTAGCCAAATATAAAGTTCAAACTTCTGACGGTCATATCTCCTAATCTATAGCTCTTAGACCCATCGTGTTGGTACTCAAATGAAAGGGCTCGACGAGATCTACCCAAAAATGTAATAAAAAATGCAGCCAAGCGATTTTAGACCTTACTGACAAATGTTTAATTTCATAAAATTTGATACCTATCATTTATTACTAGTCCAAATATAGAAAGGAAACAACTTTCCCTAAAACTATTTTATAATAGTTAAGATATAAGATAAGAGGAAAATGTCAAAAACGCCATCATAGCGTCCCGCGGGTATAGTAAAAAAAAAACCGGCCAAGTGCGAGTCGGACTCGCGCAGTAAGGGTTCCGTACCTCTCAACGACCTGATACCCAATAAAAACTGATTTAATTTACGAGAGTTTACAAAAAGACATCAACGCCAGTGCGTGAAATATGCATTTTTGCATGTCTTTCTTACGCAGGTACCACCACATATGTCTATGTTTGTCTTATTTTTAGTATTTGCTGCTAAACTACATAATATGCACTATAATCTGACCAAGTTTGACGCTGGTATATATTACCGTTTTGAAGATAGAGCAGGAACAAAAATGTTGAAAAAACCGGCCAAGAGCATGTCGGGCCATGCTCAGTATTATAGGGTTCCTTAAGTAGGTGTAATTACAAACGAATCAAATCGAATATTAATCATGGCTATTTTAGTTTTTGCAATAATCGGCAGCATTCGCGACTCAGAGCGTGTTGTTAGTAGCGCCATCTAGCGATAAATTCAAGAAGCCAAATTTAAGACGTTTGTCATTTCAAAGTTACTTTTTGTGATTTTTTCAAATAGAAAGTAGCTAAAGGAGCATTATTTGCTATGATAATTGTTCTCGAAGGTCAATGACCTTTGAACTAGGACGTTTTATGTATTTTTCAGTTTTCTCTCTATAACTCAAAAAATTATACTCACATTATACTCGAAATAATTTTAAAAGAGAGTTTTCACATAGGTCTATCAATGTGGAAGATTATAAGTTTCTACATTGCATAGTTTAGAAATGGCAGGGGGGGACACACATTGCAAGCCACTTTGGCGGGCTATATTTCGCAGATGGTACACCTGATAAAAAAGTGGTGTATGAAACATTACCTTCATTTTAGTAGACCTATTCAATGATATCCCACACGAGGGGGTGCAGCGAAAAAAATTTTTTTTTCTCCATTTCACATGTATGGACGCCACCCCTAAAATACGGAAAAACGATTCTTTTATTCTTTTAAAATTGAGATCTATATGTAGACTATTTTTTAACAAAATTTCATTTACTTATGTTTATAACTGTAGAAGTTATTAAGCTGTAAAGGATTAGGACAGACGGACAGACGGACAGACGGACAGACGGACAGACGGACGGACATGACGAAACTATAAGGGTTCCTTGTAGGACTTCGGAACCCTAAAAATGCATGTTTTTTGAGGTTTCTTGTATGGGGACCCCCTTTGGTTTTAGACTTTTTTTTGTTTTTAGTATTTGTCGTGATACACCTCATAGAAACACATATTCTGAGAAAATTTCAACCGGTTACCTATTACGAGTTCAAAAGATACAGCCCTGTGACAGACAGACGGACGGACGGACGGACGGACAGCGTAGCGAGAGTAATAGGGTCCCGTTTGGCACCCTTCGGGTACGGAACCCTAATAACATAAAAAGTAGCTAATATTTTAATATGTTCTATATGTATGCCAAATTTCATTTTTATTTTTTATTTATTTTTATTTTATCATCACATCCACACACCCATACATCCATACATCCTCACAAACTCACGTTTATAATATTAGTAGGATAGAATGTGTAGTGGTCGCGAAAACCTAAGAAAAATACTTTATTATTTACAAACTTATTTAATATAACTTATAAATAAGATAGCATAAGATAAAACTATTATCTTAAGTTATTAAATAACTACTGAAGAGCATTCATATTTTACCTATTAACAGTTTTGCATTATTTATTCTATGATGCGGTAACGCTATCTCTTTTCAACGCGCGGCGCCCGTCCGTAAGAAAATACGAGATAGATAGTCACTGGTACTCACCGTCTTGCTTACGCTCGCTGGGCGAGTCAAATTATTGGACTTGACCAAGTGCAGATAAAAAACTGTTCAAATTGTTGTAATCGTACGTAACTGCAATGTAATAATCTAGTTTTTATTATTATTTGTTTTTACAAGCTTAATATCAGTATTTAGCAACGTACTACAATTGTTTTGAGTGAGTAAAGCTCCGCTCTGCACTTCACAAATCTTAGTGTCACACTAAACAAGGTGCACAGCATGTGTAGGGTAGGGTGGTAATCACTGAACCACCTAAAGTTTGAAGCGTCACAGCTCTTATATCTATAGACATAACAGTGTGTTTTATATACCACTATCTTGGAAATTTAATAAATTTTAATTATTAAGATGATTTAATTTAATAACTCAACTATTTGGGGCAGTAGGGATGTTTTAACAAGATAAAGTAAATTGGTTCACTGTTACTACCTAGCATATACAGTTAACCACCAGTATGGCCCACAGTGAACCACAAAGTATACAGTGAACCAGTTGAATTAGGTAGGGTGGTAATTAGTGAACCACCAAAAGTTTGAAGCAGCACTGCTCTAATATCTATAAACAAAACAGAGTCTTATATATACCAATACCTGGGAAAATTAATACATTTTAACTTTTAAGACGATTTAATTCATTAACTCAACAATTTGCAGCAGTACGGATGTTTTTTTTTATTTTTATTAAAATGGATCACTGTTACCACCATGCTTATACAGTGAACCACAAAATAAACAGTGAACCAGTTGAATTATTTACTGACTAAATCCCTGTTTCATGAATGAAAAACTCAAGTTTCAATTAACTTTAATATAAATGCTTTTGTTATGTATATTAAGAACAATAAAGATAAAGTTTTGTTACATAATGTAAGTCCCCATATACCGCGGGGGACGTTACAAACATACAATTCATAGACACAAAATACACCCAGACTCAGAACAACTATTTGTGGGGTCACACAAATATTTATTCCGTGTGGGAATCGAATCCACAACATTTGGCGTGGTGTCAATAGAGAGGTGACCACCTTAACGAGTATGCCACAAGTGCAGTCAAATTATTTGTTAATTTTAATAGACGAGAACATTAGCAGGTACAGTGAACCGTGGTTCATTGTTTACCCCTTCATTTTGGTTCACTGTCAAAGTACGGGGTCCCATCGACTTTGGATGCATGTTGCCAAACACACGTTTATACTAGATCGACACAGATAACATAAATAAAAACGCTAAGAAACACAACACGAGGTGGTTTTATGTTGAATCTGATATGAAGAACACAAAGGAAGCAAGAAAAAAAAAAAACGTGAATTTTTCATATCTTTTTTCGCAATAAAACACAAAAATTCACATAGCTTGAGTGTCAATTGCGCGAGCACGCTGGCGACTCCGGAGGGAAGTTCCTTAACAAAAGCGCACAGGACGGCGGTAAATGCAAGAACTGACAACGTCGCGTTCTTCAGATACCTATGGTGGCTAACTGTTGCTGCTTGGTTCACTGATTACCACTCTACCCTACGTTATGCAGTACAGTTCAGTTGAACACAGTGAGTGTTTGGACCGCAACATCTATTTAGATAGACATCGTTGTCAATCTTGTATAAATTCTATAATCTTATTAAGTCAATGTCTAGTAAAGTTAACAATAAATACTTAATTACCGACTGTCAAGTGAAATATTATTTATAACAAAATGACCAACACAAACATGGGTATAACGATTTTCTGGGTGTAAAACGTCCTAGCGGGGACAAAGAGGTTTAGAAATACAATAAAAATTCAAGTAGCGTTTAAACGAATCATTTATTTCAACATCAAAAAAAGTAGAAGTGTTAACATAGAAGCGCATATCGATGGTAACGAAACTATTAAGCAGTATATGGAACTTATACTGGACGTAAAACACATGGACGAATAAAAAAAGGCGGACGGAATCTCTCTAAACATTAAGTGAGGCACCCATAGTATGTCGGCTCGCTTGAAAGTACAGGCTGGCACTTCCAATCAAATATACTATAGATGCACGGTATTGTATAATATCAAACCCAAAAAACGTCTACGCGATAAAATCTACTAGTAATTATGTTTACGAAAACGACACTCCATCCTTTGTTTGCACATTTGGAGCATAGTTTTTTTTTTTACACATTTTAGCACCGTGACATGTCTCACGGCTAGCGCCAGGGTCCTCAATCTTAAAACAAATAATCGGGTACAACAGCTTTTACACCGCTGCAAAAAAACGTAGTACTTCGAATACTTGTAGATAACAGGTAAGATGGTGGTTTTTAATTTAGTAGCATTATATTTGTTATTGTTACGGACTAACAGTAATAGATGGCGGATTTACCAAATTTAAGAAACGAGATACTGTAATAGTTTATTCAATATCGGATAGATGTCGCTACATGACCCCATATTTGATAATTGTTCCAAAGAGATTATGATTTCATTTCACGAGATAATTTTACTGATTTTTCACGAAATATTATAATAATAAATAAGTATCTTTTTCAGAGCCTTTTTTGTTGATTCTTGAACATTAAAGTATTCTACTTTTACTGATTTTGACTGGTTGATTATAGTGCTAAAATTCGGAAGTCAGAAACAAGTGTTAATAGCAGTATTATCTTGCGGTCCGATTTATAAACGCAGGGCGTAAGTTCGATCCTCAAGAAATGATTCTCTTTTTGAATTTTTTCGTTTTTAGTTCTGTTGATGTACTAACAGCAGTTCCAAACTAAAAGTATCAGATGGCGCTAGTAAGCGGTTACCAGTTTTGTGGTGGAAGATTGGTCTCTATTTCAGTATATTATAATGTACTCTGTGGCTAGCGCGGACGTGAAGCGACTGAGAGCGAACCTGTGCACGCGACTCGCGACTGATTATTGCACAGTTTTGATGGAGCCGTTTTTCGAGCGGTGATCGTGCATCTATGATATATTTGATCGTTGCCTGGCACGCACACAATCACACCCATAATAAGTTTAACAGCCGCGATTACGCAACAAGTCTCGTGCGAAGGAATGTCAGAAATAAAATATCAGCATGCCGTCTATTGGTTAAAATGCTGTCGAAATTATAAAATTGCTGCTTCAATCTTTTATTAGCGAGATTCCGTCCACCTTTTTTTATTCGTCCATGGTAAAACACAGACCATTACCTAAGCTTAACGACGCAACGTTTGCGGGTGATTTGAACATTGTGCAAAGATAATTTCTGGGAAACGACTCATTATAAGTACTGATTTAAAAAAAACGAGCGAGCCTTGCATTAGTCACATATGATAGGTAACATCTGACATCCCACACCTATCTCTGCAACTCAGCAACCTCTCTGAAAATGGGTTGGTTTGGTACCATCCGACAGCCAACCCTAGCACCGCGCGCGCCCATTGGTCAAATGAAATAGCGCGCGCTTCCCCGACTTCCTGTTACACACTTCCGTCCCTTTACACGAAATCACTCCCAGTGATTGTAGGAAAGCGAGAGAAAAGATGTTACACATCAAAAACAACAGTTTTCATTATCCCGCAAATGTGTGTGTAGCTGTGTAGAACGGGAAAGCTAATCGTGACGCGCCCCGAGCACACCACACCGCGCGTAAAAACCCAGATAAAAAAAACCGGCCAAGAGCATGTCGGCCCATGCTCAGTATTATAGGGTTCCTTATACTTAAGGAACCCTATAACCCTAGGACCTAACGGTCTAATTACAAACGAATCAAATCGAATATTAATCATGGCTATTTTAGTTTTTGCAAACAGCGCCACCAAATCAATATGACACACTTCTTAAATTTAACGCTAGGTGGCGCTGTTACTTTGTGTTATCAATATAACACAAAGTTTCTTTTAGTGATTTTTTTAAATAGAAAGTAACTAAAGGAGCATTTTTCATTTATTTGCTCAGATCATTTTTATCTAAGGTCAATGACCTATGAACTAGGACGTCTTGAGTATTTTTCAGTTTTATCACTATAACTCAAATTTTTATAATCACATTATACTCAAAATAATTTTAAAAGAGAGTTTTTATAAAAGTCTATCAACGTGGAAGATTACAAGTTTCTACGTTGCATAGTTTGGAAATGGCAGGGGGGGGGGGACACATTGTAAGCCACTTTGGTGGGCTATATTTCGCAGATGGTACACCTGATAAAAAAGTGATGTATGAAACATTACCTTCATTTTAGTAGACCTATTCAATGATACCCCACACGAGGGAGTGCAGCGAAAAAAAATTTTCATCCCCATTTCACATGTATGGGCGCCACCCCTAAAAAACGTTACCAAGATTTTTTTATTCTTTTAAAATTGAGATCTATATCTAAACCATTAAAAAAAAAAAAACATTTACCTATGTTTATAACTGTAGAAGTTATTAAGCCGTAAAGGATTAGGACAGACCGACAGACGGACGGACATGACGAAACTATAAGGGACTACGGAACCCTAAAAAATCGTGACTTTGAGTTTCAATATCTCCATAATCAGTCGGTACCCAGGCCTATAGGTGCGGCACGCTATGATGGCGTTTTTGACGTTTGCCTTCTCATGAAGATCCGTAAATATTAACAGCTACGTATGAAGGAAAAATTGCCGTACTTTATTGTCAATAGTGATGCCCTGCTACAGCAATTTAATTTTTCGAATTTCGAATCTATTATTCAAATTCTATTTAGGTATTCTTTCTTTATGTATGTCACAGAAAATTTGATTAAATAGCGATTAAACAAAATGGCTAGACGTTTATTTTTATTGAATAATTTGATAAATTATTTACTTTATGTCGATATTATTCATAATAGCTAGTTGGGGTTGGTCAAAGTAATAAACCTGGTCCCAATCGCTAATAATTTGAAATGTGTCACAACACTATTGGAAAATGTCAAAAACGCCATCATAGCGTCCCGCGGGTATAGTAAAAAAAAACATATTTATGATGGTTAGAATACGTGCCTTTTGGCTTGGTGTTGTGTATTTTTACATACCCGTTATACTATGCATAATGGTTGTTTACATTGATATGCGCTTCGATGTTCCATTTATTCCAACATCAATAAAGACGCAGGAGAAAGATAAGTATCCACGTCACTCATATTTAGCTATCTTAGCAATAAAAACCTCTCTCAAGCTTTCATTTGTAAGGTGGCGACAGACCGGATTTTTTTCGTGACGTGACATTTGACAAAGTAAGCTTTCGTATGGTCAGTACAGCGAGGCGCTACCTACTGCTTCGCGGCCAACGAAATAAAATAGGTATTGAACTATAATTTTAAATAAAATCGCCTGGCAGAACGGTTCCACTAAAATCTTATTTAGGTCTGTATGTGTCTACACGGCCATATAAAAAATACTTTTGGTCCTTCGAGCCGGATACGGCAAAATGATCCAGTCAGTCGCCGCCTTTATAGACACCATTCGGCGTCTAATTACAGCCACTATGCATGTCTCTTATGCTCGCACAGTGGTGGCCCTAGCTTTTTGTAAGGGTAGAGCGAGATTGTCCTATTGCGCTCTTTGGTCGTCAACATGGAATCAATCATAATTCAGTTTCTGTCAAACAATTTAATATAATACCCAGAAGCGAAATAACTCCTTTGGAGGCTCTGGGGTGGCATTTAGTGAGGGGCCCTCGAATCATTATTTTTTTTTTACTTTTTTATAACAAATTAACCAATGCACATGCAAAATGTAATGAAAACCTGAAAATAGCTAGCTAAAAATGCAATTTTCGGGACCTCGTTTTGAGATAGACAAATAGAGATTCGTAATGAGATTTGGCTTTTCAGCGTTTCTTGCTTAACAAATATGACATTAGCGCGAGCACAGCGAGTAGCGAGCGCGGAATATTTTCTGTTTTCTTACGAAAACTTTTTGGCACACGTATTCCACTTAGCGCCTAGAGTGGCCGCCTCTCTCGCTCTACCCTAGGGCCAGCCCTGCTCGCAATAAACTCCTACCAATATCAAAGGGGGATAGATTAAACTTACAAATTAATAACATTAAATCGCATTCCTATAAACGGAGTTGAAGACAGCGCGCCGTAACGTAGTGTTTCCGATACATAATCGACTATTGATGGCTTATCGATAAAACAATAGTATCGCTAGTGGTAATATCGATAGCATTGTACACCAATACTGACTGTACTATCGATAGTATTGTACTATCGATAGCGGCCTGTATTTCAATAATGTCAGTCACAGTTAAGTGTTTATAGAGTATCCACTCCTGCTGATTTCCGTTTTCTGTCTAGACCAAAAAAAACTGAGAATTATAACAGAAAAAACACGAATAAATATATTATTTGGTGATCATTTATTATTATAAACCCACAGTATGACAGATAGTATCAACATACAGGTGCCTATCGGTATTACAAAACTATCAATTATATCGATATCAATCACTATTAGTGTCCAATACTGTCGATAGTATTGCCACGTGTCTCGCTATCGATTTCGATATTTCCAAAGTCAAGTACTGATAGTGAAACTATCGATAATTCGGCAACACTATAACGTAACACACTCGATGCGAATGTTACGTTACGAGACTACGAGTTACGGCACAATGCTTCGATCAGTGGCCTCCTTTATACACATTATTCGGCGTCTAATTACAGCCACTATGTATGTCTCTTATGCTCACAACACAACAAACCCCTAGCAATATCAGAAGGGGGATAGGATTAAACTTACAAATTAATTACTTTGAAGCGAATTCCTATAAATATAATCAATAAAATTTTGCCTTATTTGAATAGCTTCCGCCTCAGGTTTACAAGACATAATTTGTAATGGCTTAAAATGATCTTGATTCTCATGCCTCCATGACCCTTGAGTGATCAGTTCCTCATCAAAATACATGTCAATCGAACCCGGTGGAGCGTAAATATCTTTGGAATAATCACTCTTAATCAAATAATTGTGTAGTAATAAACAACTGCGGATGATATTGGCACATTTAGACGGTTCCAAAGTTATGGGCTTCAGTAAAACCTTGAACACGGCTGAGAGAACACCAAAAGCGTTATCAACAACCGAGTGAGATTGAGAAAGCTGTTGATTATATATATTCTCTGCCATCCCTGATAGATGGTGTCCAAGGAACGGTGCCATAATGTGATTGTGAAGACTGAACACTCCATCGGTTACAAAGACATAAGGTATTTGCTCAATTTCACCAGGGAATGGTGAGGCAGGAGGCAAATTAAAATTGTCACTGCAAATATTTTTCCATAAATCACTGTTGTTCAATACGTTGCAGTCAGTGTTTTGACTTTGACTGATATCAGCGTACATAAAACTGTAGTCACTGTCGACTAGTGTTAAAAGGACCATACTAAAGCTGCCTTGGTAGTTCGTGTGTTCCGGTCTCGTATGGGATAGTGACCATATTGAGATGTGTTTTCCGTCCAACGCTCCGAGGCAGTGAGGGAAGCTGAATCCTTTAGTTTTCTTGAGCCATTCCTCGGGACATCCTGGCATCTGAAAACATGAATAAATTCAAATGCTAATCATCATACTTACAGTTGCAATTTAAGTTGGCCGGAAGTTCGGCACTGCGCAGGATTATGGGATATTTTTTACGCAGCACCATCTAGTCCCAAACTAAGCAGAGCTTGTACTATGGGTACTAGACAATGGATATTATTAGAAGTTGGCGTTTAAACGAAAAGCGCATAAAAAAGTTTTTTTTTTTTTAAAAGCTTATGATCACGCTTCTCTGGTCAATTTCATGCGACTATGATCCTTAATCTATCTTTATTGTGGCTTTTTTATGTGTCTTTATTGTTTAGGAATCAGTCGGAACGAAAGTTCGTACATGGTTCGTACTTCGTTTTTCGTTCGTCAAACTCGAGTAGACTTTGAAAGAAAGAAAGAAAGAAAAATGGTTTATTTACTACAGCCAGAGGCACACAATAACAATAATATACAATTTTAACCACCATAGACTCCTAAAAGTATAATTGTGTGCCCCGCGGCTGCACCAAATAGACTTAGTTCAGCAAAAATGCCAGACAACATTACCTACATTTTATCGAGTTATGTGAACACACAGACCAGTAAGCATCAAGACTCCGCATAAACAAAGTTTTGTATTCGAACGCAGTCGTAAAACGTTGGTGGGGTCAGGGGGGCGGACGGCGCGTTATGATTGGCCGGCTCAAAAGTTCGGTGGTATGATTCCTTATGATTGGTGCCGCTCGCTGACTGAGTGACGTTCCGATTGGCGGAGGGACGTATGATATGCAGTGGTAGAGCATATGCGTTGTGACCGGGGGTGTCCAGCTAACCGGCGTCTAGAGGCTTACTGGTCAATGTGTGAACATAAATAGATGGAGCAGCTGATTTTTTTTTGTGATTTCAGGGTTGGTCCCATAGTAAAAGTTGTTCATACTGATAAGTACAATGACCCCTTAAGAGGGTTTCAGTTAATCCAATAACATAGGTGAGCAGTAAGAAAGGATTGAAAAAAAATCATCCCCTAATGTTGGTAAATGGGGGAGAAAATTCGGATGGTTCCTTAGATGTTACCGTTGCATTCAGAAATCCTATAGGGCACAAGGCTTGTCTATACTAATATTATAAAGAGGAAAGATTTGTTTGTTTGTAAATATAAATATTTTTGGGACATTTTACACAGCACCA
Organism: Asteroscopus sphinx; assembly: GCA_949699075.1. Taxonomy (NCBI): domain Eukaryota; kingdom Metazoa; phylum Arthropoda; class Insecta; order Lepidoptera; family Noctuidae; genus Asteroscopus; species Asteroscopus sphinx. Next base: position 4,196,469 of record OX453030.1, on the reverse strand, counting down.
TCTAGTCCCAAACTAAGCAGAGCTTGTGCTATGGGTACTAGACAATGGATATAATACTTAGATACTTTTTTTTTGTAAATTCATACTTATAATACATAAGAAACACCCAGACCAACACAAACACTTACGTTCATCACACAAATATTTGTGTTCTGTGGGAATCGAACCCACAACATGATAAACTAAAAGACCACAGACGTCGTCAAACTCGTTTGTAATCGATAAACTCTGAAACTACTGAACCGATTTTAATCATTCTTACACCATTAGAAATCTTCTTTATCAGAAGTAACATAGGCTATGTTTTATTTCAGTATACGGGCGAAGCCACGGGCAAAGACGTCTTATTTTTTTATATTTTTTCCTTTTTAGGGTTCCGAAGTCCTACAAGGAACCCTTATAGTTTCGTCATGTCCGTCCGTCTGTCCGTCTATCCGTCTGTCCGTCTGTTCGTCTGTCCTAATCCTTTACAGCTTAATAACTTCTACAGTTATAAACATAAGTAAATGATTTTTTTTTTTTAAATAGTCTGCATATAGATCTCAATTTTAAAAGAATAAAAAAATAGTTTTTACGTTCTTTAGGGGTGGCACCCATACATGTGAAATGGGGAAAAAAAAATTTTTTTCGCTGCACCCCCTCGTGTGGGATATCATTGAATAGTTCTACTAAAATGAAGGTAATGTTTCATACACCACTTTTTTATCAGGTGTACCAACTGCGAAATATAGCCCGCCAAAGTGGCTTGCAATGTGTGTCCCCCCCTGCCATTTCTAAACTATGCAACGTAGAAACTTATAATCTTCCACATTGATAGACCTTTGTGAAAACTCTCTTTTAAAATTATTTCGAGTATAATGTGATTATAATTTTTTGAGTTATAGACAGAAAACTGAAAAATACTTAAAACGTCCTAGTTCAAAGGTCATTGACCTTAGAGAAAAATGATCATAGCAAATAATGCTCCTTTAGCTACTTTCTATTTGAAAAAATCACAAAATGTAACTTTGTGTTATGTTGACGACACACTTCTTAAATTTGGCGCCATCTAGCGGCGTCGTACAACACTGTCTGGGTCGCCAATGCTGGCGTCAAGTGCCGTGTATTACATTTGGCACTGTATAGCGCCATCTAAAAAAAAAAAAAAAAAAAAAAAAAAAATCTAGCGGCTACTGACATCACTCTCTGAGTCGCCAATGCTGCCGTCTATTGCAAAAACTAAAATAACCGTGATTAATATTCGATTTGATTTGTTTGTAACACCTACTTAAGGAACCCTATAATACTGAGCATGGCCCGACATGCTCTTGGCCGGTTTTTTTTATAGTATAGGATGGCGAAACGAGCTAAAGGCCCACCTGATGAACCTTTGCCCACAACAACTTCAATACCACCTAGGCTGTTGCCTAAATGGTACCGCAAGTCGGTTCGCCAAACTGAGACATGAAGATGGAAGTCTCATGTGATTGTAATTTCACCGGCACCCATACCCTTCAGACCGAAACACAGCAATGCAAGCATCACAATTTGGCGGAGAAGTACTAGTAGTCTCTAATAATTTACTAATATGATAATTATGATATCTATTTACTCACCCTTATCAAGTCTTTCAGAACAACATCAAAGGCTCTGCAAACTTCAGGTATAATCCTCGACACAAGGGAACTGGAGATCTTGAAGAACTTATGTAAGGCCGTATAGCTGTCTCCCGTTGCAAGGAACCGCAGAGACACCGCAAGCCTGATTTTTGGTGGTATAGAATCCCTCCACTGAGTGTCTTGTTTTTTAATAATAGGGGAGATCTTTTGCACTAGATATTCAAAGTCAGTTGCCGACATGTGGATAAAATATTCGCCTGATAACTCCGTTAGTAGTTCAGTTAGTTGGTTGTTCAGGCTCATTCTGAAAAGAAAAATTCTACTTGTAACTAAAACAAAAATAAGATTGATCCTTCACTCCATCTATGTTAACCTCCTCATGCATGTTCGTCGGCTTAGAGTGCCCTTAACCTGGCTGTTTTTGAGACAAATAAAAAAGGCGGACGGAATGTCGCTAAACAAAGACTGAAGCACTTAATTTTTTCCTAAACCCACTATAATTTTATAAGATATATGTATTACCTACATATTGTTTTGTTTTTAGTTGAGTTAGATACTTTCACCTTAATTATAAGTTAGCTCAGTCATTAAATTTGTGCATGCTGTGGCCTCCTGTAAGTGAAGGAGTACACCAGATAGAATCCTGTATCTGTCACTTGTGATTTTTTGTTGGAGGTCCTCAATAATATAAATAAATAATATATTTATTACCCTATTGTATATTATATAATATATAGGGTGATTCATTTGAATGGTTCAATGGGGGGAATTTAGTTTGAAGGAACCACATACACACACAGAGTAACTGCTTTCAATTTAAGAAAAAAAAAACGAGCTTCAACCCTAACCAATTCTAATTTAAGTGTTTATTGCTCCTAGGGATGTTACAGAGGAATATATACCGGAACCGGAGTTGGAGCTTTTAAATCTGATTATTACGCCGATCGAGCAAAGCGAGCGGTGCCGCGGCAGCGGCCGGCGAGTGCCATAAACAATTTTTAGATTTTTCATAATTTTTTAGCATTTGAACTTGACCTTTGGCGTGTTTGACCTTGACCTTTGGGGTGTTTGGTCTTGACCTTTGAAATGACCTTGAACTTCTGATTGTTTTGACACTTATTTAAAGCCACCCTGAAGCCTTCCCCACCCTTAATACTCCTGCTATCCCACCGGGTCCCGGAAGAAACTTTAGGCATATTTTTCTCGAAAAGTATGGGTTATGTCAAGCAGTGGACGTCTTTCGGCTGAAATGATGATGGGTTATCGCGAATAGCGGTTTTCAAAAGCACACTAAAACAGCATATTCTATATGAAAAAATATTGCATTCAGTGATATTCGATGGAGTATTTTGTACAGTGCTTCCTCAGATCAAGGGCTAAGGGCAATCCTCAGCCGGTCTCATGGTTAAATATGAGATCCTACAAATATATAGTAATGTGAAAATATGGATGTTTGCTCAGACAAATAAAACCGGCCAAGAGCATGTCGGGCCATGCTCAGTATTATAGGGTTCCTTAAGTAGGTGTAATTACAAACGAATCAAATCGAATATTAATCATGGCTATTTTAGTTTTTGCAATAATCGGCAGCATTTGCGACTCAGAGCGTGTTGTTAGTAGCGCCATCTAGCGATAAATTCAAGAAGCCAAATTGAAGAAGTGCGTCATTTCAAAGTTACTTTTTGTGATTTTTTCAAATAGAAAGTAGCTAAAGGAGCATCATTTGCTATGATCATTTTTCTCTAAGGTCAATGACCTTTGAACTAGGACGTTTTAAGTATTTTTCAGTTTTCTCTCTATAACTCAAAAAATTATAATCACATTATACTCGAAATAATTTTAAAAGAGAGTTTTCACAAAGGTCTATCAATGTGGAAGATTATAACTTTCTACGTTGCATAGTTTAGAAATGGCAGGGGGGGAGACACATTGCAAGCCACTTTGGCGGGCTATATTTCGCAGATGGTACACCTGATAAAAAAGTGGTGTATGCAACATTACCTTCATTTTAGTAGACCTATTCAATGATACCCCACACGAGGGGGAGCAGCAAAAAAAAATTTTTCATCCCCATTTCACATGTATGGACGCCACCCCTAAAATACGTAAGAACGATTTTTTTATTCTTTTAAAATTGAGATCTATATGTAGACTATTTTTTAACAAAATTTCATTTACTTATTTTTATAACTGTAGAAGTTATTAAGCTGTAAAGGATTAGGACAGACGGACGGACATGACGAAACTATAAGGGTTCCTTGTAGGACTTCGGAACCCTAAAAAAACCGGCCAAGAGCATGTCGGGCCATGCTCAGTATTATAGGGTTCCTTAAGTAGGTGTAATTACAAACGAATCAAATAGAATATTAATCATGGCTATTTTAGTTTTTGCAATAATCGGCAGCATTCGCGACTCAAAGCGTGTTGTTAGTAGCGCCATCTAGCGATAAATTCAAGAAACCAAATTTAAGAAGTGTGTGATTACAAAGTTACTTTATGTGATTTTTTCAAATAGAAAGTAGCTAAAGGAGCATTATTTGCTATGATCATTTTTCTCTAAGGTCAATGACCTTTGAACTAGGACGTTTTAAGTATTTTTCAGTTTTCTCTCTATAACTCAAAAAATTATAATCACATTATACTCGAAATAATTTTAAAAGAGAGTTTTCACAAAGGTCTATCAATGTGGAAGATTATAAGTTCATTGCATAGTTTAGAAATGGCAGGGGGGGGGTCACATTGCAAGCCACTTTGGCGGGCTATATTTCGCAGATGGTACACCTGATAAAAAAGTGGTGTATGAAACATTACCTTCATTTTAGTAGACCTATTCAATGATACCCCAGACGAGGGGTTGCAGCGATAAAAAAAATTTCATCCCCATTTCACATGTATGGACGCCACCCCTAAAATACGTAAAAACGATTTTTTTATTCTTTTAAAATTGAGATCTGTATGTAAACTATTTTTTAACAAAATTTCATTTACTTATGTTTATAACTGTAGAAGTTTTTAAGCTGTAAAGGATTAGGACAGACGGACGGACATGACGAAACTATAAGGGTTCCTTGTAGGACTTCGGAACCCTAAAAAGGTGGACAGAATCTCGCTAAGCAAAGATTGAAGTACTTCAGAAAGAATTTTAACACACCACTTTTTTTTATTATTCTAAGAATGTTTGTTTGTCCTTTAACCGCGCTGAAATGGCTAAACAAATATGCACATGTATCTGACACCATGTCCTAGATAAACACATAAAATACTTTTATATAATGAGATATCATGGGAGCGAGGCTGCAGGCATCAGCATAGATAGATTATATACTATGTCAGCTTGACTGTGAGGTAGTATAAACATTACCCTCCTTCTGGGGCAGTTGGGTAAAGTCAGTGGTGGATCCAGGATTTTGATTTTGGAGGGGCTTGACCCAGCTGAGAGTAGGCTTTATCAAGATAAACAGTAAACTACAACCGAACTAGATTAAGTAAGGATAAGTGATGAAAATTTTAATGTAGGTAGTGTAGCAATAAGAAAGTAGGTTAATATCAAATTTAATTTTCGATTTGACAGGGGTGGATCCAGATGCTTTTGGGAAGCTTGAGCCCCTTAGCACCCCCCCTGGATCCGCCACTGGGTAAAGTCATAATTATATAAGTGTATATGTCAACATTATCCTATGGTAGAGAAAAATAGGTACCTTGTTCTTTCCTGATGTATGGCTTGCATCCAGCATCGTCTTTTACGAGTTCGCTTCATAACAGCCGTGTGATGCCGGTAAACAGTTAAATAATAATTATAAGTGGCACTTAAGCATAGTGCGGCGGCTGCTATTAATTCTATATCCATTTTAGCCTTATAATATCGTAAGTAGGAACCAAGGTCTGAGTGAATAATTTTTAGTAACTTATTATCTGATCAAATTAATAATTTGTCTAACAAAAGACAAACAGTACAAACGATGATGGCAACACAACCAACACAACACACAACTCATGGTATATCAACAGTTAAGCTATCGACAACAACAGAATCGGAGTTTATTCGTTCAGTTGTAAAATGGTCTTGTCTTCGCCTTTTGAATATTATTGATTTTTGTACAACAATTTGACACAAATAGCATTTTTTTTTTTTTTTTTTTCAATTTATTCATGACCATGGATACTTGTCCTTCAGTCGTAATCATTGAACATATTATACTTGTATCCTAGTAAAGTGATGGAAACTTTACTAGGTTTCTGAGGGGATGATGAGATAATACGAAAGTCATGTTTTTCAACTTTGTACCATTTATCCACACTTGTACACGTTAACGAGCACTTAACATTTAATAATCCACCATTATTACACATTAACACTCGAAGAAACACAAATTTTGGAAAATAATAAAAAATCCACAACACGATCTTTACGAATTTTCCCGCCAACCACACAAATAGCACAACAACCAGTGTTGCCAAATAGAATTTTTAAAGATAGCCAGATCAGCAGAAAAAATTGCTTGAAAATAGGGTGGTTTGCCACTGGTCTTTCATTATCCAATCCAATTTATTTGATGATAAGTGTTTTTTTACATACAACATTTAATGAAAATCATCCAATTTCTTTGATCAAAGTCAATTTGGACAAATAAATAATGACGAGTGGCATGGCTAGATTTCATTTAAAAAAAAAAGCTAAAGTTTTTACTAGTTTTAGGCCCGTATTACAGTTATTATTTTAATAAATAAATAAGGTTCCTCAAGTACGTACAGTTTAAACTTCAATCACCTGATCACTACTTAAGGATAGAATCGTTACTTGAGTAGGTATCGGCCTTATTCCAATACGGTAATTATAAACTTTAATTCAACAACATAACACGCGAATTTGACCTGAAATAGAATATAAATCTCTACTCAAGCGTAGTCTGGACCACACTAGAGTGATTACAGATCAAATCTCGGCACTTGGTCACCCATCCACGGACTGGCCGCGGTTAGCACAGCTTATCCTCGCAGATCGTACAATCCACGCGGTTGTTACTTCGCCACAAGTCCCTCGTGAAATTATCATACATGTACGATAATTATAGTACTTCTGGCAATACTGTGTTTATCAGTGACCAGACGGACTAACTGGAGTAAGATTTTAGCCACAAAAAAATTAAAAATTAAACTTTTTTACAAAAAATGGAACCGACGAAAACAGAAACTTAAAAGCGAAAAATAAAATGAAGCTTTTAGTCTTTTCCTAACTAAACGAATGTAAATAACTAATTATGAGTCGGCGCCAAACAAACAATCAATGAAGATTATACGCTACACCCCCCCCCCCCCCAAATACATACACATACACACCCACATGCACACCCATTCACCGGACACTACCCATACTCACTCAAATAACCTCACATTTGTACTAAATTTAATAATTTTATCTTGTATACAGTGAATCTGTTTTTGCACACAGATCAGTCTCAATAATTTTCTTTATCACAATTCTGGAGGGCAGAGCGTTTTGCTTATCCCATAACACAGGGCCTCACCGCTCTATTTTGGGAAGCAAAGTCTTAACCCTATTTTTCGTGTTTTTGATTGCATGTTCCTTTGTCAAAAATTGTACTGTTATATTTATTTGGAAATAAATTGAAATTGAAATTGAAATTGAAGATCATTAAATTACTTGCTAGTAGTCACAGACATAGTAAAATTTTTTATTATTATTATTATTTACTATGTCTGTGCTAGTAGTAAGTAATTTAAAAACAAAATAACATCAAATACAACATGAAATCTACAATAAATAAACAATGAGTTTCCAAAAATGCGTTCCCCGCTCGACCACTTACAACTCGCATGCACTTTGCTTGTTTGTTTGGCGCCGACTCATAATTAGTTATTTACATATATTTTTCGCTTTTCAGTTTCAGTATTCGTCGGTTAAATTTTTTGTAAAAAAGTTTTATATTTTATTTAAAGGTAATTATTATTTGTACACAACTTACTCTAACTTCATGCAACTTACTTATCTATGATACAGGTATTTGACTAAAAGGCTAGAGTCTAGTCAGTAAAAATTGAAATAATCAAAGAAAAAATCTGTGTCATCCGCCATGCGCTATGTTATTTAGCTAACTTCACGTCGGTGTGCTCCCAAAACAAATACGTGCGTTGTGTGAGCCCGGCGAGCCGTTGTTTATTGTTCATAAAAACAAAATAAACGTGACCCACATTTGCTGTGCGAGTCCCATAAGATCTATTTCAAGTTATTTGTAGGTTCTTAACGTTGATTTGCAATAACTAACAGGTCGTTCCGCCGCCGCAATGGAAGTGGAGCGTTTTGCGTCCGATTCTGAAAACGTGGCGGTGGACGTTATCGAGAAGCCGGTTGCGGACGAAGGCGCTGGGGACGCGGCCATCTCCCATTCGGAGCGTCTGCGTCGTAAAAATAAGAAGTTCTGGCGCTCTAATAGCAAGGAAGGCCCCGTAAACGCGACTGCTGTGACTCCGCTGCCCAAGTATCGGAGCTGGAAGAACAGCCGTAGACCGCGCAACGGCCATGGAAGAGGCCTGCCAAAGAAAGGTAGGCGACTACACGCCTTCTAATAGCATAATTTCCATCCCAACTAGTTGTTGTCGGGGAAAGTTCTAGAAAACATTCGGCGCCATGAATAGAGTTGCATTTGTGGTGTTTTTTTTACGTAATGTTTACTACGGCGAGTCACGTAATATACCACTGTTTATAGGGCATCCGTCCGGGCCATCGTACGTTTCGAAGGTCGCGCAAACGCAGAACCTTTTTGCGCAGTTGGGTGGTATTATTACCTATTATATTATGTTTTGTTATCACAGCCCCGACCGCACGCTAGCGCTACACCGTCAAATGGATTGTTACGCAACATCATAATATAAACAACTTTCGTATATCAAGGCTATTTTTGTCGTTCGTCGCCACCATGCGGTTTAATTATAAACATATTAGATGACTGGTCATGCTAAACATACTGAGCTTACGCTACAGTGTGTTTATTTTTGTTATTGTGTCAAATCGTCGGCAATATAAAAACATAAACACGGTTAATATTATAATATCACGCTTTTTTCATCAGAAGGCCAATTCTCGTAATTAAAAACGTTCAAACATTAAGTTCTAAGATAATCTCAGTTCTTAAAATCTCAATCTCCTGACAGTAGGTGTTTCTGATTGCCGTTTATTGTTGATATTAATGACAACAACAAAGAGTAAGATTTTCATAGGATATGCTTACCTAATCTCTGTTTTTTATTACTTGTCTTATTTAGTAAACAATCTTGGCATGTCTCTTAATTCAAATAATTACTGATACAATATAATTACTAGTTCTGCATATGTAATTATTATTATCAGCCTGTAGTGTCCCACTGCCGGGCAAAGGCCTATGTAATTAGGTAAAAAAAAAAAATTGGGTAAATTTGTCAACATGATGTCTTTTATTAATTATTAATGACAAATTGCATTAAAAAGACATGCCAAAATTGTTTACTAATTATGACAAGTAAGAAAAAGCAGAGTGTACTTCATATGTGCTAGTCATAAACACATGCTGAAAACGGTAAAATCTTTATGGTGTACAGAGAGACTGTATTTTAACTTAAGTTGGCACACTGAATAAGCTCAGGCTATTCAGATTGTATACATTTGGACTGACTTTCAGTTTGTCTGTACAAAGAGAGTGTATTCATACAAATCATATGTCTCTTATGGTTTAGGAGGCAGGTATAGTATTTTTTTTACAGATTTTGCAACATACAAGAATTGTAACTCAACGGTATTCTACTGTTTTGTATCACTAATATTTCTTGTAACTTAACTAATTTTGACCTAATATCTTCTATTCAGGCCTTTAAAAAAACTGCTGTAACAAATAAATATGAAGAAAAAAATACCCTAACCACTAGACTTAAAAGAGTTTGGTGATTGCAGTATGATTGCTGCTGGCCTTCGAGAGGATTTCTTTATAAGGAATTTAAAATATAGGTATTTATATATCTGTGGTTCACAAACCATGAAGAGAAACACAACAAAAAATAAGTAACAATGAAAATTGCTCATTAGTATTCAAATGCCTCATGAAAGAACAATATCATTGGTATGACACATTTTGTAATCACATAAGCTAAGTATGTTTTTAAAGTATTCTGTTTGTTTGGGTAAGCTCACATCATACAAATTCAAGGTCAAACTTGTTTTTATTTTTTTACACCTGTTAAAATACCACCAAAGATCTAAATACGTGGGACACTCAGAAAGTTTTGCGAAACTAAAAAAAATTGTTCTATACGTACATATATTTTTATCAAATCTTTTCAAAGTACTTTCCACCAGCCTCTATACAAAGATTCATGCGCCTAAACCAGTTTTCAAAACACTTTTTCCAGTCCGCCGCAGACACCTCGTTTACAGCCTGCTCGAACGCAGCCAGCGCATCTTCCGGCGACGAAAATTGTATCCCTTTGAGCTGATTTTTTATTTTTGGGAATAAAAAGAAGTCACACGGTGCTAGATCAGGGCTGTAAGGAGGGTGACCCAGGAGTTTGACTGGCGTGCTGTCCAGGAAGTCCCTCGTTTTGAGTGCGGTGTGCGCAGGTGCATTGTCGTGGTGGAGCAGTAGCCCGCGGAGCCCTGTGTTTGGTCGCTTGTTGCTTATAACAGAGAAAACTTCTGGCAAACATTTGGTAGTATACCATTCGGCATTAATGCTTCTTTGATCCCGTAAGGGAATTGATACCAAGTGGCCAGTCAAATTAAAAAAGCTAGCGATCAAAATCTTACCCCCGCTTCTAGATCGCTTCACTTTGGTAGGCGTTGGCTCATTTTGAAACACCCAAACAGTCGACTGGCGCTTGGTTTCTGGGTCGTATTGATAAATCCAGGACTCATCACCTGTAACGATGTCGTAAACACGCCGAGACGAGCCTGCTTCAAATTTGTTAAGCATATCACGGCACCATTCCACCCGGGCCTGCTTCTGAGCATCGGTGAGGTTGTGCGGCACCCAGCGTGATACTATCCTCCTCACGCGAAGATGGCTGTGTAGAATCTCGTGAACGCTTCCCGATCCAATCTTCAATATGTGTTGAATCTCCTGATATGTAATTCGCCTATTGTCTTGGATTAAATTTTTCACTGCTAGCACGTTTTCTTCGGTAACAGCCGTCAAAGGGCGACCGCTTCTTTCGTCATCCCCCAAAGTTGGTCGACCGCGCTTGAATTCGTTATACCAACGATACACGGTTGCCTTGGAAGGGCTTTCATCCATGAATGCCATTTGAAGTCTATCGTACGATTCATCCGGTTTCAGGCGACACTTGAAATCGTATAAAATCATAGCTCTAAAATGTTCCCGGCGCAGATCCATATTTCAGTGAGACACAATACTTTGAATTAACTCGCAAAAAATGTGGAGGGAAATTTTGAAATTGGAACTTACTTATTTTTACTTATAAATAATCATATTTTCGAAAAACATTATAACTGGCCAGTCTACCATATATAAAAACTTTTTTTCGCAATACTTTCTGAGGGGCCTGGTATAAATACTATCAGCCCATTACATGAATTTGTCTTATCCTTATCAATTTTAGATTAGAAAGGTACCTTTAAAATTTCAATTTAAAATTTTTGGTCTTATGTTTAGTTTGAATACCTCATCATTCATCATAATTTCAGCCGAAACAAGTCCACTGCTGGACAAAGGCCTGCCCCAACATGTTGGGGGGATATGCCATAATCGCCACTCTTGGCAGGCGGGTTGGCGATCGCAGTTGGTTAGTTAAATACCCAGAAAACGCTGCTGCCCATCCTCTGGTGAATCCCTAAATCGCCTTTTACGACACCAATGAAAAGAGATAGGGTGGTGCTATTCTTTAAGTCTGGCACCACACGGAACAGTTTGAATACCTACTAGATAATATTGTTTGCTAATAGATAGATAGAATATACTTACACCATGAAAATAGTAGTAAACAGGAACAACGTATAAATTATGGGTACATGGGTGGTCTTATCGCTAAAAGCGATATCATCCAGACAACCTCTGGATGGACAGAGAAGACGTAAGATCTAGATAATGGGGGCAGTCCGTGGCGTACTACTAAACTAAAATAAATAAATAGCCAGTGGCGTGCATTGCATATAGGCAATTAGGCAGTACCCAGTGCCTTCCTCATTCAAATTCAATAGTGGTGTAAGTTATTATCTTTTTTTCAAAGTACGATGATTATTTATCTTTTAATAGATCTATTAATGCTAAATTAATCTTCCTACATACAAAAATCAATAACTTAGACCACAATCAAATTCAAATGAAGTAGGCCACTGCACACCACTGTAAATAGCACAAAATATATTACACATATAGGTATCATAAATATATATATGAATAATCTTACAATTTAGAATAGAGATTGGATACATAGGCAATGTCTTAATAAATTACAATCTATTTGGAAAGGTAGTATTCTTTAACAATAATAACAATATGTAACACAGAAATTTATTCAAGAATATTTTTAAGGGCATTACTCTGCTTATTATTTTTACTATGGGACCAACAGTAAAAAGTAGTTTTTAGTAGTAGTAGAGCTCCTTTGTGAAAGAGCTCGTCCGGGGAAGTACTACCACCGTGCCTACTTCTCCGCCAAATAGTGATGCTTGCATTGCTGTGTTTCGGTCTGAAGGGTGCGGGTGCCGGTGAAATTACAATCACATGAGACTTTCCATCTTCATGTCTCAGTTTGGCGAACCGACTTGCGGTACCATTTAGGCAACAGCCTAGGTGGTATTGAAGTTGTCATGGGCAAAGGTAACCGCTTAACATCAGGTGGGCCTTTAGCTCGTTTCGCCATCCTAAACTATAAAAAAAAAAAAAAAAAATACTGGCCAAATGTGTGTTTGATCATGCACAGGGTAGAGTTCCATGGTAATTCTTACAAGCCATCTGAGCCCACAACTCTAGCTTATATTCAGAGACAAGAAATGCAGTGCTATTTGACAGTTGGATGCATGAGTTCATGCTTAGAGGTGTCTCTGAATGTATGTCATAGCCCCAGTTTCTGGAAGGTTGATCAATTTGATCTGTTTTCAAATCTAATGTCAGATCCTGTGATTGGCCGGCAAAAATGTTAACAACCAATCACATCTCTTGACCTGAGATTTGACAGCTGATTAGTTAATTTTTGCGTTGACCAGTCTTTCGGAAACTGGGGGTTCGTATTTTAAAAATATATTTATAATATTTTTGTACAGAGTTCCTATGAACTTTTTATAAACTCAACTATTCAACTCTCAACAGTGTTATTCGTTTCACAACACACATTTTCTATTCTGAACTAGAATTTGGTAAGCATAAACGCGGTGGCCAATTCCTGCGTTATAAAGATGTTCAGAAAAGACATTTTAAGAAGTGTGGCATTCAGCCTACTCATTGGGAGTCGTTGGTCTGTGATGATGATGAGGTACCGATAACTACGAGGAACAAAATATAATAAGACTAACAATTCAATACTTCGAGTCAGGCGGCATACTCGTTACTCAGTACGTTGGTTTGCCAATGCCAAAGCTCTAACAAGTGGTTAAACCCCCTCTTTATAAATATTTCCAACAGGTGGTGCTGGTGGCAAGGGGGTCTGGGGTGCCCCGGGGTCTGAACTCCTGGAGGAATACGTGGAGGACGCGAATGACCCCAACTACGACTCTGAAGCCATCACCAACGGCGACGTTGAGTTCAAGCAGATAATAGTAGAGGCTGAACCGGATGAAATTGTTGTGAGTACAATAAACAGTAGAATCCCTAATCCCGCAAGCTATTTTGACATTTCACAAACGTCAAATCGATCCAGGCCTGTTGTAATAAAGATCATATTTGCTTGAATAAGACCTCTTGTGACCAGTGTGTGTTGCCAGTAATTACGGCACTGAAACATGGTCGCTCACAATGGGCCTGATAAGAAGGCTCAAAGTCACTTAAAGAGCAATGGAGAGGGCGATGCTCGGAGTGTCCCTGCGTGATCGAATCGGAAATGAGGAGATTCGCAGGAGAACCAAAGTAACCGACATAGCCCGAATAATTGCCAAATTAAGTGGCAGTGGGTGGGGCACATTGCTCGCAGAACGGATGGCCGATGGGGCAGTAAAGTTCTGGAGTGGGGACCGCGTACTGGAAGGCGCAGCGTGGGTAGGCCCCCCACAAGGCGGACCGACGACCTGGTGAAGGTCGCGGGTATCCGCTGGATGCGGGAAGCGCAGGACCGGTCGTTGTGGCGATGCTATGTCCAACAGTAGACGTCTTTCGGCTGAAATGATAATGATATTTCTTCTGTATCATGTATGCGTGTCATGCTACCTACATGCTACAAACGCCCAGACTCGGAATAGGGTTGGTTGGGGCGGTCGTTGGGTTGGTTGTAGTTTATTTTTAGTTTTTATTCTTAACGGGCTTGCGTTTGACCGCCACCTCACCTGATGTTAAGCGATGGTGCGGTCGACGATGGTACACGCTTGCCCAGCAAAAACCTATTCACTTAAGCCTTGAAGACCACCAGGTTATACTTCTCGGGAAACACTGCAAGGAATTCCACTCTTTGACGGTACGCATGATAAAGCTATTAGCAAAACGGTTCGTGCGTAAGGGTGGAATATCTACCATATAACGGTTGCGCATCGCCGTGCGTCTGGTCGTCCGATGATGGAAAGGACTTCATCATTTCAGCCGAAAGACGTCCACTACTGGACCTAGGCCTCCCCCAAAAGGGAGGATATGCCATAATCGCCACGCTTGGCAGGCGGGTTGGCGATCGCAGTTGTTTGGTTAAAAACTCAGAGAACGCTGCTGCCCATCCTCTGGTGAATCCCTTAGTCGCCTTTTACGACAACCATGAGAAGATATAGGGTTGTGCAATTCTTCATGTCCGCATCGATACACCGATAGGCTAGCAACTCTGCGCCGATGCTCGAGGCTTTGTAGTTTGGCATCGATGTTTCTCCGCTCCAGTGGACAGGCAGCCTTAGGTTTTTCTTTTGTCAAATGTAAAATTCCGATGGCATTTAAAATTTTACAGCTCCGCTTTGATGCTTCTCCCTGGCCGCTATTTTAAGAGAGATTTATACAATCCTTAATCGGTACTTAAAAGAAACAAAACAAAATATTTTTATCACTAACTTATTAGTACGAAATCCACAACAGAGAAAGCAGTATCGAACTCTAACATCTCAAAAATAAAGTGTAATATTGTATGAAAAATGTAATAAGCGTGATATGTCAACATTGTTCGTGTATTTTTGTAAAACGACCTTGAGATAATGGGTTTATAAGATACACTGACTTCTGACAGTGTGTTTTTAAATTGAAATCATTTATTCAACAGATTGTATGTTAAAATCACTTTTACATGCATTTGGTTTTGTTAATTAACTTTTTAGGGGTTCCGTACCCAAAGGGTGCTAACGGAACTCTATTACTCTCGCTACGCTGTCCGTCCGTTCGTCCGTCTGTCTGTCTGTCACAGGGCTGTATCTTTGTAACGGTAATTGATAACTAGTTAAAATTTTCACAGAATATGTGTTACTATGGAGTCTATCACGACACATACTAAAAATAAAACCACGAAAAACATGCTTTTTTTTCAACGTTTTTGTTCCTGCTCTATCTTCAAAATGGTAATACATACCAGCGTCAAACTTGGTCTGAATATAGTGCATACTATGTAATTTAGCAACAAATACTAAAAACATGGCAAACGTAGACATATGTGGTGGTACCTACGTAAGAAAGAGATGTAAAAATTCACATCTAATCGTTGTGTAATGTAATCATTGATGTCTTTTGATAAACTCTCGTAAATTAAATCAGTTTCTATGGGGTATCAGTGGAAGGACGACACGCCAGGCCAGCCTCAGTCCACTGATGTTGTTTGGTTCACCGACGGATCAAAAAAAGAGGGTCTAGCAGGAGCTGGATTCCACGGTGGGCGGCCAAAGGTGAAAAGATTCGCCAACCTAGGCCAGTACACCACCGTGTTTCAAGCGGAATTATTTGCCATTATTGGATGTGTCCGTTTAAGTCTGCAGAGGACCTATATTAATAGGCGAATCTTCTCTGACAGCCAGGCAGCATTAAAAGCCTTGGATTCAGAGGAAATTTACTCCAAACTTTTAAAGGAGTGTGTCCAGCTATTGAACTCACTAGGAGCGGCAAACTCGGTGGCACTAGGATTGGTGCCTGGACACTGTAGCATTAGGGGCAACGAAACCGCTGATGAACTGGCTAGAGCTGGTGCTGAAAGCCCCACTGTGGGCCCGGAGCCAATCTGTGGCATTCCTAAATGCACCAATACAGCCTACTTTAAAAACTGACTGACTGAGCCTTTGGGAAAAAACCCCAGGCCAAGAACACTCGAAAGCGCTACTTGTGGGATTCAAAAAAAGGTTTACGAAAGAAGCGCTTTCGTTGAACAAGAATCAGATAAGAATCCTGACAAGAACCCTTACTGGGCACTGCAAGCTGAACAAACACCTTCACAGGATGGGCCTCAGTGATACCACAGTTTGCAGGTTTTGTCACGATAAGGATGAGACGCCCATCCATATCTTATGCGAATGTGAGGCAGTGCACATCAGAAGCCAGCATCTTGGAGGCCACGTCATCTCAACGCAGGAGATCAAATCCTCCTCCCCCAAGGTCATAGTCGACTTCATGATTGACTTGCAGCTTGGGGAAATGCTGTAATGCTGCAAGAGGCGTCACAATAGATCCTATCAGGTCGCAGTGGCTTAGGGGCGTTCAAGACCCCTACCTTTTTCCTCAAATAATAATGGGGTATCAGATCGATGGGTGGTACGGTACCCTTACTGCGTGAGTCCGACTCACACTTGGGCGGTTTTTTTTATATAAATAAATTCATTCATTTTTAGGGTTCCGTAGTCCTACAAGGAACCCTTATAGTTTCGTCATGTCCGTCCGTCTGTCCGTCTGAACTAATCCTTTACAGCTTAATAACTTCTACAGTTATAAACATAAGTAAATGAAATTTTGTTCAAAAATAGTCTGTATATAGATCTCAATTTTAAAAGAATAAAAAAAATCGTTTTTACGTATTTTAGGGGTGGCGTCCATACATGTGAAATGGGGATGCAAAACATTTTTTCGCTGCACCCCCTCGTGTGGGGTATCATTGAATAGGTCTACTAAAATGAAGGTAATGTTTCATACATCACTTTTTTATCAGGTGTACCATCTGCGAAATATAGCTCGCCAAAGTGGCTTGCAATGTGTCCCCCCCTGCCATTTCTAAACTATGCAACGTAGAAACTTATAATCTTCCACATTGATATACCTTTGCAAAAACTCTCTTTTAAAATTATTTGGAGTATAATGTGATTATAATTTTTTGAGTTATAGACAGAAAACTGAAAAATACTTAAAACGTCCTAGTTCAAAGGTCATTGACCTTAGAGAAAAATGATCATAGCAAATAATGCTCCTTTAGCTACTTTCTATTTGAAACAATCACAAAAAGTAACTTTGACATGACAGACTTCTTAAATTTGGCTTCTTGAATTTATCGCTAGATGGCGCTACTAACAACACGCTCTGAGTCGCGAATGCTGCCGATTATTGCAAAAACTAAAATAGCCATGATTAATATTCGATTTGATTCGTTTGTAATTACACCTACTTAAGGAACCCTATAATACTGAGCATGGCCCGACATGCTCATGGCCGGTTTTTTTTTTTAGTTCTTTGGGACATTTTTACACAGCACCATCTATTAATTTTGTAATACAGCGCTTAAGTAGGTGATTGCGCATCAACTCACGAATTCCTCTTGGCAGTTATCGCATGCGTCGCTTGTGAACATTCAACATTGCATGCATACTAAAGGCTCGGTTACACATTTTTTTTATTTTTTTTATTTTATTATTTATGGAGGGTTTGATCTAAAAGAACATGTCACCCTCATAGTTACACTCAATACATACATTACATACATACATACATATTATCACGCCTGTTTCCCATTGGGGTAGGCAGAGATTATGGATTTCCACCTGCTACGATCCTGACACACCTCTTTCGCTTCATCTACGTCCATTAACCTCGTCATGCATGCTCGTCGGTTTAGAGAACTCTTAACCTGGCATTTTGTGAGAACATCCGCGATTTGATCGCGATACGTTCGCCGAGGTCGTCCCCTTCCAACTCTTCCATCCACACTCGCTTCGTATACTTGTTTCGTCAATCTCCTCTCGTCCATCCTCTCTATATGTCCAAACCATCTTAACATACCTTTCTCAATCTTTGTCACTACATCTTCTTTCACTCCACAACGCTCCCTTATCATGTTATTCCTTACTTTATCTCTCAAAGTTACACCACACATACTTCTCAAAGCTCTCATTTCTACTGCATTTATTCTGCTTTCATGTTTCTTCTGCCATACCCAACTTTCACTACCATACATAAGTGTAGGCACTAACAATACATACATTATCTACGTTTAATGCCTAGTTGTACTATTTTATAAAAATTTTTGGCTGTCTTAGACAAGGGGGCAGCCAAAACGCAATTAAATATACCAACATCACGTGAATCTAAATTATTCTCTAACATGAAAATGATTCTTTCGACTTCGTTCCGGACGCACTCAGCTAAAATATGCGTAACGTCCTCTACCTCATCACATTCTGAATAATTAGGTGACTCACATTTTCTCATTAAAAAGGCAAAGCTGTTCAGGGGTGTGTGTCCAGAACGAAGCCTGAAAGCTGTCACAAGGTCCCTTCGATGCATCTCTGCACCCACAAACCAGGGAAGGCGGGAAAGGCTGTGTTGGATGGTTCTGTACCAAATCCCCTTACTCAGTGACCTCTCATCGAAATACTCTGACCATAAATCAATACACTGATCCCGAACCTTATATATAAGATCACTGCCATAAGGTAAACAGTCAAAATTTATGCCATCTGTAATTGCCTCTTTTGCCAAGCGATCTGCTTCTTCATTTCCATACAAGCCAATATGGGATGGTACCCATTGAATATTTAATTTGTAATACAGCGCTTAAATAGGTGATTGCTCATCAACTAACGAATTCCTCTTGGCAGTCATCGCATGCGTCGCTTGTGAACATTCAACTTTGCATGCATACTAAAGGCTCGGTTACACATTTAAGGTGCTGCATTGAATTTGCAACCGTCCCTTTCTAACATACGACATTGCGCGTGTGAGAACAGAGCGGAATCGCGCTGTTTTGTTGTTTTTTTTCCTTTTTGCAAATATCTCAGCGAATAACCTATTTTAAAAAGAGTTTATCCATGGAGTTTCTTGCCGGTTCTTCTCCATAGGACCCACAATTTCGAACCGTGCAACTAGAGCCTGACGTTTCAAAAGTGCCTGTAGTTAGGTGTATTTGAAATAATAAACATTTGATTTGATTTGATTTGAATAAACATTTAAATAAAAATCTCTTACATCAGAATTTAGATATGTACAAGATATATCTTATTCACAAAAAACAATAGTAAAAACTATTGGAATTTCTAAATGCAATGCGAAATAGTGCAAAAACAGACCTTACTTTGGAAAATAAACCTATCCAGCAAATTTCATTAAATCGTGTTTTCCCTATACCAAAATCTAGTAAATATAATAAAAAATCTTAAATATGAAAATTAGCTCAACGTCGTATCCACAAATGAAAATATTTTGATTAAAAAATCCCTAATTTTCCCAATGCCGCCCCTTAAGGCCTGGTCAAACAGTAAGCGTACCTAGCGCGCATCAAAGCCAGCATCTTGGAGGCCACGTCATCTCAACGCAGGAGATCAGGTCCTCCTCCCCCAAAGTCATAGTCGACTTCATGATTGACTTGCAGCTTGGGGAAGTGCTGTAATGCTGCAAGAGGCGTCACAATAGATCTTACCAGGTCGCAGTGGCTTAGGGGGCGTTCAAGACCCCTACCTATTTCCTCAAAAATAAATAATAATAATAATAGCGCGCATCAAGGCGTAATAGCGTCGCATACTAGTGCTTTGCTATAACGTTGCGTTGTCTTGTACTATTCAAATTGATACCCTGTCAAACAGAGCGCGCGCGCTAGAACTCAGTTCCTCTTTGCTAGAAGTACTCGACGCTCTGTCGCGACGTCAGAACGCGGCGTTGTAATTTATTGACAAAGACTGCTGTGGTAACTGGTAGTGCTTCTTTTACGAACGTTGGGCGTCAAACCAAAGTACGCCACGGTATGACGCTACGTTATTGACGCCTTGACGCGCGCTAGGTACGCCTCCTGTTTGTGCAAGCCTTAACGAACGACTGAGACGGCGAGAATATGCGTTGCCCCGCCATCTTGCCGCTCAGATGAACAACCTATCAGAGTCTTGCCGCCATTACCGCGCATGCGCGCTACTGATTTGGTTGCAAAATTGACTACTGCGCAGCCACCTGTTTCTCACTTCATTTGGGCTAAGGCCCAGAACGCCGCGGAATGAGAGTGAGCGCGATGCAAAATACGAGGCTTGCCGGGAAGGAGTAGTGCGGCATAAAGTTGACGCCATTCCGAATGAAAGTGCATTTAAGCGAAAAAAAAAACTCAGAAAATGTGTATTTTCGATAAAATTGCTTAGTAAAATTATTTCAAAATAATAAAACAATTTTTAGGTAAAATACCATACCAATATATGTTGGATATATTTAGGAAACTGTTTGAAAATAAACAGTTTTCGAAGTATGTTTGGATTTTTTTATGATCGAGCCAAATAAGTGCATTCATGTTTTGGACTCAATAATATTGTCACGCCTATCCTTGAGTAACACGTATTTTAATTTCAGTACCATAGAGCGAGTAGTTTTTGAGCGGGATTCGCATTAGTTTGTTGAATTACGGGTTTCGGCCCCTCAACAGCGGCAAAGGCATTATTATTATTTAATGTAACATAGCCTATATTTTATTTCAACACGGGACGAAACGGCGGCAAAAGTCTAGTATGATATAAAAATCAGCTGTTGTTATTAGTCAGGCCGACATGTTCTAAAACGCGTAAATATGTCATGTTTGTTTGCGAAGCACGTTACGACTGTTTACATGGCCTCGACGGTCGTTGACCCCAAGATAAGGTCATATTGTGAGTTAGCGTGGTTAGTGTTAGAGCACTTGCCAAGTCACGGCACTAAATATAAAGCGCTATACACATGATGCAATACATATACGTGGGACACTCAGAAAGTTTTGCGAAACTAAAAAAAATTGTTCTATACGTACATATATTTTTATCAAATCTTTTCAAAGTACTTTCCACCAGCCTCTATACAAAGATTCATGCGCCTAAACCAGTTTTCAAAACACTTTTTCCAGTCCGCCGCAGACACCTCGTTTACAGCCTGCTCGAACGCAGCCAGCGAATCTTCCGGCGACGAAAATTGTATCCCTTTGAGCTGATTTTTTATTTTTGGGAATAAAAAGAAGTCACACGGTGCTAGATCAGGGCTGTAAGGAGGGTGACCCAGGAGTTTGACTGGCGTGCTGTCCAGGAAGTCCCTCGTTTTGAGTGCGGTGTGCGCAGGTGCATTGTCGTGGTGGAGCAGTAGCCCGCGGAGCCCTGTGTTTGGTCGCTTGTTGCTTATAACAGAGAAAACTTCTGGCAAACATTTGGTAGTATACCATTCGGCATTAATGCTTCTTTGATCCCGTAAGGGAATTGATACCAAGTGGCCAGTCAAATTAAAAAAGCTAGCGATCAAAATCTTACCCCCGCTTCTAGATCGCTTCACTTTGGTAGGCGTTGGCTCATTTTGAAACACCCAAACAGTCGACTGGCGCTTGGTTTCTGGGTCGTATTGATAAATCCAGGACTCATCACCTGTAACGATGTCGTAAACACGCCGAGACGAGCCTGCTTCAAATTTGTTAAGCATATCACGGCACCATTCCACCCGGGCCTGCTTCTGAGCATCGGTGAGGTTGTGCGGCACCCAGCGTGATACTATCCTCCTCACGCGAAGATGGCTGTGTAGAATCTCGTGAACGCTTCCCGATCCAATCTTCAATATGTGTTGAATCTCCTGATATGTAATTCGCCTATTGTCTTGGATTAAATTTTTCACTGCTAGCACGTTTTCTTCGGTAACAGCCGTCAAAGGGCGACCGCTTCTTTCGTCATCCCCCAAAGTTGGTCGACCGCGCTTGAATTCGTTATACCAACGATACACGGTTGCCTTGGAAGGGCCTTCATCCATGAATGCCATTTGAAGTCTATCGTACGATTCATCCGGTTTCAGGCGACACTTGAAATCGTATAAAATCATAGCTCTAAAATGTTCCCGGCGCAGATCCATATTTCAGTGAGACACAATACTTTGAATTAACTCGCAAAAAATGTGGAGGGAAATTTTGAAATTGGAACTTACTTATTTTTACTTATAAATAATCATATTTTCGAAAAACATTATAACTGGCCAGTCTCCCATATATAAAAACTTTTTTTCGCAATACTTTCTGAGGGGCCTGGTACAAATACAATACAAAACAAGTACTCTTTATATGTATACAGTTTGGAGAATGTGTTTTCTCTGGATGCTTTTCTTCAACATTCGTACTTTTATAATATAAACTTTAAAAAAAAAGTAAAAACAGACGTCAAAAAAAAATTTTTTTTTTTGATACAGTTTAGTAAGTAGGTGCCTTTGATTCGGATTGATTTAAGAAAAACCTGGCACCGACTTCCTAAACTGTTTCACACAAATTTTATTCTTTTTGAAGTCGTTTTTTACTTTTTTTTAAAGTTTGTTTTATTTTTCTATTTTGAGTGGCATTAAAATTAGAAAGACAAGCGATTGCTGCAATCCTGGATGATTTGCTGTCATCCATTAAAGAGTTCCCTTCTTTATCTCCGAAGACCTTCATCAGATCTTCATCAAATGATACTTTCTGAATGCAAATGCTTGACTTGTTGATGAATATACCGAAATCTCTATATGTATGCTTATAATATTTGAGGAGTTCCCTCAATTCCACATGGATCCCATCATCAAAACTGGATTTGGACCAATCTGGAAGTATATCCTTTCAAATAAATGAAGAATTTTCGAAATCGGTTCATAAATGAAGGAGTTCTGAGGTAACAAACATACAAAAAAAATACAATTGAATTGAGAACCTCCTCCTTTTTTGAAGTCCGTTAAAAAGGGCAAACATAAAAATGTGGTGGTACGTATCTAATAAAGAGATGCAAAAATTCACATTTCGCTTACGTCGTTGATGTCTTTTGTTGAACTCTCGTAAATTAAATCAGTTTCTATGGGGTATTAGGTCGATGGGTGGTACGGAACCCTTACTGCGCGAGTCCGACTCGCACTTGGCTGGTTTTTTCATTATGACAACGCCTTATAAGCGGCACTGGCTGAAGTTACATACAAGGCAGGGTTTGAGTTTTGTCTCTATCAATAATAATGTCCTCCCGGCCGAATTTTGGTCACGGCGGCCAATCTCAATGGAGACTAGCCATCTGCGCGGGACATATTATAGTGCACAAGTCTGTGCGCAAACACAGGTGCACTCTCTATTCCCTCACTCTTATAATCCGATGGGACGGCAATTCGACACGACCGGAGAGAGATCAGGCGCAGGTCAGACGGTTTTACGTGCTCTCCGAGGCACGAAAGGGTCTCGATGTGTAACGAAACGGTCACCCATCCATAGACTGACCGCGGCTAGTGCAGCTTAACCTTGCAGATCGTACAATCCACACGCTTGCTACTTAGCCACGAGCCCCTTCAATACGCGTTTGACAGTACAACAGTTAATTCATACATTAAAATATCCTCTCTTCTCCTCTTTGCAGCGCAAGGCTGAGCCTGTGATTCTGGAGTATTTCGAGCACGGTGACACCAACGCTGCTGCTGAGGATCTGCTGGAGTTTGTGACGGGCAAGAGAAGCCACCTGGTGAGTCTCTAGGCGACTTTTAGACGTTCAATCCATGAACTTGGTCAGATTGATCGTGTACTAATACTTATAGATCAGGGGTTCCCAAAGTTTATTCTACCACGCTCTAGCGATGGGCGATTCGAATCTTTTAACTCGAATAACTCGAGTTATAACAGTGATAGCCTAGTGGTTGAACGCTTGCCTTCCATGCAGGAGGTTGCGAGTTCGATCCCGGCGCTCACCTCTGACTTTTCGGATTCATGTGCTGATCAGAATTTGATTATCACTTACTTTAACGGTGAAGAAAAACATCGTGAGGAAACCTGCACACCAGAGAGTGCTCCATACAGTTCTCGATGGTGTGTGTAGTCCGCCAACCCGCACTAGGCCAGCGTGGTGGCCTTAGCCTTCTCGTACTAAGAAGAGGCCCGTGCCCAGCAGTGGGATAGTAATGGGCTGATTATGTTTGTTTTTAACTCGAGTTATCCTTTGAACTCGTTGATCCGAATTGTGTTTCTTCAAAACCGAGTTGATTCGCTTGGCTCGGTGACTCGTTCTCCCGGGCAAGTGGCGGTAAGCGAGCGAGTGAAGCAGCGAATAGCTGCGAACTACGAATTCAAGTGAGAAAAAAATGTCACGCTGTGCGAAATTGCCCCGATTTGTGTATACGAATCGACTCGATCACTTTCATGACTCGCCCGATTCGACGCCGCTCGCTGACTCGGGTGGCTCGCTGTTAGGCCCGTATTCCAGAACGATACTCAAGCCTTGATCACTGTTTAAAACTAGTTTTGAGTTGAGCTTTGATTTTAGAACGTCCCTCAAGCAGAGATTTGTTGATCACAGTTCAGCTGAGTTTAGTTTCGTTTTATATTGTCACCTGCTCCCCGATTCAGAACCATACGATAACCAGTTGTCATTCGATTCGGTTTGTTATCTCTTTTTCTCTCGTTGCGTGAATCATAAGACGAAACGAGATAACAAACCGAATCGGTCGACAACTGGTTATCGTGTAGTTCTGAATCGCATAGCTGTTTCGGTATTTGGGCAGAGATTTGATCTGTAATCACTCAAGTGTGGTCCAGACTACGCTTGAGTAGAGATTTATATTATATTTCAGGTCAAATTCGTGTGTTATGTTGTTGAATTAAAGTTTATAATTACCGTTCTGGAATAAGACCGATACTCAAGTAACGATTCTATCCTTAAGTAGTGATCAGGTGATTGGAGTTTAAACTGTACTTGAGGAAGCTTCTGTAATACGGGCCTTAGTGGCCAACACGGTGGCTCGAGTCGGTAGAACATCACCATCACTATCCTAGCCCGGTATCACCCACTGCTGGGTATAGGCCTCCTTTCTTTTTTGCCAGCTTCTTCGATCTTGTGCGTCCCTCATCCAGGTGTTTGCTGCATTAGAACATACGCGTCGTATTCGCAACACGTGGTTGATACTGCCGAGTTGCCGACGGAGTCGAATCAACTCGAATCGTGATTCGAATCGACGATCACTTCAACTCGAATGATTCGAGTTGAAAGAAAAACTTTGTAACAAAAAAAAACCTTGTATGTATTTCAAAATCTAACATTTTGAAGGCGGCGCGTGATTGACCCTTTCTTTATCAAATTCAATTCAAATAATATGAGTATAATGTAGGTTAATGTCAGAAATAAATAAGAGTTTAAAAGTGAGAATATTGCCTTTAGAAATAAACGTAACAAAAGTTGCCATATTATGTAGGTATTCATTGAAACCATTCCAATGACCCCAAACATGATACCTCTGCTGTAAGTTGATGAGAAGTTGGGTATCCTGCAGATTCCAGGTGATGCTACAGCGTCAGGTCAAGGTTACCATAACATAACATCACGCCTGTATTTCCCCGAAGGGGTAGGCAGAGACCTACCTAATCCTAACACAGTGGCGGTTAAGATAAACGAATCAAATCGAATATGGCTATTTTTTCTTCCGTTTTTGCAATAGACGGCAGCACTGGCGACTCAGAGCGTGTTGATATACAGCGCCATCTAGCGGGCCCAATTTAAAAAGTGTGTCATGTCAACATAACACATAGGTACTTTTGTGATTTATTCAAATAGAAGGTAACTAAAGGAGCATTGTTTGTAAAGATATTTTTTCTCTAAGATCAATGACCTTTGAACTAGGATGTCTTAAGTATTTTGCATTTTTCTTTCTATTACTCGATTTTTTTAAATCCTCATTACATAACATAACACACACATAACATCACGCCTGTATTTCCCCGAAAGGGTAGACAGAGGTGCAAATAGTACACCCACATTTCGCCAATTATGTTATAGTCCCATGTAATAGGGGGCGAGCCTATTGCCATAGAACGCGCACAAATCCAGACTCTGGGCTGCTACTGAGAATTTCATAATGAAAAAACCCAATAACACTTTGCCCGACCCGGGAATCGAACCCAGGACCCCACGCTCAGCAGTCGCGCTTGCAACCACTAGACCAACGAGGAAGTCAAGGTTACCATGCTCTTGCAATATCATTGAAGTAACAGGATACCAGATTTCGAATCGGTCATACCTGTGGATGTTGCTAACATCCCTTCGTCAACTAGAAAAGAGCTGATGATCTTCAAACGGCTGAACAGATTTTCTTGAGTCTTAGCTAAAAACATTCTCGATCAAGTCTCTTTTCAAATAAAACAAACTAAATCAAAATCGCTTCATCCGTTTGGGAGCTACGATGCCACAGACAGAAACACAATTTTTTTTCTTTATCATGGCAACTTGTTTGAAAATTACTGCCAGCATCCAGTCTTGAGAAATACAAAAGCTAAAAATAAAAAGTTTATGACCTAAAAGAAAAGTAAAATTGAACAAATAAAAAAACAAAATAACAGGGTTCAGAGTGACACGCGCTTTACCTGAAATAAAAAAATAAAAAAATTACAGCACTAAACAGATTTTATCATAATTTTGTATTATTTTCAATTATAAATTTGGATAAACATTTTAAAATTAAATGGTTATTATTGGATAAACACAACAAAGTAGCGATATTATGTGCATAAAGAATTTTTAACCGACGAAAAAAAGGAGGAGGTTCTCAATTCGACGCGTACTTATATTTTTTTTTTTTTTTTTTTTTTTTATTACCACGCATAACTTTTTACAGAGTGGTCCGATTTTGATGATTCATTTTTTAATGGATAGGGTATATCTTGAAGTTGGTCTCATTTAAATTTCAAAATCAAAATCCACCCCTAAGGGTAGTAAAACAGGGGATGAGTGTTTGTTCACCCACTGAATTCTTACCTGTTAACCGATTCTGTTGAAACTTGACACACATAAATATAGTTCTAGACACTACGACATAATGGAGACCTGGAGTTAGATTTTAAGCACAAAAAAATGAAAAATAAAACTTTTTAACAAAAAATTGAACCGACGAAAACAGAAACTAAAAAAGCGAAAAATAACTAATTATGAGTCGGCGCCAAACAACCAATCAACGAAGATCATTAAATTACTTTAAATAAATAATAAAAACAACGTCACATCAAATACAACGTGAAATTTTCAACGATAAACAATAACTTTCCAAAAATGCGTTCTCCGCTCGGCCACTTGCAACTTACACGCACTTTGCTTGTTAAAAGCTCGTTTGGCGCCGACTCATAATTAGTTATTTTTCGCTTTTCAGTTTCTGTTTTCGTCGGTTCAATTTTTTGTTAAAAAGTTTTATTAGCTTTGTTAACAATTGGAACATTTCCGAACTCGTCTAAACCACATTCCGTTTTATTTGCGTCAGGGGCTAAAAAGGTGTTTAAGCCTAGCTTAGGCTAAACCTGATTTTGTAATCTAATCATCACACGGTAAACGTTTAAAAAAATACTGAAATCAACTATATTTGTTCTTAATTTTTATTTGTTATCTGTTCTCCTAAAGTACTGAACTAATTTGTATGCGGTTTTAGCTAATGGATTGTGGTTAAAGCTAGATGTTAGATAACTTTGTAGTTTTATACATTAACGACCAAAATTAATATTCAATCTATCCACGATTTACCCTACTGGAGATAGAAATTTGAAATATTTTGTATGGAGCTTATGTCAAATTCCTATCGCTAGTAGGGCAAATCGTGGATAGATTGGATATTAAATTTGTCCATAAAATAACCACCGACTATGATATTTACGGATGGGACCGAAAAGTTGTGTAGTGGCGACCGCGTACTGGAAGGCGCAGCGTGGGTAGGCCCCCACAAGGTGGACCGATGACCTGGTGAAGGTCGCGGGAATCCGCTGGATGCCGAAGCGCGGGACCAGTCGTTGTGTCTCGATGCTTGGGGGAGGCCTGTGTCCAGCAGTGGACATAGGCCTCTCCCAAGTTGCGCCACAATACTCGGTCCTCTGCCTTCCGCATCCAGTCCTCCCCAGCCACCTTCTTCGGGTCTTCAGTCCACCTGGCTGTTCGTTTCGCGCCTCCACTCAAGGACTCGTCTGCTCCAGTGGCCATCGGACCTTCAACAGACATGGCCAGCCCACTGCCACTTCAGCTTACTGATCCTACAAGCTATGTCGGGCACTACGGTTCTTCTCCGGATAATATCGTTACGGATTTCATCCAACAACATAATGTCTTTTAATAATTATTATTGACGAATTGCATTAAAAAGACATGGCAAGATTGTTTACTAAATAATTTCTGGTTGTCTGGAAGTAATCACCTCGAGCGATATGACCACCCATTGTACAATTATCTTTTATGTAAATAATTTATGTTGCTTGTTTTGTGTACAATAAAGCGTATTTGTATTGTATGTATTTCGCATATTTTGTAATATTATTATACCCGCGGCACGCTATGATGGCGTTTTTAACATTTTCCAATAGTGTTGTGACACATTTCAAATTATTACCGATTGGGACCAGGTTTATTACTTTGACTAACTCCAACTAGCTATTATGAATAATATCTACATAAAGTAAAAAAAAAAGACGTGTGGCACTCGGAGACTGCCGCGGTAAAGCTATTGCATAGCAGTTTTTACATACATACATATTATCACGCCTGTTTCCCATTGGGGTAGGCAGAGACTATGGATTTCCACCTGCTACGATCCTGACACACCTCTTTCGCTTCATCTACGTCCATTAACCTCGTCATGCATGCTCGTCGGTTTAGAGAACTCTTAACCTGGCATTTTTTGAGAACATCCGCGATTTGAACGCGATACGTTCGCCGAGGTCGTCCCCTTCCAACTCTTCCATCCACACTCGCTTCGTATACTTGTTTCGTCAATCTCCTCTCGTCCATCCTCTCTATATGTCCAAACCATCTTAACATACCTTTCTCAATCTTTGTCACTACATCTTCATTCACTCCACAACGCTCCCTTATCATGTTATTCCTTACTTTATCTCTCAAAGTTACACCACACATACTTCTCAAAGCTCTCATTTCTACTGCATTTATTCTGCTTTCATGTTTCTTCTGCCATACAGTGGCGTGCATTGGCCTGCTTCACTTGAATTTAATTGTGGTGTAAGTTATTGATTTTTTGATGTAGGAAGATTAATTTAGCATTAATAGGTCTATTTTAAGATAAATAATCATCGTACTCTGAAAAAAAGATAATAACTTACACCAGTATTGAATTTGAATGAGGAAAGCAGTAGGTATTGCCTAATTGCCTATATGCAATGCACGCCACTGCTGCCATACCCAACTTTCACTACCATACATAAGTGTAGGCACTAACACTCCCCCATGAACAGCCAGCCGTGCCTTTTCCGACACTTTGCGGCTGTTCATGAAGGTGTGTAGTGCCCCATTCACCTGATTACCAGCACTCACTCTCCTTTCAATGTCCTTCACATGTTTGCCATCTCTCGTAAACATGGAACCCAGGTATACAAAATCTTTCACTTGTTCCACCTTTTCGTCACCTATCAAAATATTGCACTCTGTCATAAATTCTTCCTTTTCAAAAACCAAAATTTTTGTCTTACGAACATTAACTTTCATTCCTTTACTCTTCAAAGCACCATAATTGTTACCATCTTCTGTAACTCCCCCTCCGACGATGCAAGGATAACTTGATCATCGGCATAGAGGAGACATTTGATAAGTAACCCATTCATTTCTAAACCATTTTCACTCTCTTTCAAATCTTTCTTTTGTAAATACAAAGAGGAGGTGCCCTAACGCCGAAACTCTAAGCAGGCATGAGTCGCCAGATTGCGGGGTGAAGAGGGGGATTACGCATGTGCAGTGACGCCGATACAACCAATGCCACCTAGAGGCGATTTGCAGAACTAAAGAGACAAGCGTGATATTTCAAAAAGTCATTAAAAGTTCTGCTATTCATCGATAGATGGTAAAACTAAAAAGTATCACCGCTGTGCCGGTCGGAGTGGGGGGTGTTAGGTTATTTTCGTTACGGAATTTCTGGATTCGGTCTCCACGCTCAAGGCCCGCGATAGAAGCTATGCAATAGCTTAAAAATCAAATTATTCAATAAACATAATGTCTGTAGCAGTGGATCACTATTGACAATAAAATACGGCAATTGTTCCTTCATACGTAGCTGTCAATAATTACGGATCTTCATGAGCAGGCAAACGTCAAAAACGCCATCATGGCGTGCCGCACTTATATTATTACTTGTTCATCGATGGTATTAATAATGTGATTGTTTTCAACAGGTATGCGAGACCATTGTGGAAATAGCACTGGACCACAAGCCTTCCCATTGCGAAATGGCATCCGTCCTCATTTCTGATCTGTATGGGAGAGTGTTCTCTGCAAAGGACATTGGATTCGGTAAGATTTTATATTTTAACGTCAATTTGACGACGTCTAGTGGTTCGAGTGTTGGACTGCTGATCACGAGGTCGTGGGTTCGATTCCACCAGGACACAAATATTTGTGTGATGAATATGAGTGGTTATGTTGGTCTGGGTGTCTATATATAAGTATGTATTTACAAAAAAAAAATGTATCTAAGTATTATATCCATTGTCTAGTACCCATAGTACAAGCTCTGCTTAGTTTGGGACTAGATGGTGATGTGTAAAATGTCCCAAAAATATTAATTTATTTATTATTAATTTCTGAATATGTTTTTTTTCTCGGAAGAATAAAAAAAGCGGACGGAATCTCGCTAAACAATCTCGCTTAGAAGTACGGGGCCGGCACGCACATATTTACATCCATAGTATGCCAAAAAGCCGCGATTACGTAAAAAATCTAGTATGACGGTAGTCGGTGCTGTAGTGTCACAAATAAAATAACAGTATAAATCTGGTGTGTTAAAATGCTTTCGAAATTATAGTGGGTTTAGGAAAAAATGAAGTGCTTCAGTCTTTGTTTAGCGAGATTCCGTCCGCCTTTTTTATTCGTCCGAGGTTTTTCCTAAGATCCCTGCAGTATACATACCAGGGTTGTTGCTGATACAGAATTTTATCGCATCAGCGGTTATTCAGCGGAAGCTGATGCTGATTTTTGACATTGACATCAGCGGATGCTGTAGCTGATGCTGATTTTTTTATTAGGCAGAAAATTCTGAAAATTTATCACCGTAAATCTGCCGTATTTCTTTAAACTGATTTCCCGTATTTCTGGTAATTTTGACCCACTGTGCACCGTATTTTCGTTTCATCGATCTGGCAACACTGTTTTACAACATGAACATCAGCATAAATATCAGCAACATTTAATGCGGTTGATGATGCTGATGTTGAAAATGATGCTGATGATCAGCGGATGCTGATGCTGATGTTGATATTCGCAACAACCCTGATACATACTAATGACTAAACTATTGTAGTTTTATTGACGTCTGGAAGACTTCAATGACAATATTTCTTGTAAGTGTACATCGGTGGCTGCAACGTTTGTTTTGAAGTGTAAATTGGTGGATGCATAGTTTTTTTTTTTTTTATAATATAGGATGGCGAAACGAGCTAAAGGCCCACCTGATTTTAAGCGGTTACCTTTGCCCATAACAACTTCAATACCATCTAGGCTGTTGCCTAAATGGTACCGCAAGACGGTTCGCCAAACTGAGACATGAAGATGGAAAGTCTCATGTGATTGTAATTTCACCGACACCCGTACCCTTCAGACCGGAACACAGCAATGCAAGCATCACTATTTTCAATGGACGCAATGATATTTAAAAGTATAGATATGTAAAACCCAAAAAAAAATATGTTCCTTATGCAGCGGCAGCACAATACACATAAACTAGTGCAAAGTAAGTTAGTTATTTCAAGTTACTTTCGCGTCATAATTAAGAAACACTTTCTGTACACACACGACGCCATTTTTTTTTGTCACCACGTCATGGTCACGCTTGGGGCCTTACTTGACGCGGATTTATAGAAACACGTCTTAATTAGGAAGTTTTCGAGTCTTCAGATTGAGAGCGCAAGTAACATATCTGTATTTATAAGTATCATTGAATGGACGGCACTATGTTGGCGGATGGATTTTATAGGCATAGGCAAGTAACCTGATATCTCTTTTCCAGCATTCGACCGTCTCCTGGAGAAGCTACCAGACCTCGTCCTGGACACGCCGGATGCTGCGGTCCTGCTCTCGAACTTCATAGCGAGATGTGTTGCCGATGATTGCCTGCCCCCCCGCTTCGTGCAGACCGCTAATGAGAAGACTGATATTAACCCACATGCCAAGTAAGTTGTAACCACAGAAATAGGGCTGGACACATACACACACACCCCCACACAACAAAAACTCAACACCCCTCCACACAAATAACACACACAACACCCCCACACAAACAACACACACAACACCCCCCCACATACACACCCACACACATACACAAGATACCAATATTTTTAGCTGTCTTTTGTTTTTGTTATTTATAACTCATTGACCATTAAATTAATTCTGAACCGTGTCAACTGTCTTCTGGACTGAAGGAGACTAGACCCCACGACACAGGGAATCCTAGTGTTGAGGTCTAGGGTTTCAATCAATGTTATGTATATTTTTTGCCACAATAAAGACATTTTTATTTTATTTTTTTAATAGATAGAGTAGAATGGTTGTAATCACAATTTTACTTGCGATTCATGAGTGGCAACTTTCCGAACAAACTACGCCTCCCATATTGACGTCATTAATGTTTAAAAATTAACTTTAATCTAATGTACCCCCCACAAGGTGGACCGACTACCTGGTGAAGGTCGCAGGTATCCGCGGGATGTGGAAAGCGCAGGACCGGTCGCTGTGGCGATGCTTAGGGGAGGCCTATGTCCAGCAGTGGACGTCTTTCGGCTGAAATGATGATGATGAAATGTACGGTTAAATATCTTTATTATCTCAAAAGAATTACAAATTCAGTTACAGAGAAAACATATAAACTTAAAATAAAAGTAAACGATATGCCATTAAGCGTAGCTCAAAAAATAATGTAGGTATGCATTGCGATGACTTTGCTTGAAAACATAACATAACATTGATACTTATTAATACTTTTGGCCTACCAAAACAAAACAGAAGTAGGTAGTTTTACACAAAGAGCAGTGGAGTTGTGAATGAGCGGCGCGGGTAGGTCGCGTTGCATTAGCGTGTTTACTAAGGCCTATTCCATAGTGTGGAGCCAATAAGCGAAACAACTTAGTTTAAATGGCGTGTTTTTGTTTTTATAAATATGTTACATTACATGGATGTGTTTATTGAATAGAAAATGTATTATATGTAGGGATTTTTATTATTACTTTTTTATTTTATTAAATGTACGTATTTTGTATAAAATGTATATCTTATTTTATTTTATTACTATTTTTATTCAGAAAGTAGGGAGATATCTTTTAGGCCCGTATTCCAGAAGGATACTCAAGCGTTGATCTCTGTTTAAAACTAGTTTTAAGTTGAGCTTTGATTTTAGAACGTCCCTCAAGCAGAGATTTGTTGATCACAGTTCAGTTGAGTTTAGTTTCGTTTTATATTGTCACCTATTTCGGTATTTGGGCAGAAATTTGATCTGTAATCACCCAAGCGTGGTCCAGACTACGCTTGAGTAGAGATTTCTATTATATTTCAGGTCAAATTCGTGTGTTTTGTTGTTGAATTAAAGTTTATAATTACCGTTCTGGAATAAGACCGATACTCAAGTAACGATTCTATCCTTAAGGAGTGATCAGGTGATTGGAGTTTAAACTGTACTTGAGGAAGCTTCTGTAATACGGGCCTTAGTATATGATTTTTCAATGTTTTTTTGTAAATGTTAAACGATTTTATTTCTTTTATGTCCTTAGGTAGTTTATTATAGAAATGTATTCCTTCATACATGATATTCTTTATTTCATAGTTAGTCCTAGGCTTTATTAAACAAATATCATTTGCTTGTCTTGTTAAT
Organism: Asteroscopus sphinx; assembly: GCA_949699075.1. Lineage (NCBI taxonomy): Eukaryota > Metazoa > Arthropoda > Insecta > Lepidoptera > Noctuidae > Asteroscopus > Asteroscopus sphinx. Next base: position 4,162,556 of record OX453030.1, on the reverse strand, counting down.
ATTTTGTAGGTTTGTATCCTTTTTGTAAATATGATCTGTGTGTGTGTCTTTATGAAGTATTTTCCTGACAAGTATACATGTATTGTACTTATATATTTGAAATAGGTTCATAAGTTTCGTTTCTTTTTAAACTTAAATGTACTTTAAAGCATTTTTGCGGGTTTTTGTTACAGTATTTACAGAAACAAGTCATAAAAGTACTGAGAAAGGCACGTGCGCCCTGTCCACTTTTCCATTCTATCTATATCTGTAACGAACAAGCCACAGACGTATATAGGGTAATTTTCTATTCATTAATAACCCTTTAAGGGATGATTATACTCGTCAATTTGAACAACTTTTACTATGGGACCTACTCTGAAATGAAATCTTACATAATAATTGATCTGTAACTGTGCCATAATTCTAGAGCAAATGACGAAAAATGTGTGTAGTCATTGAAAAATACTTAACCAATTCTAAGGTTATTTAATCACCAAATTTTCACTTAGAAACTTGGCGAGGGTTAGAAAATAAATCCCGAACGACTCCGAAAATAACTCACCGGCGGCGGCGGCGGCATTGTCAAAGGGAGGAAAATTCTGCCCACTTTTATTGGTGGTTTCACACGCATCGTTTCTGTGTCGTGCGCGACACACGGGGGAATTTGTTTGTTTAAAAATAAGTATTTAAATAATCAATTAAAATATTGGGATTGAAATTTTGAAACTTGAATTAAAAATTTGCAAAATGGCTTCGAGATGGGGGGGGGGAATGTCAAGTGCCTACCAGCCTTCGATCAATAGTATTTTTTATCGAAGCTACCAGCCCTGAGTCTCTGAGTCTGGTTGTTGTACGCGCGCCCGCAAATAAAACTAGGTTTGCTTTGCAACACATAATGTCCTCCCGGCCGAATTTCGGTCACGGCGGCCAATCTCAATGGAGACTAGCCATCTGCGCGGGACATATTATATTATAGTGCACAAGTGTGTGCGCAAACACAGGTGCACTCTCTATTCCCTCACTCTCATAATCCGATGGGACGGCAATTCGACACCACCGGAGAGAGATCAGCGGCTTTACGTGCTCTCCGAGGCACGAAGGGGTCTCGATGTGTAACGAAACGGTCACCCATCCACAGACTGACCGCGGCTAGTGCAGCTTAACATTGCAGATCGTACAATCCACACGCTTGCTACTTAGCCACGAGCCTCTTAACAGCAACAACACATACCTTTTTTTTTTTTTTACGAGCCTGTTTTGTCCCACTGCAGGGCAAAGGCCTCCCTTCCTTTCTTCCACTTTTCGCGGTCTATGGCAGTTTGTGGCCAATCCTTTAAGTAGGAGTCCAGCTCATCCCGCCATCTCCTTCAGGGCCTACCGCGTTTTCGTTTCCGGCTGTCTGGGATCCACTCTGTTGTGAGTTTCGCCCATAGCCCCTCCGGCATGCGGCAGATGTGGCCAGCCCAGTTCCATTTTAACTTGGCAGCCGTATGACCTACGTCTGCAATTTTAGTTTGGGAACGCAGTATCGAGTTTCTTACACGATCAGTAAGTTTGACCCCCAAAATACTGCTTTCCATTGCTCGCTGACAGACCTCGAGTGCGGAATATTTGTAAATGTATATTTTGGTTTTGTTCCAGGCAAGCAATACATAGGGCGGAAACCTTATTGTCTATGAAACAAGGCCTAGTCAGGCTCGACAACATTTGGGGTGTCGGCGGCGGAATCAGGTAAATAATATCGCATATACATAACGTGACCGTTTTTAGGGTTCCGTAGTTTCAACAAGGAACACTTATAGTTTCGTCATGTCCGTCCGTCTGGCCGTCTGTCCGTCTGTCCTAATCCTTTACAGCTTAATAACTTCTATAGTTATAAACATAAGTAAATTAAATTTTGTTAAAATATGGTTTAGATATAGATCTCAATTTTAAAAGAATAAAAAGTCTTGATAACGTATTTTAGGGGTGGCGCCCATACATGTGAAATGGGGATGAAAAAATTGTTCGTTTTGAAGTGACCATGTATTTGTTGTCACAGGCCAGTCAAGTCCTTAATCCGTCAGATCCAGCTTCTCCTGAAGGAGTACCTGTCATCGAGCGACCTCACCGAAGCCATGCGCTGTGTGAAGGAACTCGAAGTGCCTCACTTTCATCATGAACTCGTCTATGAGGTAATAATAATTATTCCACTTTATATTTATGTTGTGTATGTGTGTCAGAAGGGTTCAAAATTATTCATTTGTCAAACATAGATATGATGTACAAGACATGGTGTTAATTTATAAATAATCCAGTATGACTATGTTTTGCCTTGATAGGCGTACAAATTTAATAACAAAGATAATATTACAGATTTGTGGAAATTAATTGTTTAATAACCATAACAGTTTTTATTAATACATATTAATGAATAGTTTAACAAAGAAATCGGGCTCTTGTGTATTTACCTAGTTTGTTGTAGATAGATAGATAGATAGAATATACTTTATTGTACACCATGAAAATAGTAGTAAACAGGAACAACGTATAAATTATGGGTACATGGGTGGTCTTATCGCTAATCGATATCTTCCAGACAACCTTTGGATTGACAAAGAAGACGTAAGACGTTATATCAAGAGCAGATATATACATCATAAAAAAAAAAAACTGTCACAAAATCATTTACTGAAAAGTAAGCTTTCAGAACAAGAAAATCTTTGAGCTTCTTTTTAAATGTACGTATATCGTCAGTCAATTCAATCAACTCAGCCTATCGCAGTCCACTGCTGGACATAGGCCTCTCCCAAATTGCGCCACAACACTTGGTCCTCTGCCTTCAACATCCAGTCCCCCCCAGCCACCATATTCGGGTCGTCAGTCCACCTGGCTGTGGGAGCGTTCAAGTATTACGTAACGCAATTTTTAATGATTTTGACCCCCCCCCCTCCCATATAACGCGCCGTAACGTTTTTCTTTACCCCCCCCCCCCCTCCCTCTATGTTGTGTATGTGTGTCAGAAGGGTTCAATCAACTCAGCCTATCGCAGTCCACTGCTGGACATAGGACTCTCCCAAGCTGCGCCACAGCACTCGGTCCTCTGCCTTCCGCATCCAGTCCCCCTCCCCCCATGTAACGCGCCGTAACGTTTTTCTTTATCCCCCCCCCCCCCCTCCCTCTATGTTGTGTATGTGTGTCAGAAGGGTTCAATCAACTCAGCCTATCGCAGTCCACTGCTGGACATAGGACTCTCCCAAGCTGCGCCACAGCACTCGGTCCTCTGCCTTCCGCATCCAGTCCCCCTCCCCCCATGTAACGCGCCGTAACGTTTTTCTTTACCCCCCCCCCCTCCCTCTATGTTGTGTATGTGTGTCAGAAGGGTTCAATCAACTCAGCCTATCGCAGTCCACTGCTGGACATAGGACTCTCCCAAGCTGCGCCACAGCACTCGGTCCTCTGCCTTCCGCATCCAGTCCCCCTCCCCCCATATAACGCGCCGTAACGTTTTTCTTTACCCCCCCCCCCCCTCCCTCTATGTTGTGTATGTGTGTCAGAAGGGTTCAATCAACTCAGCCTATCGCAGTCCACTGCTGGACATAGGACTCTCCCAAGCTGCGCCACAGCACTCGGTCCTCTGCCTTCCGCATCCAGTCCCCCTCCCCCCATATAACGCGCCGTAACGTTTTTCTTTACCCCCCCCCCCTCCCTCTATGTTGTGTATGTGTGTCAGAAGGGTTCAATCAACTCAGCCTATCGCAGTCCACTGCTGGACATAGGACTCTCCCAAGCTGCGCCACAGCACTCGGTCCTCTGCCTTCCGCATCCAGTCCCCCTCCCTCCATGTAACGCGCCGTAACGTTTTTCTTTACCCCCCCCCCCCCCTCCCTCTATGTTGTGTATGTGTGTCAGAAGGGTTCAATCAACTCAGCCTATCGCAGTCCACTGCTGGACATAGGACTCTCCCAAGCTGCGCCACAGCACTCGGTCCTCTGCCTTCCGCATCCAGTCCCCCTCCCCCCATATAACGCGCCGTAACGTTTTTCTTTACCCCCCCCCCCACCCTCTATGTTGTGTATGTGTGTCAGAAGGGTTCAATCAACTCAGCCTATCGCAGTCCCCTGTGGACATAGGACTCTCCCAAGCTGCGCCACAGCACTCGGTCCTCTGCCTTCCGCATCCAGTCCCCCTCCCCCCATATAACGCGCCGTAACGTTTTTCTTTACCCCCCCCCCCCCCTCCCTCTATGTTGTGTATGTGTGTCAGAAGGGTTCAATCAACTCAGCCTATCGCAGTCCACTGCTGGACATAGGACTCTCCCAAGCTGCGCCACAGCACTCGGTCCTCTGCCTTCCGCATCCAGTCCCCCTCCCCCCATATAACGCGCCGTAACGTTTTTCTTTACCCCCCCCCCCCCTCCCTCTATGTTGTGTATGTGTGTCAGAAGGGTTCAATCAACTCAGCCTATCGCAGTCCACTGCTGGACATAGGACTCTCCCAAGCTGCGCCACAGCACTCGGTCCTCTGCCTTCCGCATCCAGTCCCCCTCCCCCCATGTAACGCGCCGTAACGTTTTTCTTTACCCCCCCCCCCCCCTCCCTCTATGTTGTGTATGTGTGTCAGAAGGGTTCAATCAACTCAGCCTATCGCAGTCCACTGCTGGACATAGGACTCTCCCAAGCTGCGCCACAGCACTCGGTCCTCTGCCTTCCGCATCCAGTCCCCCTCCCCCCATATAACGCGCCGTAACGTTTTTCTTTACCCCCCCCCCCTCCCTCTATGTTGTGTATGTGTGTCAGAAGGGTTCAATCAACTCAGCCTATCGCAGTCCACTGCTGGACATAGGACTCTCCCAAGCTGCGCCACAGCACTCGGTCCTCTGCCTTCCGCATCCAGTCCCCCTCCCCCCATATAACGCGCCGTAACGTTTTTCTTTACCCCCCCCCCCCCCCCTCCCTCTATGTTGTGTATGTGTGTCAGAAGGGTTCAATCAACTCAGCCTATCGCAGTCCACTGCTGGACATAGGACTCTCCCAAGCTGCGCCACAGCACTCGGTCCTCTGCCTTCCGCATCCAGTCCCCCTCCCCCCATGTAACGCGCCGTAACGTTTTTGTTTGCGCTGCCCCCCCCCCCTCTAGTAAAAAGTTATGTAACCACCACCAAGTGACCATTTTTACCTGAAAGTCACAATTATGTGGCGTAAAGTACCGGAAAGTCGCTAATATACATATGTTATTGTTTTAATTGCGTTAATATTATTTTCTCCCAGTTGCTCGGAAATTGGTTCATTATTAAAAAAAAAGAATACAACAATCGGCTCTTTTCCGTACGCAACGAAATAACAGGCCGGTAATATCCAACAGGACAATAATAGAAATTGCTGGACACTTTTTATTTTTTAAATTATGCTACCGAGGTTTTATGTACACACTTACAACATAAATTAGGCTTTTTTAGGTACAAAATAGTTATCATCATACAGGCTGAATGCGCATTTTTTTTTCAAAACTTGAAAATAGAACCAGAACCGCGAGCGGGCAAATTGGCGAGAATGAAAATGAGATACTGTTGAATCAGTTGAATTCATTTGTGTTGTGTTTCCTCGCAAATGAGAGAAAAGTACTATACAAGTCTCGGCCGAAATAGCAATTAACGGCCTCGTTTAGTTAAAAAGGACTCGGCTGGCGCCTCGTCCCATCAAAATCGCATGGGAAGTACTCGGCTTCGCCTCGTACTTCCAATATTACTCGGCCGTAAATTGCTTCATTTCAGGCCTCGACAGTAATGTACTATTATTAACATTTGAAATGTCTTGTTTTTAAAAGAAAGAGATTTAATTTTTTTTTTCTTCTTTTGTCCTAATAAATTTAAATCAATGTTAAAACAATGTTACGTAACACGTAGTTCAAGCCATGGTATAATAACACCAGGCAGTGTTGGGTCAATCAACTAATTTTTTCAATCAATTGATCAATCATGACTAATTTAGTCACGACTAATTTAGTCATGACTAATTTAATCATGATTGAAAAATTCAATCATAATCATGACTAAATCAGTTAGTCATTCGATCAATTGTTAGTTTTGATTGATGACTAACCTAAAAACGCACGAGTAGGTGGCGAAGGGTGGTGGGAGCCGCTGCATTGCCCCACCTGCCCTCACTGCGCGCCGCGCGGGCCGGCTACTTGGGTCAGTGCAGTGAGCGGCTATTTGAGCGGCTATTTTGTTTTGTTTAGTCGGCGAAAATTAATAAGACTAGTATTAAAACTGTATTTTCATTTGATAGTAAAAAAAGGCCGCCCATTTTTTTTGTAAAATTTTGAATATTACTATGTACTAGAAATTCTTCAGAAGCACGAGTGGTGGTTGTTGGTAGTCCACTCCAAATCAACACGTATGATGTAAAACTTGAAATTGACGGTAGGCAAGAATTTATACAACGTGTTATTGAAATAACTGAAAACCTCTCAAGGGGTCATTGTACTCATCAGTATGAACAACTTTTACTATGGGACCAAACCTGAAATCGCGAAAAAAATTATCAGATGTTCCTTAAATTTGTGTTCACATGAATCGACAAAATGTAGGGAAAATCCGATATTTTTTTCGCGATTTCTGTGTTGGTCCTATAGTAAAAGTTGTTCATACTGATGACTACAATGACCCCTTAAGAGGTTTTCAGTTATTTCAATAACACGTTGTATATTAAACTAGACATTGCCAGCGGTTTCGCCCTAGTATAACTCGGCTTATCACAGAAAGCTCTTTCATTTGAGTACTAACACACAAGACACAGAAATATGAAAACTTAAAAATCTGTGGTCTAAGAGCTATAGTTTAGGAAATATGGCCATCAGAACTTTTGATCATCTATTTGTGTAGATCTCATCGAGCCCTTTCATTTGAGTACCAACATGATGGGTCTAAGACCTATAGTTTAGGAGATATGGCCATCAGTAGTATATAACATTTATTTGTCTAGAGCTCATCGAACCCTTTCATTTGAGTACCAACACGATGGGTCTAAGAGTTATGGTTTAGGAGATATGGTCATTCGAAGTTTTGACCATTTATTTGTCTAGAGCTAATCGAACCCTTTCATTTGAGTACCAACACGATGGGTCTAAGAGCTATAGTTTAGAATATATGGCAATCGGAATTTTTGACCATATAGCTTATCGAGCCTATCATTATCAGAATTTTTGTCCAACTCTGTACGCGCTCTACAGCTCATCGCGCCACGAATTTATTCATTTCTTTTTATTTCTTTCTTTTTTAAACAACACCAGTTTTTTACTCTAATCATCAGCTTTTAAATACAAATAAAACCAGTGTGCTTTAGACCACACGACTGAAGTGAATCTTCAAAATAGATGTTATATTCGCAATCAGCACCCCGGGAAACCTCGAAAAAGATACCCATATTGATTTTATTTAAAAAGTGCGACCGCCATTTTGCATCTCAAAATAAATGTTATATTAGTAATCAGCACCCCGAGAAACCTCGAAAACGATATCCATATTGATTTAACTTAAAAAGTCGTGTCCGCCATCTTGAATCTCGAAATAGATGTTATGTTCGTAATCAGCAACCCCGAAAACCTCGAAATCGATACCCATATTGATTTAATTAAAAAAGTCACGTCCGCCATCTTGGATCTCAAAATTGATGTTATATTCGTAATCAGCACCCCGGGAAACCTCGAAATCGATACCCATATTGATTTTATTTAAAAAGTCGCGTCCGCCATCTTGAATCACGAAATAGATGTTATATTCGTAATCAGCAACCCCGAAAACCTCGAAATCGATACCCATATTGATTTTATTTAAAAAGTTGCGCCCGCCACCTTGGATCTCAAAATAAAAGTCCCCTCGCCCGGTCACACTTTTCGTAACGCATTCACCAGTTTACTCCCCAAGTCAAGCGTGCGTAAAGAATTTGCGTAAGTTTTACTTCAAAAGTTTCATCAAAATCGGTCCAGTAGTTTTACCGTGATGCTCGAACAAACAAACAAACACATCTACAGTTTTATAGTAGTTAATATAAGAAGAAGATTAGTCATGGGAAATTTAGTCATGATTATTTAACTAAGATTAAAACTAATCAATCATCACTCACCACGCTATGATTGAAATAATCAATCATCAATCATTAGTCATGATTGACGAATTCAATCTTAGTCATCAATCATTAGTCAAACTAAATTTTGCCCAACACTGGCTGCCACTTTGTGAAAATAAATTACCCGAGCAAAATGCATTTTTTCATTTACTTTCTTCTATAAAGAATCACTTTTTAACTAGTAATTTAATATAGTTTCCTTTATTAACTAATTAGATGAATAACACGAGATTACAAATAGTTAGGCTAGTTAGGAATTTATTTTATATTCATTATGAACAAAAATCTCCTTAAGTATATTGAAGATATCAATCAATGGCAGCACTGATCGTGACGTAGCTTGGAGGCATCGCGCTGTCATCGCGGGAAGAGAATATCTGGTGAAACATCTTATTATACCATGGTTCAAGCAATGAACTACTTATGTAATTCATGACAAACACATAGGTAGCCTCCGCCTGCGTGTTGATTTGATACTTTCACAAGTCTTGTTTACATCTTTTCAGTTATTTTTAGACACAGTCGGGTTTTTTTTTTTTTTTTAATTTTAGTTTTGTCATGTTTTATCGCGCTATTTGTGTTTATTTAGAAAAGTCACACAAATAGTATATTTAAATTAATTTTTTTACGGTAAATGTTTTGTTGTTTTTTAGCATTTCTCATTCCAAATTACATTTAAACATATGAGTTATATATATTTTCGTAAACCATTCATAAAACGCTTTATTGTGATACCCCACTCGATAGGATTAGCGAAAAAATATATTTTTGTACATATATTATGGCACCAAAAATCGGCCATTACAATTTTTTTTTAATTTTGATGTACCCAGTGTCACTCTCACAATTAAGACGAATCTAACGACACCTCTCAAGCTAAAATCCATTGAACCGTTTAGGCTACAGAGCGTGCCAAAGAAATATACATACATACATACACTCGAAAAACATAACCCTCCTTCTGGCGCAGTCGGGTAAAAATTAAGGATGTCTTAGGCAAAGTAGAGTTTGTGGGCAAAGTTAGGGCATTTTACGGTACGCATTACATTAAATAATAGGCATCTATTGGGCTAGATAGTCGATATTCTACCAAAATATGTAACTCTTTTACTTTGGTCCAAAATGGTTGATCAATGTCCTTTATAATTTATGTAAAATCTGCAATTTACTTCTACATACCCTTTTTTAGATTTTAAATTGAAATTTCTGTTGTTACAGACGGTTCTATTAGCATTAGAGACAGTTAACTCGAGTGTTGAAGAGCAGCTCTGTAAGTTCCTAGCCGAGTTGAGAAGGTGTGTCATCGTTACCCCCGATGAGATGGACAGGGTAAGTCATAAATAATAATCAGCCCATTACTGTCCCACTGCTGGGCACGGGCCTCTTCTCAGTATGAGAAGGTTAAGGCCTACTCACCATTATTATATACGGTTCTAGCGTGGTGATAATAATAATTTAAGCAAAAATATTTAAAAACTGGAAAAAAAATTGAATCTCGGCTCAGTCAATGCCGTGTCGGTTCGTCTCTGACTATAGTTCATCATTATTCATCATTTCAGCCGAAAGACGTCTACTGCTGGACAAAGGCCTCCCCCAAAGGGGAGGGGGATATGCCATAATCGCCAAGCTTGGCAGGCGGGTTGGCGATCGCAGTTGGTTGGTTAAATACTCAGAGAATGCTGCTGCCCATCCTGTGGTGAATCCCTTAGTCGCCTTTTACGACACCCATGAGAAGAAAGAGGGTGGTGCAATTCTTTACGTCTGGCACCACACGGACTGACTAAAGATATCGTCATGCAATAAATGTGTCAATCAGAATTTTTATTTGTGATACATAGGTGTCTGTTACAGCTTGATATAAATTGTGAACTAAAACCGGCCAAGAGCATGTCGGGCAATGCTCAGTATTATAAGGTTCCGTAGGTAGGTGTAATGATAAATTTACTTATATAACCAGCCCATTACTGTCCCACTGCTGGGCACGGGCTTCTTCTCAGTATGAGAAGGCTAAGGCCTTAGTCCACCACGCTGGCCTAGTGCGGGTTGGCGGACTACACACACCATCGAGAGCTGTATGGAACTTACTTACTCCTCTGGCTCAGCGACCCAAAGTGTGTCATGGCCTGACGAGAACTCTCCACTTTTCTGGATCTTAAGCGTTATCTGGCCAGTTGGTAGCTTGAAGCTCACGCAGATCAGCTTCCATAGCATCTCCCCAGCGATATCTTAGGCGACCTACTGGTCTACGTCCGGTTGGTTGGCCCAGAAACGCTTTCTTGGCTCCTCGAACCTCCCCCATGCGTTCGACGTGGCCGAGCCATCGCAGACGTTGTGCTTTGATTACGCCAATGATATTAGGCTCGTCCACTAGCTCTTCGATTTCGGCATTCTTGCGGACTTTTAGCGTACCATGCTGTGTTTTTGTCGGCCCCAGGATTTCACGGAGTACTTTCCTTTTTGTAACCAAAAGCTTGTCCTCCTCCTTAAACGTTAGATAAACGATTATAACGATAATGATAAATGTTTTTTTGTTTTCGAATTGACTCTCGCAAATCGGCACCCAAAATAGGTACCCCCTAACTGCTTAACCACACGGGCGGGTGGCGGAAAATCCATCCGCCGAAAAATTTCCCTAAACCTAATTTATAAACTAAAATTGCGGTTGCAAAACCGTATAAGGGCGTCCCCCAAGGGAGGGCTCGGACCTCGGCTTACTGGGGCATTGCGAGGAGATCCCGCCGCTGTTCCCCCTTGCAGCCGTTGCTGCATCGGGAATAGTTATCTCGAAAGTGGCGGACTTTCGGTATATCGGGTGGGTGACGCGTTTCGCGAATCGCCGTTAAGCGGCGCGCCTCGCCAGCGAGGGCGAAGACCTACCTAATCCCAACACAGTGGCTGTTAAGATAAACGAATCGAATCGAATATGGCTGTTTTAGATTTTTTTTCGTTTTTGCAATAGACGGCAGCACTGGCGACTCAGAGCGTGTTGTTATACAGCGCCATCTAGCGGGCCCAATTTAAAAATTTGTCATGTCAACATCATTATAGAAGGTAGAAGGTAACTAAAGGAGCATTGTTTCCAAAGATCATTTCTCTCTAAGGTCACGAAGGTGAGGGTCACCTTTGAACTAGGACGTTTTAAGTATTTTTCAGTTTTCTCTCTATAACTCAAAAAATTATAATCACATTATACTCTAAATAATTTTAAAAGAGAGTTTTTACAAAGGTCTATCAATGTGGAAGACTATAAGTTTCTACGTTGCATAGTTTAGAAATGGCAGGTGGGGACACACATTGCAAGCCACTTTGGCGGGCTATATTTCGCAGATGGTACATCTGATAAAAAAGTGATGTATGAAACATTACCTTCATTTTAGTAGACCTATTCAATGATACCCCACACGAGGGGGTACAATGAAAAAAATAATTCATCCCCATTTCACATGTATGGGTGCCACCCCTAAAATACGTTATCAAGATTTTTTATTCTTTTAAAATTGAAATCTATATCTAAACCATTTTTGAACAAAATTTCATTAACTTATGTTTATAACTGTAGAAGTTATTAAGCTGTAAAGGATTAGGACAGACGGACATACGGACGGACATGACGAAACTATAAGGGTTCCTTGTAGGACTACGGAACCCTAAAAAGCACGCGTGGGTTATAAGCTACATTATGAACCTAAAAGCGATGCAATAAGAGCCACTTTACGAGCAAGTGTGTTGAAAAATAATTTATGATGAGTATTATTTGTTTGCCTGAGGGGCTCGTAGCTAAGCAACGACTGCGCGGATTGTACGATCTGCAAGGTTAAGCTGCACTTGCCGCAGTCAGTCTGTGGATGGGTGACCGTTTCGTTACACCTCGAAACCCCTCCGTGCCTCGGAGAGCACGTTAAGCTGTCGGTCCCGGTTGTCATACGAATATCTATGGCAGTCGTTACGGGTAGTCAGAAGCCTGAAAGTCTGATAACTGGTCTAACCTCCGAATGTCAGTATTACCCAGTAACTGGGTTGCGGGGGTCTGATGGCAGTCGCTCCGTGTAAAATACTGATGTTCAGCCGCATCTGGCTAGACTGGAAGCCGACCCCAATGTAATTGGGAAAAGGCTCGGAGGATGATTATTTGTTTGCCTTCGCAGGGTTTCCTCCGCGTGCTGGAGGACATGACGGACATCGTTCTGGATGTGCCGCTGGCCTACATCATGCTGGACAGGTTCATGGAGCGCTGCCAGCACAAGTTCCGTCTGGGGGAGGCCGTGCTCAAGCGCATGCCTACCAGGTGAGTCCAATGACCATACAGCCCGAAAGACAGCTAATCTTATCTTAATGTATATGTAATAGAAAACAAGCAAAGGTAATTACTAAAATTTGTCCAACAATAAAAAAAGAAATAAAAGTTAAATCGGCTTACAGGGAAATAAAATATGGTGTACCGCAAGGCAGCATTTTGGGACCACTACTATTTCTAGTGTATATCAATGATTTTCCTAAATCTGTGTCATTTCCGATGGTTTTGTTCGCAGATGATAGTTCTGCAATATTCTCTAACAAAAATTATTTTATGCTTGAAACTGACATAAATAAAACACTGGTAGATATTACTGAATGGCTTAAAATGAATAACCTTATTATCAATTTAAATAAAACGAATATCATGGTATTCAAAAACAGGATCACCTATTCTACACCGCTTAATATAAACTACTTAGGAAATGCGGTGAAAGAAGTAGATGTCACAAAATTTCTAGGCTTAAATATAGATTGTAACCTAAACTGGAAGGTACACGTTGAGGCAGTTTGCACTAAATTGAATCAGTTTTCCTATCCTCTCTATATGCTTGCTGTTAAAAAAACTGTTAATGTTTCTACAGTAGTAGTGGCATATCATGCTTATGTGGTATCTGCATTGAGATATGGATTGATTTTTGGGGAAATTCCACAGAAAGAGAGACTGTTTTTAAATCCCAAAAGGAATGTATCAGGGCAATCTGTAAAATACAATCAAATGAAAGCTGTAAACCATGTTTCAAGGCTTTAAATATTTTGACTTTACCATGCTTATACATTTACGAATGCATTGTGTTTGTTCGTTGTAATATTCACCTATATGAAAGGTATCGTAGTATCCGTTACAGTAATAAAGTCTGGGGACTGCCAAGTAAAACTACACTTTTAAGTCAAAGTGTGTTCTGCATGGCTCCCAAGTTGTACAACAAATTACCTAATGCAATTATACACATTCAAAGCATGTCATTATTTAAATGTAAGGTCAAAGGGTATTTGATACAGAAGGCCTACTATAGTGTTAAGGAATATTTAGATGAGAGAATTTGACCATATGATAATTTTATATACTTGTGTAATTTGATATGACAATATGAGACTGACATTAATTATTTCGTTTATTTTTGGTATTATGACATTGCAACTTTAATTAATGTATTTGTATTAAATTTTGCATGCTTAACAGCAGAATATGGCATATGTAACCTACTTCTTTTTAAATTACCATCTGATTTTTGTACCCATTTTCGCAAAATAAATGAATTGAATTGAATAACTATTATAAAATTGTAAATGTCTGTTTGTTTGTTTGTTCGAGCATCACACTAAAACTACTGGACCGATTTTGATGAAACTTTTTTTGTTTGAAAGCTGATGATCTGAATTAAAAACTGGTATGGGTTTTGAGAAAGAAAGAAAGAAAAAAAGAAATAAATAAATTCGTGGGGTGCGTCCTCACCCGACAGATACAGCTTCTACGCATTTGCTCGAGCGGATAGTAATGGATGAATGATAGGGTGGAGTGGAGTGGGAGTGGGTGTGGGTGTGGGCGTGTGTGTGTGGTTGTGTGTGGGTCAATTTCACAGCCTACGAATGAAGTTACACTAATGAGATCGTGACACAGATGATTGTTATATTGTTGAGTTCAATGAAAAATGCTTTTATTTTATATAGACACTGTTTATTGTAAACGATACACTTTATATTTAATATTAAGCTTGACAACATATTCTACCTAAGACGGAGCCGAACCAGAGAGAGAGAGAGCAGACCGGAACCGGCAATGACAATAATTAGTGAGGTGCCCATAAGCATTATATGCCTAGTGTTGCTCCGGACTACAGATAATAATAAGTTACTAAATACTTATACTAACATCTCCCCTTTTGAGTATGTACTGTTTTTATTTATATTTCAAATTCTAATATTTGACAATGATAATAAAACTAAAAGTAAACAATTATAATTTTTCAGGTTGTGTAACTTGCTTTACATAATATGCTAGTGAACAATTTTACTTATACATTATAACATATATATACCTGTTATACTATACTAAACTTATACAATAGAACAAAATATAATAGTACACTATTTTATGCTTATGTACTAAAGTGCTTATAATATAGATACTAGACAATTTTGCTTGTATTAAACATCATGTTTGAATAAAGACTTATTATTTTAATCATAAACTAATTTAACAAAACTTTTTAGGTTTTCTAACCTCTCTGCCTGACCTAGTTCTGTAGTTGTTATTGGATGCTACCACCTGTGTCTCACCCATCTTCTCATCCCTTTCCTTAATGCAGTCTGTTACAACATCATTGGATGGCATGTCATTGAAATCAAACTTGTGACAACTTTCATTACATCTAAACCTAAGTTGTACTCTATTCCTTCTATAACTTTTTCCTTTACTGTCTTCTATTATATATGACCTTTGGCATTTTAACCTTTCTTTAACAATAGCTGGAAGCCAATCTGAATCTGGTTTTTTCTTAAAATTTACATGATCTCCTGGCTGTAAAATTGGTAATGGTCTTTTATTCCTATCATAATAAAACTTACTCTGAGCACGGTCTTTTTCAAAACCATCTTTATATTCTGTAAAAGTTACTACTTTTGGCTTTAATTTTTCATGACTAACTGGTATATGCATTCTTAAATTCCTAGACATTAATAATTGAGCTGGCGAAGGAAAGTTTGCCTTTGGTGTATTTCTATATTGCAATAATGCCATGTATGGATCTGTGTTGGACTCTTGGCATTTTTTTAATAAATTCTTCATAATTTTTACTGAACTTTCAGCCTGACCATTTGACTTAGGATGATATGGACTTGTTATGATATGCTGAATATCCCAATCATATAAGAATGATTTGAATTCTACTGAATTAAATGGGGGACCTCCATCTGAGACTAATGACATAGGTATACCGTGGCGAGCAAAAATAGATTTTAACAAAATTATTAAGTTACACGCTGTATATTGACTGTTGATTATAGCTAACTCTATGAATTTTGAATAATAATCAGTGACCACTAAGTAATTCTTATTATTGAAATGCATTAAATCTATACCGACTTGTTGCCATGGATACTTGGTTATACTGTAACTTTTAAGAGGTTCTTGTTGGTTATTTGATTTGAACTTTGCACAAATAAGACATTGATCTACTATATTTTTAATATCAGCATTCATGTTAGGCCAAAATAAAATATTCCTAGCTATATTTAAACACTTGTTAATGCCTTGATGTCCCTCATGAATTTTTGTTAACATTTCACTTTGCATTGACTTAGGAACTATCAATTTATTACCTTTAAATAACAAGTCACTGATGACATGAATATCCCCTTGAATATTCCAATACGGTTTTAATGACTAAACTACTTTATCTTTGATACTAGGCCAACCTTCAAAAAAATACTTTTTTAATAATTGCAAGTCACTGTCTATGTTGGTAGCTTGAGTAATTCTGTCTTTATATTCTTGACTAATTGCTAAATTTGAATATAATGAATTGACATGACATACTAAATCAGACTCATAATTTGGAATGTAATTTTCCTTTAAAGCGGCCCTTGACAGTGTATCGGATATGTACATCTCTTTACCCGGTACATGTATTACATTTACATCATATGCTTGTAATGCAAGCATCATTCTCTGTAAACGTGCAGGAACATCATGAAGTGGTTTTTTAAATAGGTAGACTAATGGTTTGTGATCTGTATGTACTGTGACTCTGTTACCATAAACATATTGATGAAATTTTTCACAACCAAATTGGATTGCTAAGAGTTCTTTCTCAATCTGTGCATATCTTTCTTGTGTTTCAGTTAAAGTTTTAGAACTATAAGCTATGGGTTTTTTATTTTGCATAAGCACTGCTCCTAATGCTGACTTGGATGAGTCTACTGATAAGACAAGGTGCACATTGGGGTTATAATGAGCTAAGACTGGTGCTTTTGTTATCTCGACTTTAAGATTATTAAGACATTTATTAGAATTTTCATCCCATACCCATGCTGAACTTTTCTTTAAAAGATTTCTTAATGGCATAGTCTTTTCAGACATGTTTTCAATAAAAAGTGACAAGTAGTTAATCATACCTAAGATTCTCTGTAATTCTTTGACATTATTTGGAGCTGGCATGTTGACAATAGCTTTAACTTTTTCTTGGTCTACCTTTGCACCATCTTTATTAAAAACATAACCTAGAAAACATACTTCCTCTACAGCAAATATGCATTTTGACTTATTTAGTTTTAATTTTATATCCCTAGCTCTTTGCATGACTCTAAGTAGACGTTGGTTATGAATTTCTTTAGTTTCTCCATATACTAGAATATCATCGATAAATATTAGAACACCCTCTAAATCTGCGAACATATCTGTCATTATTCTTTGAAAAATCTCTGATGATGCATTTATACCATAAGGTAGCCTTAAGTAACGATAACGACCAAATGGAGTTTGGAACGTACAAAGATTTGAACTGGAATTGTCTAATTTTATCATCCAAAAACCAGAAAATGCATCAAGATGTGAAAAATAAGAAGCTCCTTTCAGCATTGACCTTATTTCATCTATACTTTTAAGTGGATAATGTTCCCTAATTATGTACTTGTTCAAATTTCTTGGATCTAAACAAATTCTTAACTGACCTGACTTTTTCATTGTTATGACAACGGAATTTACCCATTCAGTTGGTTTAGTGACTTTTTCTATGACTTCCATTTTTGACATGCGATCCAATTCTTCTTTTAATTGGTTATATAATCCAAATGGGACTTTTCTCGTAGGATCAACACATGGTATTGCATACTTTTGTAGTTTTAGGTGACAGACAGGCGGCAGACATCCAAGACCCTGGAATACATCATTAAAGTTTTTAAATATTTGTTTCTCAGTAAAATTATTGCTATTAACAGCAAATACTCTTTTTAACACACCTATCTGTACACATGTAGGTAAACCTAAGACTGTCAAACAATTAATGTTTGCTATCAAAAATGTTATGACTTGTTTGCAGTTATTAAAGTAACAACTTAAATGACATTGCCCCAATATTGGTATTACAGAACCATCAAACCCATTGACATTAGCTTCTGACTTTTGAATAATTGATTTTGGTAATTGTAGTGTATTCAATATTGTGGAGGACATTATGTTTGTATCAGCTCCCGAGTCTAATATGCATTTAATTTCAACATTATTGACCAAAACACTAAGATACCATGACTTATTTGAATGAGCTACATTGTTATTCTTGACTGTACCTATAAAAAAGTTTTCTGTGCTGGTGTCTGTCTCTTCTCCAGACATTTGCATTGACTCTAAATTTCTAACATTATTTTTTGAACTGAAACAAAATTTAGCAAAATGACCTATGCGATTACATAAATTGCACTTAACTCCTGTTGCTGGACATTTGTACCGATGGTGCTGACCACACCGACTGCAGGATTTGTTGCTCTCCTTCCGTTGACCATATGGACTTTGACTGCGCTGCCTGACAGAAGCTTGACTATGATGACCTTGACTGGATGCAGTCCTACTGCTGCTTGTTGACGTTTGTTTAGATTGTGACTTTTGATTCAACTTAGAATATTTTTTGACATGAAGCACATTGTCAGCGTTTTGCATGCAATCAATTTTTTGAGCATTTTCTTGTGCCATGACGACTGTTTTTGCTAATGATATTGTTTTTTCTAATGTTGGGTCTGTTTCTTGTAGTAATCTTTGACGCACATGGATTAGTTTTGAACTCATATTTGCTATGAAAATATCACGTACCAGCGACTCCCTCAATGTACCGAATTCGCATTTGTTGCTCAAGTTTGTTAGATCCGTGAGGAATGCGTCCATATTTTCATCGGCTTTCTGCGCCCGCGTAAAAAATGAGTGACGTATCATGGTTAGGTTCTTTTGTGGCTCGAAATATTTTTGAAACTTAATTTTGACCTGATCCAGTGTTACTTTGTCGATATCTAAGTTGAATGAGTTGTAGATTTCTACACCTTTTTCTCCTATGGTGTGCAACAACATGGCGATCTTTCGTTTTTCCGGTGCTTGGTCATAGTTGGTAGCCAACAGAAATATCTCAAAGCCTTGCAACCATCTTTTCCATTCGACATCATTATTCTGATTTGTGCCGATTTCCAATTTTGGAACTTTGTTAAAATTGCTATAGGTTTGAGTTTGTGAACACATATCCGGCATTGACTTTTTACATACCTCTTCATCTTTCGACATCTCTTCGATCTATTGTTGAAGTGATCTTGAGTTCTTGACTTCTGACACCATGTTATATTGTTGAGTTCAATGAAAAATGCTTTTATTTTATATAGACACTGTTTATTGTAAACGATACACTTTATATTTAATATTAAGCTTGACAACATATTCTACCTAAGACGGAGCCGAACCAGAGAGAGAGAGAGCAGACCGGAACCGGCAATGACAATAATTAGTGAGGTGCCCATAAGCATTATATGCCTAGTGTTGCTCCGGACTACAGATAATAATAAGTTACTAAATACTTATACTAACAATGATATCCAAATCAACACTAATGATGTGGATATTTTTATTGGTTTAAAAATGTAAATTAAGTCTTCTTATGAACAATATTAAAACCTTTGACATCGAAACAAAAAGTGATAAACTTTTTTACAATTTGTTAACAGTAATCTTCATCAATATAAATAAGGCTAAACTTACTTTGTAAACCAATAAAAATATGCATGCCGTTAGCGTGATTTACATTTCATTTGTGTCATGATCTCATTAGTGTAAAATCATTCGTGGTACTCAATTTTATGTGAAATCGACCCGTGTGGACTAGGACTGGATTCGTCTGGTCTGAATGAAAGGATAGATGGATGGAACTGGACTGGACTGGATTAGCGGTATTTAACGCGAGCGGAGTCGCGGGTAAAAGCTAGTTTATAATAATAGTAGTTTATGAAAGTGTTGCATAACAGGGGTTATTAAAACACGAGTGTGAGTTTAAAAACCGAGCCGTAGGCGAAGTTTTTAATAGTATATCACACGAGTGTTTTAATACCTAGTTATGTCAGTTTCATACACTACTTTATCTAATGTAATAATGGTTGTCTGGAAGAGATCGCCGTGGAGCGATAAGACCGCCAGGTGTACACTAGCACATAAGTAGTTATTTAAGAAATTAATATAATCTTGTTGTGCAATAAAGAGGATTTGTATTGTATTGTATCGAAACTCATGAAATATCTATTTTAAACAAAAGACCAACGTTAAATCTTGGTAACATTGTCGTAAGTTTTTCTTAATTTTTCTGGTAAGATTGGATATTTTCGTTGCTGCTTTCAGAATGTCAAGTGAAGTCAAATTCTCTTCAGTATCACTGCTATTTTCAGACATTTTTGCTCAGAATAAAACTTTACGACTTACAAAAACACAATAATAACGTAAATTATACAAAATACAGTCTGGCTAAAACGTCTTTATTCGGAATTTAAAAGATTAAATTTTGTAAATAAATTCACATATGTTTCAAGTTCGTATCGATTCATTCACTTTAATCGATGTTTTTAAGCAGGTCACCTCACTATGAAGATAAAACTGACAGACGTCAAATGTTACCTATTAAAATGACTCCACTTTAGCTCTTCGATGTCGGCCCCAGGATTTTACGGACAACTTTCCTTTCTGTAACCAAAAGCTTGTCCTCCTCCTTAAGCGTTCGTGGCCAAGCCTCACAACCGTATATTAATATTGGTCTTATAACGGTGCAAAATAATGATGGTATAATAACTTCTTAGGTTTTCGCGATCACTACACATTATAATAAAACAAAGTTTAACCGGATTAAATCGCGTATATTATTTAAATTGGTATTGGTTTTCTTCGATTTGATAAACCACAAGTTCTGGCGAAGGAAAACCGATATGTACCTAGAATGCTCCGTGAGGCTATTGAAATTAAAAAACATCCTAATTTTAATAGAGAAGATGGTTGGCAGCTACCACCTGTTTAGAAACCCAGTCCTAAAAATAATCAAGTCCCAAACAGCACGCAACACTGTAAAAGATAATGATATTATGAGTGATTACGTGACGTGCATCGAAACGATTTTAATTAATAATATTGTACGGTAGATTAAAATAATTTTTTTTTAGAAAAATTTTGTAACGACGCTTGTCATCTTAGTCTACCTGCGACCACGAAATGCTGCAAAGCTTTCGAAACGTCAGGGAAACCAATTTAAATAATATACGCGATTTAATCCGGTTAAACTTTGTTTTATTATAATGATGGTATGTTTTTTTCTTTGCAGGGGCCGTAAAAGATTTGTCTCCGAAGGTGATGGCGGGGTGATTAAGGACCATGCATTGAAGTTACGCGAGTAAACGCAACACACGCCCGTGCTAGCGGAGCCCTGGGTAGAGTTAACAAAAAAATAAAATAGTTTGTATAACGCATGCGGAACGACATCCGCCCGCACGCTAGAACGATGAAAAAACGGGCGAGCCATACAGTAGTCGCATATAAGATGTGTAATATCTGACATCCCACACACATCTCTGTAATTCAAGAAATCATTAAAGTATAAATGTTTAAGAAATTATTCTTATCAAATTTAAGGCCCTGTCCCTGCACGAATTGTCTCGGGGTGGACTGCGGGGACTTTTTATCATTTCTTGAAGTAGGGAGAATGAAAAAAACATATGGTGGAGATGAGTAGTTTATGTATCCATTTTGAAAGATCGATACACGATTTAAATAACTTCGCTTGATATAAAAAAAAAACAAACACCCAATTGTTTACACTTTGAATTCATTTTATGACGAAAATTTATATAGAACATGATTTTGAAACTTACACGTTAAATTTTATCGCAAGCCAAGTAACCATTTCAGAAAAAAATATATGATAAATTACATTAATTTAATATTTTACATAACTAATTGTTATCACGGGCCGGCGCGCCTCAGTGCTCCAGCTCCCCACTGCGCCCCGCAGTCCACCCCGAGATTCGGGAGTAGCGACAGAAACTAACCTCAAAAGGACATTGCTATAGATCCTTAGTGACTCCGCCCTTTGGCGTTACAAATTAAAGTTGATGCTCACCATATACAAGTCAATGAAGCCAATGTATTGCAATACATTCATAAACACGGACAGTACTAAATATAATTTTAGATTTTTAATATATTTACTATTTTGACACATATATCACAGATATCTGTGCTATTTTGATGTCATGTTTTGCTTTTTTTGTTATGTCAAACAACCTACATTGTCGTCAAGTTGTCAGTCGATGCCATTTTTTTAGGAATTTCTTGTGTGAAAAGGAGTCTATAATATTGAATCATAGACTATAGAGTATCGAAATAAAAATATAGATGATACACAGATATCATAGATGATACAATTTTATCTGGTTACGTCATTTAATGTATTGATACTCCTTAAAATATAAAAAATGGTTGTTGTACTGTCCGCATTAAATACAATATATATTATGAAACGAAAAAATTCTCATGTAATTTTCGTATATTGTAAGGCAATTTTTATCAATGTCCTTTAAAAAAGCTAAATGCTGAAATATTTATTCGAATAATTATTCATTATTATTATTACTCACAACTTGCATTTTTCTGCACTTTTTTCAGGAATTTAATATCAACAGTAAATACATTTATTAATATAGTTTACATTTATATTACAATCCGACGGCCAACTCTAGCACCGCGCTCGCTCATTGGCCGAATCAAATAACGCGCGCTTCCCCGACTTCCTGTTACACACCTCCGTCCCTTTTCACGAAATCACTCCCAGAGATTGCAGGAAAGCGAGAGGAAAGATGTTACACATCAAAAAATGGTCAACTACCCTAGGTATGTGGTCCACCCACACAAGCCGTAAATTTCGTTCTGTACGTATGACGGATGACGTCACGATTGATAGTTCTGTCTTGACCGACTTATATGGGTAATTTAAGAAATTGGGTCTTATACGTAGACGGAGAATAAATAGACATGGTTTTAATTGCGAAAGTGAGATGACACATATGTCAAAATATATGTGTGTGAGCAGGATATAGCATTTCTGTCTATTTGCGTATCGGTTTTTTGTTGTGGTGTCAAAAGATTTTCGTTGATAAAAACTGTAA
Source organism: Asteroscopus sphinx (assembly GCA_949699075.1). Lineage (NCBI taxonomy): Eukaryota > Metazoa > Arthropoda > Insecta > Lepidoptera > Noctuidae > Asteroscopus > Asteroscopus sphinx. The sequence goes on along the minus strand of OX453030.1, from coordinate 4,140,006 downwards.
AACGCCTATTCTGTGTGATTTGTGACTTTATTGATATTCCAAAAGGTAATATTTAGTGTGTAGTGATGGTGAATTGCTGTATATATGGCTGTAAAAGCCGTAGTGAACGAAATCTACCAAACATAACCTTTCATCGGTAAGTAACATTTTTTATCTATTACAGCAAGTAAATCAAAGGATTATTGTACTCAAGACTGTTTTCTGTCAATAATAAGCAAATTTTTTTCATAACTTCATCTAAAAAGACGATAAAATCATAACTTGTTGAAAATAAATCGAACTATCTCTATCTCATACGATATACGCTGAGGACTTGTCTATTCTATTCTCTGTCTACGGTCTTATACAAGATGTTGACCTGTAACCGTGCCATATTTCTAGAGCAAATGATAAATAATGTGATTAGTCATCTAAAAGTACTTGAAAAATTCTACGATTATTTTAATACCCAAATTTTCATTTAGAAACTGCGAGGGTTTGAGAATTGAGTTAAATTGCATTTTTGTTGTGGTTCGCACGCGTCTTATTTGTGTCGCAAGCTATACATGGGGCGAGTTTATTCGTTTACAAATAGGTATGTAAATAAAATAAAAAATTTGGTATTGATTTTTTTATTGATTCTTGTTCAATATCAGTGGTATAGTCACCTCCTTAAATATGGCACGAATCAGGTCAACATGTTGTATATCATAATTTTTTAGAATATTCCCTCCCGTGTACACCTATCGCAATAAAAGGCCCGTTCGCACGGCGTGTGTTTGTAAGAAAGCGTAGAAACTTAGCCGCCGACTATTTCGTCTTCAAATTAGAAATTTTAGACTCGTGAAATGCTTTATTAGACATTTTTGCTAATAAAAAAAACGTTGTCGGTGTGTTTAAAGTATTGTCATCAATTTTGAACGCTTTTGATGTATTCCGGCCGTGAATGACTCTTATTTAGAGGCTAACTAATTAATATATTTACATTTTTATGATAACGAACTTGGATGAAAGTACAAGGTAACTTATACAGTATACTGCGGGATACTGATCAATTGGTAATGTCAAACAAGTGGTTGCCTAGCAACTAAACAGTTTTACTCTTCTATTCCTATACATGTGAAGTTGCTAACGGGAGGTTGGCTATCATTGGCTTTCTTTAACAGTGGTGCCAACGTAATACATTATAAACCATAGAGTACTCAAGGGATTGGTAAAAAATATGAAGTCAAATGGAGTATCATAGTCGCTCACGTTATTATTATGTTGATTAACTCTTTAAAATAAAAATGTTTATTGTACTATCCGCGTTAAATACCATAAATAGTAAGTAATGAAAAAATACGTATGTAATTGCTGTACATTTTTTTATCTGTGTACAGACTCAGGGCTATTCTTGGCAATGTCCTATTAAATTTCGCGGGCTACTGCGTCGCAGTCACCTTAACATTGCATTGAAACCGTTCGTATCATAATAAGCAGTAAGTACGGGTCATGTACGGTCAGCAAAAGCGTTTTTATTCATTAAATAAAATATTAATAAATTAATACATACTTCGCCTTGTATCAGACGTTGATATTTTTAATACGCGGCGTGTAAGCGCCATAGAATAAGTTTATATTTTTTTTTTACGTACTTGTACAATTTTGTGTTGAAATTAACAATAAAAAACGGGTGATGTCTGGGGATGTCCGATAGAAGCGAAGCTTCTACGCATTTACAAGCGCGGATACAAAGCGAGAGTTAACGGTGACGTTTTGTCTCGGTTTCCCGAGGACGAGCGTTCAACGACGCAAAAGAAGCTTCGCTTCCAAAAACAAATGGTTTTAAATGTCCCGTACTGTTACGGTTTTAAATATCTCATTATAATAAAACAAGTTTAACCGGATTAATCGCGTATATTATTGGCTTTACTGACGATGCGTTGTAATCCGGTTAAACTTATTTTATTATAATGTGTAGTGATCGCGAATACCTATGAAATTATTGTACAGGGTGTCAGGGAAACGCTTCCGAAAACGAAGATAGGTGATAGTGCTGATGATTACTGATACGAAACCACGAAAAATAAATGCGATTCTTTTTATAGATTTTTTCATTATTTTTTTTTGCATTTTTCATTATGTATGAGTTTTATTTAACTGCCCAAAGCTGGTTATGTATGAAAAATGCAAAAAAATATATATGAAAAAATCTAAAAAAATAATCGCATTTATTTTTCGTGGTTTCGTATCAGTAATCACCAGCACCTATCTTCGTTTTCGGAAGCGTTCCCCTTACACCCAGTATGTTTCTTTAAAACATTATATTCAAGTTATGCAGAATTGTACAAGTAAAGCAGAGTGCGAAAGAACTGCGTTGTCTTAAGTTAATCGCACTTTATAGCTAAGTTTACATGAGCTTAATACTAGTTATTAGTTTAAATCACTTCTACTTGTAGCTAAGTAAATAGGATCGACTTCTATTCACTTTCACCAGCAGTTTCACTAATACTAACCACTAATTCAGCTTGATTAAACGCAACGCGGTTTTCAGACTCAGGTGTTGCCACTGTCATGCGGTCAACTATACTTTTCTTATATTTTGTATCGACTGTCCCTTCTTAATTTTTTACCTATGTGTCTTTTGTATTTACTTTCTATGTAACCCCACCTATAAGTTGCTTGCTTGTGTTTATCACTGTGTTTTAAATGTTGCGCGTCTTTAACTGTGACAATAAACTATTTTTCTTTCTTTCTTTCTTTCTTTCAAGTTATTAGTGTGACAAGTACTAAGAATTAGTAACTAAGTCCGTGTAAACTTAGCATATATTTTAGGTTTTTTTTTTGTATACATAATTATTTTAATTATATTTTTATTATTATAGTACAAGATAATTTTGTGTGGAATTTTTTTCGTGTGCGTTGGCGGTCTTAAATTTATATTAATTAGCATTTTCGAACTTATAATTGAAAATTCTATCCGTTCAAAAGAGATCTATGTATCCATTTCTGCACCAAAATGACCTGAACTCAAAAATGTACAACATAGTCTTAATTTATACTTAACTTGAAAAGGGGTCATTGTACCCATCATTATGAACAACTTACTATGGCAGCAACCTTAAAATCACGAAAAAAAAACAGCATTGACTCAATTTCATGTAAAAGCTCCCACACCGGTGTCCATAAACGTTTGTCAACATTTAGAAATATCTGGTGTGGGAGCAGTTTGCCTTTAGCTACAAAACAATACTGTTTGAACTGATTCTAACTGTTGTGAAAACCGTAAGGTGCTCCCACACCGGTGTTAACAAACGATTGTCAACATTTAGAAACATCTGGTGTGGGAGCTGTTTGCCTTTGGTTCCAAAACAAAACTGTTTGAACTGATTCCAACTATATTGAACTAAGTTTACGGGACTTGTGGTCATTGACACATTACACACATTGGCCGAATCGTCGAGGTTAGTCAAAATGTTTGTTATATTTTGATTTAATTGTGCGCGACAAGTCCCGTAAACTTAGTTCAATATGAGTGAAATTCGCGAAAGTTTAAAAACTTCTGATTCCAACTATTGTGAATAAGGTAAGGTGCTCCCATACCACACCGGTATTCACAATCGATTGTCAACATTTAGAAACATTGGAACACCTATACAAACTGCTCCCACACCTGATGTTGTGTTTCTAAATGTTAGCAAACGTTTGTGAAACTCACCCCCAGTTCCTGGAAGGCTGATCAATTTGATATGTTGTCAAATCTAATGTCAGCTCCTGTGATTGGCCGGCAAAAATGTTGACAACCAATCACATCGCTTGACCTGAGATTTGACAGCTGATTTGTTAATCAGCCTTTCGGAAACTGGGGGTCAGTGTAGGAGCACATTTAAGCTTCAATTCGTTGTATCGGAACAAAACCTGAGCAGCAGAGGTTACTTAAATTTAATGATATATAATGATAACTTTTCTCATACCAAAAAGGTTTTTATTTATTTTCAAAACCCGCCTCTTCACTATTCGAATTCATGTGTGGATCGGAATTTGATTATAACTTTTTTTTAAACGGTGAAGGAAAACGTCGTGAGGAAACCTGCACACCTGAGAGTGCTCCATACAGTTCTTAATGGTGTGTGTAGTCCGACAACCCGCACTAGGCCAGCGTGGTGGACTAAGGCCTTAACCTTCTTATTCTGAGAAGAGTGTGTCTAACTCTGAGATAAATAATGGGCTTATATAAATTATGAAAATTAATCGATTATGATTGTAATAATATTCTTGCAATAAAAAAAGCCAATGATTATTAAATTTTTAACTGTTTATAAAAATGGCATGGAACTGTCAAATCGACTGTAGTTTAAAGTAGGCTAAAAAAAATGGTTCCCTGTCAAAATTGATCCTTTTTTCTTCAGTATTTTTTTTTTATAATTTTATTCGTGTAATCGCCTTTTATTAGAACGCCTGTCAGCATACGGCGCAAAAGGAATATCAAGTAATCTACGGTCTCGATCACTAAAAAAAGGACATAGTTTTTAGGGCCTTAAAATAGGTACTCTAATCACTCTAATAAACAATTCAAGGCGTACACCGCACTGCGATTTTTAATTGCTAAATCTGTAACACGGAATCATATGTAGGTGCGCACTGGTGATTTAAAATTGCGACTGTAGTTGAGACTCGCCCCCAGTTTCCGAAAGGCTGATTAACACAAATATTTACTAATCGACTGTCAAATCTCAGGTCAATGTGATTGGTTGTTAGTATTTTTGCCGGCCAATCACAGGAGCTGTCATTAGATTTGACAATTCCAGAAACTCGGGGGTCATTGCGCGTAAAAACGGTGCGGCTATGTTAGCCTAAATATATTCATGTTTTAATTCTTCCGACACATCGGATTCTCTTTTGGCGGGGACGTCGAAAATTAAATGACAAATTTATCAATAAGGTCCATTTTGCCATTACAAATTTAAAGTGCATTTTATGATTAAGTTTCTTTTTTTTTATTGAGCATTTCCACGTTGAGCGAACAGCTGACTACTAAGTAAAATTCACAATTCCGCGAAAAATATAGTTTGTAAAATATAGCTAGAGTCCTGTGACAAATGTCAAATACATAAATTTTTAAGGTCTTTGGACAACGTTTTTACGTATTTGACATCTGTCTCAGGACTAAAGATATATTTTGCGAACTATAACGTTTGACATTTCAGATATGTCAAATCGATCGAAGTCTTGATGTTGCTATAAAGATAATTGTGAAAAATCACGTAATAATGACCTGTCATTTTTAAACGTCAATTTAGTTTGTGGAATTATGGACTCAATTGGAGAACTTACGGAGAAAAAGGAATGCCAATAAATTAGCTAATGATGCCATCTAGCAGCACTTCAGGTATATTTTTATAAGTAGTTGGTATGGTAGCTCACCACGATAGCTATTATCATTGACATTACTTTGTTCTCGCAATAAATTTTCTGCTGAGATCTATTTTGAGTTTTTCTGTCAGAAAATTCTCAATAAACGCCTTAGACCAGGTTTAGACTCTTGTTTAAACAGGGTTAAACGTCAAACTCCATACATAGAAAGGTGTTTAAGCCTGACTTAAGCAAAATCTATTATTAAACCCGATTTTGTAATAAGGTGGCCTGTGTTTAAATTTGTGCTCGGTAAGAGCTATTACGCACTGTCGACTGGTCACTGGCTACTATGTCGGCGGCGACCGTCTTTTTCCATAGTTTATACGTGTTATTGAATTAACTCAAAACCTGAAACTAGTTTGCTCAGAATCGAGAGTAGAATCCATTACACTACTTTTTAACATAGGTTTCATTTTTACCAAAAAAATATTTTTCATACCATGCCGAGTCTAGAAGTTTCATACGACGACGCGGCGCTGAGCGCAAAGGCGAGTGAGACCCTGTAAAAAAGTGTGATGGAAACTTTTGGGTAGCATTTGTTTCCTACAACGACGTCAATATAGTTTCCTAAAATTATTAAAACCTAAACTTAATTTTAAGAAGTTATTCACCGGTACACACAGTAGCGTCGAGAGCGTCGCACGTTCGTGAATGAATCTAGCGCTATGAATCGATTAGAGTAACCATGATACCAAAAATTACAAATATCTTCTACAATAATAAATGAAAATTAATAATTACTTTCCATATCAATTTATTATAGTAAAAACTAGTTGGGGTGTCTGAGGTTTTGAGTTATTCCAATAACACGTTTTATAGGCGTTGTTGCCTATGATTTGCCAAAAAATCTGATTGCCGGTGACCAGTCGACATTGCATAATAGCTCAAAGGTATCTGCAAGTTTATAAGACTCGAACTTTTTATCTATGAAGTATTTTTGCTTATAAAAGACCCATACTAGATTGATAAAACAAATAAGTTTCTGGTCAGGTGTTCGCCCAGACGAGAATATTACGACATTCCAATGTTTCGGGATTTGACAATTTCTTTAGTTACATAAATTAACATACTTTCAACTGCTGCCCTCTAGGAAACGATAGTTAAAATTGTAAAGTGGGTAGTGGTAAATTTTTTTACAACTACAGAATGCCCAGTATATTTTAGCAGCTGATAGCGGCGCTGCTTGTCAGCAGTATGTCAAATTCAGTACATTTAAATTAGTTCTCAATTTCGCCACCTGCATATATACTGGGTTGCTTATACCCGATCGTTGGGATTTCGTAATTTTTTTTTCGCCGCTCTATCATAGTATCTAAGTTGTATTTTTTTATTTGCGTAAGTTAGAGCCAAGATTGATAAAGCAATCTATTGTAAATAAAACAAGGCAAATATATAGAATGTTTCACTTTTTATGCTGTTTCATTTTTTCAAAGAGCCAGCGGGCGATAGATTGGTCTATCGTCCGCATTGCACGTCCCTCGAGATTCGATGATATCCCAAAGTGTGTGCCCGGACATCGCCGAAGATCATTGTTTTTTCACATCACCATCTAGTCCCAAAACTAAGCAGAGCTTGTACTATGGGTACTAGACAATGGATATACCTAATACTTTATTTTTATTTTGTAAATACTTACCTACTTATAATACATAAGAAACACCCAGACCAACACAAACACTCATGTTCATCACACAAATATTTGTGTTCTGTGGGAATCGAACCCACGACCTCGTGATCAGCAGTCCGACACTCAAACCACTAGACCACAGAGGTCGTCACAAGAAGTCTACACCATAGAAATCTTTATACTAAAGTAATAGGGATCGATCTATTTATTTATTAAATTTATGCACACACAGAGAAATAATAATAAAGTACATAGAAATCAATAGTACAAAGGCACTGCTTATTTCTATAAGAAATTTCTTCCAGCAGACCTGCGAGAGTAAAATTTGAAGCAAAGAGATGTAGACACATCATCATGTAGATTTCTATCATCACTGATAGGACTATTATACCTACACAATCAGCCTGATATACGGCCAAAATTAATATCCAATCTATCCACGATTTGCCCTACTAGAGATAGGAATTTGACATATTTTGTATGGAACTTATGTCAAATTCCTATCTCTAGTAGGGCAAATCGTGGATAGATTGGATATTAATTTTAGCCGATAGTGGTTATAGATCGATTAGAGCGCCGCACAATGGTTATTGATATCGCCGTTCCGCATGACGGGAATCTCGTGAAAGCTGAGACAGATAAGCAAATGAGATATCTGGACTTAGCAGACGAGGTTGTCGACATGTGGGACGTGGATTCAGCAATCATTGTGCCGATAGTTGTCACAGCCAATCTGCCGTCCGATAACTAAAAGGCCGTTAAGTGACAATTTTGTCAAATTCGAGTTACATATACCACTAAAGAGAGCAAAATTTGCTCTTTTTCGTAGTAGGTATATGTAACAAAATTGTCACTTATCGGACGGCAGCAATGGTGTCGTTTCTCTTGTTCACGAACTAAACATTTTAAACTATCGCTCTCTTTTACTAATAGTAGATACAAGAAAGGGATGGCAACAATTTAAGAGCTGTCAAATTAGACGGAATTATAATTTATGTTTAGTCGTGATCTCGGAACGTGCTCACTAAAATACAAAGAAATGTAACACGTAAACTAATTTGACAGTTCTAAAATTGTTGCTATCCCTTTCCTGTATCTACTATTAGTAAAAGAGAGCGATTGTTTAAAATAAGTAATAATTCATGTTTTTGGACTTAACGACTAGAATTCACTCGAAAAGCTAGTGAATTCTAGATAAACACGGGTGGTTTTTAGGGTTCCGTAGTCCTACAAGGAACCCTTATAGTTTCGTCATGTCCGTCCGTCTGTCTGATGATTGATTGATGATTTTTTTATTGATTCGTGTTCAGTATCAGTGGTATAGTCACCTCCTTAAATATGGCACGGATACAGATTAACTTGTTGTATATATATTAATATAGATCTGTCTGAATCTTCATTATATAAAATAAAAGTTACACAGGTTATGTATTCACGGTTTTGCCCAATGATGAGAACTCATGCCGGAGGGGGGTTGTCGTGTAGTGCGCGTCGCGTCGTCGTCGCAGTCGCTTCGTCTTGTCGTTGACAACGTGGCCGGCGCGTGTGATGCGGCAACAGTTGCCCCGTGACCATAGATTATGAGATCTAAATATAAATAAATATATTTGGGACATTATTTACACAGCACCATCTAGTCCCAAACTAAACAGAGCTTGTAATATGGATACTAGACAATGGATAATATAATACTTACTTATATACTTTTTTATCTGAGAGCTTTACACGAACAAAATATAAAATCAATCAAAGCATCCAAAAAATACAAAATAAACTACTTTTTGGACCTTGATCAAGAAAGAATACCGTAGTCCTACAAGGAACCCTTATAGTTTCGTCATGCCCGTCCGTCTGTCCTAATCCCAAGGGCGGATCCAGGGGGGGGGGTCATGACCCCCCCCCCCCTGGGCCTAGGTCATCCATAGTTTTTTTCCTGTTTACATACTTTACCAAATGTATATACAATGAATAAATGAATGTATGTACGTGTTACATACTAATGAAACAAGATGTCTGTGGAATGAGTTACCTGTGTCTATACGGCGAGCTCAGTCACCGTTTTCATTTAAAAAATTAGTTAAAGAATACTACCTTTCCAAATAAATTGTAATTTATTAAGACATTGCCTATGTATCCAATCTCTATTCTAAATTGTAAGATTATTTATATATATATTATATATATTTATGATACCTATATGTGTAATATATTTTGTGCTATTTATTTATTTTAGTTTAGTAGTACGCCACGGACTGCCCCCATTATCTAGATCTTACGTCTTCTTTGTCCATCCAAAGGTTGTCTGGAAGATATCGCTTTTAGCGATAAGACCGCCCATGTACCCATAATTTGTACGTTGTTCCTGTTTACTACTATTTTCATGGTGTACAATAAAGTATATTCTATCAATCTATCTAATGAAACAAGATACACACATGAAATTACTAAATTGAACTCGCACCCGAACCCGTTCGTTCATTGTAAATAATATTCGCGCGATTTAAAGTTCGATTTAGCAGCACCGCCTACGCCGCCGCGAGGTCTTCTCCAATCTCCCCGTTGCGGCACCGTCGATTGAATACTTAGCTAACAATCAACAATAGAAATAGCTACCTAATTAACTACCATGTTAGCCTTATAAAACCTAGACCAAATAAAAATTATTCAAGAACCTTTAAAGGTCGATATTAGATGATAAGTAATTAGTTTTTTGAAAATCGAAATGGAAAAATAACATCCCAATCAAAAAAGTTCTTAAAACTCGACCAAGTAAATATAATCTCGGTTTGCAAAAAATACCAAAAAATTTCGCCGTCGGCGTCGCTTCGCTCGCGCTTTTCTTTCTGTCTTCCTTCCTTCTGCGTACTAGACGTATGTTGTAAACAACTATTCTGTTAAGTACGTTAATAGAAACAAAGCCGAAACTGAGAAAAATAAAATAAATAAATTAATATTTCTTCTTTTTTAGCGTAGGTTTAGGTAATAAGGTATTGCAAGAAACAATTCCGTTACATTAATATTCTACAAAGAGGAATTCTAAAGCTCTAAAATTTATGTTTTAGCAAAAATTACGAAAATCCTAGAATTTTATTGGTTGAAAGTTTTTTCCTAGAGGATTGGCAAATTGGACTCTGCACCCTCCTTTTAAAAATGTAGTTCCGCGGCTGAATATAAGTACGCGGCCCCCCCCCTGACACAAAGGTTGGATCCATCAATCATCAACTCAGCCTATCGCAGTCCACTGCTGGACATAGGCCTCTCCCAAGTTGCGCCACAACGCTCGATCCTCTGCCTTCCGCATCCAGTCCCCCCCGGCCACGCTCTTTAGGTCGTCCGTCCACCTGGCAGGGGGGCGCCCTACGCTGCGTTTGCCGATTCGCGGTCTCCACTCAAGGACTCGTCTGCTCCAGCGGCCATCGGTCCTTCGACAGACATGGCCAGCCCACTGCCACTTCAGCTTACTGATTCTACAAGCTATGTCGGTCACTCCGGTTCTTCTCCGGATAATCTCGTTTCGGATTTTATCCTTCAAAGAAACTCCAAGCATAGCTCGCTCCATAGCTCGCTGAGCGACTTTAAACTTGTGGACTAGCCCAACTGTCAGTGTCCACGTCTCGGCACCGTAAGTCATGACAGGCAAGACGCACTGGTTGAAGACTTTTGTCTTCAAACTTTGCGGTATAGGCGACGAGAAGACTCGGCGAAGTTTGCCAAACGCTGCCCAGCCCAGACGGATCCTTCTGTGGGCTTCTTTCTCGAAGTTGTGTCTACCAAGCTGAATTGCCTGCCCTAGGTAGACGTATTCCGTTACAACTTCGAGTGTCGACCCTTCGACGAATATCGGCCTCGGCATGACATGCATATTGAACATGACTTTAGTCTTGTCCAGATTCATGCCGAGACCGACACGTCGAGAGGCTCCGTTTAAGCTGTGCAGCATTTCGCCCAGTTGTTCCAGCGACTCAGCCATTACAACGATGTCATCGGCAAAACGGAGATGTGAGATGTTCTCGCCGTTAACGTTGATACCCTGTCCAGTCCAGTCCAGTGTCTTGAAGACGTCCTCCAACGCGTTAGTGAACAATTTCGGGGATATTACATCCCCTTGTCTCACCCCTCTGCGCAGTTGGATTGGCTTTGTCTTTTGGTCCTGGAGCTGAACAGTCATGGTAGCAGCGTTGTATAGGCATCTCAGCATCTCTATATACCGCTCATCAATGTGACATCGCTGAAGAGCATCTAGAACTGCCCAAGTTTCGATGGAGTCGAAGGCCTTCTCGTAGTCCACGAATGCCATACACAGCGGCTGATTGTACTCTTCAGTCTTCTGTATGATCTGCCGAACAGTATGGATGTGATCTACGGTGCTGTAGCCTTTTCGAAACCCAGCTTGCTCTGGTGGCTGGAATTCGTCGAGTCTTCCGGCGAGACGATTCGTGATGACCCTCGAGAACAGCTTGTATACATGACTCAGGAGTGAGATGGGTCTGTAGTTCTTTAGTAGGGTTTTATCCCCTTTTTTGAAGAACAGTACCACCGCACTCCCGCTCCATGCCTCCGGTGTAGAGCCTTGTTGGATGACGGCATTAAACAGACTCTGTAGCTCCTTCAGGACCGGAGCCCCGCCTGCTTTTAGGAGTTCAGTGGTAATGCCGTCATCGCCCGGAGCTTTGTTGTTCTTAAGCTGCTCGAGGGCCGCCCTAATCTCGCCCTGGTCAACGTCCGGAAGATCCTCGGTGTAATGGCGCGTGAGCTGGGCTCTTTTGTCGTCATTGCTAGGAACTGCTGGTCTCGCCGTTTTGGTGGAATACAAATGCCCATAGAAGGTTGGATCCGCCCTTGCCTAATCCTTTACAGCTTAATAACTTCTACAGTTATAAACATAAGTAAATGAAATTTTGTTAAAAAATTGTCTAGATATAGATCTCAATTTTAAAATAATAATAAAAAAATCGTGATTACGTATTTTAGGGGTGGCGCCCATACATGTGAAATGGGGATGAAAAATTTAATACTGAGCATGGCCCGACATGCAGTTGGCCGGTTTTTAGGGTTCCGTAGTCCTACAAGGAACCCTTATAGTTTCGTCATGTCCGTCCGTCTGTCCGTCTGTCCTAATCCTTTACAGCTTAATAACTTCTACAGTTATAAACATAAGTAAATGAAATTTTGCTAAAAAATAGTCTAGATATAGATCTCAATTTTAAATGAATAAAAAAATCGTGATTACGTATTTTAGGGGTGGCGCCCATACATGTGAAATGGGGATGAAAATTTTTTTTTCGCTGCACCCCCTCGTGTGAGGTATCATTGAATAGGTCTACAAAAATGAAGGTAATGTTTCATACATAACTTTTTTATCAGGTGTACCATCTGCGAAATATAGCCCGCCAAAGTGGCTTGCAATGTGTCCCCCCTAAGCCATGACTGCCGCCATTTCTAAACTATGCAACGTAGAAACTTATAATCTTGCACATTGATAGACCTTTGTAAAAACTCTCTTTTAAAATTATTTCGAGTATAATTTGACGATAAATTTTTGAGTTATAGAGAGAAAACTGAAAAATACTTAAAACGTCCTAGTTCAAAGGTCATTGACCTTAGAGAATAATGATCTCAGCAAATAATGCTCCTTTAGTTACATTCTAATTAAAAAAATCACAAAAAGTAACTTTGTGTTATATTGATATGACAAACTTCTTAAATTTTGCGCTAGGTGGTGCTGTTTGCAAATACTAAAATAGCAATGATTAATATTCGATTTGATTCGTTTGTAATTAGACCTACTTAATTCTATTATATATATATTTTGAATTCAATTTGTGTAATATAAAATAGCTGCTCAGTTACCCGTAAACGTTCAAACGCGAGCGAAGCAAGCACTAGGTTGTTTTTTCAGTTTCAATCTTAATTCATTATGTATGATCATAGTATGAAATATTGTTCATTAGTTCTGACTCTATGCAAAAATGGCCCCAAATTTGCCGCCCTAGGCTCCAGCCTACTCAGCTTGCTGGTAAATCCGCCACTGGATGTATGTCACACATCTATGAAATTTCACTTAGGTATGTAAGTCGCCAGTATTCGCCACTTGAAATCTTCAAATCAGTTCAAATCGTCAACACTGCCGCGTTAGTGATTAGCCAATAGCCGCCTTGGTAAGGCCAGTCGGATTGCAGTACCCCGTCTCAGCTAGTGGCAGAATTTATTGTACGCGTTATATTTATTAGAATGTGTGGTCAATGTCGTATGCGCTAGTTGCACTACTAAACTATTATACTACTGACTTATAAATGAAAGTCATCGAAATTCGATGAAAGTATCCGTAACCGTCGATTTCGTACCAGTGGCACAGATCTTGAATGATAAGTAAGCACGTCAAAACAAAACACATTACTTGTTTATATTACAATCACAATTTTTATTAATATTAAAATACAGTAAAAAAACAGTGTCAAAAATAAAAGATAACAAAATAAAAAAAGAATATAAAATAAGATAATAATATAAGATTACAAGTCATAATCACACTACATTTTAAAATGCAAAAGCAAGATAAAACACCTAGGTATATCTTTTCACAAAAACTTATAGTTACACATAGTGCCTAATTAATGTAATTTAAATCTAAACATAATAATAATTTCTTAGGTTGTCGCGATCACTACATTATAACAAAACAAGTTTAACCGGATTACATCGCAAGTCAGCAGTTGTGAACATGCCTAGACAAAACCAACCATTTTCTTCGATTTGATAAATCCTCAGATAAATCTGAGGATAAACCACAAGCCCTGGCGAAGGAAAACCGATAATGTACCTAGAATGCTCCGTGAGGCTGTTGAAATTAATAGAGAATATGGTTGGCTGCTACCACCTGTTTGGAACCCAGTTCTAAAAATAATCAAGCCCCAAACAGCACGCTACATTGTAAACACTGTTGCCAGGTCTCCCGATTTTCCAGAAGATTCACAGATTTTCCTTTAAATCTCCCAATCTCCCAATTTTTGACATAAATCTCCCGATTTGTTACAGTCCCTGTATAATAAAGCCTAATAATAGGAATAAGATCAAAACCTGGCAAAAAAACTGCATTAAATAAAACAGACGGTTAATTTGCTGCCCTGAATATTTTCGTCACTCCCCGTGTGTCGTATGTACAGCATAAAATAAACTCTATCACTAAAAAAAAAAAAAAATGATAAAGTTTAAAGGCAGTAAAATGTTTAAAAAATCAAATTGCTTTGATTTATATATTACAACTGAAATGGTGGCAAAATATAATACCGTGATTACTTCAAAAACTTTGATTTTTGTTGAAAACCATCATCTCCCGATTTTTTAAATTTTTCAACAATACATTTCCCGCTTTTTTCATAATAAGCCTCCCGGATTTTGAAAATTGGATCTGGCAACACTGATTGTAAAAGATAATGACATTGTGAGTGATTACTGCGTGCATCGAAACGATTCTAATTAATAAAAATTGTACTGTAAAGGACATGGAACAACTTGTATGGAGCTTCGGGCATAAAATAGATAATAATACTAGTATTATTGTCTATTCTTATGTATATTCTTATGCTTCGGGCCTATGTTGTAACTGAACATAACCTAGGTTAATCTTATGTATACAATTATGCTGTATATTAATCGTTTTATACTGAAAGAAGAAAGAAAAATTATTTATTGCCACAACAAGACGACATGCGGTAGGTGCACATAAAAAATACTTAATTAGGTACATTTCTTGAATCATTTTATCAATGTATGATACCTACTTTGCATGTCGTAGCTGCGGCAAACTGGTCAACACTCAGCATGATGCTGTGTTGTAACGTGAGTCACAACACAGCGCTGATTTTCAGTGTCAACCCCAAGTGATGATGAGCGGGTGCCAAGCCAGCAAAAACAGCCAATGATTATTATACCCAAAAACAAATAAAGCAATAATTATTATATAAGAGTGTGTGGGGTGTGTGTGGGGGGTGTGTGTGTGCGTGTGAACTGTTACAAATACTTTATATTATATACACATACTTACATAACCATATTATTACATACATGATTATTATAAATGATAAAAAATTTAATAGAATCAACATTAATCAAGGGTTTGCTAATGAGACATACTGGACATAATAGATAAATTAAATCTCTAGTATCCCTGTGTAGTCTGTGGATAAATCGACTGTTTCGCCGCATCGCCGCATGTCAACGATCGACTCGTGTCGTGACGTGCCAGTACTGCTTTGATATCTAGCAGGGTTTTGACAATATTACATTAAAAATAATTATTACTTATAATATAATAGTGTCAACTCCATCTAACGAACTTGGGTAGCAAACTATATTGTAATCCTCTAATAATACTTTGTTCTGAGTGGTTTTCTTACAATTCAGGTGCAATAAATACGTTTGGTGTTCATTTTACTATGATATTAGTTTTATTCTACACGTTGGCCCATTTCATTCAGTGTCCTCTAAATATTTTTTCTGAAATATCTGTATAGACGCTTTACATCTTAGTCTTCCTGCGACCACGAACGCTGCAAAGCTTACGAAACATCAGGAAAATCAATTTAAATATTATACGCGATGTAATCCGGTTAAACTTGTTTTATTATGATGTCTAAATATTTTCTTAAATCTTAAATGAAATATATTTGGCCACTCAATTCAGACAAATTGGACCAATCTGGAACAATATCCATTCGTGTCCACACATGTATGTGTAGTTTATGGACGAGCTCATCAGTACTAACTTCGTCAATATTTTCAATAATCTCGAAATTCTCAATGTTTTCAAATAACGTGATTAACTTAGATTTATCTATTCTTCTCACGCTTTCGATTATAGTCACTATCAACTCTTCAAATTCCATATTAATAGCAATTGTAAGCATTTTAGTTTCTGTGACAGTTTTAACGAAATCCATTAAATTATTTTCGTCTAAATTATTTTCGATTGTTGATAATAGTAAAATCGATAAGTTACGTAAATCGTTTCGAATCGCTTCACACAGCGACGATTTCATATCATCCTGTTTGTTTTCAATGTCTTTGCTCTGTTTCAGTAACAATTTAGATATGACTTTGTTATATTTTTCTACAACGGCAGTAAGATCTTCGTTTACTTTAATTTTTACGTCGAACGTATATAGAATGTTCATGTTACAGTTAAAAAACATCACGTTTAATACAAAATCCCAAAGGGATTTTTGAATTTCTTTGGAATCTTTACTTTTTAATAAATCGCAAATGTATTCAACCGCGAAATATTCTGCAAATGATGAGTGTACAAACATCGGGACATCGTTTACCACATTACAGATGATGCCAGTTTTCTCCTCTCCCTCTTTCAGCACAGTTATCATATCCTTAAAATCTTCCAACTCTTTTGTATCAAATAGTTTGTTATGGTATCTATGGAAAACTGCGTATGCTGCCAGTTTTTTATGCTTACTAATAAAATCTTTGTATTCATTCTTGTAAGATATAATATTGTCTGGGTTGTACATGTCCATTTGCTTTTTTTCTTGAAATCGTATTGTTTTCAGTTTATTTTCTAGAACAGCTTCGTATATATTAAAGATATTAGTGTCTAAATCCCATTTATCAGGACTATTGTCAACCTCCCTTATTTTATTATGCAAATAATCAGCCATTAAACTCAGATGTAACGGAGTGGAGACGAATTCGTTCATGAATGCGGGATCGTCCTCACACTCTGCATTTTCAAACAGTTCGTAAAGAATATCGGCTACAGAAGCTGGAAGATTTTTTAGTGCGCTTTTTAAATACTGAATAAAGCAAAAATAAACCATAAGAATTGGTATTTGCTTTCTGGACTGAATCGGTAATGTGTCTTTCTTCAATAACATTTTAATATCCTCACTTTGAGACATAAATCTGATAAAGCCGAATATATTTTCCATCTGGTCATCAGTGACTTCAAGAAATTTTTCTTCCCATATCATTTTCAAAAAGGCCAATTGACTTTTGTAAGACAAGTGGTCTATTTCGTACGTCGCGAATTGAAGTTCTAGCATGGTGTTTATTTTGTTGTATGACCTGCTTGTGATCAACATCTTATGTTTTAGAGGAAAAGTTTTCATGACTTTTATTAACGTCAACACTTCATGCGCATAGTGCGGACAAATTTCGTCGAAGCCATCTAATATAAATATCAGTCGTCCATCATTGTAGAAATGTAGGAACATTTTAAGCTCGAAAACAGTCCACTCATCACCCGTACAATCTTTAAGATACACAACACCTTCCGATTCTTCAAGTGTTATTTCCACATCTCTCATTTTGTCACGTTCCGCGCTGACGGCAACTCGACACATGAAGTTTAAACTTTCCAAAGTATCGATAACAGCTTTTTTATCTTGCCACTCACTGAATTCTCTCGCATACTCCAATAAGTTAATTCTAAGTATCCAAACCTTAAGATCCAGTTGTTTCGTTCTAATAGACAAGTTAGTAAGTAGCGTTGACTTCCCCATTCCGGGATCTGCAATTATAAGTGCATTGCCATCATCTCTGATATGATCTGTGATATCGTATAACGTTTCAGCTCTCAAGGAATCTTCAGGATTTTTTTTTACTTTGCTTCTATTCAAATGAAGTCCGCGTTTTCGAGAATATTTTTTCAAGACATTATCGATATTTTCAGTTGGTTTTAATTCGATGGGACTTAAAGTTCTTTCAATATATATACTTAATTTATCATAATTTGGGTTACTGACCGATTTTCCTATCCTATTTTTGTCACTTTGCATGATTTTACGTATTACATCTCCTTCTACGTACATTATCGTAACTTTATCTATGATTTTAACCAAGTTTACTTCGTCGCCTTGAAATATCACTTTTGAGTTATTTAAGATACTCATCTGTGATTCTTCGCTCATGTCAGTTAGATAATTTTTATCTCTTACTATATTATCATCAGTTAGCGAGAAATATTCCTTCACAATATCGATGGATATTTTGTCTGTGACAATAAGAACGTTTTTGCCTTCAATAGCATTTGCGATACTTTTTAATCGTTTACAAGAGTTGCTGGTTTTTTCCACTTTATCGAAGACAAAAATAAGTGATTTCACTTTGTCCGTATTCGTTAGTTCTGTACTACACAACGTTTTGTGGTCTTTTGTTGGTAGATTCAAAATGTACTCGAAATCTAATACGACAAGGTCCTTATTTTTCGAATATTGTATAAGCTTTGCAACGGTTAGTATGGTGTTCTCTGTAATGATAACAGTTCCTGACGGCTGGTCATGTAACTTTAATATATTCATCGCTTCTTCTTTGAATGTGTAATCTTTAGTTTTTATCTTCTGTATCATATCTAAAACGTTCATCAATGGCTGACTTAAGGTTGTTTTTTCTGCATTTATATATATTTCGCTTTCTTTTGTTAGATACGACCCTTCTTTAGGTATCATCCACCATTTTTGGACATTATCATGGTACTTTAGAAATATCGCGTCGGATCTAACCCCTGCATTGTGTGCGCGACTTTTATTATCATATATTTCTTGTTTTAATGTTTCCTCTACACCGTTTTCATCACTTTGGTTAGTGTAAAATATCAATTTGCTAAAGAAATCATGAACCAAAAGATTGTCATACTCGTCGCTTCGGAACGAAAGTTTTGGAAACTTTTTAACTTTCACATCCAATTTATATTTTTGCAAATTATTGATTTTATCTTCCAATTTCTCAAATAAAGCTTTAGCATTTTTTCCTAGCGAGTTACAATCATCTCTGAACTTGAGTAGTTTAGACTTGTCATCATAAATTAATATATTACCAACAGCAGAAGCTATACCGCCACTGAGCTGCAGAAATCCATCTCCCAAAGATTCATCTATAGTAATGATGTTATTGGATGCAGACGTTTCTATCAACTCAACAATTTTTTTCGTTAAATGATTTATTCTCCTTGCGACCTTCGCATCGTTGCCTCTTATTGATAAATCTTTATTGCCAAACATGGCAGACACTTTAAACTCTAGTGATGGAAAACATTTATTCATAGCAAATTCGACTAATTCTCGTACGGCCATTGGCGAACCATTCAGTTCTTTTATTGCTTGGGTAATACCTTCTGGTATTATTTTATCACAGGGCTCGAATACACCATTTTTATATACAATAACGCTTCCAATTAGATCAACTAATATCTCAATGCTGGAATCTTCTCCTGTAAGAGTTAATGGTTTGGATGTCCCTGGCATTCGTCTTTTAAGAATCTCTGAACACAATGCATCTTTGAACAACAGAGGTAACGGTTCGTCTAGGTCAAAGAAGTCATATCGAAAGCTGGCGATTCGATGATGACCTGAAGGATCATCTATAATTCCAGAAACGTTAAAAACATCTTTCCCTAGAAGTACGTGATACCGTAGCATGAGCTCGGTATTCATAAACATGTCACAATCACCTCCATTGCAAATATACTCCGCCATCTGTTGAGCCAGTGTAGATAGATGTTCTTTCCTTACTTCTTGACATAACAGTTCCACGTCAGTAAACGTGTACGAAGGCTGTGAGCCAGAGTCATCCGTTCCTATCAGATCATTCAAATGGTCGGCAAACTCACCTTCATAAGGGTACTCATTGTCGTCACCGTTTGCAGTCGTGTATAAAACAAAGAGACATTCTGTTTCATTAAACTCTCCTTTAAACAGCACGTTTTCATTACTTGGATCAAATTCGCGGCTAATTTTCAAGTAACTATCAAAATATTTGACCAATTCGTTTTTATTATTGAGCGTTAATATTTTTTCGTTCTCCTTGTGTTTGGCCTGTATGAACACTGCGACAGGCTTATCAAAATCTTTCACTTTGGCTCTGAAACAGATGTCGTCGAATGTTCCTATCTTGTCTACATTCGTGGCTAGATTAAACTCTTCTATTGTATCATCATGTATCGCTCTGAAATATATTAAGCTAATTAGTTTTGTCTCGTACAACTGTCCTCGGATTCCCGAAGTGCCTGCACGTTTTTTATACATTTCTTCTCTTACAGTAGGACTCAACACAAGATGCGCTCTCTTTTAACAGCGGCTGGTAAGTATATCTCGTCACCTAGCTCCATGTGACCAGCTGTCTGCAATACCTCGAAGATTCGTCTTCTTGTGATGATATATTGGTTATCTGTAAAAACAATTAATGTTTCATCAATTCAAAGGCCTTTTTAGGATTCCGTACACAAAGGGTGTCAAACGGGACCCTGTAACTCTCGCTACTCTGTTTTTTCGTCCGTCCTTTTATCTGTCTGTCACAGGGCTGTATCTTTTGAACGGTAATAATAGGTAACCAGTAGAAATTTTCTCAGAATATGTGCTGCTATGAGGTCATCACGAAAAATCATGCATTTTTTTCAATGCTTTTGTTTCTGTTCTATCTTAAAAACGGTAATACATACCAGCGTCAACCTTAATCTCATTATAGTGCATACTATGTAGTTTAGCAACAAATACTAAAAATAGGGTAAACATAGACATATGTGGTGGAAACTGCGTAAGAAAATATGTAAAAATTCATATTTCTCGCACAGTCCGTTGATGTCTTTTGATGAACTCTCCATGGGCGTATACCCGGGGGGGGGGGAGGCAGAGGGGCAGCTCCCCCCTGGACCGAGCTTGCCAGCATGGGCCCGGGCTGCCTTCCATACACTCGGCTGAAGAATTATGTGCCAATGCTATACTGTTGTGTTTATTAAGTTGTAGGTAAAAATTGGACAAAAACAAGTGTTCAGAGTACATCCAAATAATATCAACTGCGGTTTCAAGGCGGTTTAAATGTCAGTTAGGTTAGACTTAAATTTCGTTTTATCGTAAAAAACACGAAAAATCGCGCTCACTGCTCTTTTGTACGCTCTACTGTGGTACTGTGGTGTTTCCAAAACGTTATCAAAAACTCCTTTAAAAATGCATACAAACAATTTTCGAGCTCGCTTCGCTCGCGCTGGGCCCTAATTCTCGCGTTATAGAGATAAATGTCTAATTCGAGATAATCTCTAATTTTAAATCTCTACAAAAAATTTCGCCGGTAATGTCAACTGCTATGAACCACTCTTTGTATTTAGAGCGCAAGGCGTAGACATATCTCTAACGTGACATTCTGAGAATACGAAAATTTATTATCAATCGATACTCGCCATCTTGTTTCGAAATTATGTCGAGTTCGAGATAATGTCTACGACGCGAGAATCACCCCCCTGCTCCTTTGTATGTTTATAGGATTTCATTGTAGTGCTTCCAAGTTGTTCTTCTTTAGGCATATGATACCTTTAAGTTGTTAACAACATTGTTAATGCATATCACGTTTGTTTAGACACAGTCCAAGGAGCCTCAAATGGCAAATACATAAAAAGACAAATCCTAAAATTCCTTTTAAAATGAACTTAAAATAGTGTAATGTTTTGGGAAAATCCCGAAATTTTTTCGCGCTTGCTCCGCTATCTCACTATACATATAAAAAGACTTATCTCGTTTTCATTTTCGCAATAAAAACCGACATTTTTCGATGATTTGCTGACCTCACGTCAGTAACAGTTGCTTTACGAAAACCGCCATTACTGCTTACGAAATAAAAATGCTGTAAAGTTCAAACTGTTACCACTGACTTGAGGTCGGCTGTACAGCCAAACCGCCATGATAAAAATGATCAAAGCTCAAGATAACATGACAATGTTCTAAGTAGTTCGATCAGCATAATGTCATGTTTTGTTGGCTTACGGCTTGATCGTATAAATCCGCTTAAAAACATAACCCTCCTTATGGGGCAGTCGAGTAAAAATAGATAGGTATCTTTCGTGAACATTAATTTTGGTATTTTTTAGTAAAGCCGTAACGATTTAAATTGTGGAAAGAAAAAAAAAACGCTCACGAGCAGGATTCAAACCTGCGACTCCTGGCTGCTTCGCATGCGTAAATGCGTTAAAAATAATAAAATAATTGAATAATACGTGTAGATTATATTTAGTTTTTTTTATACAGGCTGTCAGGGAAACGCTTCCGAAAACGAAGATAGGTGATAGTGCTGGTGATTACTGAACTAAAACCACGAAAAAAAATGCGATTCCTTTTATAGTTTTTTTCATATTTTTTTTCCATTTTGCATTTTATAAGAGTTTTATTTAACTGCCCAAAGCTGGTTATGAATGAAAAATACAAAAAAATATATATGAAAAAATCTAAAAAAATAATCGCATCTTTTTTTCGTGGTTTCGTATCAGTAATCACCAGCACCTATCATCGTTTTCGGAAGCGTTCCCCTTACACCCAGTATAGGTATATTTTTATTAATTGAGGGATAATAAACGGCTACAACATAAGACAGACATCTTTACCTATGTTTAATCAGAATACATTAGGTTAAATAATATTTCCGTACCTACTGGTAAAAAAAATATCCTGTACCAAAGACATTAAATCCTGTACGTACTATATATTTGTAGGTATGTATATTTTTATTCTAATATAACACAACATCACGCCTGTATTTCCCCGAAGGGGTAAGCAGAGGTGTAATAGTACACCCACATTTCGCCAGTTATAGTCCCATGTAATAGGGGGCAAGCCTATTGCCATTAACCGGGCACAAATCCATACTCCGGGCTGCTACTGAGAATTTCCTAATGAAAAAACCCAATAACACTTTGCCCGACCCGGGAATCGAACCCAGGACCCCACGCTCAGAAGTCCCGCTTGCGACCACTAGACCAACGAGGCAGTTTTTATTCTAAATGCACAAAATACCTTAAACCCTTTTAGAGTTATTATAAATTGGATATAAGCATAAGAAAAGTGAAGACTTATGGACCTATTTACGACCCATTGTTGTACTGAATTTAACCAATGTTATAATTCCTCAGTGATGCAAACCAATATATTTTAAAATACCTAGATATTTTTTGGTATAAAACTAATTCCAGTCTATTCTATTTTTCGGTTGATAGCACTATAATAATATTATAACGTTGTGTTTGGTTACAGATGAACATACGTGAATACGTGATGAACATAATAAGACGTAACATACCTGATAATGTTAATGATTGCTGCGATATGTGTCCCCTCTTGAAGTTTTTATTATCTATGGAGATATGTATTAATTATTTTAATAAAAGGCGATTGCAAGCATGCGCTACATTCCTTAAACTATCGATGAGAACGAAAATGATATCGATAAATCGATTTTTACTGTAGCACATACGTAAATATTGTTATAGTTACCTACACTACACTAGATTGTATGGGATGGAAGATCAACGCAACTCGTGCGAAAAAACGCGGGACGGCCAGGTGTCGGTGTCGGCGCCAAGAGCGAGATAGAAATACAACACTGCTTGAGCAACTTGAGATGCAAACAATGCAACCTTGAATCGGGAATTCACCAAAATAGATTCGATATTTTGTAAACAAACTGTTCAGTGTTCACCAATTCACCATTACTTGATCAGCTGCGAAAAAGATAACTAAAATTTTCCTTGACAAAAAGCGAAACCTATATTTATCCTATCAACAAATAAATGTGAAAAAGGGGACAAGATCAGTACAAAGGAAGTGCAGGATTATAGGTTTCACCGATAAAAGAATTGAGATCTAAATGGCTGCCAGATAAAGCTTAATGATTCCTGTTAAAATAAGGAAACTTCTTCTTCTTCTTCCTTCCCTGGTCCCATTATTTGGGGTCCTCACATTTCTGCGCCAAGTTACTCTGTCTTGGGTTGTCGGTTCTGGCAATTGGGCTTGCTCAGCGACTGTTGTCGCTGGGCTTGCTTGAGGTCCCTTTCTATGTTTGACCCTGCGTCTTTTGACATGTCCATACCATCTGAGGCGGTTTTCGGTGATTTTATCTGTGATAGGTGCGACTTTAAAGCTACCTCGATAAAATAAGGAAACTAAAGCCTTTCTATGAATTTCATAGTAAAAACCGGCTAAGTGCGAGTCGGACTCGCGCAGTAAGGGTTCCGTACTAGAGATGCGCCGAATAGTGGTTTCACCGAATATCGAATATTATTCGGTTTAACCTTTACTTTTTTTTTTTTTTTTTTTTTTTTATGATAAATAGATCTGCTCTTGACCGCAATCTAGACAGCTTTGTCAGGATGTGGTCGACGATGGAGCGAGCAAACCTATTAGGTGCCGATTCACTCCAGCTTTAAAGGCGTTAGGGTTATAAGTGCCCGGAAATACAGATGCCGGCAGTGAATTCCACAACTTGGCTGTGCGCATTATGAAAGAGTTCTCAAAGCGCTTGGTCCTGATAGGAGGGATTTCTACCAAATGTGGATGATATCCTGCAGTGCGTCGTGTAGTCCGATGAAAGAAAGGAGATGGCGGAATAAGCTCATGGAGCTCGTGCGCACACTCTCCAAAGTACAGCCTGTAGAACACCGACAAACAAGCAACTGTGCGTCTATAGGGTAAGCTTTGCTTTTTTTTACCGAACCGGATATTTGGCCAAATTATTCGGTTTACCATTAGGTACATTGTTTTGCCGCGTAAACAGGTTCTAAAATGTACGCTACGTGTCGCCGCTGGCTAGATGACGAGCGAGCCTCACCGCCCACTACCCGCTCACACACCGCGCTGTCACTTTAAATGTTGATTTAAAGTTTAAAAATAAATATTGTTTTGAGGTTTAAAATAAATGTTGATTTATGGTTTAAAATAAATGTTGACTATACTAACTATAGGCAGTAATATTTTATTATCTGTGCTATAGGTTAAGAAATAAATATGTTTTTTTTTGACTTATAATATAACATAAATCTTACATGAAAAGTTTTGTCTTTTAGTTCTACACCATGTCATGTAGCCAAGAAAATAGAAATGCTTGAACCGAATATATTCGGCAACAAAACCGAATAATTCGGCCGAATACAAATAGTGGAAAAGATGCCGAATACGCCGAATACCGAATACCGAATATCAAACGAATATTCGGCGCATCTCTATTCCGTACCACCCACAGAAATAGGAGAATAGTTAGAATGATCATAACGATTACTTAGTATGAGAACCAGTGTCGCCAAACTCACACATTTACAACTGAAATTGTACATTACAAATACACAAAAAACCGCGACGTGATTGGGTCCCAATTTTAAATTCAAACCGGGCCTTAAACTCGTACAGTGTTTATTTAATTCAATCTTAATGCGAGTTTTTAAAATTTGTTTTTAACGATCATGTCAAAATCACTTAAGACGTTTTTCCATTCTAATCAAATCGTACGCAACTACTAGTGAGTTCAACTACTCGAAGCCAGGGGGCGCTTCATTTAAATGACGCTATTTTGGCCTCAACGGCATTAGAAATAGATATTTTATTCGCATGCATGCTGGGTAGCATAGCAGATAACTATTCCTGGCAATAACCAACGAGTTCAACTACTCGACGCTAGAGGGCGCTTAAATTAAAGTACGGTATATGCACTCAATTACATTAGAAATAGATGTTATATTCGCATGCATGCTGAGTAGCCTGTCTACTACGGGAATGTCATTCAGCGAACCAACGACAGTCATTCGCGTAACAATACATTGCTTCCTTAAAATTATCGCAGCTTCGACCGCAAGGAACATCTTACGTAATGAATATTTTTAAATTGTATTTTGCTATGGAATCGTTTTCAACGACTATTACATATTTTTTCAAAATTTTGCAATATTTCTTAATTATTAAGGTATTTAATACTCATTGGTGAAAATAAATCCTCCTTTTTGGTGTACTGAGTATTTGGATTCTTGCTTTACAACTTATAACAGCACAGGACGGCATTTTAAACTAATAAAAGCCCCAGCTTTTTACAGCGGTACGTTCCGCGAGTAACTAAATGCGTCGTTTGATCATATCATATTACCTAGGTTATGAGCTGTAGGCTATGAGCTTCATGTTCACAGTTAAGGCGCACCCACCCCGCCCACATAGTTGTTCTAACTATTCTCCTATTTCTGTGGTACCACCCATCGACCTGATACCCCATAGAAACTGTTTTAATTTACGAGAGATTATCAAAAGACATCAACGGACAGTGCGCGAAATATAATTTTTTGCATCTCTTTCTTACGCAGGTATTACCACATAATGTCTATGTTGGTCTTATTTTTAGTATTTGTTGCTAAACTACATAGTATGCACTATACAAGGTGTTGATCTGCAACTGTGCCATATTTCTAGACTTGAAGGAATTCCTCCTAGGTTTTGAAGATAGAGCAGGAACAACAACGTTGAAAAAAATGCATGTTTCTTGAGGTTTCTTGTATGGGGACCCCCTTTGGTTTAAGTCTTTTTTTGTTTTTAGTATTTGTCGTGATACCCCTCATAGCAACACATATTCTGAGAAAATTTCAACCAGTTACCTATTACCGTTCAAAGATAGGATAATTCTCGTTAGATCCATAGTCTAGATCCATAATGGATCTATGGAGATTTTTTTTTCCCTTTAGAACCAATTTTGAAAAAGTGGATAGGTATATTGAGAACTTTCTTTCTCGTTAGATCCATTATGTAAATCCATGAGATCCATAAAAGATACAGCCCTGTGACAGACAGACGGACGGACGGACGGACAGCGTAGCGAGAGTAATAGCGGTCCCGTTTGGCACGAAACCCTAAAAAGTATGTGAGTGTTTAAAAGCGTGTCTTATCGCTATATTACGTGTAGGGAAAGTACCTTGAATATTGAAAATAGGGAGGTCTTTTAAACCAAGTAACACCTACTGCATTCAAAAGTGTCTTCCCTGAGCCGGGAATCAAATCTTAAAGTACCTATGACAAAAAATATCATCTGCATTTTTATGCCACCTATCGATCTTCTTCTTCTTCTTCTTCTGTCGTGTCGACATGAGCTACTTAATCATAATAGGTCATGTCGTGGTGTAAATATTAGCCAATCAGCAGGTTGGTAACGCGGCTGACTGCCCAGGGTGTACCGTCACTCGTGGAGGCTCTTTAACGGCTAAAATTAAATCCAATCTATCCACGATTTACCCTACTAGAGATAGAAATTTGACATATTTTGTATGGAGCTTATGTCAAATTCCTATCTCTAGTAGGGCAAATCGTGGATAGATTGGATATTAGTTTTGGCCGTAAATGCACCCCAATCGATGAGGATTAAATAGGATTTTCAACACACTTGCTCGTAAAGTGGCTCTTATTGCATCGCTTTTAGGTTCATAATGCAGCTTGCAGCTTGTAACGCACACGTGCTTTTTAGGGTTCCGTAGTCCTACAAGGAACCCTTATAGTTTCGTCATGTCCGTCCGTCTGTCCGTCTGTCCGTCTATCCGTCTGTCCGTCTGTCTGTCTGTCCTAATCCTTTACAGCTTAATAACTTCTACAGTTATAAACATAAGTAAATGAAATTTTGTTAAAAAATGGTTTAGATATAGATCTCAATTTTAAAAGTATAAAAAAAATCTTGGTAACGTTTTTTAGGGGTGGCGCCTATACATGTGAAATGGGGATGTAAATTTTTTTTTCGCTGCACCCCCTTGTGTGTGGTATCATTGAATAGGTCTACTAAAATAAAGGTAATGTTTCATACATCACTTTTTTATCAGGTGTACCATCTGCGAAATATAGCCCACCAAAGGGGCTTACAATGTGTCCCCCCCCCTGCCATTTCTAAACTATGCAACATAGAAACTTGTAGGGTCTTACCACAAAAATAATTTAAAACATGCTTTCGATGCGTGTTTGGCGAGACAGTGTTTAAAAGTTAAATGCGCAGTGACCGAGTGTTTCATTTCTTTTACCACAAAACATTGTCTAACATCTGTTTGCTTAGGCGCTGCTCGCAGAGCACGGAAACAAAGGACGCACGCACCCCCACTGCGCGCGAGCTTTGTTTCCATGCTCTTAGGCGCCACCTTTTTTTATGCAATACGGTAAACCCCAGAAAAGGTTTCAATGCAGCCAGTTGCAGTTAGAACTGGTTTGATGAAATAAATATATTTTGCCGTGAAATGTTTCATTTTAGTAAAAAAAATATTAATAACAATGTAAATTAAGTACTTTTGTAGGCTTATAAAGTTGTTTCTATTGATAAAAAGACCTTGGAGCACAAAATAATATATTTTTTTGTGCAAATTTACGTTTGATAAAACTACAGCCACTAATAACATTCAAATCATAACTACTACATTATTATCAGAAAATTATGAAATGACCACAAGCGAATTTTAGGGGTTAGACAAGGGCGAGACACTTTAAAACAGACGTTCTGGGCTGTTTAATATAAACACGCAGCGGAAGCGTATTTAACTCAAGGCGAGTGAAAGACGTGGATTTGTAGTAACAATTTTCTGAAACATCTGTCGGACACATACATAACTAAGACATTGTTAAATCTTTTGTGGTAAGACCGAAAATCTTCCACGTTGATAGACTTTTATAAAAACTCTCTTTTAAAATTATTTCGAGTATAATATGATTATAATTTTTTGAGTTATAGTTCATAGGTCATTGACCTTAGATAAAAATGATCTTAGCAAATAATGCTCCTTTAGTTACTTTCTATTTTAAAAAATCACAAAAAGAAACTTTGTGTTATATTGATAACACAAAGTAACAGCGCCACCTAGCGCTAAATTTACGAAGTGTGTCATATGAATATATGACTCACTTCTTAAATTCAGCGCTAGGTGGCGCTGTTTGCAAAAACTAAAATAGCAATGATTAATTTTCGATTTGATTCGTTTGTAATTAGACCTACTTAAGGAACCCTATAATACTGAGCATGGCCAGACATGCTCTTGGGCGGTTTTACTTTACATTATCGCACTAGTACTTTTTACTTTACAGTTTAGTTTAGTTTGTTTTTTTTTTAATTTAAGTAACCTAGTGATTACGTAGTTTTACTGCATGTACTACAGTTAACCTGTGAACAGCGCATTGGGCTGCAATATTGTTTATACTAACTAAATATGTATAGTTTTATTATTTTTGTGTTTCTTCTTTATTACACATATTTCTCTTTGGGCGTGGCGCAACGCAACACATACCTACCTACCTAAAGAATTTTCTAACATGAAAAGTATTAAAACAGTTGACGACCTCTGTGGTCTAGTGGTCCGAGTGTCGGACTGCTGATAACGAGGTCGTGGGTTCGATTCCCACAGGGCACAAATATTTGTGTGATAAACATAAGCGTTTGTGTTAGTCTGGGTGTTGCTTATGTATTATAAGTATGTATTTAAAAAAAAAAGAAGTATTTAAGTATTATATCCATTGTCTAGTACCCATAGCACAAGCTCTGCTTTGTTTGGGAATAGATGGTGCTGTGTAAAAATGTCCCAAAAATATTTATTTATTTAGTTTAGTTTTTGGCCTGGAGTTCTAAAATAAAGGCCTAGGCTTAGTTTAGATTCCAGATCTCACACAAATTGCAATTTGCCAAACCAAAATGCTTAACAACTGTTTTTAATTATAACATAAAAAATGTAATTTGTGGAGATAAATAAAACATTTTTGTATTATATATCATACCTATTTGAGTTTCGTATCGTAAAAGTAAACGTAGCTGTGATTATATTATCTGTGGTGTGGCTGTCAGTCTGTGTTGTGTATTATCGGTATTATCACTCGTAGTTATAATTCCTCAGTGCTCGTAGATCGTAGATTAATACATGCTATAAATAGTACCAAAACTCTGCTGCATCTAGCATAGTGATTAGATTTTTTTTAATTGTATGACTAGTGGCGCCTCCAGTTATTGCGTTATTTAAAACCGTAATCCTAAAGTGTATTTTCACAGAAATAAAAAACTTACCGAGAATACTGCTTCTTGTTTCTATTCTTCAATGTCCGCCGTACATAAATAAAAACAATGACATTTTAATGTTGTGTTGTCTTAGGTACTTTTAATTTCTTGATTTAGGTACATTATTTAATTAGGTACCTTTTTATTTAAAAATAAAGATAGTTTATTAATTACCTGAACGTGCCTAAACTACTAAGTAACAACGTTAATAATATGTAGTTACAGGTTACAGAATGCATTAATGTCAAAGCTAATATCAAAATTGTTATTGATAAGAATATTGAAGGTCAGTTACCTCATACTGTACTCAAGTCACGTCGTAGTACGGGTACGTTCAGTATTATATTCTTGTCCGAATCTGTGTTTTCCGACGACGCCCGGGCGCCCGGAGCGTACTTTGGTCGTTCCAATTACTTAGAGCAATCATACAAACGTTCAAGGAACGCTCTGAGCGTCGTCCGATGAACGACATAAGTGAACGCAGCCTAGTAATCATGTATAGGGATGTCACTTAGCTGTAAAAAAAAAAAGATTTAAAAATAATCGATTATTTTAAGTTTAATTAAAATCGATTAATAAAAAATCGATTTGAAAATAATAATCGATGTTTCCAATAAATCTATTTTATTCGAAAAATATCAAGAACAGATTAAATCAACTTTACAACAGTAATTATTACTTCAGGGCCAAATCTGAAGCTATCGTTTATTTTTTTACCACATTTTATTATTGATTGGTAAGGAATTAAGAAACAAAAGCTTCGGCAACCTATTTGGTTTGATACTAGACATTCTGTGCACAAAAAGAAGCGTCCGTGAAAAGTCAGTGTCAGTAAAACAATGACTTTTGACTTTAACTTGACGAAGACATGGTAGAAAAAAATCGAAAACTCACGACGCTTAAAAGAAAAAATCGATTTTTCTAGAAAAATACGCATGCATTACCCTAAGGTTGTCTGGTAGAGAACGCCTATGGCGTTAAGACCGCCTTTATACCCAGTTGTGCATAGAGAATTAAATAAATAAATAATAATCGATTTTTTCAATAATCGATTATTTTTTCACATCCCTAATCATGTAGTAGTAATTATAAATCTATTGTCAATGCTCTCCTCTACTAAGAATTGCCATGTAAAATAATAATATAATATTTTTACCTAAGAGCAATTAATTCCTTTGATTTTTACATTCAATGTAAAACAAAATTTCATTTACTTATGTTTATAACTGTAGAAGTTATTAAGCTGTAAAGGATTAGGACAGACGGACAGACGGACAGACGGACGGACATGACGAAACTATAAGGGTTCCTTGTAGGACTTCGGATCCCTAAAAAACAAGTATTAAAAATACCTCAGTGTATTAAAATCCCAAACATATTTAATACATAAATCATTAGATATTCTTAATTGCTTATTTAAATAATATTAACAATAATAATATGTAATTTCATTATCATCGTCACATCCACTAAGGTAATATAGCACACGTATCTAATCAGTGTCGTAAGGCAATAAAATACCCTAATTCACAAGTGATCCAATCCAAGTGAATCCAAGTAACTTTCGGTCAGTGGCGTAGCTATGTAACCAAGGGCCCCGGGGCAATAAGTTAAAAGTCGAACATTCTTTATTCAACTAGGATATAATACTGGGTGTAAGGGGAACGCTTCCAAAAACGAAGATAGGTGCTGGTGATTACTGATACGAAACCTCGAAAAAAAAATGCGATTCTTTTTTTTTGATTTTTTCATTTTTTTTTTGCATTTTTCATTATATATGAGTTTTATTTAACTGCCCAAAGCTGGTTATGTATGAAAAATGCAAAAAAATATATATGAAAAAATCTAAAAAAAAGAATCGCATTTTTTTCGAGGTTTCGTATCAGTAATCACTAGCACTATCACCTATCTTCATTGTCGGAAGCGTTTCCCTGATACCCTGTATAACTTTTTCGAACGACGTTCATGGGGCCGAGGGGCCCCTTGAGCTTGGGGGCCCCGGGGCACTGCCCCGTCTAGTCCTACGGTAGCTACGCCACTGCAATCGGTCAAAATAGAGTTGACCTCTGTGCACTCACCCTGCCACTGGGCAGGCAGCGGGCGGACTGTCCTTCCCTGCCCCCGTCGATCTCGTAACTCCAGCAGTGCCCACTGAGTAGTGTTCTCGCGCCTCTTGGGACCGAGGGTCTTGGCTTCACCGCCTGGACTGCGAGGAAGAAAACCTCTATCAAAAATTACAGGAGGTAGGGCCTGCGAGCAGCAGACTCGGGGTAGTGTGCTGCCCGACCAGCAGCTGGCATAGCTACCACGGCTGGCGTAGCTGGCACAATGGGCATAGCTGGCACAGCTTGCGTAGCTGACACAGTTGGTGTAGCTGGCATGCTGGCGTAGCTGACACAGTTGGCGTAGCTGACACAGCTGGTACAGCTAGCGTAGTTGGTGCAGCTAGCGTAGCTGGTAAAGGCCCGTGAGGTGAGGTGGCGTGCTGTGTTCCGTGTGCGCCGCCTAGGAGGGTGCGGCCGACTTTAGGCCTATAATTCCTCTGAGGAGTTGACAGCATTGTTTTTTTTTTACGACTTCATTATTTATTGAATTAATTGTCTGGCAAAAACGTCTTTAGGGCGTTGAACCTGTGTTGTGCGACTTATGTATGACGATAGACTGATAGGGTTCCTTATCGCCACACATGTCTGTGTTTACCGTCTTTTTAACCCCCGACAAAAAAGAGGGGTGTTATGTTTTTGAGGTGTGTATCTGTGTGTCTGTCTGTGGCATCGTAGCGCCCAGACGGATGAACCGATTTTGATTTAGTTTTTTTCGTTTGAAAGGTGACTTGATCGAGAGTGTTCTTAGCTATGATTCAAGAAAATCTATTTAGCCGTTTGAAGATAATCAGCTCTTTTCTGGTTGATGAAGGGATATGAGCAACTTCCACAGGTCTGATCGATTCGAAATTAAGTATCCTGTTACTTCAATGATATTGCAAAAACATGGTAACCTTTACCTGATGCTGCAGAATCACTTGAAATCTGCAGGATACCCAACTCCTAAACAACTTACAGCATAGGTATCGTGTTTGGGTTCGTTGGAATGGTTACAATTAATAAGTTAGAGATATATGGTGATCAGGATCTGATGATGGAGCAGGAAAGAGAAATGAGGATACATTTGTGAGGGATTCTAAGCTACCTTCACTCGTTTAATCGATATGAAATGGTATAAGATGTAGTATCGTTTGTGGCGAATTAAGTACTCGTCTGTTTCGGTTGCTGCCGCGTGCGCGCGCATCCGCTACGACGCGCTGCACGGTCCGTGTATATCGTATAAATAAATATTTTTGGGACATTTTACACATCACCATCTAGTCCCAAATTAAGCAGAACTTGTGCTATGGGTACTAGACAATGGATATAATACTTATACACTTTTTTTTTGTAAATACATACTTATAATACATAAGAAACAACCAGACCAACACAAACACTCATGTTCATCACACAAATATTTGTGTCCTGTGGGAATCGAGCCCACGGCCTCGTGATCAGCAGTCCGACACTTGAACCACTAGACCACAGAGGTCGTCAAATGAATGGTCGTCGTATGAATGTTTGAAGTGGATAAAAAATGGGTATGTCGGGGGTTTTCTAAATTTTCTTAATTTATATTATTAATAAATGTTGTTGCATTACAATCACACCAAGTTTCAAGATCTTAAAGAAGAAAGTTTGCATTTCATTCGAACTGCTTACCTAAATTTGTCTAGATTGCGGTCAAGAGCCGATACAACTACCTATATCTCTTTTAAAAAAAAAAAAACTTTTGTAAGACGAACTGTGTTATGAACCTATGAACCAATGTTTTCCGAGTCGTTCGGGATTTATTCTCGAACCCTAATTGAAAATTTAGGTATTAAATAATCGTAGATTTTTTTAAGTATTTTTAGGTGACTAAGCACATTATTTATCATCAGATCTAGAAATATGGCACGATTGCAGATTAACATCTTGTATAAGTTCAGCGACTCGCATCACAGATCTTCCACACAGATGCCGAGAGTCCGACTCTCGAGAAACTCAACACGATGTAGCAGCAGCACCGGCTGCCCGGGGGGGACTTACTTGCACACCTTGAAATTACTTTCCCTGTACTGTACTCTCCCTTTTAGGGTTCCGTAGTCCTACAAGGAACCCTTATAGTTTCGTCATGTCCGTCCGTCTGTCCTAATCCTTTACAGCTTAATAACTTCTACAGTTATAAACATAAGTAAATTAAATTTTGTTAAAAAATGGTTTAGATATAGATCTCAATTTTAAAAGAATAAAAAAAATATGATTACGTATTTTAGGAGTGGCGCCCATACATGTGAAATGGGGATGAAAAAATTTTTTTCGCTGCACCCCCTCTTGTGGGGTATCATTGAATAGGTCTACTAAAATGAAGGTAATGTTTCATACATCACTTTTTTATCAGATGTACCATCTGCGAAATATAGCCTGCCAAAATGGCTTGCAATGTGTCCCCCCCCTGCCATTTCTAAACTATGCAACGTAGAAACTTATAATCTTCCACATTGATAGACCTTTGTAAAAACTCTCTTTTAAAATTAAATAATTAATTAAATAATTTTTCGAGTTATAGAGAGAAAACTGAAAAATACTTAAAACGTCCTAGTTCAAAGGTCATTGATCTTAGAGAAAAATGATCATAGCAAATAATGCTCCTTTAGCTTCTTTCTATTTGAAAAAATCACAAAAAGTAACTTTGTGTTATGTTGACGACACACTTCTTAAATTTGGCGCCATCTAGCGGCGTCTAACAACACTCTCTGGGTCGCCAATTCTGCCGTCAAGTGCCGTCTATTACATTTGGCACTGTATAGCGCCATCTAGCGGCTACTGACATCACTCTCTGAGTCGCCAATGCTGCCGTCTATTGCAAAAACTAAAATAGCCGTGATTAATATTCGATTTGATTTGTTTGTAACACCTACTTAAGGAACCCTATAATACTGAGCATGGCCCGACATGCTCTTGGCCGGTTTTTTACTTGTTTTTTTGAGACACCCATGGGATATGGGAAAAAAGTTACGGCATCTACTTTTCAATCACATATCATGTAATCATCGAATAAAGGCACACACACACGGTAAAGATACTTTTATTATCTTAAATCATATCCACAAAATCATCGGCCATACATTTCAATGGAGCGTTATAAACAAAGAAAATAAAAATGTGCGACATGATTTTTATTAATAAAATATGACTTACGAAATTCATTATAAGATACACAGACTGTAATGTACAATACAAATACTCTTTATTGTACACAAAAAAAAAATAAGCAACATAATTATAACTTATTTAAAAGATATGTACAGTCGACAGCATGACAGTGGTAACACATCAATTCGAAAACCACCCTTACTGCTTACGAAACAAAGATGCTGTCCACAGATTAATGATATATGTACTTAATGCTGTCAATGTCAAAGTGTTACCACCGACGTGCGGTTGACCGTACAATGGGCGGTCTTATCGCTCAAGGCGATTTCTCCAATGAATGATGATGAATGTATCCGAATTTTGAAGAAACTATAGTTGCTTCTGTTTATTACCGTATCATTATCGTTAATGGTACTTAAATGTAATTAACGCGCAAGTATTTATAATTCCATCTTTTATAGCCACATAACATTTAAAAAAATAAGAAATTGATTATCTGAATCTCTAAAAACTACGGTTAAATCTTCTTCACAATTTCAATTAACTTCACAAGTAATAAAAATAAGATTTTTATTGGTAAACATTAGTTAATAATGACACTCATTAATGGTTTATGTAGGTACTATTCTATTACATTAATTCGCTTTCTTTAGTCAGATAACAAGCCTGTTTAGGTGACATCCACCATTTTTGGACTTTATCGTGTAACTTAAGAAATATTATGTCGGTACTATTTACCGCAACACTGTGTACGTCGTTTTTATGATCATATATTTCGGCTTTTAAAATTTCCTCCACGCCGCATTCATCAGCTTGGTTTGTGTAAAATAATACTTTACTCAAGAAATCTTTGACTAAACACTCATCACATTCGTTTGATCTTAGTGAAAGTTTCGGAAACATTTTACCTTTCAAATTAAATTTAAATTCGTGCATATTTTCGATATGACTTTCCAATTTCGCAAACAATCTTGAAGCTAGATTTTCTAGTGAGTCAGCGGTATCTGCAAACTTAAACAAATTAGACGTGTCGTCATAGACTAATATATTACCCACAGCAGAAGCTAAACCACCATTGAGCTGTAGAAATCCATCTCCCATAGATTCATCTATAGTGATGATTTTATTGGGTGCAGATTGGTGTATCAGATCTACAATTTTTGAGGTTAAATAATTCAATCTCTTTTCGATTTTTTCGTCGTTGCCTCTGACTGCTAAATCCTTATTGCCAAAATAAGGGGGCACCTTAAACGCTAGTGATGGTAAAAAGTCGTACACAGCAAGTTTGACTGCTTCTCGTACGGTCGGCGGCGATGCATTAACTTCGTTCAATAGCAGCCTATCTTGATCTGATCTCATTTTATCAAGAAACTCGAATACGCCGTTTTCAAACGTTATAACACTTCCAATTAGTTTGCTAAGTTCCACAACACTAGGTCTTTCTGAAGGAAAATCTGTCAATGCGTTTAGCTTTCGTTTTTTAAGAAGCTCCGCACATAATTTATCTTTGAATATGGAAAGTGGTTTTGTATCAATATCAAAGAATTCATCTCGAAAGGTGGCGATCCGATGTCCTTCAGGTTGAATCTCAGAAAGATTGAAAACGTTTTTCGCAAAAAGAACATGATGGAGTAGCACAGGCTCTTGATTCATCAATATTTGTGGATCGAGCCTATCGCAAATATACTTCGCCATCTGTCGAGCCAGTGTAGTAAGTTGCTCTTCCAAAACTATTTGATACAAAGCTTCCACGTCGCTGTCTTTGTACGAAGGCTGCAAAGGAGAGTCACCCGTTCCTATCAGATCATTTAGAAGACTGACAAAATCACCTTCATAAGTGTTATGTTTTAAGAGGTCATCTTTTACGTTTGTGTACATAACAAAAAGGCACTCTGTTTCACTAAACTCCCCTTCAAACAATACGTTTTTATTGTTGGGACCGAATGCATGCCTTATGCTCAAGTAACTATTATAATATTCAATTAAAATATTTCCGCTGTTAGGCGTTAAAACTTTATCATTCTGCCTATGTTTGGCCTGTATGAATACAGCGACGGGTTTATCATAGCCCTTTACTTTCGCTCTAAAACAAACGTCACTAAATTGACCAATACCATCTACTTTTGTCGCTAAATTAAACTCTTCTATTCTATCATCATGCTTCGCTCTAAAATATATTAAGCTTAGTAGTTTCGTTTCATACAGCATACCATGAATCCCTGACGTACATATTTGCTTTTTATACATTTTGAAGTTCATAGATTCTATAGAAATATCTCTTCTCTTGTAGTAGGATTCTTCACAAGATGCGCTCTCGGATGATAGCGAAAGGTTGATACCTATTCCGTGAAGTCTCTCAAAGTCTGCTCGTGATGATAATATGGGCAATCTGTAAATAAAAAACATTAATTATGAACGACGAACTTTGATCAATACTCAATAGGTACTTTATTGCGTTCCATAATGTATACAACAAAAAACAAAATCAAAAATTAAAATTTATAAAACAGCACACTTTTTTAAAGTAAAACTTCTCTATGCACGCTTGACTTGGGGAGTAAGCTGATGAATGCGTTACGAAAAGTGTGGCGAACGGAGGGGGTAGTGCGGGACGCGGGGAACGAGGCGCGCGCTAGGCCGGCCACGACACAGCGCCGGCAGATGTACGCGCGCCACGCCGCCATTCCTTTGTCCTCATTGAAATAGTATTGAGGGAGATATAAGTTAGTGAAGTTTTACTTCAGTCCAGGGCCCTAATTCACGTAATTTTATGACGCGCCGATCAAGTTGCAGTGACGCTGCAGTTCGTTTCTGACAGCGATTTCCGTAGACAAGAGAATACGAAAAGCATTGTTTTGATCGAAACTTAACTGCAACTGCACTACAACTGCACTTCTTTTGTTACGTGAATTGGCCTACTGTGCTCTAAAAGCACACTCGTGATTTTTTTTACTATTTCATTGTTGGTCCCATACAACAAAACAAAAACTTTCATAGCGTCAATGGCACATGGGCACAAACAAACTGATACTCATGACTTGCTTCCAAAGAATCAGTACCTAATTCATTCAAATGCCAATCCAAATACATAGTAGGTTCGTTTCTACAACAAAATCCACTCTTATTTACTTGCAACATTGAAACATTTTTTTTAACTAACCTAATTTAAATGTAAAGAGTGCAGCTATGTTTGCGCACACACTTGTGCACTAATATAAGATGTCCCGCGCATATGCCTAGTCTCCGTTGAGATTGGCTGCCGTGACCATAGAATGACTAACCCGTAACCTCGGACACTCAATACAATATAAATGCTAGCACCACCTACGTACACAAGATTACGTCTGTATATGAACGCACCCACACGTGTAGGTTAGCGATGCTCGCCGCTCGTAATGCCGACTTGCTTCTCAGTAGTTCTCAGAGATGGCGTGCTATACAACTGGCAACTGACATCCATTACAATCCAATTGCCGGCAAACTGCGGGTGCGGGCGGGGCGCGGGCGAGGAATCTTAAATTGGCGGGGAGCGGTGAGCGGCCGTTCTGTACGTTAATACTATTAGATATTATATTGTAGTGTGTAGCTAGCCTTACCCCGTATATGTACTGTATTAGTATGTAAGCTTAGGTTAAGTGAGTACAATAAAGTGACTTGAACGTAGAACACGTCTCCTAGATTTGCCACCCATACGCCACACATTACAATATGCCATGACCGAATTTGGCCGGGAGGTCGTTATTATTAGTTGTGAATAGTCCTTGTTTTGACACGATTTTAAGTCTTATTATCAGAGTCGCCTTACCAGGAAAATGAACATAATAATAATTTACAATTATGCAATAAGTAGTAAAATAATAATTATTGTGCAATAATTTGTCGCATGAACTATCAACAAGGTGATTCCTTATGCCTACTGGTACAAACATCGAAATATACATGGTACTGGGGGTCAGGAAAACGCTCCCGAAACTGAAAGGCTATTATTATACTACCTAAACACAATCGAATACCAATAACCATTAGCCTTATACTCATTGTTTTAGTGATTTGGTATTTTGCAAACTCGCAATGTAAAGCGTACAAAACTCGGGATCAATGCCGCGCGTACCTAACCTACCTACGCTTGCTACGACACGGACTGCGTATGTGAGCGGATGTCGTTCATCCCTAGCGCCAGCTGATATTTTATTTGAATTACATTGCGAACTTAATTTTTTTTTGTAAATAAATGGGGTTATTTTGCAAATCAGTTTTATTTAATTGCCCAAAGCTGGTTATGTACCTATGAAAAATGCAAAAAATATATGAAAAGAATCGCATTTTTTTGTGGTTTTGTATCAGTAATCACCAGCACTATCACCTATCTTCGTTTTCGGACTTTTATTTTACCCTAAAATATGTATAGGTAAATACCCGATTCAATAAGTAGCCTTTTTTTTTTTTTTTTTTTCACTCAACCACCCCCGACAGGTCCCGGCCCGCCACAAGCAGGCGAGCCCCTTCTCCCCGTGCGGCCTAACGTCGGCCGCACCCTCCTAGGTGGCGCACACGGAACACTGCACGCCACCTCACCTCATGGGCCTTTACCAGCAACGCCAACTACGCCGGCTGTGCCAGCTACGCCAGCTGCTGGTCGGGAAGCAGACTACCCCGAGTCTGCTGCTCGCAGGCCCTACCTCCCGTAATTTTTTATAGAGGTTTTCTTCCTCGCGGTCCGGGTGGTGAAGCCAAGACCCTCGGTCCCAAGAGGCGCGAGAACACTACTCAGCGGGCACTCCTGGGGTTACGAGATCGACGGGGGCAGGGAAAGACAGTCCCCCCGCTGCCTGCCCAGTGGCAGAGTGAGTGCACACCGGGCCCGCCCCTGCTCCTCCACTGTGCCCTCTGCTGATATCAGAGGGACACGTGGAGCAACTCCCTACTGGCCCAGAACGAGCCCCTCCCGTGCCAGAATATTCGCCACAGGCAATAAAATCCCCCGAAGGTTAATCCCTCGGCAGGATTTTATTGCCCGTGCCCAGGATGCACCGGCCAAACAACTGCCGATCCCTCCAGACGTGTCCAGAAGGACAAGCAGCCGTCAGGCACACGTGGAGGTTGTCTGGCTAGCACCCCTCAATAAGTAGCCTTGCCTTAACGTATTTAACACGACCAACCAAACAGCTCAATAGACGCCTAATCATAGATCACTATATAGTAGCTACGCTACGCCTAATGTTGAATATAATGCGTACAATAAATTCTGCCACTAGCTGAGGCGGTGTAACTGCAATCCGATTGGCCCTACCAAAGTGGCTATTCGCTAATCACTAACGTAACGCGGAAGTTTTGACGGCTCATGTGAGTGGTCGAAACTGATTCGAAGATTTCAAGTGGCGAATAGTGGTGACCTACATTAGTGAAATTTCATAGATGTGTCGCAGACATCGGTCGCCAGTTATGAGGCGTCTATGGTCGTGGCGTATGG
This sequence comes from Asteroscopus sphinx, assembly GCA_949699075.1. NCBI lineage: Eukaryota > Metazoa > Arthropoda > Insecta > Lepidoptera > Noctuidae > Asteroscopus > Asteroscopus sphinx. The sequence goes on along the minus strand of OX453030.1, from coordinate 4,099,508 downwards.
GGTGTGTATGGTGGATGATTTACCAAAAATAAAGAGATTGTAAACAACCACTCCGCGTGTTTATTTTATATAGAAAATAGCAAGCGTACTTACCTTAAATGCTTTGAACTTAGAATACAATCTACACAATAGTTATGTAGTCTACACCAGACATCGCACTAACTAAAATATATTTGTTATTGCACTCCGCTATCTATGTGCGAAATAAACGTCAGCGCTCCTCGCACCTCGTTTTTGTATTTGTAGATAACGAATCTGGATACACACATACAATACATATATTGAATGACTAATAATGTAATAATATGTGTGTGCTCCCCGCTACCTCTTCACCGAAAAATGTTGTCAGCGTGGGAAGATGTTACTGCTATTCGGGGATATGCTAAGAAAAACGAGGAATATGGGAAAAATATAGATAGATAGAATATGCTTCATTGTAATCCATGAAAATAGCAGTAAACAGGAACAACGTATAAATTAATGGGTACGGTCGACCGCACGTCGGTGGTAACACTTTGACATTAGCAGCGTCTTTATTTCTTAAACAGTAAGGGCGGTTTTCGAATTGAAGTATTACCACTGTCATGCAGTCGACTGTACATTGGCGGTCTTATCGCTAAAAGCGCTTCTTTTTTTTATAGTACTTATAGGATGGCGAAACGAGCCAAAGGCCCACCTGATGCTAAGCGGTTACCTTTGCCCATGACAACTTCAATACCACCTAGGCTGTTACCTAAATGATACCGCAAGTCGGCTCGCCAAACTGAGACATGAAGATGGAAAGTCTAATGTGATTGTAATTTCACCGGCACCCGTACCCTACAGACCGAAACACAGCAATGCAAGCATCACTATTTGGCGGAGAAGTAGGCACGGTGGTAGTACTTCCCCGGACGAGCTCTTTCACAAAGGAGATCTACTACTACTACTAGTCTTTTGTTTTATAAATTAAATTTACACGTCCATAAATTTTTACATAATAATTACATCACATGCCACAGCATCAAAATTAATTAAATGTTATAAAAATATAAATTGGACCAAAATTAAATTTTGTTATTGTACTTTGACTATTTATTAAATACCTAAGGACCGACCGAAGGTTTGGTTTCGGTTTCGGCCAAAAAATCTAGTTTCGGCCACAGTTTCGGTTTCGGCCAATAATAGGCCGAACCTTCGGCCCCGCCGAAACTAGGTATTCGTGAATTGACGCGCATCATTCGGCTAACTTCGAGTGAGTGAACGTGATTGCCAGTTGAGTTCGCTAGCCATAGGTTGTAAGTTGTAATAGAATATAATTCTATAGATATGTTACTTGGTTCTGTTGAGTTATTCCCTAGAACTTATACAATATGAATTTATGTAGAAATTAATGCAACACTTAAAAGATGTGTGAAGATACCTGTGATGTTTAACTACTATCACGACAAATACTAAAAATAGAAAAAAAGTCTAAAACCAAAGGGAAGGGAAGGGACCCCCATACAAGAAAGAAAGATGGATTTTTTTCAACGTTTTTATTCCTGCTCTATCTTCAAAACGGTAATACATACCAGCGTCAAACTTGGTCTGATTATAGTGCATACTATGTAGTTTAGCAACAAATACTAAAAACAGGGCAGAAATAGACATATGTGGTGGTACCTACGTAAGAAAGAGATGCAAAAATTCACATTTCGCGTACGGTCGTTGGTGTCTTTTGATAAACTCTCGTAAATTAAATCAGTTTCTATGGGGTATGGTCGATGGTTGGTACGGAACCTACTGCGTGAGTCCGACTCACACTTGACCGTTTTTTTACATACTTTAATTGTTGCATTTTATTTTTTTACACGTGTTACTGTCTATATATGTTTATATATGCGTAAAAATACAATAGATTTAACATGCTATAAAAATTCAAATAAGTTCCGGTTTCGGTTTCGGCCGAAACTGGGACCAAGACCAAAGGTTCGGTTTCGGTTTCGACTGAAAATCCTGTTTCGGTCGGACACTATTATTAAAGTCAATAATAGTCAAAGTAAAATAGAGAAATAAGAACAATATAAGAATGTCACAAATTCAAATTGAAAAATTATCTCAATTACATACACAATTAAAAATAATAGGTAGTACTTACTTAATAATTAATTTAAATGGTTTAATGGTACAGTCGACGACATAACAGTGGTAACATTAGAATTAGAAAAGCACCCTTATTGCTTACGAAATAAAGGCCATGGGCCGCAAAGCATGCGACACAATTTTATTTCTAGAGGGCCGCTCTATTAATAATACCTCAGTGATTCCGACATGGATAAAATACTAGTGACTATGTATCCGACCATTTATGTATTATTAAGAGATTGTAAATAGCGAAAATTTCATAACTTAACATAAAAGGAGTAAGAAGTTACCTATATTTTTGAAACATAAATTCTATTTTAAATTGCCTGTCTACCATAAGTATGTAAATTTTCATCCATTGATATAGTCTTTTTGGCACATGAAAGTAGAATCAGGGGTAATTCCAAACTTGTTTCATGGCAACTCTCAAGAGTAACTTTATAATCTCGTCTCATTGTTATGTTTTTCCCCTAAACATTATCTTACATGACGTAATCAAACAAAGCAAAAATGTAGTGTGACCAGATTGAGTAGTTTTCCACATTTTTGGTAGATTTTGAGGAGCTTGTAACAGCTGTGTAGCGACATCTATCCGGTGACATAAGAACTATCCTACATCGCGCAAGCAGAGTTTAAACGCAAGTTAACAAATATACAACGGCCCAACATCAACCGTTGGGCAGTAGCCCGCCAGGCGCAGACCCAGCCTGGTCGGAGGATCCTCCCTTTGTGTTAGAGGAACATACCTCGTTCCTCCACAGTGGTGACAGTGTTTCCGCACTGGAGACGCCAGCATAACATCATTGCAACCTCTAAAAACAAATATTCAATCGAATTGAGAACCTATTCCTTTTTTTGAAGTCAGGTAAAAAGGAAGGAAGTTACTTTACTGATGTCAAATTACGGCCAAAATTAATATGCAATCTATCCACGATTTGCCCTACTAGAGATAGGAATTTGACATAAGCTCCATACGAAATATGTCAAATTTCTATCTCTAGTAGGGCAAATCGTGGATAGATTGGATATTAATTTTGGCCGTTAGTCACTATCGCTATAGGTCGGACAGGATCCGGGCTATTTTTGCGTAAATTACATGGCTATCGAATTAGACAGTTAACTATGATAAATAGGTAAAATAATTGTGTCGATTCTCTTGTTCACGAACTTATTTTAAACTATCGCTCTTTTTTACGAATACTAGATACAAGGAAGGGATGGCAACAATTTTAGCTGTCAAATTAGTTTACGTGTTACAATTTTTTGTATTTTAGTCGGCACGTTCCGAGATCACGACTAAACTTGCATGGAAATCTAAATTCCGACTAATTTGACAGTTCTAAAATTGTTACCATCTTTTCTTGTATCTACTATTAGTAAAAGAGAGCGATAGTTTATAATATAATAACTTCTTAGGTTTTCGCGATCACTACACATTATAATAAAACAAAAAACAATAAAAATTAAAAAACATCCTAATTTTAATAGAGAAGATGGTTGGCAGCTACCACTTGTTTGGAACCCAGTCCTAAAAATAATCAAGTCCCAAACAGCACTCAACACTGTAAAAGATAATGATATTGTGAGTGATTACTGCGTGCATCGAAACGATTTTAATTAATAATATTGTACGGTAGATTAAAATATTTTTTTAGAAATATTTGTAAAGACGCTATTGTCATCTTAGTCTACCTGCGACCACGAAATGCTGCAAAGCTTTCGAAACGTCAGGGAAACCAATTTAAATAATATACGCGATTTAATCCGGTTAAACTTTGTTTTATTATAGTTTATAATAAGTTTAGATCCTGAACAAGAGAATCGACATCATTGTGTGCAATACGAATTCAAACTAACGAGGGCAAAATCGCGACCAAATGCTGGTAAAACTTAAAAATCTTGAGATAGGTAATGAAGAAAACTACCTAACTATTTTGATTTGATTTGATTTGAAAAAGAAAACACATTTCCAATATCACCTTTATTAAGAAAATTCTATCCAGTCTATTATCTACAATATAATCACTAACACATATTAATATCACATACACAAATAATAATTCTGGCAACACAGTCGATCACCGGGTGATCGGTATTGATTGACAATAAGGCACAAAAAACTTTTTTTTTCTAAAATTGAATAAATTACAATTTTTTTATTAAATATAAATTTCAACCAAATTGTTTCACTTGGGTTGAAAAGCGCAGAATGCATTCCATTGTTCTTTTTTATCAGTTTTAGTAATATTTAGTTTTAAAACTGTGTTGCCAGCATTTGCAATTTAAACGCGGCTCAGCCGACGTTTTGTATTGCTGTTATTTACATTAAAATATAGGTACATGGAAAAGTGCAATTTTAAAATAATAAAATTTTCGTGTAAAATCGGGTACTATAAATTGTAATTAAATTTCGTCAAAATGAACAAATCAATTATAGTCAAATGTCATATCTAGTGACACAATTGGTTTACAATCTTTTGATCAATGAATCAGGGTTGATCCACATCTGACCCGACCCACATTCGCATTTAAACGCGCCGTAAATAGTACATTTCAACACGCGAAAGCAAACTGACAGAGCGCCCAGGGGCAGAACTATGTAAGGCTTAAGGGCCCCGTGGATATAATAAGCCTGGGTCCTCCCCAGCCCCCATTGAAGACAACGGACAATATTGTAAATAAAAAAATCTTATCATAAGGTTGGCAACCCTGAGATCAATTAAGCCGTACGGGTTGGCGGGAAAATTCGTAAAGATCATGTTGTGGATTTTGTATTATTTTCCAAAATTTGTGTTTCTTCGAGTGTTAATGTGTAATAATGGTGGATTATTAAATGTTAAGTGCTCGTTAACGTGTACAAGTGTGGATAAATGGTACAAAGTTGAAAATCATGACTTTCGTATTATCTCATCATCCCCTCTCGGCAACCTAGTAAAGTTTCCATCACTTTACTAGGATACAAGTATAATATGTTCAATGATTACGACTGAAGGACATGTATCCATGGTCATGAATAAATTAAAAAAAAAAAAAAATTAAGCCGTACGCGCCTATCGAACGGAACAGGGGGTTCCCCGTCATTTGTTTTGGTTTCATTTTCTCGCGTCTATTACAGGGGACTCCCCGCCGCTTGTTTTAGTGTATTTTATCACCAGAGTGACCAGATTTAGTAGATTTCTACATTTTTGGTAGATTTAGAGGAACTTTTAACAGGTGCTAGTAGAGAAAAAACACAGACTAGTAAGCCTCAAGCCGCATAAACAGTTTTGCATGAGAACAGTCGTAAAATGTTGGCGGGGGACGAGACGTTATGATTTACCGCCTCAAACGTTCAGTGCCATGATTGGCTGACTGAGTGACGTCCTGGACACTCATTTGGTACAATACTGAGACTTATATCACACTTTTTATTGTATTTTTACTTATGTATGTCCTGTGTCTTGTTTTTGTACTATATAAACGTTTTATCTATCTGATTGGCGGCGGGGCGTATGATATGCAGTGATACTGCATATGCTTGGTGATCGGGGGTGTCCGGCTAATCGACGTCTAGAGGCTTACTGGTCTGTGAGAAAAAAATCTTTATATTTTCGTAATATACTGATATTGTTTTCCCACAGACCTATAATTTACTACAATTTGAATTTATATTTTTTTGGTATTTTGTTGTCTAATGTTGGTATTTTTTCGAAAGATGATGGCAACCCTCTCCTAAATTCTATTTTGACACGGGAATTCCCCATTCGTGTGTTTCTGTTAGTCGGAATCAGTTTATCTCTTCTAAAAACTTACAAAAGAGCATGTTAACGCGCCATCATCGATAGTCGAGGGGCGCGCGCAGATGACCGTTGCCATGGGAACGGTCTTGTTGACAACCTGTCTTTTGCATCAATTGTTTCCTACTACAAATTTTATTATATTAAAGCCATATTTCTTATAATGGTTTTCTTAGTTTTCCTGAACATTTGGCGACCGTGATTAAAAGAAGACCTGCAGTCTTCAGATTTCGGAGAGAAAAAACAACTGCAACAGAAAATAACGTTTGCCTGAACGCGCTGGTGGACCCAGTTTTTTGCTTGTGTGGCAACGTGGAGATTGTTGGTGTTCGGAGGCTTACCAGGACAAGGCGAGGCATCGCGTCAGGTGGTCTTTCCGAGGGAAGTACGCTCATTATTCGTTTTCCCACCCCAATTTCCGTCTCTGTTTGCGTGATTAGAGTTTTTCTTCTCAAGTTGCCTTTAAATCCCAAGAATTTACGTCAAGACGTCGTAAAGGCCAATGATATTTGACGTGTCTATCTTTTAATTTAGCACGTAAAATTTAATTTAAAGGGATTACCTAGTGTATTCATATTTTTTTTTTTCAGGTTTGGGTATTGACCAACTTACAATTTTCTATAGGCGTGCCATCGCCATAGTTATCGCTGTTAAAACTTTGCATCTTAACTTCTATATTGAATATTATTTCCCATGTCTGCAAAGCAATCCTTTTAATAAGATAGTTTTTTTAATTATTCTTGCATTATATTTCCTTCTAGTCGCTGAGTCACGCTGATTGACGTCAGTGGCCATCTTATTGTGACGACCACGAGTGGAGCGCAATCGACCATTGGGTTTGATTTTAATGCACACATTATTTACCTAGTTCAGTGTTTATAATTTAACTTAAAGATGTCGGATGCTGAATTTAGTGAATTGATAAGAAAACGAGGTAATATTAGAGGTCGTCTAACTAAAATTTGTGAATATGTGCAGGAAATGCAGCAGATGGAAATTAATACTTTAAATAGTATTAAAATACGTGAATTAGGAAAACGTTTAGAAAGCTGTCAAGATTTGTTTAAGAAGTTTGATGACATTCAGACATCAATTGAAAGTAATTGCAAAGAAGCAGATGTAGATGAACAAATAAATTTAAGAGATTCTATTGACGCTAAATTCTTTTCTGTAATGTCTATAATAGAAGACATACTTGAAAAGCATAAGGTTGAAAAGGAAAAATTCAGCGATGCTTGTAGTGTTTCAAAAGCAGAGTCTCTTTGTTCTCATTCTCAAGCTCATGGATTTCAATCCATTAAGTTGCCAACAATTAAATTGCCAACATTTAATGGAACATACCTGAAATGGCTTGAATTTAGGGACACTTTTCAGTCGTTGATACATTCAAATGCACAAATTCCGAACATTAATAAATTTCATTATCTGAGGTCGTCACTAGAGGGCGGTGCTGTTGAAGTGATAAAATCATTGGAGTTTACCTCAGATAATTATGTAATAGCGTGGGAATTATTGTGTAAACGATTCGATAACAAAAAGATTCTTATAAATAATCACCTTAAAGCGCTATTCAGTCTTGAATCGGTGAGTACAGAATCATTTAAATGTTTGCGTTATTTAATAGATAACGTTTCTAAAAATTTACGAGCTCTCAACACATTGGGTCAGCCGACTGACCAGTGGGACGCTCTAATTATATTTATGGTTACGGCGAAATTAGATTCCAGTACGAGTATGAAATGGGAGGAGCATAGGAACAGCTTGCCAGACATTCCTAAGTTGGATGATTTTAATAACTTTATACGCAGTCGTGCTGATATTTTAGAAACTGCAGCAGTCGCTATAAACACAAATGACAAGGGAGATGTAAATAAAAATAAGCGAAACTTTAATAATAAATCGCAAAATAATTGGAACAAAAATGATTCTGATTCCAATTTTAATAAGGACAAATATAATACTTTTGTTTCGTCTGTTGAAAACTTATGTGAATATTTGTGTTTATTGTGCAGTGAGCAAGGACATCGAGTGCACAAATGTACTAAATTTAAGAACTTGAATTTTGTCTAGATTAAAATTGTGTACAAATTGTTTGCGTGAAGGTCACAATGTATCTCGTTGCCGTATGAAGCTGTTCTGTAGGTTCTGTAACAAAAAGCATAACTCTTTATTGCATGTTAATAAAACATCTCATAATAATAGCAATAATACAGAAGCGACCTTACCGCTTGCCATTCCTTCTACGTCATCTCGTACTCCTCCTGTATCACTATCCGTAGTCTCCATCAGCCAGGTTCTGTTGTGTACTGCTATGGTAGAAGTTGTTAATGAATGCACTAAACACACTTACCTGGTTAGGGCGCTATTAGATACTGGCAGCCAATCTTCTTTCGTGACTGAAAACCTGAAAAGAAAGTTGGAACTTACAACATTAACTACTGAACCTGTGCGCATTTCAGGTATCAATAATTTAACTTTCAATATATCTGAACGATGCTACCTGAATATAAAGTCGCGCATTAATTCGTTCAATAGTAAAATAAAATGTCTTATTGTACCTCAAATAACAGGTATTTTACCTAGTGCACCTGTAAACATTCAATCACTGAATTTACCCAAAAATATCAAGCTTGCCGACCCAGAGTTTCATCACCCCTCTGAAATAGATGTTCTTCTAGGGGCAGATGTTTTTTGGAATATTGTTGGACAAAAGCGTATTTCATTGGGTGTAGGTAAACCTATCCTACAAAACTCTGAGCTAGGGTGGTTAGTCAGTGGCCCATTGGGAGAATGTAACCCTAGTCTCGTTGCATGTAAATTTACTAAAGAAATTCATGACGACCTAAAAAGGTTTTGGGAAGTTGAGGAAATGAATTCGTCTAGTGACACTTTGTCACCCGAAGACAGATTATGTCATTCGCATTTTTTGGAAAATATGAATCGTCTTCCTAATGGACGATTTTCTGTCAAGATGCCATTCAGAGAAATTCCTGAAGAGGCACTTGGTGATTCTTATTTTTTAGCTAAAAAGCGTTTCATGAGCCTGGAGAGGAAATTAAATAATAACCCTCAGCTGAAACGAAGATATACTGAATTTATTGAAGAGTATCGTAGCTTAGGCCATTTGAATAAAATTAAGAGGCCTAAGTTTGGGTATTATTTACCGCACCATGCGGTATTAAGAGAGAACAGTGAAACTACTAAGTTGCGTGTCGTTTTTGACGCATCAGCCAAAAGTACTTCAGGAAAATCATTAAATGACATACAATATGTTGGTCCTGTAGTACAAGATGATTTGCTCTCGATCCTATTAAGATTCAGAAGTTTTAAGTACATTCTTACTGGTGATATATAAAAGATGTATAGGCAAGTTGAAATTGACCCATCTCAGCGGCATTTACAGCTTATCTTATGGAGGGATGATGAATCTCTACCTCTCAAAGTGCTGCAGCTAAATACAGTGACTTACGGGACTGCTTCTGCTCCTTTTTTAAGCACGCGATGTCTTTTTCAATTAGCTCGTGAGTGTCAGGATCCTTTTATTTCTAATATCATAGAACATGACATCTACATGGATGATTTGAATACTGGATGTCAGTCCAAAAAGGACATTAAAGTAATTTATGATGGTATCAGTAAGGTTTTATCTTCAGCATGCTTACTTCTACATAAAATACGCACAAACTGTCCCCAGGTGTTACAAGGAGAGACCACTTCTAAAACTCTTGATATCAGTAAACATTCCACGGTTTTAGGACTTAATTGGTCACCTTCACCGGACACGTTACATTTTACTATTGATATGGATACTAATAAAACAATTACAAAGCGTTCAATTATATCATCAACTTGTAAAATTTTTGATCCGTTAGGACTATTATGTGCATGTACTATAAAGGCTAAAATTATTTTACAACAGTTATGGTCTGAAAAGTTGGGCTGGGATGAATCGGTGCCAACTCATATAGTTACAAAATGGATAAAAATTGCAGAAAATATGAATTGTTTGTCTAAAATTATTTTACCAAGAAATTCACTATGTGATTTTCCAATTTCTATTGAATTGCATTGTTTTGTAGATGCGTCACAAGAGGCATATGGAGCCTGCGTCTACATGCGATCTGTTGACAGTAAAAATAACGTCACTGTCAGACTACTATGCGCTAAGGCGAGGGTTGCACCTCTAAAAGCTATGACTATTCCTCGCCTAGAGTTGTGTGGCGCTCTGCTCGGTGCTCGGTTGTCCACAAAGGTACTTAAGTCCATTCGATGTCACAACATTGTGCATAAAGTAATTTGGACAGATTCAATGATAGTACTTGGCTGGATTAAAGCACAACCAAAGCTTTTAAAAACCTTTGTAGGTAATCGAGTGATAGAGATTAATGAACTAACGCAGGGATTTTCGTGGCGGCACATAGCAACGGAACTCAATCCTGCCGATCTGGCCTCCAGGGGTGTAGATCCACAGCGTCTGCAGGATGAATCTATGTGGTGGGAAGGACCCTCCTTCTTAAAGGAGGATTCATCCTCCTGGCCACCACAACTAAATAAAATAGTTGAATTACCTGAATTAAAGGTACATACGCAAATGTTATCTGTCAACGGTTCTAGTGGCAATTCAATCATATTTTTAACAACTATTCTAATTATAATAAGTTACTAAGGGTACTAGCTTATGTACTGAGGTTTATATAATTGTAAAAATGTAAATAAATTACATGATACTTTACAGGTAGACGAAATAAATAAATCTAGAGCTACCCTGATAATAATTTGTCAACATGAATCCTTTGACATTGAGATAAAGGCTCTAAGCAACGGTTCATGCTTACCTAAGAAAGCTAAAATCTTATCTTTAAATCCTTTTCTTGACGCGGAAGGTTTGTTAAGGGTAGGAGGTCGTATTGATAATTCAAAATTTAATTACAATAAAAAACATCCTATTATTTTGGACAGTAAACATAGGTTTACGTTTTTACTAATGCAACACGAACACTGTCGTCTATTTCATGCAGGTCCGCAGCTGCTGTTGTCTTCCGTGCGGCAAATGTATTGGCCAATAGGCGGAAGAACCTTAGCACGCAAATTATATAAGCAATGCGTAGTGTGTACTCGTTTTCGTGGTAGGACTATCCAACCAATTATGGGAAACTTACCATCAGCTAGGACAAATGTATCCTTTCCTTTTTATTCGACTGGTACTGATTTCGCTGGACCATTTCTTATATCTAGTAAGAAGGGGAGAGGCAATCGGATAACAAAATGTTACCTCTGTTTGTTTGTTTGCCTAAGTACCAGAGCGGTACACCTAGAGCTGGTTAGCGATCTAAGTACTCAAGCGTTTATACTTTGTTTACGCAGGTTCGTATCGCGAAGAGGTAAACCCCATGAAATCTATTGCGACAATGGAACTAACTTCGTGGGCGCATACAATGAACTGAGTAAAGCTTTGCGCTCCAGCCGTGAGTCGGTAACTGACTTTGCCAGTAATGAAGGGTTCAAATTTAGATTTAGTCCAGCATACTCACCACATTTTGGTGGTTTATGGGAGGCAGGCGTAAAGGCTGCCAAATACCATTTAAAAAGGGTAGCCGCTAACGCCTCTCTAACCTTTGAGGAGATGTCAACTCTATTCGCGCAAATAGAGGCGATCCTCAACTCTCGTCCTCTTTCCCCTTTATCATCCGAGCCCGATGACTTAAATCCTCTTACCCCCGGGCACTTCCTTATCGGACGGCCACTGACGTCGGTGCCTTCGTTTTCAGCGGGGGACTCCGGACCCAACTACAACGCCATTCAAAAGCTACGCCTTGAATTTTGGAAGCGATGGCGAATGGAATATTTAACGGAACTACAGCAAAGAACCAAGTGGAAGCTTGGCACTGCAATCCCGAAAGTCGGAGATATGATAATTGTAAAGGAACCGAATCTGCCTCCACAACGCTGGCGGTTGGGACGTATCACGCGTCTACATATGGGCGCTGACAACGCATGCAGAGTGGTCGATATATATACATCTAGAGGAACCATCCGGAGAGCGGTACATTACATTATCCGCCTACCTATGGAGGAACCTGAGATTAGTGTTGAAGATACTTCAAGGCCCGGAGTATGTTAACGCGCCATCATCGATAGTCGAGGGGCGCGCGCAGATGACCGTTGCCATGGGAACGGTCTTGTTGACAACCTGTCTTTTGCATCAATTGTTTCCTACTACAAATTTTATTATATTAAAGCCATATTTCTTATAATGGTTTTCTTAGTTTTCCTGAACAGAGCAAACAAATCATTGTCGGGGCATCTCCCGTGTGTAATTGTTCATTATCATATCTGTACGCAGCAAATCGAACGCACTCGATAGGAAGCGACCGCAGCAACGAACGCACTCGATAGGAAGCGACCGCAGCAACGAACTCATTCGATAGGAAGCGACCGCAGCAACGAACGCACTCGATAGGAAGCGACCGTAGCAACGAACTCACTCGATAGGAACCTACCGCAGCAACGAACGCATTCGATAGGAAGCGACCACCGCAGCAACGAACGCACTCGATAGGAAGCAACCGCAGCAACGAACGCACTCGATAGGAAGCAACCGCAGCAACGAACTCACTCGATAGGAAGCGACCGCAGCAACGAACTCACTCGATAGGAACCTACCGCAGCAACGAACGCATTCGATAGGAAGCGACCGTAGCAACGAACTCACTCGATAGGAACCTACCGCAGCAACGAACGCATTCGATAGGAAGCGACCACCGCAGCAACGAACGCACTCGATAGGAAGCAACCGCAGCAACGAACGCACTCGATAGGAAACGACCGCAGCTATGAACTCACTCGATAGGAAGCGACCGCAGCAACGAACGCATTCGATAGGAAGCGACCGCAGCAACGAACGCACTCGATACGAAGCGACCGCAGCAACGAACACACTCGATAGGAAGCGACCCCAGCAACGAACGCACTCGATAGGAAGCGACCGCAACAACGAACGCACTCGATAGGAAGCGACCGCAGCAACGAACGCACTCGATAGGAAGCGACCGCAGCAACGAACGCACTCGATAGGAAGCGACCCCAGCAACGAACGCACTCGATAGGAAGCGACGCAGCAACGAACGCACTCGATAGGAAGCGACCGCAACAACGAACGCACTCGATAGGAAGCGACCGCAACAACGAACGCACTCGATAGGAAGCGACCGCAGCAACGAACGCACTCGATAGGAAGCGGCAGCATACAACAACACGTATCCAAACGCGATCGCCTCTATCCTAACGAGCGCACTTGAATAGTTAATTTATCTCGCTCTTGCGAACGATATATTTGAGCAACAGAAAGGGATGGAGATAAAGAAATATCCGTTACCGCCGGTCAGATGTGGTCCGAGCGTTGCTAGTTAATTTTTCGCCCAAGTCGTGATTTTTACCTGGTAAAAAACTAGGTACGTTTGCAAAAAAAATGGGATGAAATAAAAATAAATAGAGAAATTAAGAAATATTTTTGAAGTAAAAACAGAAGCAGCGAACATAATAATACGAGCTATAGATAATTTAAGGAAAGCGTTATTTTTGCTGTCCCGTGCGGGATATCCGATTTTAGCTTTTAAAACTTTTGGCAACGCTGGGTCTTAACAGCAACCGAAATTTGTTTCGAAAACCGAATAATTTGACGAGTATTTCAGAAACTAGGTTAGAGTATAGTACCCAATTTTGAAAACAAATAGTTAAAACCATGAATATTCAAAGAACAGATTGGCTGATGAATGAATCTGAAGATGATTTCTTGACTAGAAGTTAAGAAGCACAAAAAAGGGCACAAACTATAGGGCAGTTAACATAAAATTTATCTCTAAATACACACCGGAAAAAATAGCGAAAATGTTTTACTATGGCAAAATAGATATTTTTTTGACAGCGGAATAGAATAGGTTAGGTATAGAACTATTACTTTAGGTATAGAATTATTTACGTCTAGAGACCCATGTAAAAAACGGCCTTACTGCATTACAATTAAGTGTTTCAATGTTTAACGTTAATCAGCCGTTAATACGACTGCTACTGTCGACAGACCCGCCAATAGTATCCATGTCACAGCGTTCGCCAATTGGCTGATATTAGCCCGGCTGGCGGGCGGTTTAGTTTTTAAGCCCCGCCCCGTGCGGTGTACTTTCGCGTGTCGCCATTTTTAAAACCGCTTTTACCCTTCTATACCTATTATATTACGCTATTTATTTTGAGTAGCCTACCCTATACCCTTGTGCTTTGATTTGATAATTTCGAGACTTTAAACGTTATTTCTTCAGATTCACACCATTTATGGTCATTTTTTTTTAATTCTACAAAGCTTAAATATAATCAGCTGCCTCGATATAGTCCACGAACACCAAGGGCGGTTTCAGGGGGGCATGCGAATCCAGGGGGGTACATTGATAAAGGGGCATATGCCCCCAATTTTTCATTATTTTTTAATTACAAGAATGCCTTCCCTAACGGTCGACCGACCTTACAAACACAAATGAAGACACATTCAATTTGAAGACAGCAGACACAATAACTTCAATAGTTAAAAAAACCGGCCAAGAGCATGTCGGGCCATGCTCAGTATTATAGGGTTCCTTAAGTAGGTGTAATTACAAACGAATCAAATCGAATATTAATCATGGCTATTTTAGTTTTTGCAATAATCGGCAGCATTCGCGACTCAGAGCGTGTTGTTAGTAGCGCCATCTAGCGATAAATTCAAGAAGCCAAATTTAAGACGTTTGTCATTTCAAAGTTACTTTTTGTGATTTTTTCAAATAGAAAGTAGCTAAAGGAGCATTATTTGCTATGATAATTTTTCTCTAAGGTCAATGACCTTTGAACTAGGACGTTTTAAGTATTTTTCAGTTTTCTCTCTATAACTCAAAAAATTATAATCACATTATACTCGAAATAATTTTAAAAGAGAGTTTTCACAAAGGTCTATCAATGTGGAAGATTATAAGTTTCTACATTGCATAGTTTAGAAATGGCAGGGGGGGGGGACACATTGCAAGCCACTTTGGCGGGCTATATTTCGCAGATGGTACACCTGATAAAAAAGTGGTGTATCAAACATTACCTTCATTTTAGTAGACCTATTCAATGATATCCCACACGAGGGGGTGCAGCGAAAAAAAATTTTTTTTCTCCATTTCACATGTATGGACGCCACCCCTAAAATACGGAAAAACGATTCTTTTATTCTTTTAAAATTGAGATCTATATGTAGACTATTTTTTAACAAAATTTCATTTACTTATGTTTATAACTGTAGAAGTTATTAAGCTGTAAAGGATTAGGACAGACGGACAGACGGACAGACGGACGGACATGATGAAACTATAAGGGTTCCTTGTAGGACTTCGGAACCCTAAAAATCGCCCTGTAGCATATACAATGTGTTATTTAAATAACTCAAAACTTCACACACCGACTAGTTTTTATTATAATAATAAATTGATACGGAAAGTAATTATTTATTTTCATAAATTATTATAATATAAATATTGGCAATTGGCAATAACCTATATCTAAATATATAAAACTAAGTCGGATTAGTTTCAACATTTATAACTCAAGAACGGCTAGACCGATTTTAATGAAATATCGCATACAGATGGAACATAATCCGGATTAACATATAGGCTACTTTTTATCCCGGGAAGATGAACAGACCCCGAGGGATGCGCGATAAACGACATTCACGCGGGCAAAGTCGCGGGCATAGGCTAGTTATAAATAAATTAATGTAAACCATTCTCTACTCTCGATTCTGAACAAAGTATTATTATTATTATTATACATGTAAGGCAATTTTTAAAGATCGCTAACAGGGATTTGCTGACCCCCAAACTAGGAAGTACCTGTATCTTGGAGGTCAGTAGGTTCAGGTTTAGTAGCTTCAAGTTTTCAGTTATTTCAATAACACGTTGTATGGCTCATTGGACAGGGAATGGGTTAAGACCCAGAATGACCATGTTCATTTGCTCTTACACCTGTACCCCTCCCCCCGGCCCGCACAGAAAAGACACGCAAAACTGCATCCGCCCTTGGTGAACACCCTACATTATTGTCGAAACACTCCAATCTTAGGCATAGCCAGGAAAGTCAGCCTCCACCTCACCTTTAAATCTAAAAAGAAAAACCTTAAGGTAATTTATCTATCTAAATTTCTTGACGGCACGTCTGGTGAAGTAGCTGAGCAATTGGTTGTTCCGCTAAGGGTCGCGGGCTTGATACCCGGACAAAAATATATATTTGTAATGCCTTTAGTTGTTCGGGAACTGGGCGTTTGTGTATGTGGCATTTGTATCTGTAAACCACCACGGTACAGGAATACCCCACGGTACAAGAATGCCCCCAAATTATTGTGCGGCCGCCAAGATAATGTTTTTGAAACTAATACAAATTTAGCGCTAAACTGTTTCTGTTTCTACCTACTATTAGGTTGACATTATAATTAATATGAAAAAGAAAGATAATTATTTTTTGTATCAGTACCGTAAACTGCCCTAACTTTGCCCACAAGCCCTACTTTGCCTAAGGCATTAACTTAATTTTTACACGCACTGACACTTTATAACTGAACCAAATGTTAGCGTTGTCATACTTTTTGAAGCTCCTCAAGTACGGAAATCATAGCTATTATGGTTTACTCAAAAAAATACTAGGCAAAGTAGGGCTTGTGGGCCAAGTTAGGGCAGTTTACGGTAGTGCAAAAAAGAAGGCAAGTATACCTTCTTAAAACGAAAATGAGTTAATATTGGTATCGATTCTCTTGTTCACAAACTAAACATATTTTAAACTATCGCTCTCTTTTACTAATAGTAAATACAAGAAAGGGATGGCAACAATTTTAGAACTGTCAAATTAGTAACGTGTTACATTTATTTGTATTTTAGTGGGCACGTTCCGAGATCACGACTAAACTTGTATGGAAATCTAAATTCCGACAAATTTGAAAGTTCTAAAATTGTTGCCATCCCTTTCTTGTATCTACTATTAGTAAAAGAGAGCGATAGTTTAAAATAAGTTTAGTTCGTGAACAAGAGAATCAACGCCATTGCATTGTCATCCAATTCCGAGCTACGTTTACAGTTTCAATTCTCTAGCTCAGTGTTTTTCAACCTGCGGGACGCGACCCCCTGGGGGGTCACTAACACTCTAAAGGCCGTCACTTAGAAATTAAAAGTTTTATAGTTCTTGATATCGCTAAAATTTTAATAAGTACACAAAACGAACGATCACTTGATTCTGTTAATTATGTGTAGGTACTTTATAAATTTTGATATTTCTTTGAGTTGTGTTGTTATTCATGCAAAGCAGAAATATTATGTTTATTAAAAAGCCTAGCTGCCGGTGCCGTCGCTGCCGCAAAGGGCGAGGGGGTCGCTGACATTTGTTTTTACTAAAGGGGGTCGCGCTACGGAAAAGTTTGAAAAACACTGCTCTAGCTTATTGAATTGGGAAGATAGTTTTAAATCGATTGCAAACGAATAGACAAATAGAAAGAAAAGTGGGTTAGTAAAAACGTAAAAAAACATGATTTTTGAAAATAATAATAAAATCAATGAAAAAATTAAAGAGATACCTACAAATACAACGTGTTATTGAAATAACTGTAAACTTCTTAAGGGGTCATTGTACTCATCAGTATGAACACCTTTTACTATGTGGATTTCATTTGTTTTCTTTGCACATTTTTGGTGGACAGTCGATTTGGACGGAAACTGGTATCAAATATTTTTAATGCATTTTAAATCATAACACTAAATAAAACAGTACAGTGCACCACCGATTCTCTCAGGTACCAGCAGCCACTGGTTATCACTGGGACCGCGCCCTAAATATGGCATTGAAAACCTCCGAATTCCTGACTACGCCTCCTTTTGCTCCATCAATTATAATTGTTTAGTATGTGTTATTGGAATAACTCAAAACCTCAGACACTGCAAATAGTTTTTTTTATAATAAATTGATATGGAAAGTAATTATTAATTTTCATTTATTATTGTAGAAGATATTTGTAGTTTTAGGTATCATGGTTACTCTAATCGATTCATAACGCTAGATTCATTCACGAACGTGCCGCGATGTTACTGTGTCGGGAGACTCGGGAGGTGAAAAACCTCTTAAAATTAAGTTAAGTTTTAATAGTTTTAGGAAACAAATGTTACCTAAAAGTTTTCATCACACTTTTTTACTGGGTCTCGCTCGCCTTTGCGCTCAGCACCGCGTCGTCGTATGAAACTTTTAGACTCGGCATGGTATGAAAATATTTTTTTGGTAAAAATTAAAAAGTTAAAAAGAAGTGTAATGGAAATATGTATGTAATTCTACTCTCAGGTTCCGATTTTGAGTTAATTCAATAACACGTAATTAATTCAATACTTAAAACATAAAAACAAAAGAAAAACTCAAGGAACTGTATTTTTCAGAGTACGTATTTATAAATATTTTTTTTTGACATATCATTATTTTTTTACTTCATTCCTTTTTTGAAATCATGCTAAGTATTAGAAATTGTCTATAAACTGAGATTACAATATTCGAGAGCTCAAATGAACATTATTAAAACGAATCTAAATTAATACATTCGAAAAGACACATTAAAATTAATATAAAAGTCAACCAAGAAATATTTTCGAGATACTTATTATGTTGGGCCAATATTGGACGAACAGCTGATGTTGGCTCACTAGTCTACCACACTCCAAGAACCAGCCTCTTATCTGAAAAAAAGAAAAGAATAAAAAAATTAATTAACAAAAACAAAAAACCCGACTGCGTCTAAAAATAACAGAAAAGATATAAACAAGACTTATCAACACGCAGTCGGAGGCTACGTATGTTTTTGGTCATGAATTATGTACATAATAGTTCATAGGTAGCCTCCGCCTGCGTGTTGATAAGTCTTGTTTATATCTTTTCTGTTATTTTTAGACGCAGTCGGGTTTTTGTTTTTGTTAATTAATTTTTTCATTTGAATTTTTTTAGTTTTGTCATGTTTTATTTATCATAATATTAATGTTTTTTTTGAAAAGTCAAATTCATTTTTAACGTTGAATATTTTGTTGTTTTTTAGCATTTCTCATTCCAAATTACATTTAAACATATAAGTTGTATATATTTTCGTAAACCATTTATAAAACCCTTTACCCCACTCGATAGGTTTAGTGCAAAAAAAAAAATTTGAAGTCACATAAAATGGCTCCAAAAAGCGGCCATTTTAATTTTTATAATTTTGATATACCCAGTGTCACTCTCACAATTAAGACGAATCCAACGACACCTCTCAAGCTAAGATCCATCAAGCCGTTTAGGCTACAGAGCGTGCCAAAGAAATATACATACATACATACATACACTCGAAAAACATAACCCTCCTTCTGGCGCAGTCGGGTAAATATTAGGTTAATTTATTTAGGTTTGACGTCGTCTGTGGTCTAGTGGTTCGAGTGTCGGACTGCTGTTCACGAGGTCGTGGGTTCGATTTCCACAGGACACAAATATTTGTGTGATGAACATAAGTGTTTGTGTTCGTCTGGTTGTTTTTTATGTATTATAAGTATGTATTTACAACAACAAAAAAGTATGTATGTATTGTATCCATTGTCTAGTACCCATAGTACAAGCTCTGCTTATATTAATATTTATTTATTATTATTATTAAATTTCCATCACCGAATTAGATATCGCGATACTGACACACTGCCAAAATTAATATCCAATCTATCCACGATTTACCCTACTAGAGATAGAAATTTGACATATTTTGTATGAAGCTTATGTCAAATTCCTATCTCTAGTAGGGTAAATCGTGGATAGATTGGATATTAATTTTGGCCGTGAGTCCGGTCCTGCTGCAATCCCGGATGATTTGCTATCATTCACTTCATTTCATTTTCATTTCATTTATTTATTCAGAAACAATTTTCATTTTATTTTATTTTATTGAAGAGTTCCTTTCTTTATCGCCGAAGACCTTCATCAGATCTTAACCAAATGATACTTTCTGAATGCAAATGAATATTCAATGCAATGCTTATTGATGAAAATGATAAAATCGCTACATTTATGCCTACAATATTTGAAGAGCTTCCTCAATTCCACGTGGATCCCATTATCATTTCTGAATGTTGATGAAAATTGGATCAATCTCAAATATCCTTTCAAATAAAATAAAATAAATCCAAATCGGTTTATAAATGACGGAGTTATGAGGTAACTAACATTAAAAAAAATACAATCGAATTGAGAACCTCCTCCTTTTTTGAAGTCAGTTAAAAACTAAAAGGTCCCACAATTGCTAACCATCAGTGAATGTAACAAAAGATAAGAAAGTTTAAAATCATTTTATGAATTAATCTTTGTTTTTGTCGACTCAGTTGCAATACTCGCAACGCAATATCCGGCTGGGATTTTTAGGAATTTCTTTTTTTACGAATGTCATGAATGTATTCGGCGAATACAAAATCAAAAAATGCCAGGTTTAGAGTTCTCTAAACCGACGAGCATGCATGACGAGGTTAATGGACGTAGATGAAGCGAAAGAGGTGTCAGGATCGTAGCAGGTGGAAATCCATAGTCTCTGCCTACCCCAATAGGAAACAGGCGTGATAATATGTATGTACGAATAATCGTAATCGTATTCGTTGCATCACTAGTAGCGTTTAGTTAGAGGACACGATCAATAACTTCGCTCACGGATTCGGTGACTTTTTATTATTTAATAGAATAGGATGGCGAAACGAGCTAAAGGCCCACGTGATGTTAAGCGGTTACCTTTGCCCATAACAACTGCAATACCACATAGGCTGTTGCCTAAATGGTACCGCAAGTCGGTTCGCCAAACTGAGACATGAAGATGGAAAGTCTCATGTGATTGTAATTTCACCGGCACCCATACCCTTCAGACCGAAACACAGCAATGCAAGCATCACTATTTGGCGGAGAAGTAGGTACGGTGGTAGTACTTCCCCGGACGAGCTCTTTCACAAAGGAGCTCTACTACTACTATGGACTTATGGACGGTTGTTATTAAGCTAGGTACTCACATGAGTATGGCGATCATTCGGCAACTTTCCGGCAGTTGGGGCACGTCTGCTTCTCTTGGAGCCACGGCAGGATGCATCCAGTGTGGAAATTGTGCGAGCACGGCAGTGTCATCACTTCTTGTGTACGCAACATCACGTCGAAGCAGATGGAACACTCTTCCAGGGTCCAGGAGCGCTCGCGACTGTAGAATACATAAAGAGTTAGATAAAACGTTTATTTAGTACAAAAACAAGACACAGGACATACAAGTAAAAATACAATAAATAGTGTGATATGTGTCTCAGTATTGTACCAAATGGGTGTCCAGCTCAGCATGTGGCAGGTATTATACCTGACGCTGGTATTCTGCTGGATCCCTGCAGTGACATACGGACGTCGAGCGGATCAGATACATGAAAAAAATTAAGAATGATTGCTTTGCGTTTGTGTGTTGTTTTTAATGTGAGTATAATATCCACAAAAAATATATATACAAGTAGAATTAATTAATATAGTAGAATTAATTAATCTCATTATAATCTGCGTCTCTCGATCATTTAATCTACAAGGGGCAATCCATAATAAATTACGTCACACGAATTTCATGATTTTTTGGAGACCCCGTCCTTGTCACTGTTGGTCATTGTGTGACCCCCCTGGTGTGACGTCACTTGCTTTGCAATTTTACAGTAGATGACACAAAAGAGTTAAGAATGCAATGCGAAATTGCAAATTTGAAAGTCCTAGACTATAATCAGAATATTTTAATGCGGGCCAGCGGGAATAAAAATTCCCACTGTCCCCGCTGGGGGATAGCGGGAAAAAAATCCCATTCACCCCCTGCGGGGTGAAGGACTGGGGGACAACGGAAATAACCCGGTCCATCTGGCTGGGGGCGACCTACTTACGCTGCGTTTGAGGATTTGTGACCTCGACTCGAGACTCGTTTTTCCGGTTCCTCTTTGAATTTTTTATTAAGTTTGTCAACAAAATTAACTACTACCACCATGCAATGCAAAAGCAAAAAGTACTTTAAAAACTTATTTAAAAACATGCAAACTGGAAAATAAGCGGAGCTCGTTTTGTATGAAACTTAAATACAAAGCTAGTTCCGTTTATAATGTTTTGTATACCATTGATATGCGTTCTACTCATACAGTGCCTAGTCGAGTTTGAAACTCACACATACGCGATCAAATGCGTCGACTTTCATTAGTAAATCAGCGGTGCTATTCACAAACGCTCGAAAAGTTTCCGTTTCCGAAGTGAAATATGACCGGCAAACGAAACAAAACGACCACTTCCTGCGACCACGAACGCTGCTAAGCATTCGAAACGTCAGGAAAACATCGTCAATTTTAATAATAATACGCGGTGTAATCCGGTTAAACTTGTTTTATTATGAAACAAAACGATTTGAGAATCGAACGGATTCGGAAACGCTATTCATAGTTCTTTAATTTTATATCGAGTGCTTTCCTACAACAAATGGCTCTCGGAAGAGTTTCCGTAAATTTCGCGTTGCGTTTCGAAATCCGTTCCGTTCTCTAATCGTTTTGTTTCTTAAGAGGCTGACAACACCTAAAAAATCAGACCTCTGCGGTCACTGTCGTTTCGTACAGAACTGAAAGAGAGGCAACTAGCCGAGGGACGTCGGAAACGCCGCTCAAATTGAATGAAAATTAATAAAAAAAAAATATAAAAAACTAAAAGCTTATTTGAAGAACAGAAACAACAAATGTTTAGATTATTGTCTTTCTCAAATGTTTTCTTAATTTTATTTATAATATTTAGTAAATAATAGAGATTGTTTGCTTTAAAGCATGTTTTAAGAGGTTAGTTTACAATTCTTTTCTATAGAGAAAATTTCAAGAAAACGTGTTTTGGGCACAATACAGTTTCAGAAAATACGATCAAGATTAACATATTTTTTTTTCACTGCCGCAAACTGAATAGATACAGCTAAAAATGTTTTTAAAAGAAGCCTATTTGGTGAATTTGGCTGTTGTCAGCGTCTTAATAAAACAAGTTTATCAAATCAAATCCTTTTATTAGCATGACCGGATTTAACCGGGTTACATCGTGTATTATTATTAAAATTGGTTTTCCTGACCTTTCGAGTGCTTTGCAGCGTTCGTGGTCGCAGGATGTGGTCAATTTCACTTCGGAAACGGAAACTTTTCGAACGATTGTGAATAATACCGCAGTAGCCCTGGCGGAAACGAGGAACTACTGATTTCTTAATGGAAGTAAACGCATTCGATCGCATACATGCGTGTTTAAAATTCGTACTAGGCACTCAGTACTCGTCAATCTTCATGGCCGATCTGAAGTTAGCGCTTCGCAGACCGCCCCGTGTCCGGATCAACTCCCGAACACCAAATTCCGCCTCGGGGTCGTCCTTTAATCACGTGAGGTTTTAGGCCACTTTTTGTACCCCCCCCCCCCTCTTGGTGATACTTCGAGAGGTGTAAGGCTAACCTAGTATAGTATAACGGGCTGGTTTCCGCAACTCCACGATCAAGCGTGTATTTTGCGTACGGGTGGGAACTTACTCGATCCACCCTAACTCCTCGAAAAAGGCCAGCAACGCCTTGGTGTTGCTGGTGATCTCTCTGAGGGTACCTGGGTTACCGAAGTACTTGGCCCTGTATGTGGCGACCTCAGGGCAGTCTAGAAGCACATGGGCTGCTGTCTCGTCTTCCACCATGCAGGCTCTGCACAGTGGGCTGTCCGTAACACCTATGACAAAAAGATGTTTGTTAAAGGACCCGTGGCCAGTAATAGCAGCTGTGACTGTACGCAGCTGTTGTTTTGACAATCGGAGGGCCTGTTTCGTAAACCGGCCGTCGATTGTGGGAAGTGCCTCCTTGGCCTGCCTGCACTCACCATGGTCTTTCCATAGTTTGTAGTGTTTGTCCTTGGTGCGTTTCCTTACCAAGTTGCGTAGGTATCCAAAGGGGAGTGGCACTATGGGTTCAGGTCCCACGACTACCATACTCGATCCCCTTCTGGCCAGTTCATCCGCTGCGTCATTGCCTCGGGAACTGCTGTGTCCTTTGATCCATTGAATGGTTATGTTATTGAGATTACCTACCTGGTTGAGGTTTTGCTGGCACTCGTGTATCAGCCCCGAGTTTACCGTATGGCTGCTTAGTGCTTGTAGTACGGACATGCTGTCCGAGAGTATACGAATTGAGTGGTCTTTAACCTTCCTGGCTAAAATCGCCGAAGCTGCCAGGGAAATGCCCATGCACTCGGCCTGGAACACCGTGTTATGGACCCCCAATGGTGTGGCTATGTGTATATTGAGGTCTTCCGAGAAGATCCCGGCACCCGTACCTGTGCCTGTTTTGGATCCATCCGTGAAGATTCGCACCTCTGCAGGGCACAGCCCTTCGCATCGGTGATCCTCATACAGCTGGATTTTGTACTTCTTGTCGAAAATAAATTGCTTGGGAATCCGGTCGTTAATGGATTTCAACAGAGGCTAACCTAACATCACGTGTATTTTTAAATTAAAGCGTATCTTAAAAATATTTTCACTAAGTATCCGTTTTAATTAAAAATAATCAAAAAATTTGATTCTGAAAACCATACCATTAAAAATATTGTTATGTAGCTTTTTAGACACAGATTCGCTCGTTCGAGATTTCACGTGGACGCACGAAAATATACAACTTATACAAGTGATTGTCAAAACATCCCCCCCATCGTGATCAATCGTGATGTTATTTTAAACCCCCTGCCCCTGTTCGAAGCTCACGTGATTAAAGGACGACCCCCCCCTTGATGGAAATATGGAAAAAAAAATCGCTTTGGCATTAACCCATAATGGTGGATGTTGGGAACAAAAAATATTAATTTTAGACTGTTCGCATCGACCACCACTGCACTGACACCACTAGAGACCGTCAGGTCAAAATCATTGGTTATTGGAGGGGTCTTCCAACCATTTTGATGTCAAGGCCCGAGAATATACAGGTTGTGGTTTTGAACAGGTTCAATACTTTTCGAATTTTAGGTAGGTATTAGATACAAACGGTTGTTTACCAATACTGAACCAAATCTATGGTTAATAATAACCGAATAATTTTGATTTGTTTTATTTAGAGAAAACACCGATCGCACTTTCCACTAGTACCACCGGAGCGCACAATTTTTACAAATTTATGAATGGACCAAAAAGTAAAAAAAAAAAAATGTTTATAATTTTTTTTTTGAATGTTTTCAGGATAAGCAATTGTACGTCTGTAAATATTTCACCTGCTCAAAACCACAGAACGTCAGTATTTACTTTTATACAAAGAAAAACATTTTTTATTTTATTTTATGGAGTTTATGAAGTTATACAAGTTCTTGACCTGTAATCGTGCCATATTTCTAGAGCAAGTGGTAAATAATGTGCTTAGTCATCTAAAAATACTTGAAAAATTCTACGTTTATTAATACCCAAATTTTCACTTAGAAACATAGCGAGGGTTTGAGAATAAATCCTGAACGACTGAAATTAAGTCATCGGTGGCATTGTCAAAGGGTGGAAATACATGCAAATTGTGTGGTGGTTTCGCACGCATCGTATTTGTGTCACACGCAACACTGAGGGAATTTGTTTGTTTATATTTAGGTAGGTAGTAGGTATTTAAACAAAAAAAAATGGTTTTGATTTTTTTATTAATTCTTGTTCAGTATCAGTGGTATAGTCACCTCCTTAAATATGGCACGAAAACAGATCAACACGTTATTGGATAAAAATCCAATAATTATAATAGACCATAACATGATGTGAAACAATATAACCGCCGAAACTGTCAGCATTGTGTGTTCAGCATATCTTGTTACGGACAGCGACGTTACGAAAAACCAACCGCGGGTAGTTCGAGAAAACACCCGCCGCTCAAGACGATGACACCCACATACTTCAGTCTGCTCGTGACCACGGCCAATGCAACTTGACCGAAACGTCGAGGTTAGTCAAAATATTCGTTATATTTTGATTTAATTGTGCGCGACAAGTCCCATAAACATAGTTCAATATGAGTGAAATTAGAAAAAAAGACAATAATATTTATATTTATATAATATAAATATAAAATATCAATATTTTCTATAAATAATTATGTCATGCAAACTTTCCTACGTTCTGTTTTTTCTCTCTTGTCTTATTTAGTAAACAATCTTGGCACGTCTCTTAATTCAAATAACTACTGATTAAATATAATTACTAGTTCTGCACTACATGTCATCATCATTGCAGCCGAAAGATATCCACTGCTGGACTTAGTCCTCCCCTAAAATGGGGGGAAATGCCATAATCGCCACGCTTGGCAGGCGGGTTGGTGATCGCAGTTGGTTTTATAAATACTCAAGAGATCGCTGCTGCCCATCCTCTGGTGAACCCCTTAGTCGCCTTTTACGACACCCACGAGAAGAGATGAGGTAGTGCTATATTCTTTGTGTCCGGCACCACACGGAACCGCACTACATGTGCATTAGGTTAAAAAATAATATTTAGTGTGTGAAATTGTAAAAATAATTTCTTTTAACAATTATTATTGATGAATTGCATTAAAAAGACATGCCAAGATTGTTTACTAAATAAGAAAATTAAGAAAAAACAGATATTACGATGAACATACATTAATAACTACTCCAAACCTATATAGAATGTTTCTCAAGTTGCGTAATTCCTTCAAACCTCTACAGAATGTTTCCTAAGTTGCGTAATACCTTAAACCTCTATAGAATGTTTCCTAAGTTGGGTAATTCCTTCAAACCTCGAAATCTACGGCAAAAATAGATGGTTACTGGTGATATTCCTTGCAGGGTGGTGCAATAGAGCTAATGGAACAAATTGGACCCCAATGTTCCCCAGAAATCCACTTGTTTTCCAAATCAACGTTTTTAATAATTATTTAGTAGTATATAGTAGTACAATTTATATTTTGATAATACATGCTGAAATTTGAATCGCTTATTTCCCGAAAAGGAGTCATTGTACTCATCATTATAAATAACTTTTACTGTGGAACCAACCCTGAAATCGCGAGAAAATATCTGGTGGTCCCTACATTTTATCCATTTAAGTGAACACAAATGTAGGGACCAACTGATTTTTTTTTCGCGATTTCAGGGTTGGTCCCATAGTAAAAGTTGTTCATAATGATGAGTACAATGAGTAACCTTTTCGGGAAATAAGCGATTCAAATTTCAGCATGTACATTTCAACATTTCAATTTTTTTTTTAAGTCTTCCATAACATCATCCCTGCATCCCTGGTCCGTAGGGTTCGGGCCAGCAACAACAGCATTCTAATGACGGTAGCTAGTAGGCTAGACTGTGTTTCTGAACCTCTGCTGCAAGGTTTCAGCTGGACCTTCGACCTTGGGGTTGTGTTCTTTGGAACGGTAACAAAAAATGTACATACATAACAAAGTTTTTAAGGAATTTGTTACTACACTACACTATGAGTCTATGATGTAACTTGAATAAATAAATGTAATAATAATGAAGCAACGACTGTGCGGATTGTACGATCTGCAAGGTTAAGCTGCACTTGCCGCGGTCAGTCTGTGGATGGGTGACCGTTTCGTTACACATCGAGACCCCTCCGTGCCTCGGAGAGCACGTTAAGCTGTCGGTCCCGGTTGTCATACAAATATCTATGGCAGTCGTTACGGGTAGTCAGAAGCCTGAAAGTCTGACAACTGGTCTAACCTCCGAATGTCAGTATTACCCAGTAACTGGGTGGCGGGGGTCTGATGGCAGTCGCTCCGTGTAAAATACTGATGTTCAGTCGCATCTGGCTAGACTAGAAGCCGAACCCAATTTAATTGGGAAAAGGCTTGGAGGATGATGAATGAGTTTATTTTTAATTTAAGTGTAAGTATATATATGAACCCACGTGAACCCCGACCTCGAGCGGGTTTGAAAGAATCACACAACTTTGAAAGCATCCTGTATACAACACATTTTCAAAATATTAATGTTAGTGAACAACTTTAAAACGGTTAGTTTTTGTTATTTTAGTTTTAAAATAATCATCTTACAAAGCCGTCTGCCTTCTAACAATCATTTGTTCATCTTTTTTCCTGAAATATATAAAATGAAATAAACCTCACATATACACTATATAATAAACAATATACTATGTCCTCCCACCCCATTGTAAGAAAAAATAAGACATGGTCGGCCTCCTGCCCCCTAAATTGTCTTACGTAATAAATGAATGGCCCCCTATCGAAATAGGTATAAATTTTGCACGCTCTTTAGAAGCTTATCCTCTGTTCGGTCCTCTGTGCCCATACTAAGTAATTGTAAAGGCATTTCCACGTTTTCTTTATTCCGTGGTTTAACGACAATGTGTCAATTACAGTTGTTAAATCTAGATTCATGCATAAGTAGGGTTGCCATCTCTAAAATCTGCAAACCAGGACAAAAAGTGTGAAAACCCTGGATTTTGTACCTTTAAACCCGGACATGTATATCCCCGTGGTCATACTGGTATGACAAATTAGTATGACCACGAGGAAACAGCGGATATATCAAAAGTGTTTTATTTTAATGTTACTCTCATTAAAATATAAAATTGTTTTTATTGTTATAAATCAACTTTTTATTTATTTTCAATCAATTTTTAACTAAATTTATATTATCCAAAAAAAAAAAACTGTAAAGTAAGTAAGTACTTATTAGAATAAAATAAGCTCTGTTAAATAAATATCTACATAAATAGCATCAATGTAACCCACTGCATATTGTTATCCTTTTCTTATGAGGGGGGACCTGGTGTCCTAAGATACAGGCTTCGGCTTAGTATAGGAACCAGTCTCCCACAGATTATCCATCTTGTTTAAGTTTGTGATACTCATAATTTATATCCTTACTGTTGTATGATTTGTGGAAGATAATAATAAATACATTCTAAAGAAACAAAACAGAATCTTCTTAAAGTATTAACAAACAATTAGCGGTCTTGTATATACTTTACTTACCTGGCATGCACACATTGAGACACTTGCTTCTAGAATAAGAAAACTTTTGTACATCATCAAAAAATTGCGCCAATCGGCAAATAAAAACACACTTAAGCTGGTCTATCTGGCACTCTGTCAATCTCTCCTAACATATTGTGTTGTTTCATGGGGCGGTGCATCAAAGACTGCATTTCTAGAACTCGAAAGAACCCAAAGAGCAGTTCTGAAGGTAATGACCTCAAAACCGTTTAGATATCCAACCTCAGACCTCTACAATGAATGCCAGGTTCTCACTGTGAGGCAACTTTATATTCTTAGAACAGTATTAAGAAAACATAAGTCATTGACCTATAGACCGCAACTTCTATACAGTAAAAGAAAAAGCCACCCAGTGTGTGATGTGGTAAAGCACAGAACTACGTCGGCGAGCCATCAATACTACGTTTTAAATGTACGCTTTTACAACAAGGTCCACAAGACCTTGGATATTTACTCGCTGAATTGTAGGGAAGTAAAAAGCAAAGTGACGAAATGGCTGAAAACCCTAAACTATATCGACACCGAAATCCTGCTAAACAGTATGCTGTGAATGCTTCAAACATTCATACCTATACGCTCATGTACACAATCATTCACTCATTACATAACTTTCTCTCATAAACACACAAACACCCCCATGCACTTCCTCACATATACACAACCCGATTCCTACATACCCTACATCACACATACACTACACATACTCACACTACACACCCCCCACCACACTCCCACACACCCCAGTACACCCATTAAAATTAAGTAAAAATAAAAAAATAAAAATTATGAACTAACAAATAAATAAAATAATGTTTCTGTATTGTACATTATAACTAACTACTGCATTGTATGTACGTTAGCCTACGAAGGAACACTGACTCCCAAAATACAGGTTATAACCTAGTTTGGGAGGCAGCGGTATCAAAGGACAATGTCAGATTGGTGCCTATCATTGTATTGTGAAAATATAAATGTATTGTATGTTAATAAATAAATGTTAAATACATCGACGACAAAACATATTATCAATAAAAAATAAATATTGTAACGTGTTAGACGTAATTTCGGCTGCGTATGTGTCAGCAGCCTAAAACCCGGACTACAAATGAAACCCCCCCACCCGGACACTTTCTAAACTAGGACAAATCCGGGGAAACCCGGACGGATGGCAACCCTATGCATAAGGCACTTCAAAATGATGCTCAAATCGTTTTGAAGGGCCTTAGAGCTCTTCAACAACTTACTTCGTAACAGGGGTTATGAGATACTCGTAGATCGCTACAAACGACGATCTTGGCCTTTCTTCTGGTACCCCGAGCGATGAAGTGGTGACATCCCATTCCGTTACTTCTGAATCCGATTCAATACTAGTTGGTACTACGTTTGGAAATGACAAATATCCCATTTCAAAGGAACTGTTATTCAAATTCGCATCATTTTGTAACTGAGTATAATCAGAATCACTATCAGAAACTGAATAGGTTTCTACCATACCAGATTCCTCCGTACCGGATTCCTCCGTACCGGATTCCTCCATACCGGATTCCTCCATACCGGATTCATCCGTACCAGATTCTTCATTAGATGATTCAATGGAGATGATGGAATCTTCATCTTCTGACATACACATCAGGACTACTGATGATGAGGTACTGTTTATACTAGTGTCTGATGTTTCATGTTCGGATACTGTTGTATATGAATCGTCGGATGGGAAGCTAATGAAATGAAAAATAAATGATGTTAAGAAGCAGCAAACCCTCAGAGCAACAGAATACTAAGGCCCGTATTACAGAAGGTTCCTCAAGTACAGTTTAAACTTCAATCACCTGATCACTACTTAAGGATAGAATCATTACTTGAGTATCGGTCTTATCCCAAAACGGTATGCGGAATGTATAACATAAACGGACCTATGCCACAGTTTGTGGTATTGTTGATAACCCCAATAAAATGATATATATGTTAAGGAAAGAGACTACATTCTTTTGTTACTCTGTTACAGTACGTACCACAGTTAAAATGAGGATAAAAATGGATAATCTAGTCAATCAAGTGAAATTTGTCATTTTTAAGTTTTCTAAAACTACCTGCCCATACCATAGTTAAAATAATTTTAAATTTTTGTTCAAGGTGGCCAAACATGCATGGGTATAACATATGTGGACATACCCTGTTCTTTGCCTGTACCCTTCAAATGTACTGAATCTAGCGTTTTAAGGCTAACTTGAAATTGCTTCACGCTGCGTGCCTGCAGTTCCAAGCATAGTTATTCTAAGCCTGTAGGTACATATGAGTAAACTGGAGCAGAAAATGTTTGAATAACTGTAGTTTTATCATATACACGCTATTGATGCTACTGATTGCCTGCATAGTTCAACTGTACAGGCAAAACTGTGCAGGCAAAACTGCAAGCAAACCCTTGCGTGTATGGGTCACTTTCAGTGTAATTGAATAACAGTTAGGTGCATTAATTACAATTGTATTGAACATGAAAATTTATTAAGCCTAACAAAATAATTACTAATAAAATATTGCTTGCCTCTCATTGAAGTAATAATCCATTTCTTCGCTTACAAAAATACGCAATTAGAAAAATAAATCTGTTTTTAATCACAAACGGTATTTAAAGTCATAAAGTGGACAACGTGAAAACGCATTGTTCAACGAACGAAACAAACTAAAAATAGTAAGGTACTTATTTTCGAAATAAAATACGTATTACCCACTTTCTATTTCACATTGAGAAAAGATGCCAAGCGTAAGAAGACAAGCTAAAATTAATCTTAATTCAATACTCACAAGGTGTGTGGTCGCTCACAGTTCCAATCGCTGGTTGATCCTTCAGAATTAGGATTTTCTGGCCGTTTGCTGAAGAAGTAGTAAAGCGCAGCCCCAACCCCGACTCCTATTGCCGCAGCCGCTAGTCCGAGACCACGGCTTGGGCAGCTATTTTTCTGCCGATCCTCCTCGCGCACACTCATTTTATTAAAATTTTCACTGCGTAGATTTTTAGAACGTAATAATTATATACTCTTTTGTTGTGATCACAGATCACTATATAGCTAGCTACGCTAGTTGTGATTGTGAAAAAACTATTTTCGTTTTCGTCAATTGTCAAATATGTCAACATGAACCACAGATCAAAGATAATATAATCACCACAGATTACTATATTAGGTATATTCCACAGACCAAGTAGAGATGCTACGCATCAGACGACAATCTCCGAACAAGAAATTTGGTCAATAGGGAATCAAAGAGTAACCTCAATAATAGAAAATGACAAGCACAGATAATACATTTTTTTCAACTTCCAACCAAGCAAAAGGTTTTTAAATTTCAGCCTTGGATACAAGGCTTTTGCCTCTTATTCATGCGTAGGTAGGTACCTATACATGCATTGCTAATATTTTATTTTTTATAGTGAAATTGAAATAAAAACCATTACTTTTACATAAATCTGTTTATTTTTCAATTTTCTCCTATAAACATTGTTTTTTTTTCAGTTATTTCTAATCAGAATAAAATTCTACATTTTCTTGTTTGATTAAAATGTCCCGAAGATATTTATTTATTTATTTGCATCCACAGGATCTTTCTAGCCACAGGAGTCATCGTCTTCAGTGTTGAAGGGACTGTTATTTGATTGTACATTACCTGCAAGGAAAATTAAGGCTTTTAACTACTTGGTTTTACATTAATATCTACAATGTTTTCATTGCATTTACATAAATCAAACAAAATGAAAGAAAGAAATAAAATAATTATTTTAATCTTGTTACAGGCGAGAGAAAAAATAACACATCAACAATAAAATTAAAAATAATATGCCTGTAAAAGACTAAAAAGGCCCCCATCTCAGCATATGCTACAACACCGAAATGTTGCAGCACTGGTTTTCAGATGGGTCCCGGAATGAACATTATAACCTAGTAATTTACCCACACCTCTGGCTTTTCGAATTCAAGTGTGAATCAGAATTTGATTGTCACTTTTAACTATAACGGTGAACGAAAACATCGTGAGGAAACCTACCCACTTTAGAGTGCTTCATACAGTTCTTGATGGTGTTTAGTTCACCAACCCGCAGTAGGCCAGCGTGGTGGACTCAGGCCTGAATCCTTCTGAGAAGAGGCCCGTGCCCAGAAGTGGAACAGTAACGGGCTGATAATGATGAACCATTTTTTAATAGAAATATCTTTAGAACTTTACCCTGCTTACCGTCATGCTCAAACATTTCTCAGTTGATTGTGACATTCACACACAGCTTACTTTGTTGAGGCCAACTTATAATATTGTTATTCATATTATTTTGTTTTTAAATATAAATGCCATTAAAGAAAATGAAAAAAGCTGTTGCTTACCTCATTTAACAAATGATTTCCAACAAAACTGTATGTAGGCGGTGGCATCTCAGTATCTGAAATAATAAAAAATAGTTTTACAACAGCATTAATATTATTAAGATTCCACACCCGAAGGGTCCAAATGGAATCCTATTGCTGTGGCCAAGGGCAGATCCAGGATTTGTTTCTGGGAGGGGCAAAAGGACCAGATAGGCAAGGAGTACTTAGAAGTGTCCCATAAAGTATTGCATTATGTGTGATATTTTATGATTTCCAACTTGCGGTAGCATGTAGTATACTTATGTTTGCAAAATGAAACAAATAATATTCAAGCGGTATTGTATTAATCTCCCAACTCCTAGTTTTATTTGAACCATCTGGTGGGAAGGGCTTGTTTCCCTGTGTATCAATTCATTAAGCTTCGTTTGGCCCACAGAAGCCTGAAATAATCGTTTTCTGTAGTGTGTAGGTACTGCATGCAGATTGAAAAGTTCATTGTCAAATATTACACTATAACATTGAAATGAAATATATTATTATTTGCTTACCTGATGTGATCATATAACAGTGGCGTGATGTCAAAGAGATTTAATATAGGTCACTAGTAAATATTTAATGTCTTTGCTTGATGTGCAGTGCTAGTGGCTAGTAGTAGGCTTGTTTGTTGGGCAGACGATAACAAACATTTCGTAACCGTAATTCGTAATGTACGTTTTTATTTAGTTATATTAAACTTTGTCGAAAACTGAATAGTATATTTCAACTTTTAAATGGGATAGGTACATGGTTTAGACTGCCCATTTTACAAAGAGTTAATTACAATACAAAGAGAATTACTTCAATAATTGAGATTATACATGTATACTACACATAGGTATATAACAACAATATAATATATACCAGAAGGGGAAGGCCGAGGGGGACGAAGTAACTGTCAAAATCTATTATTGAACCCATCTAGAATCATAGACATAACGTTGAAAATTTTTGTTCTAAGATTACTACCCGTGGTATATTCGTAGACAGCTCAGAGTAGACAGAGTGTCTACCGGTCACAGACCAAGTAGAGATGCTACGCATTAGAGATGCAGCACGGGTATATTGAACAAATCTAAAATTGAATTCTAGAATGTTGCCAGAGCCAAATTTTCATTTGCCTTGATGTCGTTTCTCTTGTTCACTAACTAAACTTATATTGCTTTCTCACACAGTTCACATCATTATGTAAAAACTACAAAATAAAATGATATAATATTTACAAAGTACAAAATAAAATGATACAAAAAGGCGCGCCTAGGCGTCAAAATATTCCTCCACACCGCTGTCATCTGGCATAGAGCCCAGAAGACTGGCAGCGTTTCCACGTTGAATGGCAACACTTATTCTATGACCAAAGAAAAATAAATTAATGTAAAAAATTTAGATTAAAAAAAACACACATCAGTGGCCAACGTTGGCTTAGGGTGGTATGCACAGAGTACATTTATACATACGGAAATAGAGACCAATCTCTGCCCCCAATAAAGGTCCACACCAAGTGGCGCCTCTATATTTTAACCCTGAAATCACTCTTGAATCAGTTTTGATAACTATGTAACGAGATCGCTAGGTGGCTCTGTATTCATCCTTTTTATAAATCGAAAAAATAAAGACAAAAAGTCTCGTTACAAGTAGGATTCGAAGTTGCGCCTCCAAGATCATAAATCCACAACAGTAACCAGCAGGCTACCATTACTCTTACGACAAGTAACGAATTTAACTTTCAGTTACGTCTTTCGGTGACGTCAGAACTTTTATTTTTACAATGTATGTCTTTAGATATCACTTCAATTGCGTAAATGCGTAAAACGTATTAGTATAATTATAAAAAGCAATTTATAAGTTTAAATGTTGGTATTATTTATCAAATTACGTTTTCCAACATATTCCATTATACTTTAATAACAAAATAATAGAAATAGAATAGATTTTTTAAATTTGCCTGTTAGATAGGCAAATTTACTTACAAAAAAAAGAAAATGAACTGGAAAAAATCTTATTTATTGGTAAATACTTGTCTACAACTCAGAATTTTAAATTCACGCCATCTATACGCTTTTCTAGACAACAGCGTATGAGTTTTACCTTGCACCTTGCTAGTCAGTCAGATCATTAGCATCGGGAGCATAATACGTAGATACTAGCGACATCTGTGTTTTTGCCCTGGCAATAGTCAAATATAATACTGATAAATTCAAAATACGTAGTGGCCAAACGACGTTTGAGCATTTTCAGTACTCGTCAATTTGGTCGGATAAGTATTGATGGTGTTGCAGGCATGTTGTTCTAAGATTGTATGGCATGGTGGTATGCCACTTGGCGAATTTCTTTGTCTAATGTATTTTGATCATATAAATTGGATGATTTTCATCAAATGTTGTCAAGTATGTAATAAAAACAAAACAATGACCATCAAATAAATTGGATTGGACAAAGATATTGGACAAAGAAATTTAGACAGTGGCATACCATACCACATACCACCCTTTCAACATCTCCGTTCCATTCTACTCTATCAACATTGTTTTGTTTTATCAAAATAAATCAAATAAAAACAATGTCTTATTTTAATTGCATATTTTTGTTGAAGGTAAGGCATCTATTCTATTACATCTGATTTAGATACATGCAATGGTTGCCTACTTTTTGAATACCTACGACTACTAACCACTAACCTACTTGTAGGTATTTTTTGTGTAAAATGGATCTCTGATCCTTAACTTTACCTGAGTTTTCCTGTCAAACAAACGACAAAACATTTCCTAATTTCTTCTTATACTGTCAGCAAAACTGTCAGGGGAATTACTACTATTACTAGATCTGTGGGAATTACGGAATTACGCAGAATCGGCAAAAACAAAACAATAGGTAGGATATAAAAAAAGTACACTTTTCTGGTCTCTTCTCTCGTGACAATAGAAGAGGCCAGAAGAGGCAAACATTGATAAAAACCAAAAATAAGTTTTTGTAAAAACTTTTTACTTTGTTATAGAACATAGAATCTCCTTGGTAACAGTAGCTACTTAGGTACTTCTGTTGTATTTTTTTGTTCTTGCACAATTTCTTGTAGAAAGTGTTTATCAAAGATACTCGATTAGGTAATTACCTAATTACCGAGATTATTATAATACATGTAAGTACCTACATATAGATTTATTTAATCTCGATCAAGTAAAAACATACCTACGTAGCTAAGCTACCTTGACATATTTCTATTTATAAGTTTGTATCTCAGTGTTTATAGCAATGAGAATACAATCACTACGTTTTAGTTTGTATTAGGATGGTGATGTATAGCATAGCATTGTAACACATATAACCACAGTAGACGCATGCATAGCGACGCAATATGCGTATAAATAAGCAACTTTTACTATGCGACCAAAGACATTAAAATACTTACTTATAATATTTAATCTCTTTGTATGGGACCAACACTGAAATCGAGAAAAAAAATAGATTTAATTTTGTCGATTTATGTGAACATAAATGTAATAATAATAATAAATAAATAAATAAATATTTTTGGGACATTTTTTTACACAGCACCATCTAGTCCCAAACTAAGCAGAGCTTGTATTATGGGTACTAGACAATGGATATGATACTTGTATACCTACTTTTTTTTTGTAAATACATACTTATAATACATAAGAAACACCCAGACCAACACAAACACTCATGTTCATCACACAAATATTTGTGTCCTGTGGGAATCGAACCCACGACCTCGTGATCACCAGTCCGACACTCGAACCACTAGACCACAGAGGTTGTCGAATAGGAATGTAGGGAGCATCTGATTTGTTTTTGCGATTTCAGGGTTTGTTCCATAATAAAAATTGTTCATTCTAAACAATGATATTTAAAAGTATTTTTAATGTAACATCCTAACAAAACCAACGAAAAAAAAATCCGTTTGCAGCGGCAGCACAATAGACATAAACTAGTAGGTACCTACAAACAAAGTAAGTTGGTTACTTGCAAGTTACTTTCGCGTCATAATTGGAACCCTTTCTGTACACACACGACGGCACTTTAGTTTTTTTTTTGTCACCGATCACGCTCGGCTCCTTACTTGATGCGGATTGATAGAAAAAACGTCCTAATTAGGACGTTTTCGAGTCTTCAGTTGCGAGTACAAGTAACATATCTGTACTTTTAAATATCATTGATTCTAATGAGTGAAATGAGCCCTTAAGTGGTTTTTTGTTATTTCAATAACACGTTGTATGAGACATACTAATTATACATCACGGACGAGAAAAAAAGAAGGACTCCGCCGACTCCGCGGCACATACAACGAAAGTGAAGCACCCTAAGTTTTTTTTTCATAGTATAAGATGGCGAAACGAGCTAAAAGCCCACCTGATGTCAAGCGATTACCTTTGCCCATAACAACTTCAATACCACCTAGTCTGTTGCCTAGATGGTACCGCAAGTCGGTTCGCCAAACTGAGACGTGAAGATGGAAAGTCTCGTGTGATTGTAATTTCACCGGCACTAGGGCATGCAGTTTCATACATTTTCAGTTTCGAAATTCGCTTATGAAATTGGCCTCATCAGTTTCGAAATTTCGAAATTATGGGCAATGTTTAAAACACCTCATAACGTAGTCTATCGCAGTCCACTACTAAATATAGGCTGCTGCTAAGTTGCTCCACAACAGACGAATCCATCCAGTCCACCCCAGCTACCTACTTTAGTTCATCGGTCCACCAGCCTGGGGGGTGCCCAACGCCGCGTTTTTGCGGTCTTCACTCAAATATTCGTCTACTCCAACAGCCATCGCTCTTTTGGTAGACTGGCCTGCCCACTGTCACTTTAGCTTGCTAAATCTACCTGCTATGTCGGACACTCTGGTTATTTTTGGATATTTTATCCTTCCATGAAACTCCAAGCATAGCTGGCTCCATAATTTGCTGAGCGACTTTGAATTTTTGGACTAGCCAAACTGTCTGTGTTCACGTCTCGGCATTATATACATATAAGCCATAACAGGCAAGATGCACTGGCTTTTGCTTCTTTCTTGAAGTTATACTAACTACTTGTTTACCAAGCTGAGTAGAACAGGTCCCTACGTAGACACATTCCTGCATAAGTTCTAGCGTCGTTTCTTTGAGGAAGATCTTGTGAGCTCGGCACGCTGTGCGACATGCGTATTGAACATGATCTTGCCTGCCATAGTCTAGTCCAGATTCACAACAAGACCGATACGTAAGCGTGTGGCGTGCGTAGTAACATCATTTAAGATATGCAGCATCTCGCTCAGCTGTTTCAGAGATTGCCATTACAATAATGTCATCGGCAAAGCGGAGACGTGAGATGTTCTCGTCTTTTCCGTCACTACCCTTCCCCGTCTAATCCATTGTCTTAAAGACCTCCTCCAAAGCATCAGTGAACAGTTTCGAAGAGTATTCAAACCCGCCCGAAGGCCTTCTCGTAGTACACAAATACATAGCAGTGTCAGCAGCTGATTGTGCTCTTCAGTATTTCTTCCAATAAGTATAATAGAATGGATATGGTCTACGATGCTATTCAATTTAACCTATCTCAGTCTACTGCTGGACATTTTTGGTCTCTTCCAAGATTCTTCACAATACTCGGTCCTCCGCCTTCCTCATTTAGTCCACCCCAGATACATTTTCCACGTCTTCGGTCCACCTGACTGGGAGCGTCCTAACCTACATTTGAAGATCTCCATTCAAGGACTTATCCACTGCCACTTCAGTTTGTTGATTTTACAAGCTATGTCGGTCACTTTGGTGCGTTTCTGGGATAATCTCGTTACAGATCTTATTTTATCCTTCAAAGAAGTATAGCTTGCTGCGCGAGTTTCAATTTGTGGACTAGCCCAACTGTCAGTGTCCACGTCTCGAAACAGTAGGCCATGACACCCAGAACACACTGATTGAAGACATCTGTATTCAAACATTGTGGTATATAGGCGACGAGAAGAAGGCGAAGTTTGCGAAATGCTGCCCAGCCCAACTGTATCCTTCTGCCTGATACTTATTTGAAGTTGTATCTACCAAGCCGAATAACCTGCCCCAGATACTTGCACAACTTCGAGCGAAGTACCTTCAATGAACCTCGGCACAACATGCACATGAACATGACTTTGATCTTGTCCAGAGATTCATGCCGATACGATGCTGTAGCCTCTTCTAAACCTGGTTTCCTTTCGATTCGGGGCTAGAAATCGTTGAGTCTCCAGACGAGATAATTTGTGACGAGATCTTAGATAACAGCTTGTATACATGATTCAGGATTGAGATGGATGGTCTGCAGCCTCAGCAAGATTTTATTTAATTTCTTGAAAAACAGAACCAACACACTCCTCTTCATGCATCTAGTATAGTGTCTTGTTGAATGAGAGAAACAGAGTTGAGCTGAGCTCTTTGATCATTTTCCTAGAAACGGATTACAAAAGACAATGTTGCCATCCGCAGATCTAAGTTTGATCAGATGGTTTCTTTTTTACTTGTGGAAATCCTCATAAAGATACAGATAAAAACAAAAAAAACTGTATTAAAAAAGGGTTTTTCACAACGCTAGATTGTCATAAATTCAGCTGCTAATAAGCTTCTAAGTCGGTTCCAAAAGGTTGGAAAAGCTCTAGTATCAATAATCTAGAGCAGATGTGGAGTTCTATTGAAGATTTAACATTCGACAGTCGACTGTCTGTAAATAAATAAATTTCGAAATTAGGGGTGTCAATTTCGAAATTGAAAAACATGTAAGTATGGTCCGAAATTTCGAAACTATGAAGTTTCGAAATTGCGAAATGCATGCCCTAACCGGCACCCGTACCCTTCAGACCGAAACAAAGCAATAAGTTAAGTTAAGATTTAAGTTTTTTTTGTTAACATGTTATTTTTTTTTCTCTCGCCTGTACAGAGACTGAAATAAATATTTTCTTTCTTTCAATGCAAGCATCACTATTTGGCGGAGAAGTAGGTACGGTGGTAGTACTGCTAGTGAGTCAACTCCTTTGTCGCGGCCAATGATATTACATAAGTAATCATTGGTCGCGACGCAAAATGCCGACAGGCGACTAGTAGCTAAAAATATGCAAGGGTTGTTACAAAAGAAAATACAAAATAATATTAAATTACCTATATCAAAATTTGTATTCATCTTAGTAACGCACCAGACACACCCCTTTATTAGCAGTCCCTTCGGTCTCTTCTAATTATCTAAAGATGTCACCATTCATTCGTATTCCAGCATTGTATAAAAACAAATTTTCATCGCTAGACCCCTTTAACTCCTCAAAAATAACGTGGAAAAAACAAATCCTTCAAACGTTATCACAGGTCAACTCCGCTTACGGCCAAAATTAATATCCAATCTATCCACGATTTGCCCTACTAGAGATAGGAATTTGACATAAGCTCCATACAAAATATGTCAAATTTCTATCTCCAGTAGGGTAAATCGTGGATAGATTGGATATTAATTTTGGCCGTTAGTGCCCGAAATTACACGACTCTCACATATACCTCTCTACCCATCACCTCACCACACACATTTTTCACACTCTTACAGTACACACACACTCACACTACCAATATTAACCCTCTGCATAGGTTTGTGATTTTAATTAGTTGTGTGCTTCGTAATTGGCGTAATGTCTAGATTAATAAATGGAATCAAATATTGTAAGCTGTGTAGGTACCAATAACAAATAAATAAATAAATATTATATTCTATACTGGGTGTAAGGTGAACGCTTCCGAAAACGAAGATAGGTGCTGTAGGTCTACTCGAGTTTTACGAACGACAAACGAAGTACGAACTTTCGTTCCGACTGATACTTACATAATAAAGATAAGCACATAAAAAAGGCACAATTAAGATAGACTACGGTTCATAGTCGTATACAATTTACCGGAGATGAGAAAAACAAACGTCAAAACACGATCATCGCATGCGATAAGGGAACGATGGTTGACCGGAGTAGCAAATTGTGCGATGAATCGTACGATTTATCGAATATCGTCGAACGGGAGTAGACCCCCAGGTGATTATAGATACGAAACCACGAAAAAAAAATGCGATTCTTTTTTAGATTTTTTTATATATATTTTTTTGCATTTTTCATACATTCCAGCTTTGGGCAGTTAAATAAAACTCAACAATAATGAAAAATGCAAAAAAATAATTAAAAATATAAAAAAAGAATCGCATTTTTTTTCGTGGTTTCGTATCAGTAATCACCAGCACTATCATCTATCTTCGTTTTCGGAAGCGTTTCCCTGACACCCTGTATGTACTGTACTTACAAGCTGTGCTCTACGGCTTCACCCAAATCGCCGTGACCTGAGAGTGCTCCATAGTTCCATACAGTTGTCGATGGTATGTGTAGTCCGCCAACCCGCACTAGGCCAGCGTGGTGGACTAAGGCCTTAGCCTTCTCATACTGAGAAGAGGCCGCGCCCAGCAGTGGGACAGTAATGGGCTGATTGTGATTATGACTAAGTAACAAAAAACATCCAAAGTTTCTGCATGTCTACTAATTGGTAGTAACATATCATAACATAACATCACGCCTGTATTTCCCCGAAGGGGTAGGCAGAGGTGTAATAGTACAGCCACATTTCGCCAGTTATGTTATAGTCCCATGTAATAGGGGGCGAGCCTATTGCCATTAACCGGGCACAAATTCAGACTCCGGGCTGCTACTGAGAATGAAAAAACCCAACAACACTTTGCCCTACCCGGGAATCGAACCCAGGACCCCACGCTCAGCAGTCGCGCTTGCAATCACTAGACCAACGAGGCAGTCATAATAATTGGTAGTAGGCAGAATAAAATAAAATAGGCTGAAATAAATATACAATCTGTTACTTAATTAATTCGCCTGCGCGATTATTACAGATATGCAACCGGTAAATATTTGCGATATTTATTAACCACTAACAGATGTTTTCAATTGTGTTTTATATAACCTAATGATATAATGGATTATCGTCCTTTAATTTAATTAAAAATCAAACTCGTGTTAGTGATTTCGTGTACTTGACACACCTTAACGAGAGTACCGGCGCGCGCGATGTCGAGCCGGACTACCGCAGGCGTCGCGGGCAGGGCAGCACCTCCGCTCTCCTTCATACCGCACCCCGTCGCCGCGTCGTCACAGAATATCTAATAGTACTATCGTACCGTCGCGACGTTCTCTGTCGCGTCGACTCACTATTCGAATTTATTATATTATGGCTGATCGACCGCCATTATTGTTACAAGATCGTGGATCAGCCGACCCAAAGAGCACTTCTTATCAGCGGAAGGAACGAATGAAGTCACTACCTATGTCTTGTATTTAGTCAATTATTATACTTTCAATTCATCATATTTATATCAAGCCAATTAAATTATTTAATCAATCTCGTCACTAGCCAACTTGATCATATTATATAATTTTAGCCTAATTATCAATTTAATTAACGATGTATCGATTAAAAGTTTATTAACGTTAGCAACACTGAATTCCTAGAAATTATAAAATAACGTGTAACTGTCATTTGGCGGTCAGTTAGCCGCGAAACTTAGAATAAACAACATGTCTTGATGCTTCGTGTTATTGCATTCAACACCTACGCCCAGGTTCAGGAGAACCCGCACACCATGGTTCACTTCCAGCAACCCCTTCGTAACATCTCAGAAGTGGGATTTACCAT
This sequence comes from Asteroscopus sphinx, assembly GCA_949699075.1. NCBI lineage: Eukaryota > Metazoa > Arthropoda > Insecta > Lepidoptera > Noctuidae > Asteroscopus > Asteroscopus sphinx. The sequence goes on along the minus strand of OX453030.1, from coordinate 4,056,471 downwards.
CTGTGCCTTTTCTAATACCATGTTTTCAAGTTTCAGAGTGGATCGTGTTGGTCTTGAAGGTCTCCCCTCCAGGCTCTTAACAATGTGATCGCCCCATTGGCATTCCTAGTCTGCAATCGAGCAGCGAGCTACAGTGGCGCAGAAATGCTGGTATGCTGCCGAGACATCACAAAACACTCTCAGTACAGCGAAGTACACCGCGTCCCAGTAACAGGGATCACAGGCGCCTCGCCGGACACTACAGGTACGAAATGTATCGTGTGTACTACTTACGAGTATTTTTTTTATAACCTCGGATAGTATGGAGAAATGGCAATCAAAAATTGGCGGGATAGGTACATATACCGCCACTAGGAAAAGTACAATTTAGACTTCATATTGACGATTTACAAAAGATGTGGAGAAACCACAACACTAATCTTTATATTAAAGATCAAATTATTTGGAAAAACTCGAGTGTATTTCGCTAAATACATAAAACAAACTAAACAGATTTTTTTTTTTATTTTTTTTTTAAACCAAGATGTTTATTTTTTATGTTTAGCAACACGTGCTATGAATTGGATTTTAATGTTTTATTTTTAACAAAACGTGACTATTAGACATTGAGTTTTCTCCGGGCAGTAGTTACGATATTTATATTGACAATGAACGTAATACAGATTCAACTATCTACTGCTAGTTACTACACCGCTGCACCGGTTCGATTTTCTTGTATCAAGAGTGATAAATATTGGCGATACAATTATACAGTAGTCCAATGTACCTACGAGGAAAATAATCTAATAAAAAGAGCCACGGCATCGACAATACAACTACTCACTGAAACAATACTACTTAACAACTAACTACTACTACTAATTCTACTTTACCGAAACAATGCGCAGATGAGTTAATGCTACCATTTAATGAACGAATAAACCAGTCTATCGAAGGCGCTTTTCCTAATAAAAAAAAAAAGCTCTTATTATGTTGCTACCTGTATAAGATAAATAAAGAAACTGATCCAAGTAATTATCGTCCAATTGCCCTCTTACCAACAGTCTCAAAAATATTTAAGAATAAAAACCTTTATGCAAAAGGGTTTATGCTTTTCGTTTACAAATGTATCCAAAAATTTCTCAAATATTATTAATAATAAAAATATACAGTAGGAGTGCTTCTTAAAGTGACAAAACCTTACGACAAAGCACAATTTTAAATATTATTAACTAACTATTATACAGCATAGGAATCCGCGGCAAATGTATCATCTTATTTAAACGAAAAAAAAAAAAAAAACCACTGTTGGAAATAGAATTTTACAACCACAGAACAAATTGAATAGAATGTATCAAGTCCAATAACAAACCAATCAACGCCTTGATTCCACAAGAAAGTGTAATAGGATGTGTCCTATTCTTTGCATACATCAACGACATCAACGACGACAACGACCCTCCTAAAAATATAACTAACCCTTGTTTGTTTGTGAGAACAATATAAATCTAAATGGAAAATTAAATACTATACCTAACACTACAACAAATTAGACACAAATAAATGTAAAGTATAGCTTCAATAGTTCTAAACTAGAAGTTAACAAATTCAGCCTTATATTTTTAGACATAGACTCTCACATTGAGTCACATTCAAAAAGCAAGAGCTAGTATAGTATAAACGAATATGACGATAAAATAAACTATCAATTTATTATAAAATTAATTGTGAAAGTTTGTGAAGATGTTTGGATGTTTGTTACGCGTTAACCGTTAAACAGATTTGGATGATATTTGGCCAGATACACAGATGGACCATAACCGGGATAAATGTATAGGTTAGAAAAAAAAAAACACATAAGTAAACAATACATTTTGTATATTATGGTACCAACTTAAATCCCTATCAAAGTAAAAAAAAAAAAAATGACCAATAACTTAATAACAATTGGTAAAATATCCTATAACAATATATATTGTGTTATATTTGAATTACTATGAATAAAATATCCTAGAACAACTTATAAATAAAGAATAATAGTTCAATAAATCAAATATAATCGAGAAATAATATTAATAACCTAATTATAAAAAAATAAAAAAAATTGTACTACAGTAAATAATTACCTGATACCAACAAATTAAATATGTAAGTAGTCTACCTAATAATTTAACAAGAAGTAACAACACAATTCACCAAAATGATAAGTTTCAATTTTAAAAAAAAAAGAGAAAAGAATTATGAATAACAGAATAATTGGAGAAACATTTGATTGAAATCAAACACAAACAAGCGCTTTTCCTCTTCTCACCTACAAAACTGTGCGGTGCCCGACAGGGTCCATTAATTGATCCCTACCAACTGTTTGAATATTACTTAAATTATGGAATGCAATAAAGAATTGAGTATTGAGATTAAACATAGGTATAGAAGGGCTATTAGGAAATTTCCATATGAATACTTTGATTCCATTCTGCGTTAAGACTAGTTAGATAGATAGAATATACTTTATTGTACACCATGAAAATAGTAGTAAGCAGGAACAACGTATAAATTAAGGGTACATGGGCGGTCTTACCGCTAAAAGTGATCTTCCAGACAACCTTTGAATGGACAAAGAAGACGTAAGATCTAGATAATGGGGGCAGTCTGTGGCGTACTACTGCATGTTAATAAACTAAACTAAATAAATAGCACAAATAATAATGAAATAATATAGCAATAGTTTTGGATAGCAAAGACACATTTATTTAAAAACTAAAACATGTTTGTTTATTTTTGATAATAGAATTTCAGTAATTCATGCGTAATGTCTGTTTGACCTACGTAATGTCTGTGTGACCTACATAATGTCTGTGTGACCTGCGTAATGTCTGTGTGACTTGCATAATGTCTGCGTGACCTACGAGTTGTCTGTGTGACCTACGTAATGTCTGTTTGACTTGTGTAATGTCTGCGTGACTTCGTAATGTCTGCGTGACTTCGTAATGTCTGCGTGACTTCGTAATGTCTGTGGGACTTCATAATGTCTGCGTGTCGTACATAATGTCTGTGTGACCTAGGTACGTAATGTCTGTGCGATATCGAGTTATATGACAAATATAATACATAAAGAATTGAGCTAAATCTGTATGACCACGAGTTAATTGAATAATATAATATCTAGAAAATTGAACTAGATCTGTGTGACCACGAGGTAATAGAAAAATATAATATCTAGAAAATTAAGCTAGATCTGTGTGACCACGAGCTAATTGAAAAATATAATATCTATAAAACTGAGCTAGATCTGTGTGACCACAAGCTAATCGAAAAATATAATATCTATAAAACTGAGCTAGATCTGTGTGACCACAAGGCAATTGAAAAATATAATATCCATAAAACTGAGCTAGATCTGTGACCACGAGATGATTGAAAAATATAGTATCTAGAAAATTGAGCTAGATATGCGTGACCACAAGGCAATTGAAAAATATAATATCTAGAAAATTGAGCTAGATCTGTGTGACCACGAGGTAATTGCGAATTTAATAATGAGGAAATTAAGCTAAACCTGTGTGACGAGTTATTTTTGAAATATACCTAATATCTTGTAAATTTCGATTTGTGTGACAACGAGTAATTTGGCAAATATAATATCGAGGAAATTGTTGTTTAAATAATGAAATGAATTTATTTATTCTGCAAAATTGGATGATAACATTACCTCTATATTTTGATTTTTAACTAGATGGCGTCGTCATATATACTTTAAGAATTAGCGAATTTAATAACGAAGAAATTAAGCTAAACCTGTGTGACGAGTTATTTTTGAAATATACCTAATATCTTGTAAATTTCGATTTGTGTGACAACGAGTAATTTGGCAAATATAATATCGAGGAAATTGTTGTTTAAATAATGAAATGAATTTATTTATTCTGCAAAATTGGATATTAACATTACCTTTATATTTTGATTTTGAAACTAGATGGCGTCGTCATAACTACTTTAAGAATTTGCGAATTTAATAACGAAGAAATTAAGCTAAACCTGTGTGACGAGTTATTTTTGAAATATATCTAATATCTTGTAAATTTCGATTTGTGTGACAACGAGTAATTTGGCAAATATAATATCGAGGAAATTGTTGTTTAAATAATGAAATGAATTTATTTATTCTGCAAAATTGGATATTAACATTACCTTTATATTTTGATTTTGAAACTAGATGGCGTCGTCATAACTACTTTAAAAATATCTAGTCAACTAAGCTATGTGAAACGGTAGACTAGATCTGTGTGAACTTATCTGATTATAATAATGAAATGATATTATTTATTCTGCAAAATTGGATGTTGGAATTACTTTTACATGTTTATTTTAAAGCCTAATACTAAGCTGTATGTAACGGTACCTACCTTGTCTAGATCAGGTGTAGAATGATCTAAATTAAAGAAGTAAAGGCAGTAAATAAAAGTAACTTATAATCGAGAGCAGATTTATTAACACAATAAAAAGTAGCTATTAAAAAGTATAATCTTCAATTAGTCGATCTCGTTAACACTATAAAATGAAAGCTTAAAACTATTTATTATTATTATTTATTTATTCAACAAGTAACAATGACTCATCGTGTTAGTGACAATATTACTTAATAACTATGTTAGTATCCCTATCCTATGCAATTAACCTAAACCACTGTGTGGTATTTATGTTGAAGTAAAACAATAGTTACTATTAAATAGTTCTGTTCATGAAAGGAATTATGGTAATAGTACAAGAGTATCTAACTGCAACATATTTATGAAGTCGAAGGAGTACAATACGAATAGGATAAAGTAAAAGAGTATTAAAAAGATCATTTACTGCGTAAAATGTTTTATTGTTTCAGATAGACTGTAGTGACAACCTGATTGATCGCCGTGGGTCACGGCTCTTGCAGGATGGCCGAATGTTACAAGATCGTGGATCAGCCGACCCAAAGAGCACTTCTTATCAGCGGAAGGAACGAATGAAGTCACTACCTATGTCTTGTATTTAGTCAATTATTATACTTTCAATTCATCATATTTATATCAAGCCAATTAAATTATTTAATCAATCTCGTCACTAGCCAACTTGATCATATTATATAATTTTAGCCTAATTATCAATTTAATTAACGATGTATCGATTAAAAGTTTATTAACGTTAGCAACACTGAATTCCTAGAAATTATAAAATAACGTGTAACTGTCATTTGGCGGTCAGTTAGCCGCGAAACTTAGAATAAACAACATGTCTTGATGCTTCGTGTTATTGCATTCATCACCTACGCCCAGGTTCAGGAGAACCCGCACACCATGGTTCACTTCCAGCAACCCCTTCGTAACATTATGGCTGATCGACCGCCATTATGCGCCGTTTCGTTTCTCAAATTACTCACACGAAGTTCGGTAGGGTGTTTCACTTTCGTTATGTCGCGCGGAATCCATCTATTAAGCTATTGCATAGCTTCTATCCAGAAATTCCATAACGAAAATAACCTAACACCCCCCACTCCGACCGGCACAGCGGTGATACTTTTTAGTTTTGCCATCTATCGATGAATAGCAGAACTTTTAATGACTTTTTGAAATATCACGCTTGTCTCTTTAGTTCTGCAAATCGCCTCTAGGTGGCATTGGTTGTATCGGCGTTACTGCGCTTAAGCTATTGCATAGCTTCTATCGCGGGCCTTGAGCGTGGAGACCGAATCCAGAAATTCCGTAACGAAAATAACCTAACACACTCCACTCCGACCGGCACAGCGGTGATACTTTTTAGTTTTGCCATCTATCGATGAATAGCAGAACTTTTAATGACTTTTTGAAATATCACACTTGTCTCTTTAGTTCTGCAAATCGCCTCTAGGTGGCATTGGTTGTATCGGCGTTACTGCGCATGCGTAATCCCCCTCTTCGCCCCGCAATCTGGTGACTCATGCCTGCTTAGAGTTTTGGCGTTAGGGCACCTCCTCTTTGTATTTACATAAAAAATGCTATGCAATAGCTTTACCGCGGCAGTCTCCGAGTGCCACACGTCTTTTTTTTTTCTTGTCCGTGTTATGCATACCTAACTATTGTGTTTTTCTTTTACAGGTCCTCAAAAATGGAAGTGTTGATGAAAGGAATCGTTATTGGCGCTGCAGCCTTGGTAGCAGCAGTCACTATAGCGGTGGAATGGTGGCAGTACCGACAAGTACCCAAAGCTCACACTACTCACGGCCAACGGAAACGTAGAAGCGACTGAATTTGTACGTATATTTGGAAGACGGATGGATTGTGTGAAAGATCCAAGCAACCTGCATCTTGCGTGCAGGTTAACCTTTCCACTACTCATGCTGCATGCTACTTGCACCTCGCATGCAAGGCATTTGCATATTGGAACCGCGCCTTTAAATATCATGTTTTGTTGCAGATGCAGTATCCATGGTCAAGGAATTAAGATGCCAATCGCATATATCTCAATTAATATTATAGATCTGTTTAGAAGTTGCATTTCAGTTGCAATGATTTTAGTAAGACGCACATACAACATAGCCCAATAGAATAAAATAAAATCGAAAAAATATTCCATCGTAGACGCATTGTAGTATGATAAAAGGGATTTTAATTTATGTGGTCAGAGCGTGTGCGAGCGTTTGTAGGCGTGTTTTATCGTGGACACAGACATAGAAAAATATAGACTAAGTGCTGCGAACAACCATAGTGAAGTGCTCACGCACACACATGCACCTTAAACCGTGCTCTCCCCTCTCAGTTCACATGTCGCGGCATCTTCCAGTAAGAATCGTGAAAACAAATATCCTCCAGGTGCATGGTGTGTACGTGAGCACTGGTTGTACATGAAGGAGTACGGTTTCTGTTAGCTTCACTTTGGTTGTTCGCAGCACTTAGGCCCGTATTACAGTAGCTTCCTCAAGTACAGTTTAAACTCCAATCACCTGATCACTACTTAAGTATAGAATCGTTACTTGAGTATCGGTCTTATTCCAGAACGGTAATTATAAACTTTAATTCAACAACAAAATACACGAATTTGACCTGAAATATAATAGAAATCTCTACTCAAGCGTAGTCTGGACCACGCTTGAGTGATTACAGATCAAATATCTGCCCAAATACTGAAACAGGTGACAATATAAAACGAAACTAAACTCGATCAACAAATCTCTGCTTGAGGGACGTTCTAAAATCAAAGCTCAACTTAAAACTAGTTTTAAACAGAGATCAACGCTTGAGTATCCTTCTGGAATACGGGCCTTAGTCTATATTTTTACACGCCTACAAACGCTCGCACACGCTCTGACCACATAAATTAAAATCCCTTTTATCATACTACAATCTACAAGATGTGATCTGTAACCGTGCCATATTTCCAGGGCAAATGATAAATAATGTGCTTAGTCATTTAAAAATACTTGAAAAATTCTACGATAATTTTCACTTAAGACGCTGACAACAGCCAAATACCCCAAATAGGCTTCTTTTAAAAACATTTTTAGCTGTATCTATTCAGTTTGTGGCAGTGAAAAAAATATATGTTAATCTTGATCGTATTTTCTGAAACTGTATTGTACCCAAAATACGTTTTCTTGAAGTTTTCACTATAGAAAAGAATTGTAAACTAACCTCTTAAAATATGCTTTAAAGCAAACAATCTCTATTATTTACTAAATATTATAAATAAAATTAAGAAAACATTTGAGAAAGACAATAATCTAAACATTTGTTGTTTCTGTTTTTCAAATAAGCTTTTAGTTTTTTATTAAAAAAAAATATTGTTAATTTTCATTCAAGTCGAGCGGCGTATCCGACGTCCCTCGGCTCGTTGCCTCTCTTTCAGTTCTGTACGAAACGACAGTGACCGCAGAGGTCTGATTTTTTAGGTGTTGTCAGCCTCTTAAAAACGTAGCGAGGGTTTGAGAATAAATCCCGAACGACTCTGTAAATAAGTCATCGGCGGCATTGTTAAATGGTGGACACACTGAGGGAATTTGTTTGTTTACAAATAGGTAATTAAAAAAAAAAATGGTATTGATTTTTTTATTGGTTCAGTATCAGTGGTATAGTCACCTCACATAAATATGGCACGAATACATAATAATACAGATCAACATGTTGTGTGTGTTACGAGTATTGTTAGAAGAACGGGTAAACCTAGTTTTACCCGGGTGTACCTAGGATTATCCAAGCTTTTTGGATAAAGTCCGAAATTCATTTAAAATTAATTCTATTTCGGCATTTACCCGGATACAACTAGGTTTACCCAGCACTGACTGGTTAATGTTAGTTTAATTAAGTACTGAAATAAAAAACTTTATAGGATTTACATTTACAGCAACAAGCCAGTTTTTCTCCAGGATGGAACTTCGACACGACTCTGATACTTAGGGTCAACGGACTTCTATTTCAGTGTATGGACATTTTTTGCCGTGGGGAAATCCTTATCGACTTACCCCGCCCATGGACGGCGGAGCCAGTGTTGGACTTTTACCGACTAAAACCACCACGGTTTTCCTCCAACTACCTATGGCCGGGGGTGTGGGAACCCTCTGTATTCGCACAACCACCCCGACAGGTCCCGGCCCAAAATACCAAAATCAATAATGAAATATCTCGTGCGGAGAATCACGGATTACCTAACATTAGCCAGTCAGCGTTGGGTAGACCTAGGTGTACCCGGGTAAATGCCAAATTAGAACAGATTTTAAAGAAACAGACTTTACCCAAAGAGCTTGGATAATCCTAGGTATACCCGGATAAAACTAGGTTTACTGGATTACCTGTAACAACAGTTCACTTGCATCTTGCAACAGGAAGCTGAAATATGAAGTTTTTGTCTGAAAGTAAAAATCGAATTTTAATTAGTTTTTTTTTTAGTCAGGCGAAGCACTGTTGTACCCAATTATCCTTGCGAGCTTTTCAAGCTACTCAAATTATAATTTAAAATATTGGGTACCGTAGGTATTTATAGTATTATTATAATACAACTTGTTATGTGAAATAACTGAGAACTTCATGTACTAATTAGTATGAACAACTTTTATTATGGAACCAACACTGAAATCACGAAAAAAAAACTGCTGTTTCCTACATTTGTGTTTACATAAATCGACAAAATATAAGGAACAGCAGACCTTTTTTTCGCGATATCGGGTTTGGTCCCATAGTACCGAATAGTTGTTCATAATGATGAGTGTAATGACTCCTTAGGAAGTTTAGTATAAACTAAGAATAATATTGTATAATTTTCGTAAAAGCGTGACTTCGAATTTTATCTTTTATATTTATTAACTGTAATGCAATAATTATAATAAACTGAAGCAATATTATTAGCTTTAAAAATGATTATAGGTTAGATTATAGGTAATTACGTGAGGTGTTTTTTTTAATTTTCTGTCCCTCCCTCCCCCCCTGGTAAGATGTCGTGAGATTTTGTTCAACCCCCTCCCCCAACCCCCAAACTTATGTGAGATTTTTCAAAATATGGGTTTCTTACGTAAACGCGTTGGAATGTTATTGTAAAAAGAAAAAAAAAATTGCTTCGTGCTTTTATTTACAACTAGTTAATAAGACTAGTAATCAATATTGCTGAGAGTTTAATTACAAGTGTAATAAAAATTTAACAATAGAATACTTAAATCGTAACTACTGTGACTAAAAAAAGAATATCTACCTACTCTAAAAAAAAATTGCGTGATATTTGCGCAGACTCCCCCTCTCTCCAACGTAAGATTAGATGAGATTTGACTCGACCCCCTCCCCCCCTTAAACATCTCACGTATTTTATGAACGCCCCCTGAAGGCGTTTTTGACGTTTGCCTGCTCATGAAGATCCGTAAATATTGACAGCTACCTATGAAGGAACAACTGCCGTACTTTAATGTCAATAGTCATGCACTGCTACAACAATATAATTTTTCGAATTTAGAATGTATTCAAATTCTATTTATTTCTACTGTTTTTTAACCGACTTCAAAAAGAAGAAGGTTATTTATGTATCTCACAGAAAATTTGATTAAATAGCGATTAAACAAAATGGCTAGACGTTACGTTTATTGAATAATTTGATAAATTATTTACCTACTTTATGTAGATATTATTCATAATAGCTAGTTGGAGTTGGTCAAAGTAATAAACCTGGTCCCATCGCTAATAATTTGAAATGTGTCACAACACTATTGGAAATTGTCAAAATCGCCATCATAGCGTGTCGCGGGTATAGGTACCTATTAGAATAACTAAGTAGAATATGTACTTAGATATTCCGATTTCTTTCTAGTATCAACACGAGCTATTTGAGAATATTAATCTTGTTTGATTTTCCCTAATTTATACATTGTAGGTATATCTGTGTAAGATTACAGCAAATAGTTAACTGTTTTTCAAATATACATAACCAGCCCATTACCTACTGTCCCACTGCTGGGCACGGGCCTCAGTAAAACCATTTAAACCATTTATTTGCCACACATACACAAAATATACATATTACATGCAAAGGTAACAGGACAAATTAATGAGAACACAACATGCATACAACATAATATGTGTGGCAAGGGATCCAGCTCAGTATTTGCTGTGCATGTAGGTATGCACAGCACTGATTTTTTCAGCTGGTCCCTCCCATCTGTATATCTTAAAAGTGAAATTTACGCGCACAAGAAAAAAAAAAGTAAATGAAAGAAGACATCTGATCTGACATCAAATACCTAATACAAAAAATTGGAATTTAATTCGAATTTAAATTTAACCAAATTATGTGCAGTACGAGAAGGCTAAGGCATTAGTCCACCACGCTGGCCTAGTGCGGTTTGGCAGACTACACACACCATTGAGAACTCTATGGAGCACTCTCTGGTGTGCAGGTTCCCTAGCGATGCCTTCACCGTTAAAGCAAGTGATAATCGAATATAAATCCGCACATGAATTCGAAAAGTCAGAGGTGCGGGCCGGGATCGAACTCACACTGCATGGAAGGCAAGCTTCAACCGCTAGGCTATCACTGCGAGCTCGTCCGGGGAAGTAATACCACCGTACCTACTTCTCGGCCAAACAGTGATGCTTGCATTGCTGTGTTTCGGTCTGAAGGGTACGAGTGCCGGTGAAATTACAATCACATACTTCATCATCATCATCAGACTTTCCATCTTCATGTCTCAGTTTGGCGAACCGACTTGCGGTGCCATTAAGGCAACAGCCTAGGTGGTATTGCAGTTTCTATGGGCAAAGGTAACCGCTTAACATCAGGTGGGCCTTTGGCTCGTTTCGCCATCCTATACATAAAAAAAAAACAAATTGTAGTATTTTTTTTCCACAATTTAAATCGTTAGATTTCGCTTCGCATGCGTAAATGCGTTAAAAAAAATGTTATGTAAAATCATTGGTTAAAAATAATAATTAGGGGAAGATGGGGTGGATTCGCACAGAGGGAGCTTTCGCACAGTACTATATAATACGTTAGCGCGGTTAGCAGGCAGTGCGGCCGATGGCTTAGTTGAGCCGAGTCCACAGAGTACACTGTAATGCCGAGTCGAAACGTGTTTTCGCGCTGCGTAAACTTTGAACTTTTTTATCCCTAATAAATTTTGATCAAATTGTAAAAAATATTCATTGTACTTGGTAAATAGATGTGTGAAATTATTATGTTATCATTTATTTCTGGATAACGGCAACTGTTTTTTTTTCAACTAATAAATTTGTTGATTATTTGGGTTGGGGCACCTTCGTACACATTTACGTGGGGTGGGTTCGTACGGTGTACGAAGGCACCCTTTGTGAGTTGCGATGGTTGTTTCACCTGGAAGATTATTATTTCAAGACTGGAATATGGCCATTGCCCACTTCAGCAACGGCACAGCACACTGCACTTCGGCCGGTCAACTAGCAGGACTCTTCCTCCTGGTCGACGCAGCAGCCAGCCACTACGCATCACTGCATCACCTCGACTCACTGAGGCATACGCAGCATCACCGCACACAGTACCGAGTCACCGAGTACTACGCGGCATCTGGTTCCGACTCACTGGAACCTTCACTGGCACTGGCAAGCACTCAAGACGCAACGACATCAAGACGATCATCGACCTCCGGTCTCGGAGGGGAGTGGTGTAGCGACATCTATTCGGTTACATGAGAACTATCCTACATCACGCAAGCAGAGTTTACACGCAAGTTAACATATATACAAGAGCCCAACATCAACCGTTGGGCAGTAGCCCGCCAGGCGTAGACCTAGCCTGGTCGGAGGATCCTCCCTTTGTGTTGGAGGAACATGTTACCTCGTTCCTCCACACATCTAATTTAACGAGATCCTCCACAGAGTTCTGTGCCAGCATCACCCTCTAGCCCTCTACTCTCAGAACCGTTAGACTGCGTTGTTGATCCACCATCAACATCAGTTTTAGGCCTGCTAACACCTGAAATGATTTGATCCTATTCCAAGGTATATAAATATGCGCCCAAAAAGTCATAGAAAGGAAAAATTACAGCAAATTCAAGGATTTACACTGAATTAAAAAATTAAAAGACTAGCTGGTTGGTCTAGTCACAGAATATCTAATAGTACTAACGTACAGAACGGCCACTCACCGCCCCCCGCCAATTTAAGTTCCTCACCCGCGCCCTGCACGTGCCCGCAGTTTGGCGGCAAGTTGGACTGCAATATTCAATGGATGTCAATCGCCAGTCGAGTGCGTCACGCAATATATTTTTTGGTGTTTGTAGTTGTATTTTAATTGAAAATGGTAGTGTATTGTGCTTTACACGGATGTGTGTTTACATCTAGACAAGGAAACAAGATTTTTTCGATTTCCGAAGGATGAAATAAGGTAGGCCACAAAAAAACCTTTATAGGTAGAACTACAGCACAGCGAGCATTTAATTTTACAATTAAACGATTTTTTTGTACTTTAACAGTTATGACAAAAAGGAAAATATAATTTGCTTCTAATGCTTGAAAGCAGATTCCTTTGAGTACATATTTATTGTATTTTATTAAAGGTATCTACTTATCGCGAGAGTTTAATTTTACAACTATAGTGAGAGATTGTTTACTGTAAAATTACGTACTTATGATAAGAGAGGAATGAATTATTATAAATTGTAATGCTTGCAAAACAAAACTTTTTTTGAGATTCCGTATTTTCAATGTCATACGGTTCAATAACCGCCAATTTAAATCGTTTAGGTGTAAATTTATCAGTGTGTGTAATATATTATTTATTTAATAATTTATCAGGTTTTCGCGATCACTACACATTACAATAAAATAAATTCTACTGGATTACATCGTCAGATACAACCGATGCAATTTACGCGATGTAATCCGGTTAAACTTGTTTTATTATAATGTATAATTTCTATGGCAATAATAATATAATACATTTTTTTGATTAATTAACTGTTTATTTTATTTTCCAATATATATAATGATTGATAGTATTTTAATAAGCTTCAGTAATGTGATTCAGTAGTACGAGCTCTTTAAGTAACAATTTACAATAAATAAAACTATCAATTTACTGCAGCTAATTAAAAATACTAAATTATTTTCTTCGCCGCCCGTACAAACACACTGCGTTCGTGCGCAAGAATAACTTTCGCTACACAAACTAACGCCATCTCTGAGAACTACTGAGAAGCGTTTGGAACGCAGTCGGCATTTTGAGTGGCAAGCAACCCTATTCATTCACGTGTGTGTGTGTTTGTATAAGACGTAAGCTTGCGTATGTAGGCGGTGCTAGCATTCATATTGTATTGAGTGGCCGGGGTGTGGTCTAGTAGTCGCAAGTGCGACTGCTAAGCGTGGGGTCCTTCCTTGGTTTAATTGATTTTTTTATTATTTTAAAATTGAGATCTATATTTAAACCATTTTTAGGGTTCCGAAGTCCTACAAGGAACCCTTATAGTTTCGTCATGTCCGTCCGTCTGTCCGCCTGTCCTAATCCTTTACAGCTTAATAACTTCTACAGTTATAAACATAAGTACCTAAATGAAATTTTGTTAAAAAATAGTCTATATATAGATCTCAATTTTAAAAGAATAAAAAAATTGTTTTTACGTATTTTAGGGGTGGCGTCCATACATGTGAAATGGGGATGAAAATTTTTTTTTCGCTGCACCACCTCGTTTGGGGTATCATTGAATAGGTCTACTAAAATGAAGGTAATGTTTCATACACTACTTTTTTATCAGGTGTACCATCTGCGAAATATAGCCCGCCAAAGTGGCTTGCAATGTGTCCCCCCCCCCCTGCCATTTCTAAACTATGCAACGTAGACACTTATAATCTTCCACATTGATAGACCTTTGTGAAAACTCTCTTTTAAAATTATTTCGAGTATAATGTGATTATAATTTTTTGAGTTATAGAGAGAAAATTGAAAAATACTTAAAACGTCATAGTTCAATCAAAGGTCATTGACCTTAGAGAAAAAATATCGTAGCAAATAAATAAATAAAATAAATAAATAAATAAAATAAATAAATAAATATCTTCGGGACATTTTTACACAACACCATCTAGTCCCAAACTAAGCAGAGCTTGTGATATGGGTACTAGACAATGGATATAATACTTATATACTTTTTTTTTTTGTAAATACATACTTATAATACATAAGAAACACCCAGACCAACACAAACACTTATGTTCATCACACAAATATTTGTGTCCTGTGGGAATCGAACCCACGACCTCGTGATCAGAAGTCCGACACTCTATTGCATTTGGCACTTTATAGCGCCATCTAGCGGCGGCTACTAACAACACTATCTGAGTCGCTAATGCTGCCGTCTATTGCAAAAACTAAAATAGCCATGATTAATATTCGATTTGATTTGTTTATAACACCTAGGAACCCTATAATACTGAGCATGGCCCGACATGCTCTTGGCCGGTTTTTTAACAAAATTTCATTTACTTATGTTTATAACTGTAGAAGTTATTAAGCTGTAAAGGATTAGGACAGACGGACAGACGGACGGACATGACGAAACTATAAGGGTTCCTTGTAGGACTACGGAACCCTAAAAAATGGCCTTGGCCGCGGCCGCGTTTCGTAATTCGCATCTTAATCATCTAAGTTCGTATCGCTGTTTTTCGATCAATATAAAAGCAAATTAAATTACAAAAAATAGAAAGGTAAGTTTTTTGCTGATCCTAGCAACTTAATTAACTTTTTAAGGGGATTTTTTGTAATCTCTAATTTTCTTATGCGTTCGGATACGCTTACTCAATAAATATGTAAATCTGAATACGTACCTCACAAAACACGTAAGTACTTTTTTTAGTCACCAATTACTTCGAAAAAATGCAAATGAATATAACGATTTACATTAACAAGAAATATTTTAGTTTGAAATATAGAACACAATCATGTGAAAGAAAACATTAATTTATATTTTTATCAAATGTTGTTCAATGTTTTTTTTATATGGCAATACCTAGATAACAAATCAACCACGGCCAGACCAAAACCAATAAACAAACTTTGACTCATACTTTGTACACGACTTATTCTTAGATATTAGGTTATTTAATTTGTGTTACCTATTTTACTCCTCTTTAAATACTTTAATAGTGTTTGTCACTAATTTAACCTAATTCACGTTTCTTAGAAATGATAAAAATCGATAATTATCAATGTCCGTTGGTATCTACGAAAAGTGGTTGTGTCTATAAAAAAAAGAATTGGATATAAGTAGCAGTAGGTACCTATAAGTAAGTATAGCTACTATTTTATACTACATATTATACTAAGTAGGTAAGGTACCTACGTTATATATCAAGCTATAAATAAAATGGTAAGTACTAGGTACGTGACATAGTATAAACACCTTATTAAGACAAAAAAAAACCGGCCAGGAGCATGTCGGGCCATGCTCAGTATTATAGGGTTCCTTAAGTAGGTCTAATTATAAACGAATCAAATCGAATATTAATCATTGCTATTTTAGTTTTTGCAAACAGCGCCACCTAGCGCTAAATTTATAAAGCTAAATTTTAGAAATGTGTTTCTTTTTGTGATTTTTTTAAATACAAAGTAACTAAAGGAGCATTATTTGCTATGATATTTTTCTCTAAGGTGAATGACCTATGAACTAGGACGTTTAAGTATTTTTCAGTTTTCTCACTATAACTCAAAAATTTATAATCACATTATACCCGAAATAATTTTAAAAGAGAGTTTTTTTATAGGTCTATCAATGTTGAAGACTATAAGATTCTACGTTGCATAGTTTAGAAATGGCAGGGGGGGGGGGGACACATTGCAAGCCACTTTGGCGAACTGTATTTCGCAGATGGTATACCTGATAAAAAAGTTGTGTATGAAACATTACCTTCATTTAAGTAGACCTATTCAACGATACCCCACACGAGGGGGTGCAGCGAAAAAAATATTTTCATCCCCATTTCACATGTATGGGCGCTAAAATACGTAATCAAGATTTTTTTATTCTTTTGAAATTGAGATCTATATCTATTCCATTTTTTGACAAAATTTCATTTACTTATGTTTATAACTGTAGAAGTTATTAAGCGGTAAAGGATTAGGACAGACGGACAGACGGACATACGGACGGACATGACGAAACTATAAGGGTTCCTTGTAGGACTACGGAACCCTAAAAAAGTAACACTACAAAAATAATTGCTGGGAAACTACTTACTTATTATTATACTTCCCTTTATTAATCTCACAAACTTATAATTTATATTTTTAAATATTAAATAAATAAAAAACATTTAAAAATATAAAAAACAGC
The DNA here is from genome assembly GCA_949699075.1 of Asteroscopus sphinx. Lineage (NCBI taxonomy): Eukaryota > Metazoa > Arthropoda > Insecta > Lepidoptera > Noctuidae > Asteroscopus > Asteroscopus sphinx. The sequence goes on along the minus strand of OX453030.1, from coordinate 4,039,715 downwards.
AGCCCACCGGCATCGGGAACAGGGTCCAAGCTACCGGTGGTCAGGGCCCCAGAGAAAGGAACCTCCTCACTATGCGTGCCGTTTCAAGGAGTACTGCCTTCTGCATCTGGCCCTTGATCCAGCCGCCCAACGAGAGCCTCCTTAGGTGTTGGTCGAGGCTCTTGGCTATTAAGCCATTGGCCGTGATGACTATCGGTACAATGACTGCTGAGTCCACATCCCACATGTCGACAATCTCGTGAGCTAAGTCAATATACTTGATTTGTTTATCTTTCTCAGCTTTCACGAGGTTGTCGTCAAGAGGGACCGTGATATCAACAATCACTGCACGGCGCTCTGAACGATCTATCACCACAATGTCAGGTTTATTGAAAACAACAGTCCTGTCAGTGATGATGGATCGGTCCCAGTACAGTGTGGCATGACTATTTTCAAGAACTGGGTCGGGCACATACTGGTAGTACGGTACTTCCGATTCCACAAGATTATATTTCAGAGCAAGTTGCTGGTGGATAATCCTGGCTACCAGGTTATGCCTGTGCAAGTACTCGCCGTTAGCAAGACGAGAACACCCGGAGATAATGTGTCGGATAGATTCACCCGGACGGTGGCATGCCCGACAGATGTCAACCGTGCCATCCTTCACAATATATTTCCGGTAGTTGTTCGTCATCATTACTTCGTCCATAATTGCACAAACAAAGCCTTCGGTCTATCCGAAGAGGTCACCGAAACGCAGCCAGGATACGGACGCTAGAAAATCTACATCGGAGCCATGAAGAGCCCGGTAGAAGCGTCCGTGAAGCTCCTTGCTCTGCCATACCTCCCTGCGGTCATTGGTATCCAGTACCACAGGTTTGCGCCAGTTCTCTTTAGCCAAAGAGAGCGGGGTGAGTCCCTTGTCCACTGCAACAACATCTCGATGCATACCCACGTCCAAGTGAAGGAAATATTCCCTTAGACTGCACACCTCACGGTTGTGGAGGGTCTTAGCATTTAAAAAGCCACGACCCCCACACTTCCGCGGGATGTACAGCCTCATCACTGATGAACGTGGGTGATGCATCCGATATGCCGTCAGTAGTTTGCGGACTTTCCGATCCAGGGCGTCAAGATCCGTCTGAGTCCGCTTGAGTATACCGAAGGAGTACGTCAAGACCGGCATGACCCAACCGTTAAAGGCGCGCACCTTGTTTCCGCCCGATAAAAGACTTTTTAGAACCTTTTTCAGGCGGCCAAAGAAGCGCTCCTCCAACGATTGCCTCATGTCGGCCTGGCTGACACCTAACGCCTCCGCCATACCCAAGTATTTGTAGGTCTCAGTTGGGGAGAGGGATCTAAGGAGTGTAGAATCCGAGAGTTGAACTCCCTCGGATTCCACAATCTCACCTCGCTTCACATGCATGACCGCACATTTGTCCACACCAAATTCCATCCTGATAGAATTACTGAAGTTTTCAGTTACTTTCAGTAACTCAATCAGTTGCAAATCAGTGGGGGCAAACAGTTTTAGGTCATCCATGTAGAGGAGGTGTGATATTACTTGACCTCCTCTCCTCAGCTGGAAGCCCAACCCTGATTCCTCCAGCAATGTACTTAGAGGATTCAGGGCTAGACAAAACCACAGGGGACTCAGACTGTCACCCTGGAATATACCCCGCTCGATCCTTATCGGTTCTCCGTTACCTTGAGGCTGCTGACACCCTGGATAGCGAAGGACCGTTCTCCATTGCCCCATACACGACCTCAGGAAGGCGCGTAGAGTTGTATTAACTTTATATAACTCCAGCACCCTCACAAGCCATGTATGCGGCACGGAGTCGTAGGCCTTCTTATAATCTATCCAGCATGTCGACAGATCCTTTCGGGATCGGTGAACCTGCTGGCTAATAGTCATGTCAATGAGGAGAAGCTCCTTAGTGCCACGGGACCCATTCCTACATCCATTCTGAGAAGCAGACATGATTGAATTATTTTCAACATGATGGTTAATTTTTGCTCTCAGAATGGATGTGAAGAGTTTGTATACCGTCGGTAAACAAGTAATGGGACGGTAATTTTTGGGTTCCGTGGTACTACCAGACTTGTGGAGCAGGTGGGTAACTCCTATTATTATTATACTTATTGTTATGTAAAACAACTGTTATCAGTAGCTTACAATGTAAAGGTGAGTATTGGCTGTGTGCAAGATGGCGGTGGGGACTGCCAAATCGATCGCAGCGCACGCTGTGGCAGAAATGCGAAACACATCAGGCCTGTGTTTTGTACTTCCACGCTAAATTCGCTGTCATTTAGATTTTTTCCAGCTAAATATGAAAATGGTGAACAAAACTTGTTGTGTTGTGAATACTTGTGAACTGCAATAATAATGAGAAGAAAAGTTCATGTAAATTTTACAATTTTCTTGGAATTTGAGCAAATAAGAAATGGGTATTTATCTGTTTTAAAAAAGGAAAAAGCAAGTTACTGATCCATATAACTATTACGATTTCACTAATTAGTTATAATAATGTTAAAACAAACTTATACCTAATACTTTTTAAACTGAAATCAATTAAGAAATTGCAATAATGTTGATAATTCCTTTATTTTTGTTCACAGATCACCAAATTGCATCCTCAATTTTATCAAAAGGTCAGAAATTAAAACACCTATATCACAAAGACGTTACAAGAAACCAGAAAACATTGAGATATTGTTGAGTGATTTTTGGTTCATAGAGCTAGCTTAGCTATTTTAAGTATTATCATCATTAGGGATGATACACTGATTTCTACCTTAAGAAAAAATTGTGAATTCTACATAAACCATGTATAAGAAGCGATCAGGGACATCAGGGATACGCGGACAGCTGTATGAGACAAAACTAATTAGCCTGATACATTTCAGAGCAAAATTTGATGACCATGTTAAGCAATATCAGTTAGCCACCAACGTAGATGAGGTTGGAGCATTCGATGACATTTGTTTCAAAGCAAAAGTTAAGGTGGAAGGACGTGATAGAGCTGTCGCTGTGTTCATACAGGCCAAGCATAGAGAAGGCGACAAAGTACTAACGCTCAATAGCAAAAATGATTTGGCTAAATATTTCGACAGTTACTTGACAATACGGCGCGCATTCAAACCCGACAGTAAAAACATACTTTTCAAAGGCAACTTTGACGAAACAGATTGCCTTTTCGTCATGTACACAACTGCTAAAGATGACCTCAATAATATCCCGTTTGAAAGTGATTTTGCCCCTAAACTGAATAGTCTGATAAAAACAGGTGCCAATGGCCTACAGCCATGCTACAAGGATGAAGACGTCAAGTTTTTATGTGAAATAATCATGAAAGAACAATTCGTCGCGGTAGCCGAGCAGATGGCAAAATTCCTTTCTGAAGAAGGTGATTCTATTATGTCAATGAATGATGACCTCGTGTTATTGTATCATATAATTTTAGTGGAAAAAGTTATCGATGTTTCTGAGATTCAATTTAGAAACGAAGAAAAAGAACATCGAATCGCAAGTTTCAGACAAGATTTCTTCAAGAGTGATGAAGAATTTCTAATATCGTTCAAAGATACCCTGTACATAGAGATGCTCAAAAGAAGAAAGCTAGAAGAGAGTGAAGTAAACACGTTATTGACAAAGTTCTTTGATGAACCGTTCACAATCACGACTTTTAGTAAACTGATTGTAAATGTTATAACATATAATAATAAAATTGGCAAGTTAGAATTTGTAAGTAAATCAATGCCTGAAGATTTGAAACGTCGATTAGACAAAGTTAATGTTCTTCAATCAACGGTTGATGAAGCTATTGAATCAGCTGCAAAGGCTATATTGGAAACACGACTGTTTAAAGTCCTAGCTGCATTCGGGAATAAGGATTTAACTATCAGGGGTAAAATCGATGTAAAGGTCGAAAGCATATTGGACAATTTAAAAATGAAAATCGTCAATTTGATACATCAATCACCACCTGAAAATATCATTATTATAGATCAATCGCTAGGAGATGAATTTTTGCAATTAAATGCGGGTATAGCTGGTGCTGTCGGTAATATACTAGTTTTAGATCAAAACACTAGACTGTTGAAATTTACAGAAGAATGTGACTTACTAGGAGATCTTGCTAAAAGACTCTTCGCAAAAGTGCAATCTGAAATCCAAAATTTGCATGAGTACAGATTTCGTGTAGAAGTAAATACTTTTCCTAAACTTTCATTTGAAAAAGACGATGATGAAGATATAGATATGCTAAGAGAACAAGTCACCACGTTAGCCGAACTTATAGGAGAATTTATTTGTAAACAAGACGATTCTATAATGTCGATGGAAGATAAGCTCGTTTTGCGTTATCATGTCATTTTAGCGCAAAAAGTTATCGACGTTTCTGAGATTCAATGTATAAACGAAGATAAAGAACATCGAATCGCAAGCTTCCGTCAAGACTTCTTTGAAAACAACGAAGAATTTGTGAAATTATTAAAGGACGCACTGTACGTCGAAGTGCTAAAAAAAAGAAAGTTAGAAGAGAATGAAATAAACAATTTGTTGTTAACGTTTTTAAGCCAACCGTCTGAAATAACAGTACTAAGTAAACTGATTGAAACTGTTTTCACATATAAAAATGGCAAGTTTGAATTTATTAATGATATGCCAAAAGATTTGAAGCAACAGCTCGACAGCGTGAACGTACCTCAATCGACAGTAAATGAAGGAATTAATCTAGCTGCAAAAGAAATAGTTAAGTCCAAAACGTTTAAAGTCCTGGCTGCGTTTGGCAATAAGGATTTAACCATTAGAGGCGTGAAAGGAATCAAAATCGAAAGTAGATTGAATCATTTGAAAACGAAAATCGCTGAATTGATGAAAAATGCGAACCCTGAAAATATTGTGACTTTAGATGAATCTCTAGGAGATGGACTCCTGAAGCTCAGCGGGGGTATATCTGGTCTTGTTGGCAACATGTTGGTTCCCGATGAAAACACTAAACTGATGAAGTTCACAGAAAACTGGGATCTACTAGGAGAGCTTGCTAAACGGTTAATTGCAAAATTAAAAAGTGAAATTCCTGATTTGCACGAATACAAGTTCGATGTGAAAGTCAAAAAGTTCCCTAAACTTTTATTCGAAAGGAGCGAACATGACGAGAATTTGGTAAAAGATTTCTTAAAGAAATTACTGTTTTACACTAACCAAGCTGATGAGAGCGGTGTGGAAGAATTTCTAAAGAGCGAGATTGAAGATCGCCAGTGTCACAACGTAAGCAACTTCCAGGTCACATCTGACGCAATATTTCTACAATATCATCATGAAATCCAAAAATGGTGGATGCTACCTAAAGAAGGCCCTTATCTTACAAAACAAAGCAAAATCTATGAGAAAGCTTTGACGCAAATAGTCAATAAACCTCTAATGACAGTCATTAGTATAATGTACTTAATTAAAATCAATAATAACGTTGATTACAGATACAATGAAAATGCTATTAATTCTCTAAAGTTAGACGAGCATCCACCAGGTACAATTTTCGTCACAGATAGCAGCGCAATTACCGTTGCTAAGATGATACAATATCTGAAAAACAAAGACCATGCCTTGTTAGATTTAGAATATATTTTAAATCTACAAGCTAATGAGTTCAAGACGGTCCGCGATGAACTGACAAAAACAAAGAACACTAAAATACTCATAATTGTATGTAACAATATACAAAATAATTTTAATAACGGACCCTGGTGTAAAAGATTGGAAAATATCGCAAAAGATGTAATTGACAAACGAACCATTATTGTTGTAAATAATATGTTAATTGAACAAATAAAGACATATTTCCTTCGAGCAGATAATAATAAAGTAAGCCATGAAAGCAATAGTCTAATTGATATGAGTGAAGATTCACAGAAGAAAATATTACAGAATGCTAAAATAATATTTCAAGGCATAGAAATAAGCTTAGATTTGATCATAGATGAAACGTCTATAGCATTCGTTAAAGGAGAAGTGTTAAATAAAATTATTAATAATGAATCAATCGCAGTTAGCAAACCAATCAGCCTTTTAAATTACGACAAAATAAAACACTTGTATATCGATAGACGCGTAGTTCGCGTCGACAACTTGAAACCAAATATTAGAAAGGTCAGATCAGGTAACGTTTTAATAACATTATACGATATAGAAGACGAGGTTGCACTTATAACAGCAATACCAGGGATGGGCAAGTCAACTCTACTAACACACTTGTCACTTAAAACGAAGGAACTCAATCCACAAGTATGGATAGTAAGAATTAATTTATTAGATCGCTCTAAAGAATTCAGTAAGTGGCAAGAAAACAAAACTGTTATCGATACTTTGGAAACTTTGAACTTTATGTGTGGAATTATACTTAGCGAGAGACATGACAAAGTTGAAAATTTAACCATTGAGCTGGAAGAATCAAACGGCGTTGTGAAGTTAAAAGAGTGTACTGGTGATGAGTGGACTGTGTTCGAGTTAAAAATGTTCCTACATTTTTTTAATAGAAAAGAACTGATATTCTTATTCGATGGCTTCGATGAAATTTGTCCGACATATGCGCACGAAGTGGTATCATTACTAAAAGTTGTAAGAAATTACCCTAAAAAACATAAAATGTGGATTACCAGCAGATTATATGACAAAGCAAAATTTATTTTGGAAGAAGAATTCGGAATCTCGTATGAAATTCAACAATTTTCTAAACCTGAACAGAACACGTATTTACGTAATTATTGGAAGTCTAAAATAATATTAAGTGACCTTAACACTGAGCAGTTTAATAATATTTGCAACTTTATGGAATTTATGTCTCTCCATTATCATAAGTTTGATATAAAGAATCAAACCAAAAGCATAAAACACGAAAAACATCAGATCTTATTCTACCTAGTCTGTATTAACTTTCTGGGATACCTGAGGAACGAAATTAATGGTTGTCCAAAGTTTGTAGTTGATACTTTTAACTCATTGTTTAGTGATTGTAATCATAAGATCATATTTATTGAGGACTTCGATACACCTTTACATTTATACCTTATAGCTGATTACTTTCAAAATCAAATAAAGGACATAAACAAAACACCAAACAAATGGAACCTTGATATTAATACCTTCACAATCTACGAGCAATATTTTGAAACTAAACTGAAAAAAATACGCTTCCAAGAGAAGAACAAAATCGATTTATCAAACCCGGATAATATGATTATCTATGAGAAAGTGCGGCAAGATTTTAATGATAAGCATAAAAAATTGGGCGCATACGCTGTTTTTCATCGAGATGCCGACAAAATACTGAATACCAAAGAATTGAAAGAAATTAAGGAAACCATAGATAATATAAAAAATGGGAAAGAAAAGACTGGTCTTATATTTGGCGTAGCTAGCGATATCCCGATGTTCATTCACATGACATTCACAGAATATTTCGCAGTTGAATACGTTTGTGATTTACTGAAAATGGAAAATAGTGACGAGAAACAAACGTCGATTTGGGATTTCGTTTTAAATGTGATGTTCCTTAAATGTAGTGAAAACATTCGTAATGTATTGAGTTATAAAATAAAAACGGAAGAGGGTCTGAGAACCATTGTAAATGAAAATGAAGAAATTATATTCGATTTATTACTTAAACAAGGCTGCGGGGTTTATGCGTATAATAACGAAGGATCTAAGGAGCTATTTTTGAAAATTAAGAATGCACTGGATGAAGCAATGGGAGACGAACTTTCAAGTTTTGTACCTTTATTGTATAAGCTCAAATTTGCGTTAACTGGGCAATATTTAGAGATTCCATCAAGAATTCCTGCAAGAGTGAAACGTTTGAAAATTATGCATTCGCTACATATGAAAAGAAAATCATTGAATCAAAATCAATTAAAAGATAGTTGATTGTTGACTCTAGAAAAAAAATTAGTTCAAGAATATTGAAGTCCTTGAGTGTCAAGAAATCCTCCTAGACCTAAGCCAACTTATTACAAAATCGGGTATAATAATAGGTTTTGCTTAAGCCAGGTTTAAACACCTTTCTCTGTATGGAGTTTGACGTTTAACCCGGTTTTAACAAGGGTCTAAACCTAGTCTAAGCTTTTGTACAAAAAAAACCACTGCACTGCACCATTGTCCCAATGCACCATTGAACCACTGTACCATTGCATTGCATTAAAATGCCGAAAAAGACTCGTCTAACATTCATTTGTTATTTACGACATTCATTTGTTTTACACGACATTCATTTGTTTTACACGACATTCATTTGTTTCCCCACGACATTCATTTGTTTTTCGCGACATTCATTTGTTTTTCGCGACATTCATTTTTTTTTCGCGACGTTCATTTGTTTTTCGCGACGTTCATTTGTTTTTCGCGACATTCATTGGTTGTAACTATGAAAACCCTGTAATTTTAGTTGAACTTATTGGACAACAATATTCCATTTATTTTAACATTCAGGTAATTTTTAACCATTACATGGAAAGTTGAACTAAATGGAATAGGTCCAATCAAGCAATGTATTTACAAAGAAATAAAGTTCTTGGTAGATCCACTTCTTCAAAATTGGTTCCAATGAGAAAAATAACTCCCGATAGATCCATTATGGATCTCATCGATTTACACAATGGATCTAACGAGAAAGCAAGTTCTCTATAGATCCACTTTTTAAAAATTGGATCTAAAGGGAAAAAAAATCCGGATAGATCCATTATGGATCTAGACTATGGATCTAACGAGAATGATCCAATTGGCGTACATATAAGGACAATACTGTACTGCATTATTTGGTAATAGTGATAATATGTATGCTGTGGGCGAACCTTAAACAAACAAACAAACAACGTTTTATGCAAACGCCTTAAAAGCTGGAGTGAATCGGCACCTAATAGGTTTGCTCGCTCCATCGACGAACACATCTTGACAAAGCTGTTAAGATTGCGGTCAAGAGCAGATCTATGTATCTTAAAAAAAAAACAAAATACAACCCTTTATTCTTGACAGAGGTTATTTAGTACCGAAAAAGGGTACTTTTCATTCGGGAAAATTAAAATCTACATTTGAAACAGCTAGAACAATAAAACAACGGAAAAATTGAAATCATATTTATTCATACCGATGTAGTTAAAAAAATTGAACACTTTTTTTGAAAAGTTTAAATAAATTCGTCTTCTTAAAATAAACTAAAATTGTTTCATTTTCTTACATAATAAAAGCGTTATTCACACAATAAATAAGCGATTTCGCAGGGAGAAGGCGTTCACGCGTTCAAGCGTTCCGTGTTCGCTTTCTGTGTTCTTTGTGTTGTATCACTATAGAGGGAGAGGGCATACAGCAGGCATTCTGACCGCGCCGGTCAACTAGACCGTGAGCTCGACAACAGTAGCCCTCGTACGAACCATTTTGACGTATCGAAACGTAAGTGAACTTTCGATCTGAAATACTCGTTTGAGACATATTCTTTTAACTTGAAGATTTTAGCCATATCTCTTTATATGAAAGTGCACATTATGCATAAAATTAAATCATAAAAAAAGTAAAAACCGACCTCGAAAAGAATAAAATAATTTGTGTGAAACAGTTTAGGAAATAGGTGCCTTTGATTCGGTTTGATTTAAGAAAAAATTGGCACCGACTTCCTAAACTGTTTCACACTTTTTTTTAAATTCGGTTTTTACTTTTTTCCAAGTTTTTTTATAATTTTTTTTATTTTTAGTTGCATTAACAATAGAAAGACAAGCAATTGCTGCAATCCCCGATGATTTGCTGTCATCCATTGAAGAGTTCCCTTCTTTATTTCCGAAGATCTTCAAATAGTACTTTCTGAATGCAAAAGCTTGATTTGTTGAAGAAAATACTAAAATCGCTATATGTATGCCTATTAATATTTGAGGAGTTCCCTCAATTCCAAATGGATCCCATATCAAAACCAGATTTTGATAAAAATGGGACCAATCTAGAAGTAGGTACCTGTATCCTTTCAAATAAAAACAATATTTTTCAAATCGGTTGATAAATGACGGAGTTCTGATGTAACAAACATAAAAAAAATACAATCGAATTGAGAACCTCCCTCTTTTTTGAAGTCGATTAAAAATATAATGTAACTGTTGTATTTTTTATTCCAAAAACGCTTACAGTAAAGTTTCGATACGTCAAAATTGTTCGTGCTAGGGGAACGCGGGGAACGCGAACGCGAAACATTTGAACGCGTGACACCTTCTGTCTCCGAAATCCCTTAGGGCTGTCCCACACAGGTGCAAAATACTGACCGATAATTCCAGCAATGAAAACAAGAAAGAGATAGCAAGAATTTTAGAATTGTCAAATATGTTTACGAGTTAAACACTTCTTCATGTTTCAATTCAGCACGTTCCGGGATCACGACTAAATTTACATGGACATTTTTAATTTGACAGCACTAGAATTGTTAATCTATTATTAGTAAAACGGAGCGATCAACGATCAAACATAACATAGATGCACGATCACCGGTCGAAAAACGGCCCCATCAAAACTGCAATTATCAGTCGCGTGCACAGTTTCGCTTTCGATTGCCAATGAATTCAAATCCTTGTCAGTGGCGTGGCGGATTTACCAGAAGGCTGAGTAGGCTGGAGCCTAGGGTGGCAGATTTTAGGGGCGGCAAATTTGGGGCTAGTTTGATCTTCTTCTTCTTCTTCCTTCCCTGGTCCCATTATTTGGGGTCGGGTCTCCTCACATTTCTGCGCCAAGTTACTCTGTCTTGGGTTGTCGGTTCTGGCAATTGTGCTTGCTTGAGGTCTCTTTCTATGTTTGACCACCAGGTCATTGGCGGGCGGCCTCTACCTCTCTTCTGTTCCGGTAGTTTTAAAGCAATCTGTACCACATGATCCTCGCTGCGTCTTTTAACATGTCCATACCATCTGAGGCGGTTTTCGGTGATTTTATCTGTGATAGGTGCGACCTTAAAACCACCTCGTACATATTCATTACGAACTCTATCCAGCCGGGTCACACCTCCCGCCCATCTAAGCATCTTCATTTCATTGGTATGGACCTTTGCGTCTTTTTTGTTGTCCAGCATTCGGATCCATACAGTAACGCCGGACGAACTGCTGTTTTATAAACTTTGCCCTTGGTTTTTATGGGAATACGTGGATCGCACAACACACCTGTAAGTGACCGCCATTTTTGCCATGCGACGCTGATTCTAGAGTCACATCAGCGTCAATGTTAGCATCTATTGTGAGCATGGAGCCAAGGTATTTAAATTTTTCTACTGTGGGAATAGGTGTTGTCCCAATGTAGGTTATTTCAGGTGACGTGTTTCCGCTGAAGGGGCATTTTAGATACTCAGTTTTGCTCCTACTAACCCTCAGGCCGTACCTTTCCAGGGAGTGTGTCCACGTGTGTTTGGGGCTAGTTTGATGTCTTATATAAATTTAAAAGATTCATATTTATATACCTAAATGTTATTAGGTCCACACAAACAATAACACATGTACCAAGGTAATATATTTCACCAACTTGATAACTCTAACGGCCAAAATGAATATACAATCTATCCACGATTTGCCCTACTAGAGATAGGAATTAGCTCCATAAAAAATATGTCAAATTTCAAATCAAATCAAATCAAATATTATTTATTTCAGAAACAGGTAAAAATTTACTATCTTTACTAACAATACACAGTTAAATGTTTAAATCTTACCAAGATAGAGTTAATTTCTATCTCTAGTAGGGTAAATCGTGGATAGATTGGATATTAATTTTAGCCGTAAGGCGACACTCTGACCCATGATTGTACTTTATTAGCTCAGAAATATCCAAAAACCAATACCCAAAAAATTTATATTTCTTGTGCAATCTTAACTAAATCATTGGATTGTAAAAATAATCTAGGAACTGACAATTTTTGAGATCGGTGGAGGCGGCAAAGTTTGAAAAGCCTACTGGCGGCAAATGTTTAAATCCGCCACTGGCACTAGAATTGTTAATCTATTATAATTATTAGTTAAAAGGAGCGATCAACGATTAAACATAACATAGATGAACGATCACCGCTCGAAAAACGGCCTCATCAAAACTGCAATAATCAGTCGCGTGTACAGTTTCGCTCTCACTGCTCAGGATTGCCATTGAATTCAAATCCCTGATTCCCTGTTACTTGTTTTATATCTAATATTGTTTAGAATAAACTGCCCATATTGTGTTCCAATCGAACATGATGAGTCCACTCATCCAGGTTTTGGAAATCCTGAAAACAAATGTCCCTTTTCAGCTCTTTTGCTGAACATATACCTCATACAGTCAAGTGCAGTTAAGGTGGCTGTTAACAGCCACCATCACGAAGTATAGTATAGAATAGTAGTATAAGTATAGTATAGTATAGTATAGTATTTCAAGTTAGGAAACTAAAGCCTACGAATAAAATAAATGTTATCCTATCCTGTCCTACTAATATTATAAACGTGAAAGTTTGTGAGCATGTGTGTGTGGATGTTTGTTTATTTTTAACACATTTACGCATCCGATGCGAAATCTAACGATTTAAATTGTGGAAAGAAAAAATTTATACCACGAGCAGTGTTTTACCACAGAATACCTAATAGTACTACGTACAGAACGGTCACTCACCGCCCCCCGCCAATTTAAGATTCCTCGCCCGCGCCCCGCACCCGCCCGCGGTTTGCCGGCAATTGGACTGCAAGATTCAATTGCCAGTCATTATAAAAGCACGCCATCTCTGAGAACTACTAAGAAGCGCTTGGAACCCAGTCGGCACTACAAGCGGCGAGCATCCCTAACCTAGACGTGTGTGTGCGTTGATATACAACGTAATCTTGTGTATGTAGGTGATGCTAGCATTTATTTTATATATTTATTTCCAAGAACATGGTACATCGAGGTCTTAAAAGTTATAAATTATAATAGTCACACATATTCTACCGACAATAGGCGTGGAAATATTTAACCCTAACCATTTAAAACTAATGAGTTTATTGACACATGCATGGCAAAATTCCTAGCTTGAAACATAATAAAATATATATAATAAATTTGTGATAAATGTATAACTTTATTAAAGTAATTTATGTCAACGTCATTGATCTTGTCAGAATCTATAATCTAAGAATTCATCCAAAGAATAAAAACATTTGTCCAAGAGCCAGTTAAACATGTCACGCTTGAATTTATTTAATGTTAAAGTTCTAACTTTCAGTGGTAGTTTATTGTATATTTTTATTGCTATGCAGTAAGCATTTCTACCATATAAATGCAACCTTTGACCTGGGACCAACAGTTTAAGTGGGTCTCTGCTATGTTCTTTTTTTAGGGCTTCGTCGTGTAAAATAAACATGTGTGAATGTTATACGTGGGACACTCAGAAAGTTTTGCGAAACTAAAAAAAATTGTTCTATACGTACATATATTTTTATCAAATCTTTTCAAAGTACTTTCCACCAGCCTCTATACAAAGATTCATGCGCCTAAACCAGTTTTCAAAACACTTTTTCCAGTCCGCCGCAGACACCTCGTTTACAGCCTGCTCGAACGCAGCCAGCGCATCTTCCGGCGACGAAAATTGTATCCCTTTGAGCTGATTTTTTATTTTTGGGAATAAAAAGAAGTCACACGGTGCTAGATCAGGGCTGTAAGGAGGGTGACCCAGGAGTTTGACTGGCGTGCTGTCCAGGAAGTCCCTCGTTTTGAGTGCGGTGTGCGCAGGTGCATTGTCGTGGTGGAGCAGTAGCCCGCGGAGCCCTGTGTTTGGTCGCTTGTTGCTTATAACAGAGAAAACTTCTGGCAAACATTTGGTAGTATACCATTCGGCATTAATGCTTCTTTGATCCCGTAAGGGAATTGATACCAAGTGGCCAGTCAAATTAAAAAAGCTAGCGATCAAAATCTTACCCCCGCTTCTAGATCGCTTCACTTTGGTAGGCGTTGGCTCATTTTGAAACACCCAAACAGTCGACTGGCGCTTGGTTTCTGGGTCGTATTGATAAATCCAGGACTCATCACCTGTAACGATGTCGTAAACACGCCGAGACGAGCCTGCTTCAAATTTGTTAAGCATATCACGGCACCATTCCACCCGGGCCTGCTTCTGAGCATCGGTGAGGTTGTGCGGCACCCAGCGTGATACTATCCTCCTCACGCGAAGATGGCTGTGTAGAATCTCGTGAACGCTTCCCGATCCAATCTTCAATATGTGTTGAATCTCCTGATATGTAATTCGCCTATTGTCTTGGATTAAATTTTTCACTGCTAGCACGTTTTCTTCGGTAACAGCCGTCAAAGGGCGACCGCTTCTTTCGTCATCCCCCAAAGTTGGTCGACCGCGCTTGAATTCGTTATACCAACGATACAGGGTTGCCTTGGAAGGGCCTTCATCCATGAATGCCATTTGAAGTCTATCGTACGATTCATCCGGTTTCAGGCGACACTTGAAATCGTATAAAATCATAGCTCTAAAATGTTCCCGGCGCAGATCCATATTTCAGTGAGACACAATACTTTGAATTAACTCGCAAAAAATGTGGAGGGAAATTTTGAAATTGGAACTTACTTATTTTTACTTATAAATAATCATATTTTCGAAAAACATTATAACTGGCCAGTCTCCCATATATAAAAACTTTTTTTCGCAATACTTTCTGAGGGGCCTGGTATTGCATTGAATGTCCGAGGTGTGGTTTTACCGTGAACACTGCTCGTGGTATAAATTTTTTCTTAGTGGCTAAGTTGTGGAAAGAAAAAATCGCTCACGAGCAGGGTTCGAACCTGCGACTCCTGGCTCAGTACGCCAGTGCTTTAGCCACTAAGCTACCGTGAACACTGCTCGTGGTAACGACATTCTCATCCACTTGGTACATCTTTGGGTGACGTCAGCGATATCTTATTAAGAAACAGTGTTACATGCCGTTTCGTATGCGTAAAATACGTTAAAAATAATAAATAATTAGTAAGGGTAGGTATACCTATACGACTTTGAATTAACTGCAAAGTTAGTCGAGTCGGTTATCCGACTATAAAAATTGCCTTTTTACGCGGGGCTGGCAACACAGGATGGTTACGTAGGCGGGGCTGACAATACAGGGTGCTAACGTACTTACATCATCACAATATTGACAGGCTATACGGGCTTGCTACCTGACTATACAAAGTGCCTTTGTACGCGGGGCTGGCAACACAGGATGGCTACGTAGGCGGGGCTGACAATACAGGGTGCTAACGTACTTACATCGTCACAATATTGGCAGGGAAACAGCTCCAGTCCGTGGGTGGCAACGTGGTCCCTAAACTTGTCGGCATCGCCAAATGATATACCGCAGGTATCGCACATCCACACCGATTCTTCCACCGTATCGCCTATAGAATGGCAATAAATAGCATGAATCATATTTTAGATATTGCAAGGAATTTAACGATTATGACACATGATAATTATAACTTTAATTCTAATGAATTATTACGAGTTGAAACCAATTAAAACTGCACTGGATAAACATTGGATGCGGAACTCAAACGACTTGGTCCGGCTCGAAGGACCAAATTATGTGAGGCTTTCGGTCAGGCTGTGTTATGAAATTGCTCCTTCCTAACTGTGGGTTTGCACCAAAAAACATTTAACATGTAATGTCTCGAAACTTGTCATATGAAACTAATGTCACAACTTGTTTTGTTGATTGTTACGTTCGCACTGCAGAAAACTGGGTAAATTCTTTGACAGATTTCAAGATTTGTTGTTGGCTGTGTTTGCACTGACTAAAAACTTATACACTGACAAGTTTGTCTATAGATTTGTCACGGCTGACGTTCGCACTGATGCTTAATCATGTATCAAAACTTGTATAAATCTCGTTTTTTGTGTTATCTAATGAGGTCGGTAAACATGTATGGCCGAAAGCAGATACTTTGAAGTGTATCGAAATTAATTGTGAAACATGTCAATAGACTATGAAATGTCATACATGTTTCGTTTCAACAAGTTGTGTGATAATGCGAACGCGATTCGATACATTGACAGAAAACTGACTTTTCAACATGTTTTTATGTGAATGTTTCGTCAGTGCAAACTCACAGTTACCCGGATTCACATATAGGCTACTTTTTATCTCGGGAAGATGAACAGTTCCCGAGGGATGCGTAATAAATGACATTCACGCGGGCGAAGTCGTGGGCATAGGCTAGTAATATTGTAAATGTGAATTTTAATGTGAATGTTGTTTTATTGTAACACCTTCCACCCTAGCCAAGTTGACAATCTACGTCAACTGTAATGAAAAATGCATGGTATAATAAGATGTTTCACCAGGTAGTCTCTTCCCGTGAGAGCTAGGTCACGTGATTGTCTCCGTACTACGTCATCGGCCGTGGAACCAATAGCGGGCTGTTAGCGTGACACTTGTCAGTTTGATGTGCTGCCACTTTGTGAAAATAAATTACCTACCCGAGCTAAATTCATTTTTTCATTTACTTGCTTCTATAAAGAATCATTTTTGAACTAGTTATTTTATACAGTTTTCTTTAATAACCAATTAGATGAATAACACAAGATAACAAATAGTTAGGCTAGTTAGGAATTTATTTAATATTCATTATGAACAAAAATCTCCTTATGTATAGAGTGACACTGGGTATATCAAAATTATAAAAATTAAATTGGCCGCTTTTTGGCGCCATATTACCTATTTAAAAAAAAAAACCGTCAGGACCTATCGAGTGGGATATCAATCAATGGCAGCACTGATCGTGACGTAGCTTGGAGGCATCGCGCTGTCATTGCAGGAAGAGAATACCTACCTGATAAAACATCTTATTATACCATGGAAAAATGTATGGGAATGACATATCTCAACCAATGACTTTTTCGTTGAGATATGTCACTCCCATACATTTTGAATGTTTTCTATAGCGTTGACGATTTTACATTTTACTTGAACCGCTTTACCACATTTCATGCAAATAAAATGATTTGTTTTGAATAAAATGATTGTTCCGTGTGGTGCCGGACGTAAAGAATTGCACCATCCTCTCTCTTCTCATGGGTGTCGTAAAAGTCGACTAAGGGATTCAACAGAGGATGGACAGCAGCCGCAGCAGCGTTCTCTGAGTATTTAAACAACCAACTGGGATCGCCAACCCGCCTGCCAAGCGTGGCGATTATGGCATATTCCGCCTGCCAAGCGTGGTGATTATGGCATATCGGGTGAGGCCTTTGTCCAGCAGTGGACGTTTTTCAGCTGAAATGATGAAAATGATTTGATTTTTTTGTGAAGATATTTGGATGTTTGTTACTCAATTACACTATAAGGGCTACACGGATTTTGATGAAATTTGTCACACAGATAAACCATAACCCGTATAAATGAAAAGGCTACTTTTTATCCCGGAAAAATAAACAGATTTCGATGGATGAGTGATAAATCTTTCTGTGATAAACCGAATTATTGGCGGGCAAAGTCTAGTAATAGATTAATTATTTACTATGTAGTTACTATATTATTATATTATCTGTGGTAGTTACGTACCTTCTTCTTTTGGTTCAAGCTCCGAACTCAAAACTTCGTCAATGATTATTGAACTCATCGCTTGAGGTTCAGTTTTCATTTTTTTCGGTTCTCTTGGCTCAAAATAAGGACATGCTTAACATAGAAAAATAAATTATTTATTTATTTAATTCTTTACATACAACTGGGTACAAAGGCGGTCTTAACGGCATAGGCGTTCTCTACCAGACAACCTTAGGGTAATGCAGAGACAAAGAATAAGGTAAGTAGATGCACCAGTAAAGTAGTAAAATATGTTTCGTACTTCGGACTTATAATTACATATAATAAAAATAGATAAATACCTATGTACATTATACATATAATAAAATATACATATTATACCTACATACCTACATATATAACAATAAATATATAACATCAAGATAAATCAAAGTCGAGCTGAATCTGCTAAATTGTTTTCACGGAAATATTTCCTTAACTTAATTTTAAAAGCGAGCCGACTGCTAGCCATCCTGATTTCATGAGGAAGCGCATTCCATAATAGGATAGATTGCACGAAGAATGTAGAGTGAACGAAGTCAGAGCGGTGAGAAGGACATTGGAGAAGACGATTATTAGTGGAGCGGAGATATTTAGTGAAATTACTATCTGCATCTCTCGAATTCCCCATAAACTAAAGGGGCTAATATACAGTAAGCTTAATACAACATGTTGATCTGTATCCGTGCCATACCAGGCCCCTCAGAAAGTATTGCGAAAAAAAGTTTTTATATATGGGAGACTGGCCAGTTATAATGTTTTTCGAAAATATGATTATTTATAAGTAAAAATAAGTAAGTTCCAATTTCAAAATTTCCCTCCACATTTTTTGCGAGTTAATTCAAAGTATTGTGTCTCACTGAAATATGGATCTGCGCCGGGAACATTTTAGAGCTATGATTTTATACGATTTCAAGTGTCGCCTGAAACCGGATGAATCGTACGATAGACTTCAAATGGCATTCATGGATGAAGGCCCTTCCAAGGCAACCGTGTATCGTTGGTATAACGAATTCAAGCGCGGTCGACCAACTTTGGGGGATGACGAAAGAAGCGGTCGCCCTTTGACGGCTGTTACCGAAGAAAACGTGCTAGCAGTGAAAAATTTAATCCAAGACAATAGGCGAATTACATATCAGGAGATTCAACACATATTGAAGATTGGATCGGGAAGCGTTCACGAGATTCTACACAGCCATCTTCGCGTGAGGAGGATAGTATCACGCTGGGTGCCGCACAACCTCACCGATGCTCAGAAGCAGGCCCGGGTGGAATGGTGCCGTGATATGCTTAACAAATTTGAAGCAGGCTCGTCTCGGCGTGTTTACGACATCGTTACAGGCGATGAGTCCTGGATTTATCAATACGACCCAGAAACCAAGCGCCAGTCGACTGTTTGGGTGTTTCAAAATGAGCCAACGCCTACCAAAGTGAAGCGATCTAGAAGCGGGGGTAAGATTTTGATCGCTAGCTTTTTTAATTTGACTGGCCACTTGGTATCAATTCCCTTACGGGATCAAAGAAGCATTAATGCCGAATGGTATACTACCAAATGTTTGCCAGAAGTTTTCTCTGTTATAAGCAACAAGCGACCAAACACAGGGCTCCGCGGGCTACTGCTCCACCACGACAATGCACCTGCGCACACCGCACTCAAAACGAGGGACTTCCTGGACAGCACGCCAGTCAAACTCCTGGGTCACCCTCCTTACAGCCCTGATCTAGCACCGTGTGACTTCTTTTTATTCCCAAAAATAAAAAATCAGCTCAAAGGGATACAATTTTCGTCGCCGGAAGATGCGCTGGCTGCGTTCGAGCAGGCTGTAAACGAGGTGTCTGCGGCGGACTGGAAAAAGTGTTTTGAAAACTGGTTTAGGCGCATGAATCTTTGTATAGAGGCTGGTGGAAAGTACTTTGAAAAGATTTGATAAAAATATATGTACGTATAGAACAATTTTTTTTAGTTTCGCAAAACTTTCTGAGTGTCCCACGTATATAAGAAGGTGACTATACCACTGATACTGAACACGAATCAATAAAAAATCAATACCAATTTTTTTTGAAGTGAAACTTCTATATTGACGGGGGGTATTAGGATTGTATTGTCACGAAAAAGCGTTACGGCTGCATAAATAAAGACAAAAAAGTCCAGATGCTCTAGTGGGATTTGAACATTATATTTATTAAAATTTTGTTGCGATTCGTTTTTCCACTTGTCCGTTGAAGTTTCACTTCTACTATGTGTCCCAGCACACATTTAGTTTTTTTTAATACCTATTTGTAAACAAACAAACTTATTCCCCCCGTGTGTCGCGTGCAGTACAAAAACGATGCATGCGAAACCACCAAAAAGTTAGCAGGTATTTCCACTCTTTGACAATGCCGCCGATGACTTATTTTCAATTTATATTTCAATTTAGATTTGAAAAGAGATTATGGACAAAGACAAATTATCTCTACAACGCGAGAATTAGGGCTCAGGCGCCAGGTTCGTGTAAAATACTGATACATACCGCAGTGTCTCAAGACGAAAGTCTTTGACCAGTGTGTGTTGCCAGTAATTACTTACGGTACTGAAACGTGGTCGCTCACAATGGGCCTGATAAGAAGGCTCAAAGTCACTCAAAGGGCAATGGAGAGGGCTATGCTCGGAGTGTCCCTACGTGATCGAATCAGAAATGAGGAGATTCGCAGGAGAACGAAAGTAACCGACATAGCCCGAAGAATTGTCAAACTTAAGTGGCAGTGGGCGGGGCACATTGCTCGCAGAACGGATGGCCGATGGGGCAGTAAAGTTCTGGAGTGGCGACCGCGTACTGGAAGGCGCAGCGTGGGTAGGCCCCCCACAAGGTGGACCGACGACCTGGTGAAGGTCGCGGGAATCCGCTGGATGCGGAAGGCACAGGACCGGTCGTTGTGGCGATGCTTGGGGGAGGCCTATGTCCAGCAGTGGACGTCTTTCGGCTGAAATGATGATGATGATGACTGATACATATTCAGCCGCATTGAGTTAGGCTGGATTCCAATAGCAACATAAAAGGGTGTTTGACAGGTATTGCCAAAAAATATGAAAATTGTAGGTACACAACGCAGATTTTAGGTTGAAGATTAACTTCTACTAAGTTTTGTTAATTTAAACATATTCTAAATATTTTATTTTTCTGTTTGTAATTTTGATTTTTTAATCTGTTGATCACGTGATACAAAACGTCTTGAGACTTGGCCTCCATTTTGGGTGACGTCATAATCCTGTACGACGTAGGGCGAGCTAAATGTTGCCATGATCGTAAAAATAAAATGTACCAGTTTTTGAACAAGTAGGTACCTATATTATAATAAAACAAAGTTTAACCGGATTAAATCGCGTATATTATTTAAATTGGTTTCCCTGACGTTTCGAAAGCTTTGCAGCATTTCGTGGTCGCAGGTAGACTAAGATGACAAGCGTCTTTACAAATATTTCTAAAAAAATATTTTTATCTACCGTACAATATTATTAATTAAAATCGTTTCGATGCACGCAGTAATCACTCACAATATCATTATCTTTTACAGTGTTGCATGCTGTTTGGGACTTGATTATTGACATGTCATCTTAGTCTACCTGCGACCACGAAATGCTGCAAAGCTTTCGAAACGTCAGGGAAACCAATTTAAATAATATACGCGATTTAATCCGGTTAAACTTTGTTTTATTATAATGTGTAGTGATCGCGAAAACCTAAGAAGTTATTAGGTACCTATATTATATTAATTTTTATTTATTAATTATATTTTTAATTATATTCATGTTAATTGTTAATTAAGGTTCATTTTTATTTTTACTGAGCCAGGTTATGTACTTTATAACTTACTAAAAATTAAACTAATCAGCATTTGTAGGTAATTTGAACGTAATGTAAAAGCTTTTGTTTTGTATGTGCGTGATTCAAACACAAACTACAAAACGTTTTAGTCATGTCTCATGACAAAAAAAAAACGCGTTCCGATTTATTACCTTTTGTCAAATTCGTACCTTTTTGGTAAGCGTGTCGTACTTTTATGGGAATTCACACCGGCAACACTGACCGGAACAAGAACAGTGACGTAGTTTGACGATAATGTCACGTGATTTAGCGTTTTGTTGCGAAATTAAAAATGAGAATTAAAAATCTTGATTATTTATGTAATTTTACAAGCATATTTTAGTAATTATTTGTTAATGAATGCTTTAAATGGATGTTTCGCCATCGTTTAACGTACATTTTCAAAAATTGTCAAACACCCTATTGGGTAAAGGCTAGAAAGAAAGGAAGAGAGACTTACGTCCATGTCCTACATGCGTCTTGTAAAAGGTGACCAACACTCGATCCATTGTTTCTGTGACGATCATGTGTGCTGGGCATGCCTTCCCAGTCTTATAGATTTGCCTTTCAGGAGCTGGGCGTTTACCTTTGCCCTGAAATCACAAGATCCGTACTACAGACCGTTCCTCATGTACACACGGCTACACATCAAGCTGTACATTTCCAGTATAAGCTGAACTCGCATTGTACGGAAAGCCTATACAATGCGAGGTCAGCGTATACTGGAGATGTACAGCTTGATGTGTAGCCGTGTGTACGGTCACGATCCCTCCCGATGGTGCATTTTGTCGACAAAATCTCTTGAACGAATCCTGCTACATTACACGTAGATACCGCTGTCATTCAACATTAGAGTGCAAGCGATTTTAGGCTTAGTGTAAACGCGAGTAGATCCCCTGGACAGTAATGCGGATACGCCTAGCATTAGCATTAGCAGAATGTTCGTGTAATGGCACATTTACATTCAGCCCAATTGAGCAGGGAAGTGGGTAGCGCGAGTATGTAAACGGGTCCCTTCTCCTGCTCCTGCTGCTACTACTCGCGCTGCCGGCGCTCCCCAAATTAGCGGTTTTTCGTGCGGAAGTCAAAGGAAAGGGCAGCGCGAGCGCGAGTGAGTGTTTACATACTGCTCTCTTGCTCAGTTGAGTCAGTTGCCGCCAGTGCTCTGACAGTCGTTAGTTCGTTTTCCTGCCATATGTCGCCACCTGTCGCGGTTTCAAAATTTGTTATCTGTGGGATGTTTGATGCCATGACGTTCTAGTTATTATTGTCTTTGATTATTGTGTTAACAGCTGATCGAGTGCCAGTATTATCGTATTATCTTGTAATATCTTCGCTGTTTTAGCTTGAGTTGAGTTCTGCGAGACTCCAAATTCGACACAGTTTAATGATAAGATAATTTACGAGTTACCGCTTCTGTTTTCAGTGCAGTATTGTGCGTGAACTTTTCGTCGTAGGAAACAAGTGTAACTAATGCTATTTCTTATCCCCAAGAATTATAAGTTCAAGCTTTGTTGTTGACATTCTTTGTGCCTAAAAAATATAATATGAAAATGATGATGATCCTGTTTTATTTCCCTTAATCTAATCTTATAAAGTACCTACCTATAACTACAGTATATATGGAGCTACGACGACCTACAAATATAGCTATAGCTAGCTACCTACCTACACGCGATGGTAGCGACAAAATGCAGGGCGGCAATTTAGTGAAACTAAGCTCTGGAGTCACTGTCGCATCTGTAGCTAGCTACTAATATAGTAATCTGTGGTTGCCGCCGAGCAAGGGAAGTGGAAGCACGTGTGTGATGTTTTGAATAAAACCTTATAATTAAATATGCGGGTACTAAAAGCGTTATATTACGATGTATTCATATCATCTACCATCTTCTCTGGCAACGGTTTATCTTTTTTGTATCATAAATCTATTGAAACATGGACATAATTATTTAAACTTAGGCGGCAGAGCGCCGAAGCCGGATCTATTTCAACGTCCGCCATTGCCCGTAGTCGAATGCGAAGTGAGTAATGAAGCAGTATGTAAACGCTCACTGCCGTTGAGGCTGCAACAGAAGTATTTCGGGAAATATTGCCGGCAGCGCGAGCGGCAGCGGCAGGGGCTGAATGTAAACGTGGCATTAAATTTAAGGTGAATGCTACAGGGTAGCCCGCGAAATTCAAAATTTCTTGCGTTTTTTGCTAATTGTAGCTCTGTTTTGAGTTGCATATCAATCAAAATACGATTTGCGGTAGTAATAACAATATATCTACTGAATAATACTTATAAAAACTATAAACCTAGCTTTATAAGCTCTAGAAGCTCGATAAACGACAATTTGATCGTAAATTCATATAATCGAGCTTGTACAACTTATAGAGCTAGGTTAATATTTTTTATGAGTATTATTCAGTAGATATATTGTTGTTACTACCGCGAATCATATTTCGAATTATACACAACGCAAAATACAACTACAATTTGCAAAAAACGCAAGAAATTTTTAATTTCGCGGGCTACCCTGTAGCATTCACCTTAAGCCCAAAACAAACTATCGGACGCGACTTACAGTCGGGACCGACAGTCGCGTCTTATTAGTGTGTACAATCGTGTCAGACGCCGTGTTCAGTCGCGTCACTCGTCTAGCGAAGAAGAATTATTTGAATTGATAGCAGCTTCTACATATTATTATGCCAAAAGAAAATTATAAAATACTGACTGGTTATTAAGCTATTGCATAGCTTCTATCGCGGGCCTTGAGCGTGGAGACCTAATCCAGAAATTCCGTAACGAAAATAACCTAACACCCCCCACTCCGACCGGCACAGCGGTGATACTTTTTAGTTTTGCCATCTATGGATGAATAGCAGAACTTTTAATGACTTTTCGAAATATCACGCTTATCTCTTTAGTTCTGCAAATCGCCTCTAGGTGGCATTGGTTGTATTGGCGTTACTGCGCATGCGTAATCCCCCTCTTCGCCCCGCAATCTGGTGACTCATGCCTGCTTAGAGTTTCGGCGTTAGGGCACCTCCTCTTTGTATTGATAAAAAATGCTATACAATAGCTTTACCGCGGCAGTCTCCGAGTGCCACACGTCTTTTTAGGGTTCCGAAGTCCTACAAGGAACCCTTATAGTTTCGTCATGTCCGTCCGTCTGTCCGTCTGTCCGTCTGTCCGTCTGTCCTAATCCTTTACAGCTTAATAACTTCTACAGTTATAAACATAAGTAAATGAAATTTTGTTAAAAAATAGTCTACATATAGATCTCAATTTTAAAAGAATAAAAAAATCGTTTTTACGTATTTTAGGGGTGGCGTCCATACATGTGAAATGGGGATGGAAAATTTTTTTTCGCTGCACCCCCTCGTGTGGGAATATCATTGAATAGGTCTACTAAAATGAAGGTAATGTTTCATACACCACTTTTTTATCAGGTGTACCATCTGCGAAATATAGCCCGCCAAAGTGGCTTGCAATGTGTTCCCCCCCTGCCATTTCTAAACTATGCAATGTAGAAACTTATAATCTTCCACATTGATAGACCTTTGTGAAAACTCTCTTTTAAAATTATTTTGAGTATAATGTGATTATAATTTTTTGAGTTATAGAGAGAAAACTGAAAAATACTTAAAACGTCCTAGTTCAAAGGTCATTGACCTTAGAGAAAAATGATCATAGCAAATAATGCTCCTTTAGCTACTTTCTATTTGAAAAAATCACAAAAAGTAACTTTGAAATGACATAACTTCTTAAATTTGGCTTCTTGAATTAATCGCTAGATGGCGCTACTAACACACTGAGTCGCGAATGCTGCTGATTATTGCAAAAACTAAAATAGCCATGATTAATATTCGATTTGATTCGTTTGTAATTACACCTAATTAAGGAACCCTATAATACTGAGCATGGCCCGACATGCTTGGCCGGTTTTTTTTTAATAACTTTTTTGTACGTTAGTCAGATGCATTAAAACGCTGACATCAGCCAAATACCTCAAATAGGCTTCTTTTAAAAACATTTTTAGCTGTATCTATTCAGTTTGTGGCAGTGAAAAAATACATGTCGTATTTTCTGAAACTGTATTGTGCCCAAAACACGTTTTCTTGAAGTTTTCTCTATAGAAAAGAATTGTAAACTAACCTCTCAAAACATGCTTTAAAGCAAACAATCTCTATTATTTACTAAATATTATAAATAAAATTAAGAAAACATTTGAGAAAGACAATAATCTAAACATTTGTTGTTTCTGTTTTTCAAATAAGCTTTTAGTTTTTTATTAAAAAAATTAAAGTTAATTTTCATTCAAGTTGAGCGGCGTATCCGACGTCCCTCGGCTCGTTGCCTCTCTTTCAGTTCTGTACGAAACGACAGTGACCGGAGAGGTCTGATTTTTTAGGTGTTGTCAGCCTCTTAAACAACAAAATAAAGCAAAATACTGTGAAAACCATACAATATTCGTCAAATCTCCTGCGTCATTAGTGACAGCTGGCGACTGACAGCCGTTCGGACGCAACCGATCACTGTTCACATCACAAAGTACATTTGTATATGGTGCACAGCACAGCACATGCGGCTGAGGCGTCCACGACTTATTGAAACATCCGGCGAGCCAGATTTTCGTCAGACGTCCGAGCGCTCAAGGTCACGTCAGCGATTTATTGCTTTTCTGGTCATACCTGATACACATACACGCCAGATTGAGAACACATGTAGTGTGAACGGACCCCCTCGATAGTCTGCTTGCTCGCCGTAGTTTTTCTAAAACGATATTTGGTTTCTTCCTGTATAGCGCTCTTGAATAGCATGAAATCTGTAAAAAATCAAGGCGTTGCTTTTATAAAAGACAACTACGCGACCGCCAAATCTCGCGCGAATTCGGTTCCTGCATTTTGTTCGTGAAATTGCGTGATGACGTAATGACAAGATAATGCAATGTCACGAAAAAAAAACGCAAATTTTGTTCGTGCGAGCTCGCAATCAAACGTACAGGTGTCGAATAGGTGTCCTAATAAGCATTGGCGCGATGATCACGCGATAATGTGATGTCACAAACAAAGTACGCGAACGGGACTCGCGCGGCCATCGCAAGTTTGCACGAATATTGTTCGTACGAGCCCGCGATCAAACGTACAGGCGTCAAATAGGTGTTCTAATTGGCATTCGCACGATTCTATTGATTGATTACTCGTTCACGCAAAATTAGTTCGTACGAATCCGCGATCAAACTGATGCCAAATATGTGGCCTAATCGACATTTGCGCGAACATCGCGGCTCGGATGTCTATGGTGAGCGTCGATATCCAGAATGATGAGCAATGATTAATCTTATTTTTAACCGACTTCAAAAAAAGGAGGAGGTTATGTACTCCGCGGGTTTTTTTTTTTAAATAAGTTCATAAAAAATAGGGTTAGGGTTACCGTCCGTATAATTATGGGGACTCCAGCTGTTCCACTTGTACATGGATTCGATGACCGTGTAACAGATATGCGCTGAAGTTAGATCCGTAGCTAACTCTCTCGTTACAAAGTGGACAGATTATAGCTTTGCGTTTCTCCTACTCACCGTCCATATAATGAAACTCCAGCTGTTCCACTTGTTCATGGACTCGATGACCGTGTAACAGATATGCGCTGAAGTTAGATCCGTAGCTAACTCTCTCGTTACAAAGTGGACAGATTATAGCTTTGCGTTTCTCCTACTCACCGTCCATATAATGAAACTCCAGCTGTTCCACTTGTTCATGGACTCGATGACCGTGTAACAGATATGCGCTGAAGTTAGACCCGTAGCTAAATCTCTCATCGCAAAGTGGACAGATGAAGGCTTTGTGTTTTTTCTCGTAATACTTACCGTCCATATTATGGAACTCCAGCTGTTCCACTTGTACATGGATTCGATGACCGTGTAACAGATATGCGCTGAAGTTAGATCCGTAGCTATCTCTCTCGTTACAAAGTGGACAGATTATAGCTTTGCGTTTCTCCTACTCACCGTCCATATAATGAAACTCCAGCTGTTCCACTTGTTCATGGACTCGATGACCGTGTAACAGATATGCGCTGAAGTTAGATCCGTAGCTAACTCTCTCGTTACAAAGTGGACAGATTATAGCTTTGCGTTTCTCCTACTCACCGTCCATATAATGAAACTCCAGCTGTTCCACTTGTTCATGGACTCGATGACCGTGTAATAGATATGCGCTGAAGTTAGATCCGTAGCTAACTCTCTCGTTACAAAGTGGACAGATTATAGCTTTGCGTTTCTCCTACTCACCGTCCATATAATGAAACTCCAGCTGTTCCACTTGTTCATGGACTCGATGACCGTGTAACAGATATGCGCTGAAGTTAGATCCGTAGCTAACTCTCTCGTTACAAAGTGGACAGATTATAGCTTTGCGTTTCTCCTACTTACCGTCCATATTATGGAACTCCAGCTGTTCCACTTGTTCATGGACTCGATGACCGTGTAATAAATGTGCGCTGAAGTTAGAACCGTAGCTAACTCTCTCGTTGCAAAGGGGACATATAAAGGCTTTGCGTTTCTCCACCTTATATGAGGAAAGAAAACGTAGCATCGTCAGTTTGGACTTTTTAAACGTTAGTTACAAATAGAGTGGCATGAAAAATTCCACCACAAGCAGGAATCGAAACTGCTAACTTCTGGTTCAGTAGCTACACAGTTCAGTTTTTGTTAAAAATGACAATGTTTTCATTATTCGAAACGAAAAACAAATTCTAACGACCCAAATGCACGGAAGACGCACTGATCGTTTTTTTGTCGTTCGTTTGGACCACAGAAATAGATAGAACGGAAAAGTGGGCAGGGCGCGCGTGCCAACACTCTTCACCTTAGTGCAGCGCATTTCAAAGCCTCAGTACGCCTTATGACTTCTGTAAATACTGTAACAAAAACCCGCAAAAATGCCTTATTGCGCTGTTTCTAGCTGCAGAAACAAAAGCTGTAAAGTACATTTGATTATAGTTTTTTTTTTTAAATTAATGACGTCAATATGTGAGACGTCGTAGGCCCGTATAACATATAAAGACAAAGAATTGGTCATGCTACGCCTACAGGAATAACATTTATCGAAGGCGGCCGCGGGCGTGACCTATCTATGCTATAATATATTAATATTATAAAGAGGAAAGATTTGTTTGTTTGTTTGTAATCAATAGAGTCTGAAACTACTGAACCGATTTTATTAATTATTTCACCATTAGAAAGCTACTTTATGCAGAAGTAATATAGACATATTTTATTTCAGTAGGTACGCGGGCGAAGCCACGGGTTTAGTTTTACATAAAAAAGGGTTACCTACCTCGACTCCATGTGCTTTCCAAAGATGCTTGTTGAGAATCTGCTTCTGACTGAAATCTCTGTTGCACATATGACACTTCTTTCGCTCTCTCGGAACATATTTTGGCGTTTGTTCGTTACATAGTTTCACTAAAATCAAGACATTGGTTATTGGTACCAATTCTCTTGTACATTCATCCACATATCAACGGTTACACGACTATTATAAGCGGAACTCCTTGAACGCAGAGATACAGGCCGCCTGTCGGAGAGATCAGAATGCAGCCCTTAATAACATTTGTGAAGAGTTGGAACAGAATCCTCAAAAGTTCGAAACAAAAGATCTGCATATAAAAATACGTTATATTACTCGCCAATTTAAACGTAAGACCTGTGCCCTGTTTATCAAAAGTTACAAGTCTACAAGCTACAAGTTACAAATTACAAGAACATTTTTACAAAACTAAACTTTTATACTACAAGCTACAAGTGATTCCTCTCGTATTACAAGTGGTTTTTCACACATGTATTATGGTTTTGTTTATCAAAAATTTTCATGTAGCTTGTAGCTTGTAGTTTGTTGCTTACAAGTCTAAGAGTGGCCGATGACTCTTAATTCTACTTTACAAGTGAACAAGAAACGTTTTCTTTACTATTTCTAGCCAAAATGTGTTCAAATGGTTCCAGTAACGATGAAGAAATAAGAATTACTTAACCTAGCATATAAGAAAATAATTGTAGGGACCCAAATTAAAACGACCTACGAATTAAATATAAAGGTTAAATACAAACGGCATAATTGGACTTACAATCTCGAATTTAAGCCTATCGGTAGGGACCAAATGGCCTATTGCAATAGTAAATAGGCAACTACTTGCCGATTGGTAGGATAGGATTCAACCTACCGATCGTCTTAAGATTCAGAATTACAGGTAATGAAATGGAACATTTGATAAATAAATCATTCTATATTACATGGCGGGCACCACTAATATGAGTGTATCGCCGAGGTATCGCCATTATTAAACATTTACAAAAAAATATTAAGAGTTTCCCCCAAATTTGTAAGAGAATCATCATTCATTGATGATGAGAGTCTGCCCTTATTTTTTATAAAATTTGCGTAGCGTACCTAATGATAACCTAGCGGCTGTACTGTCGTGCAGGAGGTCAAATTCGAACTCGGCTCGCTCAGGACCTATACCTACTTTTCTAATTCGTGTGCTGATCATAATTTGATTATCACTTGCTTTAACAGTGAAAGAGAACATCGTGAAGAAACCTGCATAGTTGAGAGTCCTCCATATACAGTTTTCGATGGTGTCCACCAACCCACACTACGCCAGCGTGGTGGCCTTAGTCTTCTCATTCTGAGAAGACCCCATGCTCAGCAGTGGAACAATAATGGGCTGATTATTTTAGTGGTGTATAAAACCAAAATTATGATTATTTTTTGTTTTGTTATTTTTTTCTTTTAATTACAATGTGACATACTTCAATCATTATAAACTAATAGTTACATTACATCGAATAAGGTTTACACGACTTGTAATTTGCTAATAAATCTAAAAGCTTAGTGAAATTCTTGAATAAACGTAATTTACAAGGCCTTGTGAAAATGTTCTTCAATTCAATTCAATTTTTTTAAAGTTATGGCTCCATCGTTATTCGATGATTTTGCCAATGCCAAGGTAGGAAAAGACACAGTGATAAGTTCTTAGTTTCAAATGTTGCTTATCATAAATTGACCGATGTTTGTAGAGATGGTATGCATTAAGCTGTAAAAGGATAAAACAACACAAATTATTAGTAGACAACAATACACAAAAATGTTAAGGCACTTAACACATAAGGAATTTAAGGAAATGCTAAGGGAAAAAGGACCAATAAGGATTAGGTATGTAAAAATAAACTACACAAAAGTATTAATATACTATAACCGAATAACAACACACAACACACACACACTGACAAACACACACACACACACACTAACACAACACGCACACACACACACACACACACACATCACACAACAACACACACACACACAACAACACACACTAACACTAACACTGATGAATTTATAAAGAAATTTAATCATTGGAGTGTGGACTAAGGTTAATAAAAATGGAATATTAATTGGGAGGGGGATATTAGTAGGGAGTAGGTCGTAAAGGGGAATCGATAGCCTAGGACACGAAAAAAATAAGTGCTCCAGAGTACCCTCATCTAGACCGCATTCTCAGAGGGAGTGATCCCTGACTCGAATTTTAGCTAAGAAAACAGGTGTACATACAAAGCCAAGCCGTAATCGAATGATGACAGATGTTATTAATTTGTTAAAATAATTCATTTTCTTATTACTAAACCAGCACTTAGAAGGTATTGAAGGCTGGATGGCCCCAAACAATTTTCCCTTTATTTGCCTAGATTTTTGCCAATGAGTATCCCAACTTTTTATCATAGAAGGTTTAGCAAGACATCGTAAATCGCGAGGAAAGCAGGACTTGTACGTATCGCTACCACATTGGATAGCCGCCTTAGCAATTGAGTCGGCATTTTCGTTACCCACGATTCCAGAGTGAATAGGGATCCATGCCAATGCCACTTGTATGTCCAGGCAATGGCACCTGTATAGGAGTTCTTTGGTCTGCAGAGTTAAGGAGAAATTCTGGCGAGAACGGAAAGGGGGTTTCACTAAATCCTATAAACAACTTAGGGAGTCGGAAAGAATAAGGGTTCTATTTAACCCATGTGACAGAACATAGGAGACTGCTTCAAAAAGAGCTATTGCTTCGCCTGTATAAATAGAACAGTATGAAGAGCAGCGAAAGTTTAATATAATTCTGAACTTTGGAATCCACACTGCAGCTCCCACATTGCTATCCTCCGATAGTTTAGATGCATCAGTAAACATGGAAAGCCAACCATGCCAATTCTCAGTCATGATTTTATTGAACTGTTCGTTAGCACCAGGGTTGTGTTTCCCAATGCCAAAATTAAAGTATATTTTCGGTTGAAAAATTAGGGAATCATAAGCAACTTCAAAAAGAGGGTTAATCTTCGATTGAACTATAGAGATATGCGTATTTTGGAATTTATTGTAACTATTGACAAGAAGTGGAGGGTCTTTATGAGACCAATAAGGAGAAGTAGAAATTAATTCCGTAAGTGTATGAAGAAGAGAATGAAGAGGGTGAGACTTAACTTGGACAGCATTATAGAAAAATCTGTCAGAAAGAAATTGCCTACGAAGGTGAAGAGGGGGTTCTAAACACTCTACTTGCAAAGCATTGATGGGAGAACATTTTATAGCACCTGTGATAATACGTAAGCATTTGGCCTGAATTTTCTCTAGTTTAGAAATGGCAATTTTATTGCAAGGTTCTAAAAGGAAGCTACCATAGTCGAAATGGCTCCGAACAATGGCATTATATAGAATTCTTTGAGAGGAAGGATGAGAGCCCCAACGAACCCCAGAGAGAGCACGTAATATATTCACACTTTTTTCGCATTTTTTGGATATATAATCAAGGTGGTGATGACCGGATAGTTTGGAATCGAGAATAATACCAAGAAATTTAACCTTTTCAAGAATGGAAATTGACTCATCATCCACGGAAAGATTTATAGGGGGAATGAAACGCTTGCGAGAAAAAAATCACAGCATTACACTTGGGCACTGATAAACTTAAACCATGATCAGCCAACCACTGGTTAAGATAATGTAAAGCAGAATTTATACGGCAAGAAGCTTCTAAGAGAGAAGAACTATAATAAAGGGCGATGTCGTCTGCATATTGTAGGACTTTACAGAAACAATTAACTGAAGAATCTAAATCATATGTATATAGGTTGTACAGTATAGGGCTCAGGACCGATCCCTGAGGTAGACCCTTCCACACAGACCGCGGGGATGAGAGGGTGTTCTGATGGCGTATGGTAACTGTCCGGGATATAAGGAGATTACAAATTATGTTGACCAACCTCACAGGAATACTCAGCTGTAGCAGTTTTTGCCTGAGTAGTGGAAGCTGAACATTATCATAAGCAGACGCTACATCCAAGAAGACACCGATAACACTTTAATTTTTTGAAAAAGCAATTCGTACGTCTGTTGTGAAAATACTAAGGCTATCAAGTGTACTCATACCTTTTCGGAAACCAACTTGAGAATTAGAATGTATGCCTTTATTTTCCAAAATCCATTCAAGTCTGTTCTTGATGAGGTTTTGAGACAGATGATAGGGCAATAGGTCTATAAGAAGCAGAATCCTTAGGATCTTTTCCAGGTTCTAAAATAGGGATAATAATTTGGGATTTCCAAGAGGCTGGAACCTCTCCAGTAACAAAAAAAGAGTTAATTAGGTTCAGGAAATACTGTTTACAATAAGAAGAAGATTTACAGATAAAGGAGTAAGGAATAACATCCACCCCCGGGGCAGAATCCTTAAGATGATCCAGGGCACATGAAAGTTCAGTAAGGGAGAAAAGATCATCAAATCTATCAACAGAAGGTATAGGAGGATCTAGAGAAGGAAGACAGTCAAAGCTAGGGACAAAGGGAGGAGCCAGTTTATTAAAAAAGTCATCTAACCAGGTGCTGGAGTCATTGGACAAAATATTTGTAGATTGGTCGTCACAAGCTCTGCGATAAGCTTTAATTTTTTTCCAAACAAGAGAAGCAGGAGTACGTGGAGATAAAGACTCACAGAAATTGTGCCAACCAGATCTCTTTTTCTTAGCCAACAACCTACAGGTACGAGCTGCTGTTTTCTTAAGATTTAAATAATTGGTCATATTAAGAGAAGCTGCGTAAGAGGTTTCAGCTTCCTTACGCTTTCGGACACTCTTACTTACACTCAGCGTCCCACCAAGGAGGGGAGGGTATTAACTTACGAGCAGAATTCTTTAATGGGATACTTGAATCAGCTGCTCCTAACAAGCATGAAATAAATCTATCATACAGCTCTAAAGAATTTGATGGATTTATTGATATCGTCCAAAAGATCTAGTAAAGGTCCAGATAAGGGGTCATTACAGTGTGAGCCGCATAAAGTGTGTCGGCAATTAAAATGACCTAGCACAATTAGGGGGCCGGGAATAAATGAAAGAATTGAGTTAAACTCACGAAAAATATCAGGATTAGGATGAGGAGTGTAAGCAGATATAAAAGATATATCAAAGGCTTTAATGGCTACAACATGTAGGCCAGGATTGTGCTGAGGAATTGGGATTTGATTAAAGGTGATAGATCTGCTAACCAATAGGGCACAGCCTGCCTAACCATCATCCCTGTCATCCCGAAGACAGGAAAACCCAGGAACCCTAAAAGGGGACCCAGGCTTGAGCCATGTCTCTGATATGGCAAGGACAACTGGATTAAAATGATTCAACAAGTACAGTTCCATTGTAGGACTTTGTGAGCCATTCTTGATTATAAATGACTGTAAAAGTTGTTGAACCAAAGTAACGACATTGTTCGGTAAGCAATCACTAAATTTAGACAGGATATTAATTAAAGAGCAGGTTAGTAGTTCAATTAGATTACCATTAGGGGTTAGTAAGGGTGTAGGATCATTGTTAGAAGTACTGAAGGCACAGACATTGGGTTGGGAAGATTTTGGAGTACTCACAATGGAACTGTGGGCTTGGACATCATAAGACTTTCCTAACTCAGTTTTAGGCCGAGGAGGAAGATTAATAGTTTTTCTGTAGGAGGTTTTAACAGGAGAAGAGAAAGGAGAAGAAGTAGGAGTTGTGAATAAGGTCGCGGATTGCTGAGAGGATTGGACAGGAGGTTGATGGGAAGCCTGAGAAAGTGAGAAGTTTGTGGTAGCATTCGAGTAGGACATTTTTGAATCAAATCAAATCAAAATGTTTATTTGTGTACACAGGTTTGAGTGGGGGAATCTTAGAGAAGCTTCTCGGTAACTAAGGTTTTCCTGCGACATGATAATTTTAATTGATTTTTGTCTAAGGTGCTCAGGACACTTGCTATCAGTGGCTAAATGATTACTACCATGGCATAGCAAACATGTAGCTTCAGAGTCTGGTATATTACAACTATCTCCAATGTGTGGTTGAGCACATCGAAAACAGCGAGGCTTGGACCTGCACTGAGTGCGAATATGCCCAAACCGTAAACAATTCCTACACTGGATAGTGGGGAGATGATAAGTGGAGACAGGGAGAGAGGCACTGTAACAATAAACTTTCTCTGGCAGAACTTGGCCAGAGAATGTTAAGACCACTGTTGAAGATGGAGACCAAGACACACCGTCTTCTCTTTTATTTTTTAAATTAAGCCTCCTAGCCTTTATGACATCGCCACAGTGATTTGGGGTTACTATTCCCGAAACTAGGTCCTCTAGCGACCAATCTGTTGGAATGTCTCTGACTACACCCATACGCGTTACTTGGAATCGTGGTATGACAGCAGAGTAGTCGTTAGCAGATAAGATATCATTACTGACAAAGCTATTGGCGTATTCCGCACTTTTAAATTGAATTGAGATCTTATTTCTACCCGGGGAAGTGATGCCACCTTCACTAATTCCTTTTATGTTATTTTTATGCATAAATTGGGCAAACTTCAAGATTTTTAAGGTATACCCTGTTGTAGGGTCTGACTCTGCCTTCGATACATACATACACCGTGTATGGAGCACTATCACACTGGCTATAACAAATTTTCGAGTCACTATCAAACCCTGGCCGAGTATAGACCGATTGTGTGGAGTCTGATGGGGGACTTATTTTTACCCGACTGCGCCAGAAGGAGGGTTATGTTTTTCAAGTGTATGTATGTATGTATATTTCTTTGGCACGCTCTGTAGCCTAAACGGCTTGATGGATCTTAGCTTGAGAGATGTCGTTGGATTCGTCTTAATTGTGAGAGTGACAATATATAAAAAAAAAAAATATACATAATTAAAAAAAAAAAAAAAAAAAAATATTGTATATCAAAATTATAAAAATCAAAATGGCCGCTTTTTGGAGCCATTTTATGTGACTTCAAAAATTTTTTTTTGCTCAAATCCTATCGAGTGGGGTATCAAAATAAAGGGTTTTATAAATGGTTTACGAAAATATATACAACTTATATGTTTAAATTTAATTTGGAATGAGAAATGCTAAAAAACAACAAAATATTCAACGTTAAAAATGAATTTGACTTTTCAAATATAAACAAGACTTATCAACACGCAGGCGGAGGCTACCTATGAACTATTATGTAATTCATGACCAAAAACATACGTAGCCTCCGACTGCGTGTTGATAAGTCTTGTTTATATCTTTTCTGTTATTTTTACACGCAGTTGGGTTTTTTGTTTTTGTAAATTATTATTTTTTCTTGTACCTAGTCTTAAGCTAATTACGGTATTAGCACGGCGTTTTAATTACCTTTCGCTTGGCTTACATCAAAAGGGGACTCTAAGGATTCAATGTCTGGAGGTTGCTCTCCTCCTCCATCAGGGGGCTCTTCTGCACTCATTTCCCGTAGGAAATGAGTGCTAAACCAACACAAACTAACCTTCTGCCAGTCTAAACCTCCACCGGACAAAACACAACAAGAAATACACAAAACTAAAAACACTTCGGATAATAAGTTTTGAGGTTAAGTTAACACGATGTCACCTGTGTCAAATCCAAACCTCCGAAAATGTTCTTGTAATTTGTAGCTTGTAGCTGTCAGACTTGTGTCTTTTGACAAATAGGGTATAGGATTCACTGGCCACCAAAACAAAACTGCAACAACATGTATGAAAAAATACTTGTAGCTTGTAGTTTCTACGTGAAGTTTTGATAAACGCATCTTTGTAAAAATGTATTAATTTAAATGGAAAATGCTTGTAATACAAGGCTTGTAACTTTTGATAAACAGGGCACTGGGCTATTGAAAATGCCGCTGGCGCAACGGTAACGGAGATAAGCGAAATTGTGGACACGTGGAAAGATTACTGTCATTCACTGTTTACAGACTTGCAGCCTATTTCAAGTGAAACAGAACCCGTGCACCCGTCTGAGCTGGAACCCATTTTACTTAAAGATGAAATACGAGCAGCAATAAAACATCTCAAATGTAATAAAGCCGTAGGTGTAGATGATATACCCATTGAAGCCATAAAAGCTATGGATGAAGTTGGCGTAAATATTCTATATTCCATCTGTTGTAGAATATGGCAGCTCGGAGGCTGGCCCAAGGACTGGTCTAGCTCTGTCTTCATACCGTTGCACAAAAAGGGCTCGACAAAAAAGTGCAACAACTACAGATTAATATCTCTCATCTCACATGCAAGCAAGGTTCTCTTACATATACTTAACAGAAGGTTACAATCATATCTGTCTCGAGAAATTGCACCGGAACAAGCAGGTTTTGTCAAAGGAAGAGGAACTAGAGAGCAAATTCTCATACTGCGGCTAATTGTAGTAAAGTCAAGAGAATTCACCACTCCTCTCTTCATATGCTTCGTAGACTTCCGTAAGGCTTTTGTGCTTTTGACACCGTACAGTGGTGGAAGATGTGGGAAGTTCTTTCTGAAATGGGCGTCAAAAAAACAACGAATAGAGCGTCTTTGTGTCCCACCCAGGTCATTGTTTTTGCACTGCATTCTTTCAGAATGGCCAAATGTGCATCTGCACCGACCTTTTTGTCAAACTTCAAACTTATTACAGTTGATATGTATCAATTGCAAAGAAAGGTTCGACCAAAGACATTTCTATACTAACGTAATAGACCAC
Source organism: Asteroscopus sphinx (assembly GCA_949699075.1). Lineage (NCBI taxonomy): Eukaryota > Metazoa > Arthropoda > Insecta > Lepidoptera > Noctuidae > Asteroscopus > Asteroscopus sphinx. The sequence goes on along the minus strand of OX453030.1, from coordinate 4,002,271 downwards.
TACAGTGTGCGACTGAGATACCGATCTTTACGAAAAAACCTATATGCTAGAAAGAGACATAATAAAATGTCAGTAGAACCGATTTTGAAAATTGTAATCTCCCATAGCGTCCCATCAAAATATAATCTCGTATTATTTTATGATTTATTTCACAATCGTTCTGTATTTTATCCAATTAATATCAATAATCGTATTGGTGTAGTGTTCTGTGTTATACTGCTGTGTAATTTACATTATTAACCTAAAGAAAGAGATGTTTCACAGGTAAGTATCTGCAGGACAATACAACTTTCATAATGCTTATTTTCATAGAAGTTATTCTTTAAATCATTTAGTAATGCATTAATAACATGCAGTAAATACCGTATTTTCTATATAATATGTTATTTTAAATAATTATGTGTTAGATAAAAAAATATTGTGTACGTGAAAATGAAACCGTTTCGCATATGGATTGCTCAAAATATATCGATATGTCGATAGTTTCAATTATATATTTTTTGTACTACCTAGCACCATACATGTAACAAGTTAGTGTCCCTTACTGCTTTAAAAAAAATACAATCGAATTGAGAACCTCCTCCTTTTTTTGAAGTCGGTTGAAAGTATTGAAAGGTTGATTTAGTCCGGCCGCACATTGGAAGGAAATCACAATGATTCATTCATTGATCACAGAAAAAATCTGACGCACCTTAACCTATACCATGGTTGTACTTTTACGATGTTATAATAGTATGTTGTACGTCTATGGCAAAGAGACGTTTCACAGGTAAGTATCTGCAGGACAATACTACTTTCATAATGCTTATTTTACATTTATACAGTTAATTTTAGTACCAGCCCCGCAGACTGACAGAATTTTCCGAATCGTATGTCTGCTTTTGACATATTAAAATGTAAATACGGTGCTATTTTATGACAATGTGCGGCCGGGCTAAAAATGCTGTAAAATATTGACCGGCTAACTTCATAACTTCCAGATTTCCTGTAAATGCTGTTATTAAAGAAAAATGGATGGGCACAAATGTTAAAACGAATAAGCACCGTATCTACTATTCTCCGCCAAATAGTGATGCTTGCATTGCTGTGTTTCGGTCAGAATGGTACGGGTGCCGGTGTAATTACAATCACATGAGACTTTCCATCTTCATGTTGTTTGGCGAACCGACTTGCGGTACCATTTAGGTAACAGCCTAGATGGTATTGCAGTTGTTATTGGCAAAGGTAACCGCTTAACATATGGTGGGCCTTTAGTTCGTTTCGCCATCCTATACAATAAAATAAAATATAAAAAAAGCTGAAAGCCTCGAAAAAATTACAGGGTTTGCAGTAGATATTTTAAGGATAACTGTATCGTTTAATGAAATCACCAACGATCCATACCTACGGTTTGATTTGTTGCTAATTAAGTTTGTTTTCATGTTGCATGTTTACGTAAGGGTAAGATAATATACATATGTATGAGCGCATCTCGCCGTTAAACTTGATAGTTTGGTGAGTTTTCTAGTAAATTAAAGCTAAAGAACATGTACCTGTGATTGAATAAATAAAATAAATAAAAACTCATCATAACGAACAACATTTACTATGGGAGCAACCACAGAGTACATTATTATAACTGGAGCAACCCTGAAATCGCGAAAAAAATCTGCTGTTTACTACATTTTGTCGATTCGTGTGAACACTAATGTAGGGAATAGCTGTTTTTTATTAGATTTCAGGGTTGACCTCGTAGTAAAAGTTGTTCGATAGCACTCAATAAATAAGCTCTTCAAATATGACCACACACGTATATCGGGAGATCATCAGTATTAACGGCGCGCGAACTGGGCTCTTTGGTCATCATTGCTAGAAACCACTGGTCTTGCTGTTCTCATGGAATACAAATTCCCATGAAACTTCATTGAGCATCTTAATCATGGAAGGGACTAGGTTGCTATCCGCGGCTCTAAGTTTGATCAGATAGGTCCTTTTTACTAAAACAAATCTCATAGATACAAAAAATACAACAAAAAAGTTTTATACACTTATTTTTCATGTTATATGATGGCGAAACGAGCTAAAGACCCACCTAATGTTAAGCGGTTACCTTTGCCCATAACGACTGAAATACCAACTAGTCTATTACCTGAATGGTACTGCAAGTCGGTTCGCCAAACTGAGACATGAAGACGGAAAGTCTCATGTGATCATTCAATTTGTGCATTAAAAGAGCCTCCACGAGTGACGATATTTAATTGATCGTCCGGCGCACTCTGGGCAGTCAGCCCCGCTATCAACCTGCTGACTGGCTAATCTTCCCCCACGACATGAGCTATTATTATTATGTAGCTCATGTCGACACGAAGAAGAAGAAGATTCAATTTGTAAAAATATACCATATTTAGAAAATGGGTTCTTGCAAATGCTAGATTGTCAAGTATGCGAATGCTAAGAGATAGATTCTTAGCCGGTTGCAAATTTAGCCTGCCGCTGAGAAAACTCTTTCTTGAGCTGACGCAGACTTGATTTTATATGATTCGGTCGTCTGTATCGAATCGAAAATCATGGCCAGGTTCTTGCTCCACCTCCAATTTCATCCTCAGAATTTAGTTGCACGATTCCAAAAACAAAGATCCTATATCTTTGTTTTTGGAATCGTGCAACTAAATTCTCGACATTTAATTCTTTGCCTATTTGAAATAAAAACTAACTAATAACTAGAAATTATCGAAACACTGATGTTTCTAAATCTAAGTCGATAAAATTATAATGTATAAGTCTGATGTGTAACTTAAGTTGACTGGACAAGAAAACTTGTCAAGTTCATAGATATTGTAATTTTTCATCAAAATTCAATAATTTGACCAATTCCGGAATCGTGTATAGGAACTTAGTTCCGGGATTGAAAACCTTTCTATACACCTAATTAAAACTAATATGATTAATTGTAAAATGTTCCGTGTGGTGCCGGACGTAAAGAATTGCACCAGCCTATATCTTCTCATGGGTGTCGTAAAAGGCGACTAAGGGATTCACCAGAGGATGGGCAGCAGCGTTCTCTTAGTATTTAACCAACCAACTGCGATCGCCAACCCGCCTGCCAAGCGTGGCGATTATGGCATATCCCCCCAATATATGCTTGGGGGAGGCCTGTGTCCAGCAGTGGACTACTTACGGCTGAAATGATGATTAATTGATTTTTTTATTTCTTACTTATGTATTCCTTACCTTCGTGACATTAATAATGTAATTATAATATAGCCCTTAATTGCGTAACTCAATCTTTTAAAACAAATAAAATTATGTCTCGAATATCTGTAATTTTAAAACAATAGTTACTTAATAGCTTAGCAGTTTTAAAATACTACCACTCCTTAAAAGTAAGGCTGGTTGAACTATATCGATAATGCGGAAACGTCCATGTCACATCACTAAAAATCACCCCTACACGTGTCAATTTCGCACATAAACTCATTTTGCTTTCGGTGACGTGATAATGAGGTGACAGTGTCTCTATTACGTCAGTATAATACCTTTATGGGTTCGACACATTCTTTCTCTATTAGATCAAAACGAAAAATCGAAAGGATATCAAACAAAAAATAATTAAAATTAAAATTGTGAACGCGTTCAAGGGCTGAAAATCGTGAAATGAACTACTGAACTACAGACTGATTTCGGTTTGCCAGAATTCACCTTTTTTTAGATCATAAAATCTAATGTTTCTGTTAAGTCTTGTGCTCTGAAGGACACGCAGATATAAGAGTTTCTGAATTCCCTAACGTAGAAATGTGCATTTTAAAACGGATTAAGCAAACCCTCGATAAAAACTATTAACCACCTATATGTAGATTAGTATTAGCTATTTAATTACCTCCGTAAGTGACAAAAACCGCCTCTGCACCTCTATAAGTGAGAAACTTGGTTAAGTGAAAAACCTCCATGAGCGAGAAAAAGGTTCCAGTCCCTTGAACTCTCGCTCATCCAGGTTTGACTGTAATAGGTTTTGCTTGTATTGCTTTTGTTACAATCGATGTGCGTTTGACTGTACACCAAACTTAAATTTTAAGAACACTAGGGGTGCAGGGTCAAACTGAGCGTACAGTGCCACCAATTTATCTATAAACTAAAGGGGGGAGGGTTGCTTTGCTGTTGCCAATCAATTGATAAGTGAAGGGATAAAGTGCGGTACAAGCACCGCAAATCGTGCCGCAAAAAATTTCGTAGTGATTGCCGCTCTACATACAACAACAACAGCAACAGCCTAGATGGTATTGCAGTTGTTATGGGCAAAGGTAACCACTTAACATCAGGTGGGCCTATAGCTCGTTTCGCCATCCTATACCTACTATAAAAAAAAACTTGTTATTGAAATAAATGGCGGTCGTTGTACTCATCAGTATGAACAACTTTTACTATAGGACCAACCCTGAAATCGCGAAAAAAATATAAGATGTTGTGTTGAACACAAATGTAGGGAACATGTAGGGACATGTAGACTGATATTTTTATGCGATTTCAGCGTTGGTCCCATAGTAAAAGTTGTTCATACTGATGAGTACAATGACCCCTTAAGAGGTTTTCAGTTATTTCAATAACACGTTGTTTATGTAGTGATAATAACTCAATGAATGCGATAGCCATTTTCTCGGCTTTGAAAAAGTGTTCAATATGCCCAGGGGCTGGCCATGTCTGTCGAAGGACCTATGGCCGCTGGAGCAGACGAGTCCTTGAGTGGAGACCGCGAATCGGCAAACGCAGTGTAGGGCGCTCCCCAGCCAGGTGGACCGACGACCTGAAGAACCTGGCTGGGGGGACTGGATGCGGAAGGCAGATGACCGAGTGTTGTGGCGCAATTTGGGACAGGCCTATGTCCAGCAGTGGACTGCGATAGGCTGGGTTGATGATGATGATGATAACACCACCGGGCTGAGTACAAATCTTCTCGACAACGAGAGACTGAAAACTGAAAATTCATAAGGATACTCACATCCGTGCTTCATCCGCAGATGTGTGAAGCAAGCTTTCTTGCTGACGTAGATATTGTCGCAGAAGTGACAATGATACTTCCTGCTTTCTGAATCCGATTTGACGCCATGACATCTGGGGAAGTATTTTTACGGCCGAAGTTACTAATAGATTTGGATCGATATTCTTTTTGCAGTCGGTTATAGGTACTCTCTTTAAAGTTTATTTTATTTTTATAATGTCCTCCCGGCCTCTAAATCTTTTATTTATATTTTTTTTTTGAAATTCGTCCGGGAGGATATATTATAAAAATTTAATAAACCTTAAAGAGTAAAACCGACTTCAAAAATAATAAAATAATTTGTGTGAAATAGGATTTTTTTAGGAAGTAGGTGTGCTTTTGATTCGGTTGCATTTAAGAAAAAAATTACACCGACTTCCTAAACTGTTTCACACAAAATATTATTCTTTTTGAAGTCGGTTTTTTATTTTTTGTAAGTTTATTTTATTTTTCTATTTTCAGTGGCATTAATAATAGAAAGACAAGCTATTGCTGCAATCTCGGATGATTTGCTGTGATCTATTGAAGAGTTCCCTTCTTTATGTCAGAAGATCTTCACCAAAAGATACTTTTTGAATGCAAATGCTTGATTTGTTGATGAAAATACCAAAATCGCTATATGCCCATAATATTCGAGGAGTTCCCTCAATTCCACATAGATCCCATTGTCAAAACTAGATTTTGATAAAAATAGGACCAATTTAGAAGTACGGTTGACCGCACGTCGGTAGTAACACTTTGACATTAGCAGCATCCTTATTTCGTAAGCAGTAAGGGTGGTTTTCGAATTGAAGTGTTACCACTGTCACAGATAATATAATACATACTCCACTGTCATGCAGTCGACTGTAACTATTACCTATATCATTTCAAATAAAATAAAACCAAATCGGTTGATGACGGAGTTCTAAGGTAACAAATAAAATAAAGAAACAATCGAATTGAGAACATCCTCCTTTTTTTAAGTCGGTTAGAAGTTACACAGAAACATGTAAGTATAAAAAATTCTGACCTATTATGATGATCAGCGGGGTCTCGTAAGGCGACTCCGCAAAGGGAACACTCTCTTAGAGGAAGGCCCGTTCTGGGCTCCAACTCGTGGACAGTTCTGATATGATCATGGACATCCTCTACTGTAGGGAGTTGGAGGTCACAGTATATGCAAGTGGTCTCGTCTAGGGCTTGGATGGCGTGTTCGTCGTCCAATTCTTCTGGAAGAAAGCAGGTGTTAGGGGAGCACTACGTTTCTCCGAAATACGATCCACCGAAACACGTTTTACCTACAACTATTCGTCGAACGTATCATTCGCTGACGCAAGGACGCAACACTAAAGCACATTTTGACGACGTCTGTGGTCTAGTCAGTCTAGTGGTTCGAGTGTCGGACTGCTGATGACGAGGTCGTGGGTTCGGTTCCCAGTGTTCCCACAGGACACAAATATTTGTGTGATGAACATATGTGTTTGTATTGGTCTGGGTGTTTCTTATGTATTATAAGTATGCATTTACAAAAAAAAATTATATATGTATTATATCCATTGTCTAGTACCCATAGTACAAGCTCTGTTAAGTTTGGGAGTAGATGGTGCTGTGTAAAAATGTCCCAAAAATATTTATTTTACAACACTTGGTCGAAAGTACATTTGACCGACGCGTGTTTCCCCGAAAAATTGTTCGTCGAAATACGATTTACCGATGGCTTCTTTTACCGACGCACCTTTGGCTGAAGGCTCGTTTGTTCGAATTATGGTTAAAGATACATCTAGGTATAAAATCCGTCTTTTTATAATTTTGTCGACAGGTAACAGTAATAAATTTTCATTGATTTTGAATATCCAAACTCCCTGTAGTTATTCCATCTTCTGAACAAGCCGAATGGTATCTTTTTCCAATATGATAAAATTATAAAAAGACGGATTGGCTACTTTAGATATTCCCAAACCACCATTAGAACAAACGAGTCTTCGGTCAAAGGTGCGTCGGTAAATGAAGCCATCGGTAAATCGTGTTTCGACGAACAATTTTTCGGAGAAACACGCGTCGGTCAAATGTACTTTCGACCAAGTGTTGTAGGTATGTTTTACAATACCTAGCATTTTATTATTATTGTTTTTGTTTTGATATGACTAACTGTAAATCACAGACTATAATGTAGAACAAAAAACCGATGATTACCGTTATATATAACCACAGATCATGTATTGTTTATGTCCAGTGTTGTCGATTGTTAATTTAACTGTAACTATGTAACTATACTAATCTGTCATGAAATTGTAAAGTATGATGTATAAGTTTTGTAGTGTGTGCGTCAAATGGAGCACAAGAATAAAACCTTCTTTTTTTATATGGGAATCATACGTTCGACGAATAGCTGCAGGTAAAACGTGATTCGGTGGTCGGTGGATCGTATTTCGGGGAAACGTACCTAGTGCTCCCGTTATGGTGTGGTACCCAAGTAGCACAAAAACTATTTAAAGGTAAAAGTAACATCTTCACGCTATCTCTTTTGGCATGGGCATCCCCGACAGTAACTTCTTTCATGTTCACATATTTCATATTTTGGTCATTTTATTGTTAATCATTTCTTAGGTTTTAGCGAAAACACACACATACACACACACACAAACACACACACACACACACACATAACAATAAACCAAGTTTAACCAGATTACATCGCGTATATTATTTCATTTGGTTTTCCTGAGGTTTCGAAAGCTTTGCAGCGTTCGTGGTCTCGGGAAGACTGAGGGACTTTACTCATGGCACGACGCGACGCAGAATTGCATCGATTGCCGTTATCGGTCAGATATCGCAACAACATGTTTTCGAAGAAAATGTATTGAAAATCGCAAATGTCTTCAGACAAGATCGCATGGATTGACGATATCGCTCACAGATCTGTTCGATATCGAATTGCATACTGTATGTTCTAATGACCTGCGATCCTATTTCAAATAAATGTAAGGGGCGTGCGAGCGCTGGCACTTGTTTCGACTGGCACGCGATTCTCTGTTCGGGGTATCTATGAGCGACTTCTGTTGCGCAACTAGTAATCTCTTGGAAATATTAAACTTTTGATATCAATTAGAACGCACGTACAACTCTAGCCGACAATCGATGCGATATCGCTCGCATCGCGTCGCGTCATGAGTAAAGTCCCTAAGATGACAAGCGTCTACAGATATTTCTAAAAAATACTTTAATCTACCGTACAATTTTTAATTAATTAAAATCGTTTCGATACACGCAGCAAACATGTTAGCATTTGATTGTTGTGCTGTCATTGTCCTCTGCCTAATAAAAGTTTTCTTTCTTTCTTTCTTCACGTCTTACAAAAGAAGTTGTTTTTGTTTATGAGATGTAGATCTGCTCTTGACCGCAATCTAGACAGCTTTGTCAAGATGTGGTCGACGATCGAGCGAGCAAACCTATTAGGTGCCGATTCACGTTGTAAGTGCCCGGAAATACGGTTGCCGCCGGCAGTGAATTCCAAAACTTGGCTGTGCGCATTATGAAAGAGTTCTCAAAGCGCTTGGTCTTGGTCCTAATAGAAGGGATGTCTAACAAATGTGGATGATATCCTGCAGTGAGTCGTGTAGTCCGATGAAAGAAAGGAGATGGCGGAATAAGCTCATGGAGCTGTTGCGCACACTCTCCAAATGCCTGGCTAATGGCATCGGCAAAGTATTAAATCTGTTCTATAAACTTTCTCAATACCTATGTCGTATATACAACATGCGGACGTCTTTGGTAAGACTTGCAGATGTATATGTTCAAAGGGTTTTGTGCGTTACTTGGGTAGGTATTATAACGGGTGAAAAAGGCCCACCACGAAGCCAAAAGCCACGGAATGGTACGGAACTGTTTCTTACCATCCAGGTAATCTTCCTCACCATCGGAACCTGATTTCTTGAGGATCTTCTTGGGATCATCGGGAGTGATGCATTCAGCTTCTTCTAGGATTGACTCGTCCAAATACTCTTCGTCTGAAAACATATACTTAAGTAAGTAAAAAAAAACAGGAATTGAATTAAATAGTTGGAAAAAGGCGACAAACAAACAAAATTACCAGACAAAACAAAGACAAACAAAATTACCTACCTTTGACATTCTGCAGTACCGCTAGACTCCTGCTAGTTTGTTCCTTGAAGCTTGAAGCCTTCTCAAGCTGGTATACGCAGTCCGCACATATGTACTTCAGGTGGTTCGGAAGCTGCGAACAGGAGTAGGCACCATATTGGTGAACTGCTGAACTGGAGTTTTCGTGTAGACTTTTTTATTATATTATTTTATTTTATTACTAGGGTATAGGATGGCGAAACCGCCACTTGGTGTTAAACGGTTACCTTTGCCCATAACAGCTGCAATATCACCTAGGCTGTTGCCTAACGGCCAAAATTAATATAAGTACTATTTATCCACGATTTGCCCTATTAGAGATAGAAAATTGTCATAATTTAAATAAAGCTTACGTCAAATTTCTATCTCTATTACAGCAAATCCGCGCTCGCTCGACACACACACATAGCCGCGAGCAATTTTACGAGCACACATGCTTAAGTGTCGCTTTTTGTCATTAGTATATATTCTAAGACCGCGGCGCGAGAGCGGGCGGTCTACTCGTGTTTGACGATAGTAACATTCATCGCACAATTTTCTAGTCCGATCAACTAAATATTTATATTTAAATATAAATAAATAAATATTTTTGGGACATTTTTACACAGCACCATCTAGTCCCAAACTAAGCAGAGCTTGTACTAATACTTATATACTTTTTTTGTAAAGACATATTTATACTACATAAGAAACACCCAGACCAACACAAACACTTATGTTCATCACACAAGTATTTGTGTCCTGTGGGAATCGAGCCCACGACCTCGTGATCAGCAGTCCGACACACGTACCACTAGACCACAGACGTCGTCAAATTGTTAATTTTCGTCTCAATTAGAATAATAAACTGTGCTACCATAATGAACTCGAATCGTCGAACTATCGTTTCGGTATCGCAGACGATGTCGTGTTTTAACGTTTGTCATTGTGTTCCTGTGCCGACGGGGTCAATCGTATACGACTATGAACTGTAGGCTATCTTAATTGTGCCTTTTTTATGTACCTATCTTTACTGTACACGTATCAATCGCAACGAAAGTTCGTACCTACCTACATCGTTTGTTGTCCTTCGAACGGGAGTAGACCCCCAGCTGTCTTGAATTCAGCGTCATATAATATAGCACAAATGCCGTCTTGCGTTATTAAAACGAGTAAAAGAGAGATTATAGGAAGCCCACGAAAGTATATTTTATTTATAGTTATTTGCCGGCTACTATACCTACCTATTACATTATAATATGTAAAAAAAAACAACAACTCTAAATTATTGTTATGAATAGATAAATAAAAGATAGTAGAGCTGGGGAAGAATTTCGTGAATAGTGGCCCGTCAATTTTAAATTCAAAAATAATCGAATATATTATTATCTTATTATGATGTTATTTGATTAAGAATGTTATATATTTTGCGTATGCTCTGATCTATGAATTAAAATTAGCTTCATTTTACTGTTATAAAAAATCACATGCAAAATTTGAATTAGGTACCTAACTATACATCCTACGAACCTACGAACTACAGTACGGTATTTTATTACTAGTGCTACTAGGTAAAAATCTACGAGTTTCTAATAATGTTTTGTATGAAGAAGGTTTAAAATAAAATGTTTTTGTACTTTTTAAATTAAATCTATTTACGATACTAAGAAAAAAGCTTAAATATATAACCTTTAAATCAAAACAGGTTTCAAACAATTTCGCATAAGTTTCCGTGTTTTCAGCGTACAAAGCAAATAGGTCACATAAATCGTTGGTGTTCATGCAACTGATGCAACCTACAAACTCATCGTCTTCCATTTTATTTGGTATATTTTTATTTTATTCACAAACTAAGGAGGCCGGCCATGTTATAAAATTCGCAAAATTTGAATGAAAATGAACCAAGTCAACCAAGGAAATGAATACAAAAAGAAGCAAACAATTGAATATCGCGGGTTTTTGTTTTTAGTGACGCTGCTCTTGAAATATGTTACTCAATCGATCGATTCAGATCGATTCTATTTTATAACGTCAAGAGAGAGAGAGAGAGAGAGAGTTGGAATCGCCAGTGCGGTTTTTTCCCGCCCGCAGTTGTGTTTCATCGTGCAATAAACATGCTTGAACACGCTAAAATTTCTGTTCATATCCTACCAAAAAGTAAGTAAGTATTTTTAAAGTTCAATATTTGTATATGATTAGTGGCACGCCCCAATTTTTTACACTCGCTCTAAAATAGTTTACCAAAATAATTTGAGGTCTTACCATGAACTATGAAAGGTTTCACATGGTTAACCACGAAGCTGTGTGAAATTAAAAAATGTAAAAGAACATTCATTCATTTAAAAAATCTCGATTGTAACCGGAAGTCAATCGGTGGTAGAGTCCATCACTAGTAACTTCTGCGTTTCAGTGTGGAGTTTTAGCACATTTCTAGCATGGAAGTGAGATAGCATATAGAAATATCTATCAGCCCGAAAGGGATGGCACTAGCAAGTTGCAAAAAACAAAATATTATTGGCAGATTGACAGTATCATGAAATCTTATTGTATTGCTGCCAACGTTTACCACTTTTCTTTACCCTCAGCTCTGGTACCTACCATGTATATTTTAGTGTCAAAATCAATACGATTTTATTATTAAAAATGTCTTTAAAATCATAAGTGAAAGAAAACAAACATGGAAAATAATTCATGCCTAAATCCCGGAGCCAAAGTTAAATTTTATTATTCTGTGGTCACTCGCATATCCAGATTACATCAACTTTATTTAACACATACCTAGGTACATACTTGCTTAAAAGTGATTCAATATAGCTATGAACCATAACAACAATAAATGAACAAACTAATGATTAGATTAATTATTATAAACAGACCAGTCAGCCTCTAGATGCCGGTTAGCCGGACACCCCTGGTCACCACGCATATGCTGTACCACTGCATATCATACGCCCCGTCGCCAATCAGGACGTCAGTCCGTCAGCAAGCGGCACCAATTATACGGAATAATACCACGGAACTTTAGAGCCGACCAATCACAACGCGCCGTGCACCCCCCGGTCCCCGCCAACATTTTACGACTGTGTTCCCATGCAAAACTTTGTTTATGCAACGTCTTGAGGCTTACTGGTCTGTGTATTATATAATCGCCCATCGCTACCCTCAAAGCAAGTAAGTAATTTTAGAGTTTTACTCTAGCAACACCAGTCAGCTGGTCATAAAACGTAACAAAACAAACGTCAGTTTTATTATGACAACGAAGTATGTTTATAAATTTATTCAGACATAAATAATCATTTGGTCTTCACACTCTTCACGCGATAACTGGAAATACAAGCAATAAATGTTATCTTTCTTAGTCGCATCATCAGTTGTGTGTACAGTGATACCAGTGTTTAGATTCCTTTCGTAATCTGTAAAGTTATTAGTTGGAGAAAGTCCGTGGTGCGAAAACCTGCCTCTGGACTACAAAAAATAACTATGTCGTGCGCGTTCATTGACCTAAGATAATGCTAGTGAATAAATAACGCGTTTTAAATAAAGTTATACCAGGCTGTATGATAGAAGACCTAAAAAATGAAATTGAAGATTGACAAAGGGCTCCTGCCTATAAAGGCTCACTTTTTCTTTTTTTTCGCGGGTAAGTACTTTTTTAAAAGAGCCTCCATGAGTGACGATATTTAATTGATCGTCCGGCGCACCCTGGGCAGTCAGCCCCGCTACCAACCTGCTGACTGGCTAATCTTTTTCCAACGGCATGAGCTATTATCATGTAGCTCATGTCGACACGATAGAAGAAGAAGAAGAATGCAATATGTCTATAAAAAAATTACTAGCTTTTTTTATCCCTGGCTTGGATCCATGGTTCTTTATCTCTCAGGAACTGTGCATTTTTCTGAGTTAAAAAGTAGCTTATGTATTATCTCTATAATCTCTTAGCAAAAAATCACGTTGATCCAGTATTCTGAACAGGATTGGCAAAAAAATACATTTTTTTTAAAGAACAAAAAAAAACATGATTTAAATCTGTTTATCCCAAGTGTAATAATAATAGGGTAATTGAGTTGTGTTTTATTTAAACATTATTTTAAATACTTTTAGTGTAGGTAGTATTACAAAGGTAGGTACTCATTCCCAGGAAAATTAAGAGAATCCCGGTATCCCGGGAATATTCAGATTTCAGGATATTAGAAGTTAAAATCTATTAAATTTCATTAACACCTCCTAATGGTGCAATGCACACAGAAAAGACATGGCAAGGTTGTGATTGATTTTTGTATCCAAGAAGTTTTTGCCTTTTATAATTGGATAGTGATAATTTTGTTATAAATGTAGTTACTATGATTTCTAAAATAAAGCTTCTATAGCATTGTGGGGCGCTCGGCCGTCGGGGAGTAGACTGCAACTTTTGATTTGCATAACATAACATAACATCACGCCCGTATTTCCACGAAGAGGTAGGCAGAGGTGTATAGTACACCCACATTTCGCCAGTTATGTTATAGTCCCATGTAATAGGGGGCGAGCCTATTGCCATTAACCGGGCACAAATCCAGACTCCGGGCTGCTACTGAGAATTTCCTAAAGAAAAAACCCAATAACACTTTGCCCGACCCGGGAATCGAACCCAGGACCCATCAGCACTTGCGCTTGTGACCACTAGACCAATGAGGCAGATTTGATTTATATTAATCCTATCTTATTAATATTATAAACATAAAAGTATGAATGTTTGATTGTTTGTCCTTAAATCATGCTGAAATGGCTGAACGGCTTTAGATGAAACGCACACATACCATAACCCAGATTAACATATTATAATTATTTATCCCGGGACAATAAGCAGTTCCCGAGGGATGAACAATAATATCCTTCTGTGATAAACTGTATTATATGAATAAGAATAATTTATTTCGCCAAAATTACGGGTCCAGACAGATGGAAAAAGAGTCACAGTAAGTTTCCACATATTTTGCCACAAGTGGCACGCAAAAAATTAATATCAATAATAATTAAAATCAGATTAACATAACATGACGCCTGTATTTCCCCGAAGGGGTAGGCAGAGGTGTAATAGTACACCCACATTTCGCCAGTTATGTTATAGTCCCATGTAATAGGCGGCGAGCCTATTGCCATTGACCGGGCACAAATCCAGACTCCGGGCTGCTACTGAGAATGTCCTAATGAATAAACCCAATAACACTTTGCCCGACCCGGGAATTGAACCCAGGGGGTCTACTCCCGTTTGACGATATTCGTTAAATCGTACGATTTATCGCACAATTTGCTACTCCGGTCAACCAACGTTCCCTTATCGCATGCGATGAACGTGTTTTGACGTTTGTTTTTCTCATCTCCGGTAAATTGTATATGACTATGAACCGTAGTCTATCTTAATTGTGCCTTTTTTATGTTCCTACCTTTATTATGTAAGTATCAGTCGGAACGAAAGTTCGTACTTCGTTTGTCGTTCGTAAAACGCGAGTAGACCTACAGCACCCCACGCTCAGCAGTCGCGCTTGCAACCACTAGACCAACGAGGCAGTAAAATCAGATTAGTTTGGCATAAAAGAGTATAGAAGGCGCCACTAGTCATACACTAATTCTGGTCAGTCCTCATCGTTTAAATTTAACTGATATATTTTAAAAACACAAAGCAACGGGTTCCGGCGGTTGTTCCGTGTGGTGCCGGACGTAGAGAATTGCACCACCCTCTCTCTTCTCATGGGTGTCGTAAAAGGCGACTAAGGGATTCACCAGAGGATTGGCAGCAGCATTCTCTGAGTATTTAAACAACCACCTGCGATTGCCAACCCGCCTGCCAAGTGTGGTGATTATGGCATATTCCCCCCCATTGGGGGAGGCATTTGTCCAGCAGTTGATGTCTTTCGCTTGAAATGATGATGATGATAAAAGCAACGGGCATAGACTAGTATATAATAAGGCAAGGATTTATATTGTTTCATTGAATTTATCTTTAAAAATATTTGATAAGTTGTCTTGCATAAATTCTGTTGTTTTTATCAAAATACAATCATGATTGTTGTTAGGCAATAATGTATAGTTCAAAGTTTCAGACCACAGAAATCGAAATAATAAGAT
This sequence comes from Asteroscopus sphinx, assembly GCA_949699075.1. NCBI lineage: Eukaryota > Metazoa > Arthropoda > Insecta > Lepidoptera > Noctuidae > Asteroscopus > Asteroscopus sphinx. The sequence goes on along the minus strand of OX453030.1, from coordinate 3,987,054 downwards.
AATAGAAGTGATAAAGACATGGGATATTTTTTTCTTTTAAAAACCAGTGTCAGGCTTTCAAAGCAAAATACCCGGCTATATTTATTTAATAAAATAAATATTTTTCAGACGTACACACACACACACCACCATCACACACATCACAGCACCATCTAGTCCCAAACTAAGCAGAGCTTGTACTATGGGTACTTGACAATGGATATAATACTTATATACTTTTTATTTGTAAATACATACTACGACCTCATGATTAGCAGTCCGACACTCGAGCCGCTGCTAGACCACAGACGTAAATATGAATATTTATCTGGCTTTTCTATTTTTGAGCCTGGCAACCCTATATCTATGGCATTGTTAAGAATTGTGTTTGTATAATCAGCCTGGTGCCGTATGGTGTGGGACGTAAAGAATTGCACCACCCTATATCTTCTCATGGGTGTCGTAAAAGGCGACTAATGGATTCACCAGAGGAAGGGCAGCAGCGTTCTCTGTGTATTTAACCAACCAACTGCGATCGCCAACCCGCCTGCCAAGCGTGGCTATTGTGGCATATATACTGCTGGACATTATGGCCTCATTGTCATTGTGGCCTCTGCCCAATGTCCAGCAGTGGACCTCATTCGGCTGAAATGAATGATGATGATGAATCAGCCTCAAGCAAACCTTGGTTCTGACCTTTAGAATCCACAGTATTGTCAACAACCTCTTCAGTAAATTACCATTTCCTCCTACTATTGAACTAACACCGCTCCTTCGCCCGCATATAATTATGTGCCACTGAACATTGACTAGGGGCCATTCATAAATTACGTGACACTTTAAGGGGGGGGGGGGGGGGTCAACAAAGTGTGACAAGGGGGTCGGACGTGTCAAGCTTCGTGACGTCACATGTAATAAATATGTATTATAGTATAGTTTAACCGGATTCAGCCAAATCCTCAGACCGGTGAAGTGTCACATTCCCTTACAAGATGCAGGGGTCTACAAGATTGATTGTGATTGTGGGTTATCATACATAGGGCAAACAAAGCGTAGTATAGCCACTAGAATTAAAGAACATATAGCTGACGTCAAGAACAGACGCTCCACAAAGTCTGCAGTGTGTGAACATGCCCTAGACAAACCCAATTATTTTCTTCGATTTGATAAACCACAAGTTCTGGCGAAGGAAAACCGATATGTACCTAGAATGCTCCGTGAGTATAGACACATTAGTTCTCATGGCAGTCCATGGTATACGAAGTAGTCTTCGCCAACACCACATCTCGAAAGCATCAATCTTGCTGCTATCGCGACTTTTAATGGACCTAAAAATGTATCTAAAGTATTAAAACTCTAACGAAAAATATTAACAACTCTAGCAATATTATTATAAGGTTTAAATGTGTTTGTATCACTTTGGAAGTGCTGTTTTAATTAAGGTTTTTAAACTTTCGCGAATTTCACTCATATTGAACTATATTTACGGGATTTGCGCACAATTAAAGCAAAACAAAACGAAAAAAATCACTAACCTCGACGTTTCGGCCAAGTTACATTGGCCGTGGTCACGAGCAGATTCCGTCTGTAGGTCTGTGGTCTGTTTTAATTTAATAATTACTAAATTCAAAATTGCAAAATATGAAAATCCGAAAACGGCAGAATATGATGGCTCTAATTTTTTTTGTAACAACTATATTGTACCATATTCTGATAAATAAATGATCTATCTATCTATGTGGCGATGCATCAAGGGCGACGGCACACGCAAATGTGACCACCTGTGGCAAGGACGGGGGTAGGGGAGCCCGAAAATCACAAAATTAGTGTAACGTAATTTATGGATGGCCCCTTACTAGGTACTACTAGCTTTAATTAAAGGGGCTCGTGGCTAAATAACAACTGGATTGTATGATCTGCGAGGTTAAGCTGCTCTTGCAGCGGTTGATTCTTGGATGGGTGACCGTTTGTTAAACATCGAGACTCCTCCCGAGACCAAAATCAAACAACGACAAAAAAGAAAACCGGCCAAGAGCATGTCGGGCCATGCTCAGTATTATAGGGTTCCTTAAGTAGGTCTAATTACAAACGAATCAAATCGAATATTAATCATTGCTATTTTAGTTTTTGCAAACAGCGCCACCTAGCGCTAAATTTATGAAGCTAAATTTAAGAAGTGTGTTTCTTTTTGTGATTTTTTTAAATAGAAAGTAACTAAAGGAGCATTATTTGCTATGATAATTTTTCTCTAAGGTCAATGACCTATGAACTAGGACGTCTTAAGTATTTTTCAGTTTACTCACTATAACTCAAAAATTTATAATCACATTATACTCGAAATAATTTTAAAAGAGAGTTTTTATAAAGGTCTATCAATGTTGAAGACTATAAATTTCTACGTTGCATTGTTTAGAAATGGCAGGGGGGGGACACATTGCAAGCCACTTTGGCGAACTGTATTTCGCAGATTGTATACCTGATAAAAAAGTTGTGTATGAAACATTACCTTCATTTTAGTAGACCTATTCAACGATACCCCACACGAGGGGGTGCAGCGAAAAAAATATTTTCATCCCCATTTCACATGTATGGGCGCCACCCCTAAAATACGTAATCAAGATTTTTTTATTCTTTTAAAATTGAGATCTATATCTATTCGATTTTTTGTCAAAATTTCATTTACGTTACTTGTTTATAACTTGTTTATAACTGTAGAAGTTATTAAGCGGTAAAGGATTAGGACAGACGGACAGACGGACGGACATGACGAAACTATAAGGGTTCCTTGTAGGACCGTAGGTTCCGTAGAACCCTAAAAAACGAAGGAATATACTAGTTAGCCAATTAGCGCATCCACGGAATAACCGTCAGTGCATAACGTTTATATCAACCAATCAGCGCTCATAACGTGAGCGTTTTTTCGCGACCCCGTATTATTTTTTCTATGTTCGCGTTCGTGACTTACAATTTACCATTTAAACCATTTATTTTGCCACACATACACAAAATATACATATTACATGCAAAGGTCACAGATAAGCTGGGTTTTTGCAATGATCCTGAAAATTGCTCAGAAGATTGCGATTTTTTTTCTTATATTCTAATTATCCGGTCCTTTGCCATCGTCCTGGGATTTTCGCAAAGAATTATCCGATACTTTGCAATCGTCCTGGGATTTTCGCAAAGATACGATTTTTTCGATGATCCTACGACATAATGTATCTATTTGTACCGTGTATGACCCCTGTTTTGTTTGTTCATGACCCTAAATTCAAGGCCTCTGGTTTGACAGTGATATCCTTTCGTAATACTATAATAGGTGTCTTGTATATGGGGAGTAGGAAGGGTTCCCTGTGAGTCATAGTTCAACCATTTTTGCAGCTCATCATCATCATAATTATCCTAGCCCGGTATCCCCAATGCTGGGTATAGGCCTCCTTTCGTTTAAAAAACTCTCGATGTCTTTGTAGTTTTCAACAAGCTGAACTGGTTACTTTCGACTGCTCGTTGGTCTAGTGGTTGTAAGCGCGACTGCTGAGCGTAGGGTCTGGGTTTTTTCATTAAGAAATTCTCAGTAGCAGCTCGGAGTCTGGATTTGTGCCCGGTCAATGGCAATAGGCTCGCCCCCTATTACATGGGACTATAACATAACTGGTGAAATGTGGGTATACTATTACACCTCTGCCTACCCCTTCGGGGAAATACAGGCGTGATGTTATATTATGTAACCTGGTTAACTCAATCAAGGAACCTCAAAAAAACTCGTGAATTTTTCAAAGTTTTTTGTTCCTGTTCTATCTTAAAACCGGTAACTATGTACAAACAAGCGTGAAACTTGGTCAGATTGTAGTGCATACTTTATAGTTAAATAACAAATAGTAAAAAAGAACATTTAGGTATGGTAGTGAAAGTTGGGTATGGCAGAAGAAACATGAAAGCAGAATAAATGCAGTAGAAATGAGAGCTTTGAGAAGTATGTGTGGTGTAACTTTGAGAAAGTAAGGAATAACGTGATAAGGGAGCGTTGTGGAGAGATAGAAGATGTAGTGACAAAGATTGAGAAAGGTATGTTAAGATGGTTTGGACAAATAGAGAGGATGGACGAGAGGACATTGACAAAACAAGTATACGAAGCGAGTGTGGATGGAAGAGTTGGAAGGGGACGACCTCGGCGAACGTATCGCGATCAAGTCGCAGACGTTCTCAAAAAATGCCAGGTTAAGAGTTCTCTAAACCGACGAGCATGCATGACGAGGTGTGTCAGGATCGTAGCAGGTGGAAATCCATAGTCTCTGCCTACCCCAATGGGAAACAGGCGTGATAATATGTATGTATGTATGTAAAAAAGAAGGTTAACACTTGAAATGTCCAGTGGTGGGTACCCTTATTGCACGAGTCCGACTCGCATTTTTCTGGTTTTTTATCAACCAAAGCCGTCTCGCTGGTTCAAGCAACAATTTAAGTAGATTTTCACAATTATCTTTGTAGATTATAATTTTCTTATCAATTTCATACATAGAGACTTGTAATAAACCTTATCAGACATAAAATATTATCAAACAATTGTTTAGATCTCAGCTGTAAATATCTTAGTCTGAAATTAACATCTAGAATGTACCATACCCCATATTACAGGGATTAGGCCTGTATTTTTAATAACTCTCATTTGAAAGCGGTTTTAAAGACCATATTTCAAGATTTTTGTAGTAGTAGATCTCCTTTGTGAAAGACTTCGTCCGGGAAGTACTACCACCATACCTACTTCTCCGCCAAATAGTGATGCTTGCATTGCTGTGTTTCGGTCTGAAAGGTACGGGTGCTGTTGAAATTATAATCACATGAGACTTTCCATCTTCATGTCTCAGTTTGGCGAACCGACTTGCGGTACCATTTAGGCAACAGCAGCCTAGTCTCAGTTTGGCGAACCGACTTGCGGTACCATTTAGGCAACAACCTAGGTGGTATTGCAGTTGTTATGGGCAAAGGTAACCGCTTAAAATCAGGTGGGCCTTTACCTCGTTTCGCCATCGTATAATAGTAAAAAAAAGAAACTCAAGCTTTGATCACTGCTTAAGACTAGTTTTGAGTTGAGCTTTAATTTTAGAATACTCCTCAAACATAGATTCATTGATCACAGTTCAGCTGAGTTTAGCTTTAGAAACTTGAACGCTGATTGGCTAATATTACAGAAGGTTCCTCAAGTACAGTTTGAACTTCAATCACCTGATCACTGCTTAAGGATAGAATCGTTACTTATAACATATTAATTCTGGTTGGTCGCGACTAACTTAAGATAAGTCGGATTTTTGCAATGATGCTAAAAAAACCGGTCAAGTGCGAGTCGGACTCGCGCAGCAAGGGTTCCGTACCTCTCAACGACCTGATACCCCATAAAAACTGATTTAATTTACGAGAGTTTATCCAAAGACATCAACGCACAGTGCGCGAAATGTGAATTTTTGCACGTCTTTCTTACGCAGGTACCACCACATATGTCTATGTTTGTCTTATTTTTAGTATTTGTTGCTAAACTACATAATAATACACTATAATCTGACCAAGTTTGACGCTGGTATATACTACCGTTTTGAAGATAGAGCAGGAACAAAAACGTTGAAAAAAATGCATGTTTTTTGAGGTTTCTTGTATGGGGGGGCCTTTGGTTTAAGACTTTTTTTTTTTCTAGTATTTACTATATGATACACCTCATAGCAACACAATTTCTGAGAAAATTTCAACCGGTTACCTGTTACCGTTCAAAAGATACAGCCCTGTGACAGACAGACGGACGGACGGACAGCGTAGCGAGAGTAATAGGATCCCGTTTGGCACCCTTCTGGTACGGGACCCTAACAAGCTGGGATGATAACGAAAAACTTTCATAGATTCAAACTATCCGGTCCTTTGCAATCGTCCTAGGATTTTCGCAAAGATCCGATTTTTACGATTATCCTACGACATAGTAATTCTAAAATAATTGTCTTTTCTAAGTCATCATGATATTCCTTTTTTGTACAAATTCCTAATTACCTGTCTTATTAAATCTTCCGTAATTGCTGTGGGCTTATACTTTAGAACCATCATTTAGCTATTATAACATCGTTAAACTAAGTATTATAATCATTACACTAATAAGAAAATCGTTTTACGTCCTTAATTCTGTTGTCATAACAAACAAAGTAGTTTGGGGGCGTCTCTGCAGTTTGACACGGAATCTTTTAAATACGTCAGTCAATACTGAGAATATAACCATTACGTTTACTGCCGAGCATGCCTGTCTGTTGGCTGTGGGTGAATGGTAATCGGGATTGTGGCTTCAGGCCCTCCCACAGAAACAGATAGCATGGAAACGTGGGCAGGGCCATAGTGTGTAACGAGGCTAAACTCGTTACGCTGCTCACCACCTTATTTGGACTTCCTGGCCACTTTATAAAACTTTACCTATCCAAATTCAAAATTTAAAATTCTTCTATAATTTTCTATTTTTTACTTAAAACAAGAGATCGCAGCCTTGGCCGGGCATGGACGTGTCCGACCATTACAGTATTTTTTTATATTATTTTACTTATCCAGTTCTATATTGTACGCTGAAAGACACTCATGTGTCTGTGACTCTGTCTTATAATCATTATATTATTTTATTAACAAACAGTCAATGTATCAAGTTACCAGTTAGTGAGATACAGTATACCAAAAACGTTCCTGTTGTGTTTTTATTGTTTGTGCCGACCTACCACCTACCTACCTGATTTCCTGAATCCAGCCCGAGCTCGCTGCATGGACATAGCAGCAGCTCAGTCATCTTACAGTCGGAGTTGATTTACCACTCCTCCGGCCCTCCGTACTACTGGCCCTCTGTGCCCTCATACCTCAGAGGAGTTCCATACCTCCATACCACTAGTTCCTGCAGTTCCTGTACCACTAGTTCCTGTTGTTCCTGAGTTCTGTTCCTGTACTTCCTGTTATCCTCCTACTTCCGTGTGTCACCGTGTGCCAAGCCACCGAACCCTCGACCCTGCGAGTCTCCTGCCCGAGCCACCCACACCGGCCACGACGTGACAAGTGTAGGGCATTTCAAAGCCTTTCTTGCCTTTCTCAATATGCCTTATGACTTTTCGGTAAATACTGTAACAAAAACCCGCAAAAATGCCTTATTGTGCTGTTTCTAAATGCATAAACAAAAGCTGTACAAGGACATTTGATTAAAGTTAATTTATAAAAATTAATGACGTCAATATGTAAGGCGTAGTTTGTTCGAAAGTTGCCACGCATGAACCGCTTGTAAAATTGTGATTACAACCATTCTATCTCTATCTATTTCTGTGACATCACACCCCTGAATTTGATACCCCGGCCCTGGGATAAAAAACATCTATGATTCCTTCAAAACAAAAGTAAATATTTTGATTTATGGCGGTTGTGGGACCAGCTCCTATTAAATTTTGGCCATTGTCCTTTATGCACAATAAATAATAAATTTTATTTATTTCCAAAAAACACTGGTACATACAAAGGTTACAATTGACAGCGGTTTTCAAACTAGGCAAGCCTGTATCTTGAGAACCTGGATTGAGCATCACTTACAAAAGAAAACACCATTATAGAGAGAAAAAGACAAACATAAAAGCCTCGAAATAAATAATTAATTAATTAAACTCCAAAACTAAAACTCCTAAGACCACGCAAAGAAATTAAAAACATCCTAAACAAGATAAAGATCACTAACAGGGAAAACAACGCAGAAACTACTACTCATAAACCTAAAGACGACCTTTTGCTAACCTTGATTCAAGTTCGTCAGCAGTACCGAAATCAATCCAGAACTGACTGAGATGAAAGCTGCTGGCATACCTCAACCTAGGAAATCATAGAGCTAGTCTTGAGGTTTTCGTTTTCGCTTGAAAACCGAGAAATGCGGGATCCCGCATACTCCCGCGGTAGTACCTAGTAGTAGAGTTCCTTTGTGAAAGAGCTCGTCTGGGGAAGTAGTACAACCGTACCTACTTCTCCGCCAAACAGTGATGCTTGCATTGCTGTGTTTCGGTCTGAAGGGTACGGGTGTCCGTGAAATTACAATCACATGAGACTTTACATCTTCATGTCTCGGTACCAGCCTAGGTGGTATTGAAGTTGTTATGGGCAAAGATAACCGCTTAACATCAGGTGTTCATCATCTTTTTGCCATCCGATACTATAAAAACCGGCCAAGAGCATGTCGGGCCATGCTCAGTATTATAGGGTTCCTAATTACAAACGTATCAAATCGAATATTAATCATTGCTATTTTTAGTTTTTGCAAACAGCGCCACCTAGCGCTGAATTTGAGAAGCTAAATTTAAGAAATGTGTCATATCAATATAACACAAAGTCACTTTTTGAGTTTTTTTTTAATAGGTAGTAACTAAAGGAGCATTATTTGCTAAGATAATTTTTCTCTGAGGTCAATGACCTATGAACTAGGACGTCTTAAGTATTTTGTAGTTTTCTCACTATAACTCAAAAATGTATAATCACATTATACTCAAAATAATTTTAAAAGATAGTTTTTATAAAGGTCTATCAATGTGGAAGATTATAAGTTTCTACGTTGCATAGCTTAGAAATGGCAGGGGGGGGACACATTGCAAGTCACTTTGGCGGACTATATTTCGCAGATGGTATACCTGATAAAAAAGTTGTGTATGAAACATTACCTTCATTTTAGTAGACCTATTCAATGATACCTCACAAGAGGGGGTGCAGCGAAATAAATGTTTTCATCCCCATTTCACATGTATGGGCGCCACCCCTAAAATACGTATTCAAGAATTTTTTATTCTTTTAAAATTGAGATCTATATCTAGACCATTTTTTACCAAAATTTCATTTACTTATGTTTATAACTGTAGAAGTTATTAAGCTGTAAAGGATTAGGACAGACAGACAGACGGACGGACATGACGAAACATAAGGGTTCCTTGTAGGACTACGGAACCTTAAAAAACCCGCAAATACCGCTGACTAAGAATTCTTAGTCCTGCTGGATACCGGGATTAAAATTATCTTGAGGGATTGCATTCCCTACATACACAAAATTTAATCTCATCAGCGCCTAAAGAAGTAGTTGTATAATAGAACAAGAAAAATAATGGAGTCAATATTATGATGCATTTGGTTCGGTCTCGGCCTCGGTTAGTTCTATTTATATCAAATTATCAATGCAGCTATGAGTTATTCTATTGCACATGTAATAAAGTCGTAACTATCAGTTAGTTTTACGATTGTTTTTACGTAAAGTACGTGGTGATAACAACTATGTCTTCTTTAACTACATAAGGGTACTTAATTGACGAAAACTCAAAATTAAAAAAAAACTATTTTATTTTGTAGAATGAATAAAAATGAAACTTTTTAACAAAAAATTGAACCGACTAAAACAGTAACTGAAAAGCGAAAAATTAAATGAAGCTTTTTAGTCTTAATTACTATTCTCTGAACTAAACTAATGTAAATAACTAATTATGAGTCGGCGCCAAACAAACAAGCAAAGTGCGTGCGAGATGCAAGTGGTCGAGCGGAGAACGCATTTGTGGAAAGTTATTGTTTATCGTTGAATATTTCATGTTGTATTTGATACACACACACACAAAAAACATGAACACATGTATTTGATGTTATTTTGTTTTTATTAGTGGTAAGTAACTTAATGATATTCGTTGATTGTTTGCTTGGCGCCGACTCATAATTAGTTATTTACATTAGTTTAGTTCGGAGAATAGTAATTAAGACTAAAAAGCTTCATTTTATTTTTCGCTTTTCAGTTACTGTTTTCGTCGGTTAATTTTTTTGTTAAAAGGTTTTATTTTAAATTTTTTTGTGGCTAAAATCTAACTCCAAGTCTTCATTATGTTGTAGTGTGTCTAGAACTACATTTATGTGTGCTAAGTTACAACAGAATCGGTTAACAGGTAAGAATTCAGTGGGTGAACAAACACTCATGTTGTTTTCCTGTTTTCCTACCCTTAGGGGTGGATTTTTATTTTCAAATTTAAATGGGACCTACTTCGAGACATACCCTATCCAATAAAAAGAAAATCATAACAATCGGACTACTCTGTAAAAAGTTATGCGTGGTCATACATACGCGTCGAATTGAGAACCTCCTCCTTTTTTTCGTCGGTTAATAACAGTGTCCTTATGGACTGAGGAGCCAACTTTGATATCTAAACGGAGATTTTATCTTTGTTTAATAGCAAATTAGCCGATTTTGTAGACCCAATCCTGGATTTTGTAGCAAAAATCTTAAAAAGTTAAATGACGTTAAAGATGGCTGCTCAATTCAAACTTTTGAATTGAGGATAGTATAATCAAACTCGCCTCGAACAAGACATCAATTTAGTAAATGACTTCAAACAAAGTGCTTCCAATTCTGCTATTACTACATTGTTTTTCCAAACCTGTTTCACAAAGGTTTGGAAAAAAAAATTGACCATTGACCACAAGATACAAGATCATTTATTTGTTCTATACATGAGTATACACACACAGGGCATGCAAGATGGTGAAATTCATTGTACCATTTTGGATAGCTTATAAAATGAGAATGTTATTTCTGTAATTTGTACGCCAAGTGTCATACCTACATTTTTTCGAGTAGTTCTCTGCAATGTATTTATTTATTTATTTATTAATACACACAGTAATATAAAACCCTAGGATTACACAAATACAATCCATGGCAGTGATTTTTGGTTTTAGGGTTACAATACGGATCGCAACTGGCATCTTAGTTAGATTACGAAGTAACCTGTGTTAAAGATACCAGTCCCTATCCCCAATGTGAGTACATAATAATAACAATTACATTTTTAAGTGTACAATGGAAAACAAAATAAAATAAAAATTATACTTAAAGCTAACGAAAAACATTCATATGCGTAGAGTATTTGTGTGTGTGTGTATGTTGAGAGAGTAGTGTGTGTGGAGTGGGGTGTGTGTGTCTGTAATATGGTTGGGTAATGTGCTACACCATTGGAGTAATAAGATTTTCTGTCTCTTGGTAAGTCAGGCTTAGAAGCCACTTATTAATCACTTTTTTATAAGCACGACTAGAGAGATGGTAAATAGGGAGCAGCTTATTCACTTTATTTTACTTTTTTTTTTTTTTTTTTTATGTATGATTTTGTTTTGTAACTTGTGATTTATAACCATTAATTTCTGAGGTTCATTTAGTATAATAGTAATTGCTTATTCATCAGCTTTCATGAAAGTGTCAATCGAGTGCCCAGAGTAGGATAGATTCACAATTAGCATTTTTCCATCCGAAGACGGAAAATATCAAAAAAATCTTAAAACTGCAACGAAACTCAAACATGAACTAAACTCGAAAACAAATGACTGGCGCCCCCTGGTTCACGAGATCATTTTTGTTGCAAATGAGCTCTAGTATAACCCCTTTTCACGGAGTAGGTCGAATTACCAATCACCCTATACTGGGTGTCAGGGAAACGCTCCCGAAACTGAAAGGCTATTATTATATTACGTAAACACAATCGAATACCAATAACCATTAGCCTTATACTCATTGTTTTAGTGATTTGGTATTTTGCAAACCCGCAATGTAAAGCGTACAAAACTCGGGATTAATGCCCTAACCTACCTACCTACGCAACGCTCGCTGCGACACGGACTGCGTATGCGAGCGGATGTCATCCACCCCTAGCGCCAGCTGATATTTTATTTGAATTACATTGCGAAGTTTGAAAAACTTAGTAAATAAATGGGTTTTTTTTTGCAAATCAGTTTTATTTAACTGCCCAAAGCTGGTTATGTACGAAAATAGCAAAAAAAATAATGAAAAAATCTAAAAAATGAATCGCATTTTTTTGTGGTTTCGTATCAGTAATCACCAGCACTATCACCTATCTTCGTTTTCGTGTTTTTTTTTTTACTTATACTAGGCTCGCCCCCTATTACATGGGACTATAACATAACTGGCGAAATGTGAGTGTACTATACACCTCTGCCTACCACTTCGGGGAAATACAGGCGTGATGTTGTGTTATGTTGTTATGTTACTAATACAATGAGTATAAGGCTAGTGGTTATTGGTATTCGATTGTGTTTAGGTAGTATAATAATAGCCTTTCAGTTTTGGGAGCGTTTCCCTGACACCTAGTATATAATATAGTATATACCCACAATTCGCCAGTTATATTATCTTCCCATTTAATATAGGGAACGAGACTAATGCCATTAACCGGGCACAAATACACACTCCGGGCTGCTATTGAGAACTTCCTAATGAGAACACCCAATAAAACTACCCAACCCGGGAATCGGAGCCAACACTAGGCAGTCGCGCTTGCGACAACTAGACCAACGAGGCTTTCTCTGGCGTCAATATTTAATGTGCTTTTTAATTTCTTCCCCAGCGCTGGGACCGATCCTACCCCAGCTCAATGTATTCGGACGTCAACTGGGGGTGTCCCCGGCTGTCATGGGGATGGTCACCGCCGTCTTACCACTATTGTGGGCAGCTGCGAAGCCTCTATTTGGCTATGTCGTCGATTACTGGCCCGTAAGTTTTTTACCACGATTTCTTTAAAAAAATATTGACCTAACATTTATGTACAATCAGCGTCAAGAATAAGTGACTGTTCAAAATTATCTGAGCAATTCATATAAACTCTGACTGTACAATTGAAATGAATTCCCCGACTCCTGCGCTAGTATAAACTGTATTGCAAAAGTGTTGTACCTGTCAACGATTAGTCCTGCTAAAGTCGGCGCCATTTATGAAGTCCTGCGGAAAAATGGTGGAACTACAAGTTTTTGGCAATCAAAATAAGCAACCGCATAGACACTAGCGCCGCGTCTATTGGTCTTGAATCTTGGCGCAGACTATACTACTCGACCAAGACATTTGCGGATGACGTCACGTTTGACAGTTGTCTAATTGTCTTTGCCGACTAGTAGCGATAGAAATGCGTCATAAGTGTCATAACCTCTACTCAGCCAAGCGCCCAGCTATAATTTAGTTTTTTTCCTTTTCAGGCACACAGAAAACTAGTCTTCATGCTACTTATAACTGTTATGACAAGTTCGTATTGCTGCCTCTGGTTTTTACCAATGCCCGACCCTCGAGACGCGAACACAAAACTAATCGAGTCAGTCTATCGACTAAACGACACGATCTACCTAAAACCTTATACGAACAACACTATTTTAGAAAAATACAAATGTCACTGGAACTGTTCGATGGCGGGAAATTTTGACGTTTACCTGTCGAACGCACCATTCATAAACACTGTGTACATAGACAACGATGTGTCAAATAGTTCCTGTTTAATATTATCTATGGATTTCGATGAACTAAGAGATGGGGAAGTAACTTGTATTCCAAAAGAAGATTGTAATTTATTGTGTTACGAAAATGAGTTTGATGTACAAGGGAATAAGAGTAAAAGGAGTATTGAGAAATCTAATAATGAAAATAGTGTAGTCGGTTTTATTAAGAATGATAGTCGAGTTATGACGTCAGAGACAGTCGATGTAAAAAGTGATAGCTTTTATATGACAGCTGCGTTTTGGGCGTTCGTTGTGCTTATGTGTGTTGGTACAGTTGCGTTCAACGTGGCCAATTGCATCGGTGATGCTGTGTGCTTCGATGTTCTGGGTAAGTCTTATGTATTCTTCTACGATTTTTTTCTAGACCACTTTAAACCAACTAAGATCAAATAGGCTTGTACCCCTTTCCATTCTGAGAAGAGGCCCGTGCCAAGGAGTAGGACAGTATAAAGGTCTGGTATGTTTTATGTTTATAACTCAGGAAACACAAACGTAGAAAATTCATTAACAAAACCAATAAACCCGATTGCGTGTCAATTTTCGTCAATAAATTTTTTAATTTTTAGTTTTGTTATGTTTTATCATGCTTTAAATGTTTTTTTTGAAATTTCAAATTCATTTTTAACGTTGAATATTTTGTTGTTTTTTAGCATTTCTCAGTCGAAATTACATTTAAACATATAAGTTTTATATATTTTAGTAAACCATTTATAAAACCCTTTATTTTGATACCCCACTCGATAGGTTTTGAGCAAAAAAAAATATGTTTTATGTCATATAAAATGGCTTCAAATAGCGGCCATTTAGAATTTTTCTAATTTTGATATACCCAGTGTCACTCTCACAATTAAGACGAATCTAACGACACCTCAAGCTAAAATCCACCAAGCCGTTTAGGCTACAGAGCGTGCCAAAGAAATATACATACATACATACACTCGAAAAACATAACCCTCCTTCTGGCGCAGTCGGGTAAAAATGTATATTTCCAATTTCAGGACCCGAACGTGGTTCAAAATACGGTGCCCAAAGAGCGTGGGGTACAGTGGGGTACGGACTGACGGCGTTGCTGGGTGGCTGGCTGATCGACAGCGTGTCACACCAGTACAAGGATTTCACGCCGGCTTTCGTGCTGGCACTGGCAGCCACTGCCGTCGACTTGTACAGCTGCAGGGCACTCACGGTGAGTGTTGACGTTCATGGTCATTTAAAAGTCCATAGCCGAGCTTCTGGTTCACATGGTTTAATAGAGTCTAGGTCACAGGCATTTTCCTTCCCCTTTGCGCGAGTATTTTTGACTGGTCATAATTCAGAGTGTGCCTTTGGGACATGGTTAAAAGCGTCGTCTTGTTCGTATAAAAGCATGGGGTCAGGGGCACAGTGGGGTACGGACTGACCGCGCTGCTGGTCGGCTGGCTGATCGACAGCGTGTTGCACCAGTACAAAGACTTTACGCCTGCGTTCGTGCTGGCACTGGCAGCCACCGCTGTTGACTTGTACAGCTGCAGGACACTCACGGTGAGTCCGTGATAAGTGGGTTGAATAGACCATTGTTTCTTTATCTGAGGGTATTTTTAAAGGTATATGTAAGATTTTCAGCAGGTTGGTTTTGGCAAGGGCAAGGGCACTGGTACACTCAAGATAGATGCTCTGGAGATGTGGTGCTGGAGGAAAATTCTTGGGATATCGTGGACTGAGCATCGAACAAATGTCTCCATACTCCAAGAACTCTGCATCAAGCAGCGTCTATCGAGTTTGGTACTATCCCGCATCCTCGATTTTTTCGGCCAAGTGTCGCAAGTATTGTACAGGGCAGAATAGAAGGCTCAAGAGAGCGCAGAAGGCCTCCCATGCGATGGACTGATTTAATGAAGTCTGCCGTGGGCCGGCCATTACATGAATGCACCAGAATAACCGAAAGCAGGAAAGGGTGGCGAGGCATCGTGAGGTGACGTAGGCCTCTCCCAAGTTGCGCCACAACACTCGGTCCTCTGCCTTTCGCATCCAGTCGCCCCAACGCTCTTCAGGTCGTCGATCCACCTGTCTGGGGGGCGCCCAGCGCTTGCCGATTCGCAATCTCTACTCAAGGACTCGTCTGCTCCAGCTGTCATCGGTCTTTCGACAGACATGGCCAGCCCACTGCCACTTCAGCTTGCTGATCCTACAAGCTATGTCGGTCACTCCGGTTCTTCTCCGGATAATTGTTCTGTGAAGTCAATTATTCTTTTTTGTCCTCAGCTGCCTTCATTAACAAGTCCAGATGACTCGGGCAAGGCGTTGCTCGAAGTGCTGCGAATACCAAAAGTGATGGTGTTCATTACGTTCGCGGTTGTCGCCGGGACCTTCGATAGCTTTATCATTTATTATATGTTCTGGTAAGTTCTTAATAAAAGCTTACTAGAAACTGGTATTTCGGAAACCCTTAAATAAGGGTTTTTAACCAGGTTTTTCTAAATCTGTCGCTCCAAACGAAATCGTTTTAAGGCCGCTCAAATTAACCTGGTCCGAGACGGCGGCATGGTGGCCCACACCCTCAACAGCACATCGCTCTGGTGTTCCGTTATTCTATCTCGCTCGCACCACTGCAAGTCACGTAGACAACTAATTCACCTAGGTGCATGCAGCAGGATATGAACCGGAGTGCGGTGAGCGGGCTTAAGGAGCGAACGAAATTATTTCTGTTTTACCTGTAATACGACCAGGAACCCATTCAAAAAGGTTCTTCAGCAAAGCTAGTAGTAGTAGCGACCGTAATCGAAATGAAAATGCTCTTTTTGACAATGTATGGCGCCGCTCGAGACCAAGCCCTGCTTACTAGCTAGGCCCCGCGGTAACACCAACCGGTTGAGTTTAAAATTTAGACTTTTTTCTTTTTGCTCGGCTCGGCCGTAGCGTGATGGTAAGAAGCCTATACTATTCTTCATGAATCGAGCTATCATATACAAAAATAATTTATCAAATCCGACCGGTAGTTCCAGAGATTTGCGCGTTTAAACGAACAAACAAGCAATCAAACAAAAAAATCTTCAGCATTATATTAGTATAGATAGATTTAACTAGCTTCCCTGTCCGTGCGTGTGCTACAGATCTTGCAATAAATTTTGAGCCGTTCTCGTAATCCGATCAGGCAGAAATTTTTCATTCCCATTCCAACTAAGTCTGTGCCTAGAAGTGGGCCAAAATGGTCTGTAACAACGTGTGATTGAAATAACTGAAAACTTCTTAAGGCGCACGTAGAAGCCAATGTGGCGCCCCCATCAGTAAAACAATTATTACTCTCTGAATACATCATTTATCAAAAATTATATCAAAAAGTGTGAAAAGTGGCCACTTTCGACCACACGTTAGTGGCAACATTTTGACATTGACAGCGCCTTTATTTCATAAGTAGTAAAGGGGGTTTTCTAATTCAAGTGTTACCACTGTCATGCAGTCGACGGTACCTACTGAAAAATAAATGCCGATTATTCGGCCATTTTTGCCGAACAGAAATCATGCTGAAAAATCGATTTTCCAACTAGTCGATGTGTAGTTGGCCCATCTCTACTGTGTATGTGATTATTCTAGAAAAAAAGTATTTTTCTCCCACTTGCTCGGGAATTGGTTCATTAGTCAAGAAAAAATACAATCAATCGGTTCTTTTCCGTACGCAACGAAATAACAGGCCAATAACATAAGAATAGAAAATAATACTAGTATGTTATCTATTTTATGCCAATAATATCCAACACGACAATAATATAAATTGCTGGACAGTTTTTATTTTTTAAATTATGCTACCGGGGTTTTTATGTACGCACTTACATAAATAAGGTGTTTTTAGGTACAAAATATTTATTATTATAAAGGCTGAATGCGCCTTTTTTAGGGTTCCGAAGTCCTACAAGGAACCCTTATAGTTTCGTCATGTCCGTCCGTCTGTCCGTCTGTCCGTCTGTCCGTCTTTCCGTCTGTCCTAATCCTTTACAGCTTAATAACTTCTACAGTTATAAACATAAGTAAATGAAATTTTGTTAAAAAATAGTCTACATATAGATCTCAATTTTAAAAGAATAAAAGAATCGTTTTTCCGTATTTTAGGGGTGGCGTCCATACATGTGAAATGGAGAAAAAAATATTTTTTTCGCTGCACCCCCTCGTGTGGGATATCATTGAATAGGTCTACTAAAATGAAGGTAATGTTTGATACACCACTTTTTTATCAGGTGTACCATCTGCGAAATACAGCCCGCCAAAGTGGCTTGCAATGTGTCCCCCCCCTGCCATTTCTAAACTATGCAATGTAGAAACTTATAATCTTCCACATTGATAGACCTTTGTGAAAACTCTCTTTTAAAATTATTTCGAGTATAATGTGATTATAATTTTTTGAGTTATAGAGAGAAAACTGAAAAATACTTAAAACGTCCTAGTTCAAAGGTCATTGACCTTAGAGAAAAATGATCATAGCAAATAATGATCCTTTAGCTACTTTCTATTTGAAAAAATCCCAAAAAGTAACTTTGAAATGACAAACGTCTTAAATTTGGCTTCTTGAATTTAACCCTAGATGGCGCTACTAACAACACGCTCTGAGTCGCGAATGCTGCCGATTATTGCAAAAACTAAAATAGCCATGATTAATATTCGATTTGATTCGTTTGTAATTACACCTACTTAAGGAACCCTATAATACTGAGCATGGCCCGACATGCTCTTGTTTATAAGATATACGATACATAAGAGCGGCGGGAGGTGTGTCAGGATTGTAGCAGGTGGAAATCCATAGTCTCTGCCTACCCCAATGGGAAACAGGCGTGATAATATGTATGTATGTATGTAAGAGCCGCGGGCGGACGAATTACGCCAATGAAAATTAGATACTGTTGAATTAATTTGTGTATTTTTCCTCGCAAATGAGAGAAAAGTACTATACAAGTCTCGGCCGAAATAGCAATTAACGGCCTCGTTTAGTTAAAATCACATGGGGAGTGCTCGGCTTCGCCTCGTTTCCAATATTACTCACCCGTCAATTGCTTCATTTCAGGTGTTGACAGTAATGTAATATTTTCAACAGGTTTTTAGAAGAGCTAGCAGAGCAAACAGGTCATACAGCGAAGATAAAACTGATTGAAGGTGTCGTGGTGGCCGCAGAAAGTTTCGTTGGAGAACTATTATTCTTCTTTTTCTCAGGTATGTTGTAAAGATTTAAATTGTGGAAGCCACTAAGCTACCGTGAACACTGCTCGTGGTATCGAAATTATCCTCCACTATACGTCTTTGGGTGACGTCAGCGATATCTTATTAAGAAACATTGTTTCTTAACCGACTCGACTAACTTTGCAGTTAAATCAAAGTCGTATAGATATATGCCTACCCTTACTAATTATTTTATTATTTTTAACGCATTTACGCATTTGCGCATTGTACTGAGCCAGGAGTCGCAGGTTCGAATCCTGCTCGTGAGCGTTTTTTTTTTTTTTTTTTTTTTTTTTTTCCACAATTTAAATCTTTAGATTTCGCTTCGCATGCGTAAATGCGTTAAAAATAATAAAATAATTAGGTATGTTGTAATTACACAACAATATTTCGTAATATTTGTCGTGTTTTATATACAATATGTAACAAAAACCCCGTTGTTCCTGTGAGCTACGTTATCAGAATCAATATTCATACGAAAGGACACAAGTCATTTGGAAAAACTCTTCAAAAACATAATCAAATTAAATATTAAATCATTATTTTGACGACGTCTGTGGTCTAGTGGTTCGAGGTACGGACTGCTGATCACGAGGCCGTGGGTTCGATTCCCGCAGGACACAAATATTTGTGTGATGAACATAAGTGTTTGTGTTGATCTGGGTGTTTCTTATGTATTATAAGTATGTATTTACAAAAAAAAAAGTCTAGTACCCATAGTACAAGCTCTGCTTAGTTTGGGACTACATGGTGCTGTGTAAAAATGTCCCAAAAATATTTATTTATTATTAAAAGTGATTATATCACTTTCAATTTACAATTAATAATGATTTCATATTTAATTTGATTATTTTTATTAAAGAGTTTTTCCAAATGAGTTGTGTCCTAACCTATGAATATCGATTCTGATAACGTAGCTCACAGGAACAACAGGGTTTTTGTCACATATTGTATAAAATGTAGTTTTTTAAATGGTAATAGCAAAACGAGCTAAATGCCCACCTGATGTTAAGCGGTTACCTTAATATAATCAACACTTGGAAGGTTCCTCATGTACAGTTTAAACTTCAATCACCTGATCAATACTTAAGGATAGAATCGTTACTTGAGCATAGTGAGGCGACTCGAGTCCACTTTTACTCAAATGACTCGAGTGACATCGAAAAAAACGCACTCGAGTGAAAAAAATATCGACTCGAGTTCACTCGGACTCGAGTCACTCGCGAATCACTCACCGAGACATGCGAACCATTTTATGTCTTCTATGTTTTAAACCTCAACTTATTGACAAAATAAAAAATAATTAATTCAAGAATTGTGGCAGGTGATTCGATAGAGGCGAGTGATCGAGTGACTCGTGAACCACTCGAGTGACTCGACCACTCGAGTGGTACTCGAGTAAAATTGTAAAATGACTCGAATGGTAAAATCGGACTCGAGTCGCATCACTACTTGAGCATCGCGTTCTTATTCCAATACGGTAATTATAAACTTTAATTTAACAACATAACACACGAATTTGACCTGAAATAGAATAGAAATCTCTACTCAAGCGTAGTCTGGACCACACTAGAGTGATTACAGATCAAATCTCTGCTCAAATACCGAAACAGGTGACAGTATAAAATAAAGCTAAACTCAGCTGAACTGTGATCAATAAATCTATGCTTGAGGAATGTTCTAAAATTAAATCCCAACTTAAAACTAGTTTTAAACAGTGATCAACGCTTGAGGAACTTTCTGTAATACGAGCCTAAAAGTTTTTTTTTTTTTTTTTTATAGTATAGGATGGCGAATCGAGCTAAAGGCCCACCTGGTGTTAAGCGGTTACCTTTAACAATAATAACAACCATAACAACTGCAATACCACCTAAGCTGTTGCCTAAATAGCACCGCAAGTCGGTTCGCCAAACTGAGACATGAAGATGGAAAGTCTCATGTGATTGTAATTTCACCGGCACCCGCACCCTTCAGACCGAAACACAACAATGCAAGCTATGCAACGTAGAAACTTATAATCTTCCACATTGATAGACCTTTATAAAAACTCTCTTTTAAAATTATTTTGAGTATAATGTGATTATACATTTTTGATTTATAGTGAGAAAACTGCAAACTACTTAAGACGTCCTAGTTCATAGGTCATTGACCTTAGAGAAAAATTATCACAGCAAATAATGCTCCTTTAGTTACTACCTATTTAAAAAAAAAAAAAAAAAGTGACTTTGTGTTATATTGATATGACACATTTCTTAAATTTAGCTTCTTAAATTCAGCGCTAGGTGGCGCTGTTTGCAAAAACTAACATAGCAATGATTAATATTCGATTTGATTCGTTTGTAATTAGGAACCCTATTATACTGAGCATGGCCCGACATGCTCTTGGCCGGTTTTTATAGTATCGGATGGCGAAAAGATGATGACCACCTGATGTTAAGCGGTTATCTTTGCCCATAACAACTTCAATACCACCTAGGCTGGTACCGCAAGTGGATTCGCCTAACTGAGACATGAAGATGGAAAGTCTCATGTGATTGTAATTTCACCGACACCCGTACCCTTCAGACCGAAACACAGCAATGCAAGCATCACTGTTTGGCGGAGAAGTAGATACGGTGGTAGTACTTCCCCGGACGAGCTCTTTCACAAAGGAGCTCTACTACTACTAGTCCACAAAACTGAAGCCGACAAAAATGCCCCAAACTGATAGCTAGACTTATATTCCGTTTACCGGTATTTTTCCTTGGACCACTCATATAATTTAACCTAATAGGGTTCTTCTATTTCCAGGTAAAATAATAAAACGCTTCGGCTACGGAACCACGCTGACGGTGTCGCTATTTTGTTATGGCATCAGAATGTTGTGCATATCATTCATACAGAATCCGTGGCATCTCGTGTTTATTGAGGTAAGTAGATCATACAGCCAACAGAAATAGGTAGAATGGCCAAGTGGGCGGGGCGCGCGTGCCAAAACTGCACCATAGTGCAGGGCATTTCAAAGCCTTTCTCAATTAAATTCAATTCTTTATTGCATTAATTACGATGTGTATTAAAAAGGTCTTAATAATATTACAAGTCCACGTGGACCCTGTCGGGCACAACAATTTAATACAATTTGAATAGTAGCATTAGTTAATATAAATCATTAAAGTGAATAGCAATTAATTCTATGTCATAATTATAATAAATTATTCAGTCATTTAATGTCACAAATTCATATTTAAATAAATGTAGATAGATAAGATTATAAAGAAGGTAATCAACAAACAATAATTCTTTGAATAATAAATTATATCAAAATGTAAAAAAACAGCTGAAATTAAATAACAAATGTCTTCAAAACAAAGGAATCACGTTTTAAAGTCATCATCAAAAAATTCATTCAGTGTATAATAGCATTTATCGATTAGCAGTTCTTTGAGGCGGTTATTAAATCTTTTATAATTTTCTTCCATTTTTATGTCATTTGGTATTTTGTTGTATATTTTTATTGATGTTACGTGCGGACTCTTGCTATGTAATAACACAGTACGCCTTATGATTTGTTTCTGTAAATCATCATCATTTCAGCCGAAAGACGTCCACTGCTGGACATAGACCTCCCCCAAGCAGTTTGTTTGTTTCATGGTATAATAAGATGTTTCACCAGGTATTCTCTTCCCGCGATGACAGCGCGATGCCTCCAAGCTACGTCACGATCAGTGTTGCCATTGATTGATATCTTCAATATATATAAGGAGATTTTTGTTCATAATGAATATAAAATAAATTCCTAACTAGCCTAACTATTTGTTATCTCGTGTTATTCATCTAATTAGTTAATAAAGGAAACTACATTAAATTACTAGTTAAAAAGTGATTCTTTATAGAAGAAAGTAAATGAAAAAATGCATTTTGCTCGGGTAATTTATTTTCACAAAGTGGCAGCACATCAAACTGACAAGTGTCACGCTAACAGCCCGCTATTGGCTCCACGGCCGATGACGTAGTACGGAGGCAATCACGTGACCTAGCTGTCACGGGAAGAGACTACCTGGTGTTATTATACCATGGTTTGTTTCAGTTTTGTTTGTTTAAAGGCAAGATATGACGGACTTGTAATTCATTATAATATCTTTGTACACGATATCTTGTGGCGAATAAATGATTTGATTTGATTTTGATTTGATTTGGGGGGATATGCCATAATCGCCACGCTTGGCAGGCGGGTTGGCGATCGCAGTTGGTTGGTTAAATTCTCAGAGGACGCTGCTGCCCATCCTCTGGTGAATCCCTTAGTCGCCTTTTACGACACCCATGAGAAGATATAGGGTAATGAAATTATTTACGTCCGTTTCTGTAAATACTGTAACAAAAACCCGCAAAAATGCCTTATTGAGCTGTTTGCCTGTTTCGAACTGCAGAAACAAAAGCTATAAAGTACATTTGATTAATTTTTTTTTTTTTAAATTAATGACGTTAACATGGGAGGCGTAGTTTGTTCGGAAAGTTGCCACGCATGAATCTACAGAGTAGTACGATTTTGATGATTCTTTTTAGGGTTCCGTAGTCCTACAAGGAACCCTTATAGTTTCGTCATGTCCGTCCGTCTGTCCGTCTGTCTGTCTGTCCGTCTGTCCTAATCCTTTACAGTTTAATAACTTCTACAGTTATAAACATAAGTAAATGAAATTTTGTTAAAAAATAGTCTAGATATAGATCTCAATTTTAAAAGAATAAAAAAATCGTGATTACGTATTTTAGGGGTGGCGCCCATACTACCAATTTTTTTTTCGCTGCACCCCCCGTGTGGGGTATCATTGAATAGGTCTACTAAAATGAAGGCAATGTTTCATACATCACTTTTTTATTAGGTGTACCATCTGCGAAATATAGCCCGTCAAAGTGGCTTGCAATGTGTCCCCCCCCTGCCATTTCTAAACTATAAAACTTAGAAACTTATAATCTTCCACATTGATAGACCTTTGTAAAAACTCTCTTTTAAAATTATTTCGAGTATAATGTGATTATAATTTTTTGAGTTATAGAGAGAAAACTGAAAAATACTTAAAACGTCCTAGTTCAAAGGTCATTGACCTTAGAGAAAAATGATCATAGCAAATAATGCTCCTTTAGCTACTTTCTATTTGAAAAAATCACAAAAAGTAACTTTGTGTTATGTTGTTGACATGACAAACTTCTTAAATTTGGCGCCATCTAGTAATACAATCTAGTACTAACAACACTCTCTGAGTCGCCAATGCTGCCATCTATTGCATTTGGCGCTGTATAGCGCGCGCCATCTAGAGGCTACTGACAACACTCTCTGAGTCGCCAATGCTGCTGTCTATTGCAAAAACTAAAATAGCCATGAATAATATTCGATTTGATTTGTTTGTAACACCTACTTAAGGAACCCTATAATACTGAGCATGGCCCGACATGCTCTTGGCCGGTTTTTTTAATGGATATCTCCAAGTTGGTCCCATTTATGCCCGAAGTATGGATTTGTGCCCGGTTAATGGCAATAGGCTCGCCCCCTATTACATGGGACTATAACATAACTGGCGAAATGTGGGTGTACTATACACCTCTGCCTACCCCTTCGGGGAAATACAGGTGTGATGTTATGTTATTATGTTATGGTCCCATTTAAATTTGAAAATCAAAATCCACCCCTAAGGGTAGGAAAACATGTGAATGAGTGAGTGAGTGAGAATGAGTGTTTGTTCACCCACTGAATTCTTACCTATTAACCGATTCTGTTGAAACTTGGCACAAATAAATGTAGTTTTAGACACATAATGGAGACCAGGAGTTATTTTTAGCCACAATTTTTTTAAATTTAATTTAATTTAATACGATAAGCGTCAAAAGCGTAAAAAAGTCGATGGCAGAAAAAAGCACAACGTTTAAACACGCTTACGATTTTAAGCCGTTTTTACCAACTCTAACTATGATTATGAACATAATTCGGTGTTTGTCCCCAGGGTATAATGCAGGGTCCAACATACGCGCTATGTTACTCTACCATAGTGGGCTACGCGGCTCATGTAGCCCCTGAAGGGTACTCCGCCACCGTTCAGGGCATCGTCGCTGGAATGGACGACGGGGTTGGTAAGTAAATCGTTGAAAAACACTATTCGAGACCTGTCATTTCATACACCGACGTCAAACAAAATTATAAAAGTTCAAGTTTGACGAGTTTGAATGAACAGATGAATAAGTTTGAAGGAACAGTGAAGAGTTTGAATGAACAGTTTGACGAGTGGAAATGCAAGGACCAACATACGCGCTATGCTACTCCACCATAGTGGGCTACGCGGCACAAGTAGCCCCTGAAGGTTACTCCGCCACCGTTCAGGGCATCGTCGCTGGAATGGACGACGGAGTTGGTGAGTACATCGTTGTACTTCTTGAAATTGCTCAACTACTACACTTTATATTTGTATTTATTAGTATATTATTTGATATATATTTCTCATACTTAACATAACATAACATCACGCCTGTATTTCCCCGAAGGGGTAGGCAGAGGTGTATAGTACACCCACATTTCGCCAGTTATGTTATAGTCCCATGTAATAGGGGGCGAGCTTATTGCCATTGACTGGGCACGAATCCAGACTCCGGGCTGATACTGAGAATTTCCTAATGAAAAAACCCAATTACACTTTGCCCGACCCGGGAATCGAACCCAGGACCCCACGCTCAGCAGTCGCGCTTGCAACCACTAGACCAACGAGGCAGTCACACTGTGTTTCTCACACTTATTTAAGTAAATTCCATGTATTTTATATTGTAATATTTAAGTAGGTATATTATGTATGAAACGTACCTACTTTTACACCGTACCTATCCACGATCGGTTCCCATTCTTCTAGTCCATCCAAAGGTTGTCTGGAAGAGATTGCCTTGTGCGATAAGACCGCCCATTGTACTTACTTAATCTTTCTGTAAACTATTGTCTTTGTTTTCGTTTGGTGTAATGTACAATAAAGAATATAATAAATAATATTTTTTTTTTTTGATGCTCAAGCCTGAATCTAAAGTCAAGAACTGTCATTTCATACACTGACGTCAAACAAAATTATAAAGGTTAGACGAGTTTGAATGAACAGATGAATAAGTTTGAAGGAACAGTGACGAGTTTGAATGAACAGTTTGATCAGTGCAAATGCAAGGACTATCTATGCCACTCCACCATAATGGGCTACGCCTATTTACCTACCTATTTAAAAAAAAAAAATATACTAGTTTACTTTTCTAAAATATTGTTAATTTTATTTATCCGACCTTAATATACTTTTCTCCCACTTGCTCGGAAATTGGTTAATTATTCAAAAAAAACCGGCCAAGAGCATGTCGGGCCATGCTCAGTATTATAGGGTTCCTTAAGTAGGTCTAATTAGAAACGAATCAAATCGAATATTAATCATTGCTATTTTAGTTTTTGCAAACAGCGCCACCTAGCGCTAAATTTATGAAGCTAAATTTAAGAAGTGTGTTTCTTTTTGTGATTTTTTTAAATAGAACGTAAATAAAGGAGCATTATTTGCTACGATCATTTTTCTCTAAGGTCAATGACCTATGAACTAGGACGTCTTAAGTATTTTTCAGTTTTCTCACTATAACTCAAAAATTTATAATTACATTATACTCGAAATAATTTTAAAAGAGAGTTTTTATAAAGGTCTATCAATGTTGAAGACTATAAGTTTCTACGTTGCATAGTTTAGAAATGGCAGGGGGGGGACACATTGCAAGCCACTTTGGCGAACTGTATTTCGCAGATGGTATACCTGATAAAAAAGTTGTGTATGAAACATTACCTTCATTTTAGTAGACCTATTCAACGATACCCCACACGAGGGGGTGCAGCGAAAAACATATTTTCATCCCCATTTCACATGTATGGGCGCCACCCCTAAAATACATAATCTAGATTTTTTTATTCATTTAAAATTGAGATCTATATCTATTCCATTTTTTGTCAAAATTTCATTTACTTTTGTTTATAACTGTAGAAGTTATTAAGCGGTAAAGGATTAGGACAGACGGACAGACGGACGGACGAACAGACGGACGGACATGACGAAACTATAAGGGTTCCTTGTAGGACTACGGAACCCTAAAAATAATACAACAATCGGCTCTTTTCCGTACGCAACGAAATAACAGGCCGGTAATATCCAACAGGACGATAATAGAAATTGCTGGACACTTTTTAGGGTTCCGAAGTCCTACAAAGAACCCTTATAGTTTCGTCATGTCCGTCCGTCTGTCCGTCTGTCCGTCTGTCCGTCTGTCCTAATCCTTTACAGCTTAATAACTTCTACAGTTATAAACATAAGTAAATGAAATTTTGTTAAAAAATAGTCTACATATAGATCTCAATTTAAAAAGATTAAAAAAATCGTTTTTCCGTATTTTAGGGGTGGCATACATGTGAAATGGGGAAAAAAATATTTTTTTCGCTGCACCCCCTCGTGTGGGGTATCATTGAATAGGTCTACTAAAATGAAGGTAATGTTTCATACACCACTTTTTTATCAGGTGTACCATCTGCGAAATATAGCCCGCCAAAGTGGCTTGCAATGTGTCCCCCCCCCTGCCATTTCTAAACTATGCAATGTAGAAACTTATAATCTTCCACATTGATAGACCTTTGTGAAAACTCTCTTTTAAAATTATTTCGAGTATAATGTGATTATAATTTTTTGAGTTATAGAGAGAAAACTTAAAAATACTTACTTAAAACGTCCTAGTTCAAAGGTCATTGACCTTAGAGAAAAATTATCATAGCAAATAATTTTTAAAAAGCGATTTTTTCTATTTGAAAAAATCACAAAAAGTAACTTTGAAATGACACACTTCTTAAATTTGGCTTCTTGAATTTATCGCTAGATGGCGCTACTAACAACACGCTCTGAGTCGCGAATGCTGCCGATTATTGCAAAAACTAAAATAGCCATGATTAATATTCGATTTGATTCGTTTGTAATTACACCTACTTAAGGAACCCTATAATACTGAGCATGGCCCGACATGCTCTTGGCCGGTTTTATTTATTAAATTATGCTACCGAGGTTTTTAAGTACACACATAAATTAGGTGTTTTTAGGTACAAAATATATATCATTATACAGGCTGAATGCGCATTTTTTTTTTCAAAACTTTGAAAATAGAACAAGAACCGCGCGCGGGCGAATTGGTGTGAATGAAAAAGAGATACTGTTGAGTTAATTTGTGTTGTGTTTCCTCGCAAATGAGAGAAAAGTACTATACAAGTCTCGGCCGAAATAGCAATTAACGGCCTCGTTTAGTTAAAAAGGACTCTGCTTGCGCCTCGTCCTTTTAAAATCACTTGGAAAGTACTCGGCTTCGCTTCGTACTTCCAATATTACTCGGCCGGTGTACTATTATTTCTCGTACAAAAAAAGTTGAGAACCCTACTGTCGTCAAACAAAGTTACTTATAAAAGTTTAAGTTGGACGAGTTTGATGAATGAACAGTTAGTCGAGTTTGAATGAACAGATTAATAAGTTTGAAGGAACAGAGACGAGTTTGAATGAACAGTTTCGCGAGTGGAAATGCATGGACCAACATACGCGATATGCTACTCCATCATAGTGGGCTACGTGGCTCATGTATCCCCTGAAGGGTACTCCGCCACCGTACAGGGTATCGTCGCTGAAATGGACGTTGAATACTATCATATTTGCTTGTCGTCTAACGTCTAAGAAGTTGAGAAGTTTGTATGAGAAGACGTCCAAGAAGATGAGAAGTGAGAATTATGATGAGTTTGAATGAAAAGTTTGAACGAGATGTTAGATGAGTTTTAAGCAGAAGTTTGTCGAGTTTGAAAGATCAGTATGACGAGTGTGTTGTATATGAGAAATTATATGCGTTTGAAATTTCGGTTTTGAAAAGAAATTAAACAAAAATATCAGATTGACGAGTGGAAACTTTTCATATTTTGAAGTTTTTTTTTGTCTTTTGTAAACGCAACCGTTTTAGTCTATATTTATTTATTCACAGGTTTCGCAATAGGCTCGCTAGTAGGCGGACAGCTGTACAGCTGGTTGGGAGGCAGAGGCTCCTTCAGGGTCCTCGCCGTGACCGCAGTGCTGGGCTCAGCTATTCACGCGATACTGTTCGCTGTTGTATCGAGGAGTGACAAGCGTGCAGGTTCGTATTTTTCTGTAGACTGCAGGGCTTGAAAACCTGCTTAAAAATATTAACCTGGTTTCGAGCGGTGCCATACATTGTCAAAAACGCATTTTCACATTGATTTCGGGCGACCGAAACCGCAAAGATTTCGATCATTTTGAATGGGTCCTGGGGGTCTACTCCCGTTCGACGATATTCGATAAATCGTACGATTTATCGCACGATTTGCTACTCCGGTCAACCATCGTTCCCTTATCGCATGCGATGATCGTGTTTTGACGTTTGTTTTTCTCATCTCCGGTAAATTGTATACGACTATGAACCGTAGTGTATCTTAATTGTGCCTTTTTTTTGTGCCTATCTTTATTATGTAAGTATCAGTCGGAACGAAAGTTCGTACTTCGTTTGTCGTTCGTAAAACGCGAGTAGACCTACTGGTCGAACATTCGTACAACATCGGTCATTGTACTCATTAGTATGAATGAACAACTTTTACTTTGAGATCAACCCAAAAATCGCGAAAAAAATATCATTTGTTCCCTACATTTTGTCGATTTATGTGAACTCAAATGTAGGGAACAGCTGATACTTTTTTCGCTATTTCGGGTTTGGTCCCATAGTAAAAGTTGTTCATACTGATGAGTACAATGACCTCTTAAGAGGTTTTCAGTTATTTGAATAACACATGTATATATGTATATGTATATAAATGTATATACATTTGCATATATCCACGGACTAATTACGGCAAGAAAACGTTATCGTATGAAGGAGCACAGCTGTTCAATAGATTACCAGAGGATCTAAAAGAATGTGATAACATGAATGTGTTCAAAGCTAAGCTAAAGAATTATGTATGCACACTAACATTTCCAACGCTCTAGAGGCTAAAATTATATAATTTAGTTGTAAGTACTTTTGTATCTCATTATAAGTGAACTGTTTGTTCTTATGAGAAATAAAATTCTTTAAACCTATATATATGTGTACAATAAAGAATAAGAACATAACATAACATCACGCCTATATTTCCCTGAAGGGGTAGGCAGAGGTGTAATAGTACACCCACATTTCGCCAGTTATGTTATAGTCCCATGTAATACGAGCCTATTGCCACTGACCGGGACCAAATCCATACTCCGGGCTGCTACTGAGAATTTCGTAATGAAAAAACCCAATAACACTTTGCTCGACCCGGGAATCGAACCCAGAATAAGAACATGTAGGTATATTGAAAAAGTTTATAACAATTAGTGTAGTGTAAATATTCTACTCTCAATTCTGAACAAATTGGATTCAGGTTTTCAGTTATTTCAATAACCCTTTGTAAATGCTAACTGCGCGTCAAACTTTGATAGCGCGATTCAGGATAGTTTTAGTTCTTATGTAGCGCGATAGATGTCGCTACAGTATATGAATCCACGGTCTCCTTGACGATACTTTTTTCCCACCTGAAAAATAAGTATTTTACACAGAGCGACTGCCATCAGACCTCCGTAACCCAGTTACTAGGCTATACTGACTTCTGACTACCCGCAAAAACATGTGACAACCGGGACCCACAGCTTAAAGTGTTATCCGAGGCACAAAGGGGTCTCGATGTGTAACGAACGGTTACCCATCCACAGACTGACCGCGGCTGGTGCTTGATCGTGCAGATCGTATAATTCACGCGGTTTGAGCCACGAGCATCTCTCGTCATATTCTCCATCAATTTTACTTTTATTTAGTTACTTCTTTTCTCTTCCTACAGCTGAGAAGCAGATATCATCAGAAGCAACCCCAGAAGAAGGGGAGAAGATGCTACATGAACACAGTAGCGCCATCTACAAAGATACTGTAGTACCTTTAAACATCGAACAAAAAGTTGATAGGTAATGTTCAATAGATGGCGTTAGTCTATATAGCTTTAAGATATTGCAATATCTGTGCCATTTTTTATAATTAAAAGATTTATTTATGTTTAAAAATGGTTGTTTTTAAAGTATATTAGTATATTTTACAGACTGCAATAAGGAATTTAATGCAGTAATTTTATATTTTTTGTTTATGGAGACACGGAATAGTTATTAATGGAATGATTACTTTATGTACCTGATTTTCTTAAAGGATTTACATCACCGTATACGAGTATCATTGGATAATTAGCGAAGTCGCGTCATATGAATTGAAGGGCTAAGTGGACAAAGGTGTTAACTAGCAAATAGTTCTGAACGAGTAATGAGCGTTTGAGTTTTGAATCAGTTTGAATCATCAGTTTAATGTTCATGCAAAAAAGTATATTTTTAATGTCGTCAGATAACACCTTTGTCCACTTAGCCCTTCAATTATTTTTGAATGGGGTTTTATTTATACGGGATGAAATAAATTTGCTATGCTTCTTCTTCTTATCGTGTCAGTGATTCAAATACATATATCTACCTATCTATAAATAAATAAATATTTTTGGGACATTTTACACGTCACCATCTAGTCCCAAACTAAGCAGAGCTTGTACTATGGGTACTAGACAATGGATATAATACTTAGATACTTTTTTTTTTTTTTTGTAAATACATTCTTATAATACATAAGAAACATCCAGACCAACACAAACACTCATGTTCAAAAATACCCAAATTACCCTATCTGCTTGAGATAATTTATACTTTCACTAAACTGTTGTTAATTTGATCTAGCTTAGCGTATTATAATTAATCATCATTATCACGCGGGCATTTCGGGAGCAACGCCGAGGGCTGCCGCACGCACATCGCCTACATATAAATTATTGGGATATTTTAATATTGTTATTTTAGTAATTGCGTCGTGCCGTTTGTCACGGCATTACCCCCAAACTGCCCGCGCGATAACGATTTGTAGTCCTAATACACTATGCAACGATATTATTGTCAATGTGGCCATTACCACGATACGTCTGTGCTTTTTCCACAGAACAATTGTATCCGTTGTTATCGTTAGAATGCATTAATAAGGAGAGATCAAAGTCCGCTATTGCCTCGTTATTATTCCGTACGCACTATACATGCTGAAATTTGAATCGATTATTTCCCGAAAAGGGGTAATTGTACTCATTATTATGAACAACTTTTACTATGGGACCAACCCTGAAATCGCGAAAAAAAATCAGTTCGTCCCTACATTTTATCGATTTTAGTGAACACAAATGTAGGGACCACCTAATTTTTTTTTCGCGATTTCAGGATTGGTCCCATAGTAAAAGTTGTTCATAATGATGAGTACAATGACCCCTTTTCGGGAAATAAGCGACTCAAATTCCAGTAGTATATATCCATTTGTTTATTATTCCGTGCTTTGTTACATATTTAAAATATATTGTAGAATCACTTTTTTAAATTAAATGTTTGAAAAATATTGCCAATGTTTCATATTAATAATAATTATTGAATTTTTTAGATATTTATGTAAACATCACAGGGTTTTTTTTAACTTTGTATAGAGGCTCAAGACGTTGTCTGTATGACGTAAAAAAAGAGTAATAAAAAAAAATGTAATATAATATTCACATGATATTGTCAATGGAAATATTGATTGATTTTGATTGATTGATTGATTGATATTAAATGGCGTTTTCCTATGGCCAAATACAAAATAATTTGCTTTCCAATGGTACAGTCTATTTCTAGTCCAGGGGGAAAAACGGATGACCTTCGAGCATACCATAGGGCTAGCGTCCCGCACGTTCATTAAAAAAGTGGTGCAATTCCATATTTTTTAACCTCTTGTATACCGCAGTTCCAGTTAAGCTGTCGGTCCCGGTTGTCATACGAATATCTATGGCAGTCGTTACGGGTAGTCAGAAGCCTGAAAGTCTGAAAACTGGTCTAACCTCCGAATGTCAGTATTACCCAGTTACTGGGTTGCGGGGGTCTGATGGCAGTCGCTCCGTGTAAAATACTGATGTTCAGCCGCATCTGGCTAGACTGGAAGCCGACCCCAATATAATTGGGAAAAGGCTCGGAGGATGATGATACCGCAGTTCCAGACATAATTAAAATTCCATTAAATCTCGCGTGAATCTAAGATAAAGATAAAATATTAAGATTTTTTCAACACACTTGCTCGTAAAGTGGCTCTTATTGCGTCGCTTTTAGGTTCATAATGTGGCTTATAACGCACGCGTCAAATCAATTTATA
This sequence comes from Asteroscopus sphinx, assembly GCA_949699075.1. NCBI lineage: Eukaryota > Metazoa > Arthropoda > Insecta > Lepidoptera > Noctuidae > Asteroscopus > Asteroscopus sphinx. Next base: position 3,954,255 of record OX453030.1, on the reverse strand, counting down.
ATATTTATCTACACTCATATCGTAAAATTCGAATTATGAACTCGAAAGTAATGTCATAATGACATACTTTACGCACATGCACCTGTAATGAATTTAAAAAGTTTCATTACGATACAGTTTGCTGAACAAAACAATGCAGTAATAAAAAAATTTTTTCAACACACTTGCTCGTAAAGTGGCTCTTAATGCATCGCTTTTAGGTTCATAATGTGGCTTATAACGCACGCGTGCTTTTTTCATTATATTATTGCACTAGTGCTTTTTACTTTACAGTTTATTTTTAAATCGCAGCAAAAAGTTTTTATGCTTGAACTAAATTAAACATTTTTGGGAATAAATCAACTGTATTAATTAAAATATGCTATATAAACATTTCATTTCATCAAATTATTAATTTTTGTCAGCAAATAATAACTTGTGTTATAAATAAAAAAAATATATAATATTTTTATATTAGGCTTAATGGTGGTTTCCTTCGACCACCTGCGCGCGCATACCTGTATGTCACCGCGCGGTCCGCGCGCCGTTTTTATCATTTTTCACAAATTCAATATTTGTCTAAAATGTGTAATTTATATTTTTTTCCTCGCAAGTGTGTTGAAAAACGTCGTATGACACGCGTGAGCATTGACTATTATACTCTCGGCTCCATTATGCCCTCGCCTTCGGCTCGGGCTGCAATCCAGCCTCGAGTATAATAGTCAACTTAGCTCACTTGTATCATAATGTACTATTATTTGCAAGAAACATGGTTTTAACAAAGATGTTAGTGGTTTTTGGCAGGGACATCATGTCTCACCGTATGATCGGTATACAAAATATTATTTATTAGGTACAATTAATTTACAATAATTGTCAAAACTACTAGACATTAAATTATTGCAATAGACTACGTCTTACACAATCTATAACGACGATCTACGAGACGTTTAGTTTGACGTTTCCATGGTATAATAACACCAGGTAGTCTCTTCCCGTGACAGCTAGGTCACGTGATTGCCTCCGTACTACGTCATCGGCCGTGGAGCCAATAGCGGGCTGTTAGCGTGACACTTGTCAGTTTGATGTGCTGCCACTTTGTGAAAATAAATTACCCGAGCAAAATGCATTTTTTCATTTACTTTCTTCTATAAAGAATCACTTTTTAACTAGTAATTTAATATAGTTTCCTTTATTAACTAATTAGATGAATAACACGAGATAACAAATAGGCTAGTTAGGAATTTATTTTATATTCATTATGAACAAAAATCTCCTTAAATATATTGAAGATATCAATCAATGGCAGCACTGATCGTGACGTAGCTTGGAGGCATCGCGCTGTCATTGCGGGAAGAGAATACCTGGTGAAACATCTTATTATACCATGGACGTTTCTACGTTTGGTATACGAGAGGTTAACATTATTTTTTCTTTCTTTATTTAAATTAAAAAGTTTTTAATCATCTCGGACCATCGATATATATGTACTACGTACTAGATGTGCTGTTCAAAAGAACAACATGGTTACACAAAGTTGTGGTTCCGGAACCACACTGTCATCAGTTCACTTGACAGCTGTCTCGCGAACACGTAAATGTTATCAACGGTTGCATCAACTGAATTTGGAACACGCTGCTTGTATGAGATCGCGTGTCTTTATATTGACGTCGTTGTCTCGGACGAATAAAAAATGGCAGACGGAATCTCGCTAAGAAAAGATTGAAGCACTTAGTTTTGTCCTAAACCCACTATAATTTCAACAGAATTTTAACACACCAGATACCTATATATTGTTATTTAATTTGCTATACACTACGACAGTGACTACCGTCACACGAGATTTGTTGCGTAATCGCGGCTTTTTGTCTTACTATGGGTGTGAATGTGTGCGTGCCAGCCCGTTCTTTTAAGCGAGCCGTCTTACTATGGGTGCTTCACTTTTTGTTTAGCGAGATTCCGTCCGCCTTTTTTTATTCGTGCAAGTTAGTCATTTTGATTTTCTTAAATGAATACATTACATGCAACTTATGTAGTTATAAAAGTCCAAAACGTTCATAAATTTTATTGTACCTGTTTTATTATTATTTAAATAAATAAAAGACTTCCATTATTTCAATTGGTTTTATTTTAAAATGTTTAAAATACAGCTTTTATAAAATTCTTGTTAGTTTTGGCGTACACACTATCAAATTTTAAATTAGAAGTTATATTTAAACATTGATTAAAAATTTCATCAATCTAATGTAAAAAAGCTATATTTGTGTTGATTCTCTTGTTCGCAAACTAAGCTTAATTTAAATTATCGTTCTCTTTTAATAATAGTAGATACAAGAAAGGGATGGCAATAATTTTAGTGCTGTTAAATTAGTTTACGTGTTACACTTCTTCATATTTTTTTATCATTTTTTTTAAGGATCCGTCTGGGCTGGGCAGCATTTGGCAAACTTCGCCGAGTCTTCTCGTCGCCTATACCGCAAAGTTTGAAGACAAAGGTCTTCAACCAGTGCGTCCTGCCAGTCATGACTTACGGTGCCGAGACGTGGACACTGACAGTTGGGCTAGTCCACAAATTTAAAGTCGCTCAGCGAGCTATGGAGCGAGCTATGCTTGGAGTTTCTTTGAAGGATAAAATCCGTAACGAGATTATCCGGAGAAGAACCGGAGTGACCGACATAGCTTGTAGGATCAGTAAGCTGAAGTGGCAGTGGGCTGGCCATGTCTGTCGAAGGACCGATGGCCGTTGGAGCAGACGAGTCCTTGAGTGGAGACCGCGTATCGGCAAACGCAGCGTAGGGCGCCCCCCTGCCAGGTGGACCGACGACCTAAAGAACGTGGCTGGGGGGGACTGGATGCGGAAGGCAGAGGACCGAGCGTTGTGGCGCAATTTGGGAGAGGCCTATGTCCAGCAGTGGACTGCGATAGGCTGAGTTGATTGATTGATTGATATTTTTTAATCGGCACGTTCCGAGATAACGACACAGACATAGTAATAACGACTAAACTTTATGGAAATTTTAATTCCAAATAATTTGGCAGCACTAAAATTGTTGCCATCCCTTTCTTGTATCTACTATTAGTAAAAGAGAGCGTTAGTTCAAATATTAGTTTGCGAACAAGAGAATCAAACCATTAGCTTTTTATTTTTGTACCATTGGTTAATATTTAAATTCGATAGTGCGGTGGGTCTTACATCATTTCTACGCCGGCGTCGTAAAGTTTTTCGTGCCCTCAGCGCCACGTCTTCTATAGAAGACAAATATTGTATGGAGATTATTACAAAGTTATAAATATTTGTCTTCTATAGGTGTCATTTGCGGTGAAAAGGTTAAAATTGGATTCTTTGCCAAAACAAAATTATTATTATTTAGAAAAAGGTATCTTACTGTCTAGCTTACTATAATATTTTTTTATACTTCGCCAAGAATACTTTCATAATTCACAGAATATTTTACAACAGGTAAAAAATTAAAAAAAATACAGCGAGCAAAAACCGATTTTTCAAAAAACAATACTATTAATAGGGACATAATTTAATAAGTGTGGGTAAAGAATTTCAGCGAAATTGTGTTATTTGTAGACTTAAAATAAACTAAAACACTATCTTATCACTTATCTTATTTTGTACTATTTCTTACTGGCCATAACTATTATTACAATGAGAAGCTTTACTTTTGCTTTTAAGTTTAGACCATAAAGAAACGACTCGTTTCTCTATGGTTTAGACATGTACAAAGTAATACAGTCGACCGCACGTCGGTGGTAACACTTGAATTAGAAACCTTACTCCTTACGAAATACACTGTCAAGGTCAAACTGTTACCACTGTCGTGCTGTCGACCAGACAAAGGAAACAGTAAATTGTTTGTACAAATCTTTGACTATGGAACTATTGGAATTGACATAAACGAAAAAAAACCGTGTCGATTTTTGAAATGTCCGAGACATATTATGGCCGCCTAGTAGTCTTGTTCTTTACAAAAATATAATTGTAGTACTTATCGATAGAGTTGTTTCAGAAAAATTGTGATGATTCCTGGGTTAAAATGGATAATAAACGTTTTAATACGTAGATTTTGTGGTTTTATTAACCACAACAACTCGAGACAAAAAAAGGCGGATTTTCAAATAATCGCCACGCTCAGTAATTCATTTAAGAAATGTCACGGAAAACTGACGTATGAAAGTAGTGTCGTATCTTTCCTTCACATGTGGTTGTACGTATGTTAAAGAGAGAAGACTATAAATATCTTATCTGTAAAATTGCATAGACAATAATGTCGCTTCCATAGATTCCATTTTCAAAGGGACAAATACAGTTTGGAATAAAAGAGTACACAGAATGGGGGCGCTCATAGAAAATATAGAAATAGATGGTTGTAATCACAATTTTAAATGCGATTCATGCGTGGCAACTTTCGAACAAACTACGCCTTACATATTGAACTATGTTTACGGGACTTGTCGCGCACAATTAAATCAAAATATAACAAACATTTTGACTAACCTCGAGGTTTCGGTTAAAAAAATAATGATAATAATAAATGTTTGTTATATTTTGATTTAATTGTGCGCGACAAGTCCCGTAAACTTAGTTCAATATGAGTGAAATTCGCGAAAGTTTAAAAACTTCTACGCCTTATACATTGACCACAGATAATATAATATTGACGTAATTAATTAAAAAAAAATAACTTTAATCAAATGTACTGTACAGCTTTTGTTTCTGCAGTTAGAAACAGCACAGTAAAGCATTTTTGCGGTTACAGAAACTAGTCATAAGGCGTATTGAGAAAGGCTTTGAAATGCCCTGCACTATGGTGCAGAGTGTTGGCACGCGCACCCTGCCCACGTTTCCATTCTATCTATTTCTGTGGGTCGCTACTAGTCGTACATCGAAAATATCAAACTTTTAAAATCGCGTTTTTTGGCAGAACTTTGGAAAGTCTCATTTAGATAAATTCAATATTTTAAGTTTTTACAGCCACATTTTTGCATGATAAAACACATATTGACACAATACTTACAAATATTAAAAAAATATTCCGAATTTAGAAGTTTTAGCCAGACTGTACTTACTACAGCTACAAGAAAAACAAGCGCAGTAACTAGGGTTGCCATCTCTGAAATCTGCGAACCAGGACAGGAAGTGTGAAAACCCTGGATTTTGTACCTTTAAACCCGGATATATCAACAGTGATTTTTTAATGTTACTCATTTAAGTTGGATGTAATTTCGGCTGCGTATTTTCGGTAGATGTGTCAGCTGCCTAAAACCCGGACTACAAATGAAACCCCACCCGGACGCTCCCCGGACGCTTTCTAAACTAGGACAAATCCGGGGAAACCCGGACGGATGGCAACCCTAACAGTAACCAACTTCACTCGGCCAAGTTATTTTGCGCGTTGGTACTATATCTCGTTTTATTAGATATCAATCTAATCTAATAATACCCATTACGTCTGTAAAGTTACGTCAACTAATTCAATTTAGGCCGGTTTTCACTGCGTAAAAGGCTGGTTAATCGAAAAATCTACTTGTATTAGGTCAAAAGTCGTATAACGGCCAAAATTAATATCCAATATATCCACGATTTACCCTACCAGAGATAGAAATTTGCCATATTTTGTATTGTTTTATAAGGAGTTTATATCAAATTCCTATCTCTAGTGGGGCAAACCGTGGATAGATTGGATATTAATTTTGGCCGTAAGAGAAATATCGTTAGTCAAATCAAGCCTTAATATATATATATACTTTATTGTACACACAAATACACATTAATATTACAATAGGAAAGCTTATGTACATCGGCGAGCTTAACCCACAGACAGTAAAAAATATAGACGAAGCGCTGCGAACAATATAGAGAAACCAAAAAAACTATGCTCGTTCGTGTATAACCAGCAGTCACGCACACAGATGTACCTCAAACCGTGCTCCCCCTCTCAGTACACTGTCGCGGCATCGTCCAGTAAGCATCGCGAAAGCAAATATCCTTCAGGTGCATGGTGTGTGCGTGAGCACTGGTTGTACATGAAGGAGCATAGTTTTTTTTGGCTTCACTATGATTGATTGCAGCACTTGGATATGACAATACGACAATAAATGGAAACACGGTTATTACTAGTCTCTATACCTACCTATTTTTGTGTTTAAAATGCTTCTATAAGCATTTTAAACACAAAAATAGGTTGTTTAGCGAAAATTAAAAAAACGATTTTTTTTACAAAATAAATATAAAACATCGAAATATTAATAATCGTAATAATCTGTAATAATTGAGAAAGAGTGTTTAAAATTATATGGACTCGCAAAGGTCTTTGACTTTGCCAAGAAAAATAGTCCTACATTCAAAATTAATGAAATTAAAATAATTTCCTGTGGCTAAGCCAGGGGCGGATCTATATAAAGGCTTTTTGGGCTGCAGCCCAGGGCCCCGTGGATTTAAAGCCCCCCCAGCCCCCATTGAAGACAATGGACAATATTGTGAATAAAAAAAACTAGGTATCTTATCATAAAGTTGGCAACCCTGTTATAAATTAAACCGTGTGCGCGCCTATCCAACAGAACGGGGGAGTCTTCATCGCTTGGTCGGGTTGTATTTTCTCGCGTCTATTACGATGGACTCCCCGCCACATTGTTTTCAGTGTATTTTCTCGCAGTAATTCGCAATGGAACAGTAAGCCAATTCACGTAACGAAAGAAGTGCAGTTGCAGTTAAGTTTCGATCAAAACAATGCTTTTCGTATTCTCTTATGTACAGCGATCGCTGTCAAAATCAAACTGCAGCGTCACTGCAACTAGATCGGCGCGTCATAAAATTACGTGAATTAGGGCCCAGGCTTTATGAATCAATTTGTTGCTTTAGGCAGGCCCCCAAGTACTAGCCCTGGGCCCCACAAACTCACGATCCGCCTCTGGGCTAAGCTATTAACTGGATTTGATTATTTTTTGTATACGGTCAGAGGACGTAATACTCTGTACGTGGTTTTATTTAAAGTATTGTCATATACAATACAATACAATACAAATACTCTTTATTGTACACAAAAGAAGATTGCAACATATATGACTTATATAGAACACATGTACAATGGGCGGTCTTATCGCTCAAAGCGATCATATCCACCCTGTACATTTTTTTTAATAGTATAGGATGGCGAAACGAGCTAAATGCCCACCTGATGATAAGCGGTTACCTTTGCCCATAACAACTGCAATACCACCTATACTGTTGCCTAAATGGTACCGCAAGTCGGTTTGCCAAACTGAGACTTTTACTGTGTCTGTGCCTTAACATTATAAAGCATGATGATACAATAGTATAGTTTAACCTAGTAGTCGGTAGATGGATGGGCAAATGAAAAATAAGTGAAAAATATGAAAAATTTCAAAACGCAGCGAAAAATTTCAAATTGAGTGAAAAATATTTTTGTTACTATCAAACTCCCGAAATCGTATGATTTTATGAACGATTGACGTAACAACTATTATTCTTAATAAAGAAATATGTTTCCTATTATCCTGGCCTGTCCTCACCTCGGCTCTTCAGTCTGTACATAAACCGGTTGATCGTTGAGCTCAGCAACACTTATCAGGGATGTCACGTAGACGGAGTATGCGTCAATAACATTAGTTATGCTGATGATATGGTGTTGTTGAACCCCTCGATTAACGCAATGTTGAGTCTGCTTACGATATGTGAGAGGTACGCGGAAGCCCATGGGCTCAGATACAACGTTAAGAAAAGTGAGGTACTGGTCTTTAAGGCAGGCACTAAATTCTACCCGATTGTGCCACAGTTGAATCTTTGCGGAAGTGCTTTAAAGCAAGTCACTACCTTCAAGTATCTGGGTCACTGGGTTTCCGAAGACCTAAAGGACAGCCTGGACATTGAGCGTGAGCGCAGGGCGTTGGCTGTCCGCTGCAATATGTTGGCTCGCAGATTTGCAACATGCACGACCGAAGTAAAGGCTACGCTGTTTACAGCATACTGTCGGTCGTTCTATACATGCAGTCTGTGGGTTAACTACACGCAGAGGACATACAACACCCTGCGCGTACAATATAATAATGCATTTAGGGTGTTGATGGGACTGCCGCGCTACTGCAGTGCTTCCGGCATGTTCGCAGAGGCGGGAATAGATGGTTTTCACGCTATCATGCGCAAGCGATGCGCTTCCATCATGCGCAGGGTACGCGCCAGCCCCAACAGCATCCTGAAAACTATAGCAGATAGGTGGGACAGCCCCATACTGGAACATTGGATACGCCTACATGCCCCTGTGGCGTAATTCTTAAATAGTTTATTTTATTTTATTCACTGGTAGATGTAAGTACTAACATTAGTTTCTAAGTTGTTTGTTTACTAACCAAATGGACTTACAGTCTGAAATAAAAGATTTTTAATTTTTTAATTTAATTTAATTATTAGATATCATTTATGTTGGTACTTATCAATGGATTTTATTCTGTCACCCCAGTATTTCGATAAAAATATAAACATCTTTCTTTTCATTATAATTTTTCTTTGTTGTCATCTTATCTTCCTGCGACCACGAACGCTGCAAAGCTTTCAAAACGTCAGGAAAACCAATTTAAATAATATACGCGATGTAATCCAGTTAATCTTTGTTTTATTATAATGTGTAGTGATCAATCAATCAATCAATCATTTATTTGCTTGAATACGGGTGTACATGGGGTGATACTTAGGTTAAAACAAAGTTCTTTTACCATATCCTACCTTAACAGGTGTGCAAATACACATGCAATTAAACTAAACTAAATATTAAATTAGGCATACAGTTATCTATTACAAATATTAAAATTAGAAATACCATTATTACGAAATTTATTAATTATTATATAATTTTATTGTGACTTAACTATGATCGCGAAAACCTAAGAAATTATTATCTTTCTTTTCGCTCAACGCTCGTTTCCGCGGTGACGCGTCCCGCGCCCATCCCGCACAAGCCGATCAGACGTCTCATCGGAACCACTTGGCCTAGGATTTAGGAGTGTGAGAAAGAGACAGCGACTTTTATATTGGGAGATAGGCGTCATTCAACGATTTGTGTATATGTGCAATCTGGTGCTCTGAACCACAAACTAGCTAACTATTAAATAAAACACAACAAAATGACTCATTTTTCTGGGAATCGAACCTAGGCCCTTTTTTTCGTGAGGAAAATCCTCATGGACACACTCCGCCCGGGGAAGGCGAAGACGGTGTCGGACTCGTACCGACTTAAAACCACCATGGTGATCCTCTACCGACCCTTAGCTGATGTCGTGGGAAATACTCTCGCATTCGCCCAACCATCCCCGGCAGGTCCCCGTTCACCACTAGCAGGCAAGCCCCTTCTCTCCGTGCGGCAACCACATCAGCTGCACCCTCCTATTGATTGGCCGCCCTGTCTAGATGACGGCCCTGTCTGTCAGATAGGCCCCAATAGTGTGGCGGAGGTAGGTCAGCACCCGATGGAATTCAAGTGCCACCCTTATGCAACTCCAGGGCAAGGTGTTGAAAGCGTTGGTGATGTCAAGAGACACTCCGGGTCACTGCTCTCTCCGCCAGGGCCCTCACGCGCGTGATGACGTCCACAGTTAACTGGTTTTCGGCCAGATCCGGCCCCATCCTAGTCAAGTGCTGCACAAGGCGGTCTGCAATTACTCTCTCAAAGACCTTTTCCAACTCTTCCAGCAACACGATGAGACGGTATGCAGATGGTGAGTCTGCAGGGCGCCCCTCTTTCTTCAGCAGCACCAGTTTGCCAGTCATTCACCTCCGTGGAAACTGGCCCCGCTCAAAGCTTACGCTCAAGAGCCCTCCCAATCGGGGCCCAAGGGCCTTCAGGGCAAGACCTATGCGCGGCCAGGTATGCCGTCGAGCCCTGGGGCGGTGTTTTTGGCTTGAAGCCGTTTCACCGCTGCGATCAATTCTTCCCGAGTCACTTTGGGCACGTCGTGGTCGTCATCTACGTTAGGCGCAATGTGAGGAGGAACCATTAGCGGAGGGGTGTGCTCTGCCCTTGAAGGGAACAGAGCGCTCACCACACCCTCCAATAGCTCAGGTCGGAGACTCTGGGATAAAGGGGGAGCCCACGGGTGAAGCTTTCCCCGTACCATATGGGTTGGACGCCCGTCACGGACTTGCGTCTAGATTCGCCCGCATGGCGTCGAAGCTTGCCACCTTGGCTTCCACAATGGCTGCTTGAAGGGCCACCTTCACTGCTCTGTACCCGTCGTACAGCTCCTCCTCTATGACTGCCTCCTCCAGGGTGCGGGGACGTGTGAATCGCCGCCTGAACCTCGTGTACCGACGTCGCTTTTCCACAAACGCAACTCACAGTCGCGCTATGTCTGAGGACCACCAGTACATCTGGCGCCTTATAGGTCCGGACTTAGCCCTAGGCATCCCCACATCGCAAACATGCGTCATCGCCTTCCGGGGACCGAACCCGACCGGGGGGCCGCTTGGGCTGGAATGGCAGAGGTTTGAGTAGAGACGTCGAATTGGATGTAAGGGTAATCCGACAACGTCCTCCTCTATCACACGCCAGCCATGGACATGGCGCTCTGGAGTGGGACAAGCGAACGAGATGTCCACTATGGACCCACCCCGCTGCCGCACGCATGTCTGGAAGGAACCCCGGTTAAGGAGCAGTAAGCCAGACTCCATAGCCTACTCTTCCAGTACCTCACCCCTTGCATCCATGGCCGGGGAACCTTCAAATTAAACCTTCTCATACACAAAACGTTGATAGCAAAAGTGATTGTTTATTCATTTAAAAGCACATACACATACAACGAAATATTTGTCATAAATAACAATATTCGGATGCCTAATTTATTTTTATTTTTAAGAATGCACGTCTGAAATATTATTTTTGTCCTATTTAGTACATTGTTAACCTTAAAATTAGCATTTAAACAATAAAACGCGTAATAAATCATAACCATGTTTTATTTACAATAGTCGAGATTCACTTTTTATTCTAAAATATTTTTCACCTCAAACTTGAAAATTTCAACTCGAAATGAAATTTTTCCGAAAAATTTCAATGGTTGAAAAATTTCATGAAATTTACCCATCCGTAGTCGCGAGATAGTCGAGTGTCCGCTGTATCAGCGGCGGGATGGGCGGCGGCGTCGGGATATTGTCGCCTTGGACTTCGAAGCCGTTATCATCGGCCCTGTAGTGTCCGTTTATCACCTGGAAGCAAACATTATAATGATTTTTTAACGCATTTACGCATAACATAACCAGCCCATTACTGTCCCACTGCTGGGCACGGGCCTCTTCTCAGTACGAGAAGGCTAAGGCCTTAGTCCACCACGCTGGCCGAGTGCGGGTTGGCAGAGCGAAGCGAAAATTTAAAATATAAATTGTAGAAAGAAAAAATGCTTTGCATGCGTAAATGCGTAAAAAAAAATTAGTAAGGGTAGGCACATCTATACGACTTTGAATTAACTGCAAAGTTAGTCGAGTCGGTCAAGGAACACTGTTTCTTTTCTTTACGTTTTCGTATAAAATGCAAGTTGTGAGTGTGACCACCGCGAGACATAAGCGATGGCGCCCATCCATTCAATAAAAAATGTTTTTTTTTGACCAAAACACTTGAGGGGTTAAGATATCGCTGACGCCACCCAAAGATGTTAGTAAGTGGAGGTTAAATTCGATACCACGAGCAGTGATCACGGTAGCTTAGTGGCTAAAGCACTGGCGTACTGAGCTAGGAGTCGCAGGTTCGAATCCTGCTCGTGAGCGCTTTTTTCTTTCCACAATTTATATATCTAAACATTATAATGTATTATATAAAATTTATATGTTCAAAATACCGCCGTGTCTCAAGACGAAAGTCTGACCAGTGCGTGTCGCCAGTAATTACGGCACTGAAACGTGGTCGCTCACAATGGACCTGATAAGGAGAGGGCTTTGCTCGGAGTGTCCCTGAGTGATCGACTTAGAAATGAGGAGATTTGCAGGAGAAGGTAACCGACATAGCCCGAAGAATTGCCATACTTAATTGGCAGTGGGCGGAGCACATTGCTCGCAGAACGGATTGCACAAGGTGGACCGACGACCTGGTGACGTCTTTCGGCTGAAATGATGATGATGATGATGACCTATGCTTGGTGGCTTCGGGATACAGCATTAGATGTAGTTTTAAACTTGTAACCCTGGCGAGTGGCAGCTCTTTTCCTTCTGGTGCCTAGAGCGGTCGTTGCTTTCTACCTGGCGCTTAGAGCAGCCTTACTCTATGCCTTGGATTTATAAGAGCTGTTGAATAAACTGTTGATAGTTTACCTCCCCATCCGGAGCGGTGTACTGGTACTGTCCCTGCAGGAATAGGCTCGGCTCCCCCGTGCTGCCAGTCTGCAGGCTGCCTGTGGAAGGGATAATTTTTGTGATTGGAGCGAAGAGTAATGGTAGAATAATTACAGTCTTTTTCACATTCCACGGAATATGGTGACAGCAGGATAGAACGATTCCTTATGTATAAGTGTATAATGGTCGGCGTTCATCAACGGCACGGCAACGGTTGTTTGTGAGAATATCAATCAGGGATGTTATGGAGCTCCGTAACCGTAACCGAAACTATCGGATATCCGAAATAAAAATATATCCGTAACCGTAACCGTATCCGTTTCACAAGTTTCGGATAGTTTCGTATAAGGGCGGAGTCTATATGAAACGACATGTTTCGACAGGTTTTTGTTTCACCGTTCGCGCGCCACGTGAATCTTGCAGTTTGTTTGTTATTTCTATAGTCATAACCATAGACCAAGTAAAAACTCAAGACAAATTCCAGCGGAACATTGAATTGATGCAGGGTATGCAAATGTATGAGTGACATTGACAGCGATGGGAGTGTTGCTAGATAAAATATTGTTACCCCTGATATCAAACAACTGACCACGACTAATATCAAGTCTTTAAATAATTAATATGCTTAGACCAATCTTCGTCTAAGTTAATATGATCCAATTATGAACAGTCACGGAAAGGGATTGTTTAGTAAATTGACTGTCAATTTAAATTTTCCGTATATTAATAATCACAATTATTGTCATTCGTTATCAGTATACCAACGACTAGGATCAGGGCTAGAAAGGCAAAATACGGCAAAATTTGTGTCTCAATTTGCTAAATAATTCGTGTCCCTGGCCGTACATAGAATATAACTATATAATAAAAAATAGTTATTTGCTATGCAAGACTGTAAATTTGTTATTTAGCGCGTTTTCTTCTATTAAAGCAAGCGAAGGATTTTAAGATTGAATTCTAAAATATAATCAATAAAATGTAAAGGCACGAAACGCAAATAATTTTGCAGCCGTTCAAAACACACAACTTTTCATCTCACTGCAGCCAAAAAAATGCTAGATGTAAGAAAAACAATTGAAATATAATTAATCCTGTACGACGTAGGGCGAGCTAAATGTTGCCATGATCGTAAAAATAAAATGTACCAGTTTTTGAACGAGTAGGTATATTATTAATAATTATATTCATATTAATTGTTAATTTAGGTTCATTTTTATTTTATTGAGCCAGGTTATGTACTTTATAACTTACTAACAATTAAAGTAATCAGCATTTGTAGGTAATTTGAACGTAATTTAGAAGCTTTTGTTTTGTATGTGCGTAATTCAAACACAAACTACAAAACGTTATATTCATGTCTCATGTGACAAAAAAACACCGCGTTCCGATTTTTTTACTTTTTGTCAAATTCGTACCTTTTTGGTAAGCGTGTAGCGTGTTTTTGTAGCATATTTTAGTAATTATTTGTTAATGAATGCTTTAATTGGATGTTTCGCCAACGTTTTACGTACATTTTCAAAAATTGTCAAACACCCTATTAAACATTTTTGGGAATAAATCAACTGTATTAATTAATTAAAATACGCTATACAAACATTACAAAAAAAAAAAAAACATTCATTCATTCATTTCATTAAATTATTAATTTTTATCATCAAATTAATATTAATTTGTGTTATTAATAAAAAAATCAATTTATAATATTTTTATATTAGGCTGTTAGGCGGTTTCCTTCGACCACCTGCGCGCGCATAACTGCATGTCACCGCGCGATTGGCGCGCCATTTTTATCATTTTTCACAAATTCAATATTTGTCTAAAATGTGTAATTTATGTTTTTTTCCTCGCAAGTTAGTTGAAAAACGTCGTATGACACGCGTGAGCATTGACTATTATACTCTCGGCTCCATTACGCCCTCGCCTTCGGCTCGGGCTGCAATCCAGCCTCGAGTGTAATAGTCAACTTTGCTCACTTGTATCATAACTAGTATTCTATCGTCCTGTATCCATCTATGTCCATAATGTACTATTTTTGTTTTTTATTAATTTTTTTATTACTTTTAGTGCAGAGCTCCATACAAAACTGAAGCTACTCTACAAGGAGATACAAAATAGTAGATTGTTACACAAGGGTCGAAAGGAATCAATTCCCATACGAGATATTTAGACGCCCGAGCGCAGCGAGGGCGGCTATAGTCCGAGTAGGAATTGATGAGTTTCACCCGCGTTAAACACTCTACTTTTCATTTCGAATATAAGGAAAGTAATAAATAGTAGTTTTTCTAAAATACATATTTTATTGGATATTCGCCACTTCATAAAATCATTGTATGTACGAGTTAATATTCCGGCAAATTATGTAGTCTTTTTTAAATTTAAAATATGGAACACACCACGTCACCACCGGCGGCGCCAGACCGTCCCGCTTAATGGCTGGTTTTTTTTAAAATTCACACTGGCTGTTTAAACACTCACAAGACCGCAGCATTTTATTTTATCGATATTTTTCTTAATTATGTTATAAATTTCGTACTGACTATCTATAGTTCTGTTTTTAATAGTAGATTGTTATACAAGGGTCAAAAATCGTTATACAAGAATCAATTTCCATACGAGCCAGACGCCCGAGCGCAGCGAGGGCGGCTATAGTCCGATTAAAACACTCTACTTTTCATTTCGAATATAAGGATAACGCCGTAGAGGTTGCAAAATTTTGGCCTTGCCAAGTCTGACAAAAGATCAGTCGTACCACTGCCACGAAGAAGGAAAATAATAAATAGTAGTTTTTCTAAAATACGTATTTTCTTGTATGTTAGCTACTTCATAAAATCATTGTATGTATTTAAGTATCGTTACTTTGCAATTTCTGGCAAAAGATTTTCGATTACTGTTTTTGCCTCGTCTTTAACCGAATCTGGGGTCAACATTTCAGAATCGCTTGAACTAATTTTTAATCAAATATTAGTCTATAAAACTGAGATTTTGAATTTCGGTACAGACAAAGTTAGTATACCGGCAAATTGTATAGTCTTTCTTAAATTTTAATTATGGAACACCCCGCGTCACCACCGGCGCCGGGCCGTCCCGCTTATAGGTTTTTTTTTAATTCACACTGGCTGTTTATAAACTCACAAGACCGCGGCATTTTTTTTTTCGATATTTTTTTCCGACTATCTATAGTTCTATTTTTAAAATTCATTCCCGCCCTAGAGTGGAAAGCAATTACTATGGCTCGTATTACAGAAGCTTCCTCAAGTACAGTTTAAACTCCAATCACCTGATCACTACTTAAGGATAGAATCGTTACTTGAGTATCGGTCTTATTCCAGAACGGTAATTATAAACTTTAATTCAACAACAAAACACACGAATTTGACCTGAAATATAATAGAAATCTCTACTCAAGCGTAGTCTGGACCACGCTTGAGTGATTACAGATCAAATATCTGCCCAAATACCGAAACAGGTGACAATATAAAACGAAACTAAATTTAGCTGAACTGTGATCAACAAATCTCTGCTTGAGGGACGTTCTAAAATCAAAGCTCAACTTAAAACTAGTTTTAAACAGAGATCAACGCTTGAGTATCCTTCTGGAATACGGGCCTATGAGTTTTTTCCGCCCTAGGGAGGGAATCAGCTTTTTGCACCCGCTACTTGGATCAAACAAACACTACTTTCCGAGTATGAGAAATGAAAAAGTATTTACGTTAATTCATAACATAACATTACATATCATCACGCCTGTATTTCCCCGAAAGGGTAGGCAGAGGTGCATAGTACACCCACATTTCGCCAGTTATGTTATAGTCCCTCGTTAATTCATCATCCAACAAAAGACATAAAAATAATAGTAACTTACCTAATTGCGTAGAAGCTCTTTCAACCATCACCAAAAGTGCGACGAACACAAACAAAATAACTTGGAGCATTTTCATTTTTGAACAGTTTTCTATAAATTCTGTGATATATTCCAGCGATGTAAACGTTTAAATAGACCTACGATGAATGATGATAAACCAGCTGTGCCTCTATCTATATAAACGAGTTCAGCTGTGTCAACCGTCAACACTGCGTTTATTTTGTTTGTTCATCAAGGGCATGCGTCATGGCGCAGTCAACGGTGCACGTACGTAAGGGTGCATGCATAAAGAAGCAAGTTGTACAAGTGAATCGGGACCGGTTGGTGCGGGTAAAACAGCCCCATGTTATCTACAGGTCAGTACCGACTACCTGGATCGGGCATACGGACATACGGGGTGTCCCATTGCAATGCTAAATGGAAGGAAAGTTTAAATATTGAAAATAGGAAGTTTTATTTATTTTTCAAAGCAAGTAATACAGCATTTTTGTCAAGACATTTTTGCATTTTTCTGTCATGACCAGTGGCGGCTGCTGCCTGAGAGAACCAGTGGTGCACTGTACTGTTTTATTTAGTGTTATGATTTAAAATACAATAAAAATATTTGATACCAGTTTCCGTCCAAATCGACTGTCCACCAAAAATGTGCAAAGAAAACAAAAGAAATCTACACAAGCATTGCTTTCTTTTGTTTAATTCAATAGCCTAGGCGGTTCAGCTAATTCTATTATTCCCACTTTGTTTTGAAAAGTTTTATTATTGCTTTTAATAAATTCTACCACTATAGTAATCAATATGAGAGTTAATGCTCATTTTTACACAATTAACACTTACAGTAACGTAAAAACACTAAACAATAAACAATAACAACATTAATAAATTTAAACGAGCGCGGGAACTATGACAATGAGAGGGCAACGCCCCCACGCCCTCGTTCGACAACAATCGGCTAATCTTGGAAATCCACGGTGCCGTGCGGCGCCCGAATCTAGGCTAGTTACTTCGTAGTAAATGTACTAATTATCTTCTGTCTCACGCGCCAGGTGATGTAGCTTGTATTTCATACATGTTGTATGAGCGCTCTGCGTGCGCTCCGCGAAGCGCACAGGACTTTTTTGTTCGAGCGAAAATAAGTTTTAACTTTTTCAGTTTAGAGATTAAATTGATTTGTCGTTACTACTTACTTTTTAAAGGTATTATGCATTTATGAACTGGTAGCGCAGCGCACGAGTGCACTTAAGGGACAGCCGCCACTGGTCATGAATTACGGTGCCGAGACGTGGACACTGACAGTTGGGCTAGTCCACAAATTCAAAGTCGCTCAGCGAGCTATGGAGTTTCTTTGAATCCAAAATTCGTAACGAAATTATCCGGAGAAGGACCAGAGTGACCGACATAGCTTGTAGGATCAGTAAGCTGAAGTGGCAGTGGGCTGGCCATGTCTGTTACTTGGTTATATTTTTTATGAGGAGCTAGGTTTATATTTTTTATGAGTATTATTCAGTAGATATATCCTCCAATCATATTTTGTTTGATATAAAACGCGAAATAAAGCTACAATTTGCAAAAAACGACAGAAATTTTGAATTTCACGGACTATCCTAGCACTCAACTTAATATAATTTTTTAAATGAAACTGTTTTAATCGCAAAAACGTTAATATAGAAGTAAATTATAAATTCAGCTGTTTTTAAAACAAACATAACATACGTAACATCACGCCTGTATTTCCCCGAAGGGGTTGGCAGAGGTGTATAGTACACCCACATTTCGCCAGTTATGTTATAGTCCCATGTAATAGGGGGCGAGCGTATTGCCATTAACCGGGCATAAATTCATACTCCGGGCTGCTACGGTGTAAGTTATATGGGTGTATGCCTGCAATAAATGATTTTTATTTTATTTTATTTTTTATTTCTTTTTTATTATTTATTTATTAATCGAAAAAAATGGTTACATTACACGAAACCCGTCAACGACTTATCGCTAGTTCGCACCCTTACTTACGTACTAACTAATAGGTCATTGTGCCCTTAGTGCCATCACTTGCAAACATAGAATTAAAATCTTGCAAAGCACTACACGAAACAGAAAACATTCTATCATTCGAGGCTCTTAAGGTCATCAGAAAACCTCACGTTGGCGATACCATCACATTCCACAAATTTCTTTGGTAATTCTTTTACAGTTCAGGCTGCTCGCCTGTGGAATGCTTTGCCAGTACAAGTGTGGCGTGCTCAATCTTTGCCTATATTTAAAAAAACCGGCCAGGAGCATGACGGGCCATGCTCAGTATTATAGGGTTCCTCTAATTGCAAACGACTCAAATCGACTATTAATCATTGCTATTTTAGTTTTTGCAAACAGCGCCACCTAGCGCTAAATTTAAGAAGCTAAATTGAAGAAGTGTGTCATATCAATATAACACAAAGTTTCTTTTTGTGATTTTTTTAAATAGAAAGTAACTAAAGGAGCATTATTTGCTCAGACCATTTTTCTCTAAGGTCAATGACCAATGAACTAGGGACGTATTAAGTATTTTTCAGTTTTCCCACTATAACTCAAAAATTTATAATCACATTTTATTCGAAATAATTTTAAAAGAGAGTTTTTATAAAGGTCTATCAATATCGAAGACTATAAGTTCCTACGTTGCATAGTTTAGAAATGGCAGGGGGGACACATTGCAAGCCACTTTGGCGAACTGTATTTCGCAGATGGTATACCTGATAAAAAAATTATGTATGAAACATTACCTTCATTTTAGTAGACCTATTCAATGATACCCCACACAAGGGGGTGCAGCGGAAAAAAAAAATTCATCCCCATTTCACATGTATGGGCGCCACCCCTAAAATACGTTATCAAGATTTTTTTATTCTTTTAATATTGTGATCTATATCTAAACCATTTTTTAACAAAATTTCATTTACTTATGTTTATAACTGTAGAAGTTATTAAGCTGTAAAGGATTAGGACAGACGGACAGACGAACAGACGGACGGACATGACGAAACTATAAGGGTCCCTTGTAGGACTACGGAACCCTAAAAACTGGTAAAAGATCACTATCACACCTATCATCACTGTAATTTCCGGCAGGTACATTATGTAATATTTAGACATATTGTATTTTATTTATTATGTTTATTGTATCTTATATTTATGTAATGTAGTAATGTTTATGTAGTTTTGTTATAGATATATGTATAGTATTTATGTTATGTAGTATATGTATTCTATTATGTTGTTACACTGCGTACTACCCCTCTCTTTACTTGCCCATATTGTCCATCCTAAGGTTGTCTGGAAGAAATCGCCTTGAGCGATAAGACCGCCCATTGTAGGTACATGTGTTCTATATAAGTCACTAGCTGTGCCCGCGACTCCGTCCGCGTGGATGTCGGAAAATAACATCCTGTCATATTTATGAACACAATGTCTTCTAATATACATAAGTGCCTACTCAAACGATTACACTATTCACCTACCATTCTATATTTTGTTTGTACAACCAACCGGCCATGGTAATGGAATTAGCCCTAAACTCTTCTTATTCTGAGAAGACGCTCGTGCCCAGCAGAGAGACAGTAATTGGGCTGATTATGTTATGTAATTCTATAACAATAACCACATCCAGTTCTTTAACTCTTCTCATTGTAAGAAGAGGCCCGTGCCCAGCAATGGAACAGTAATGGGCTGATAATGTTATGTTATTCTATAATGCTAACAATATCCTGTTCAATAACTCTTCTCATTTTGAGAAGAGGCCCATACCCAGCCGTGGGACAGCTGTAATGAGCTGATTATGCTATGTTATTCTCTATTTTCTTAACTCTTCTCGTTCTAAGAAGAGGTCCATGCCCAGCAGTGGGACAGTAATTGACTGATTATGTTTAGATAATTTAATCTATTACACTAACAATATCCAGTTCCTTAACTCTTCTCATTCCGAGAAGAGGTCCATGCTCACCAGCAGTGGGACAGTAATGGGCTGACTATGTTATCTATAATACTATTGTATTTTTAGGAATCTGCAAACAACCAACAATCATGACCTCTACTTTGTATGCAACTTAATACAATAGAGGGGTCAAGCTGTATCGCTGGATCTACTCAACCGATTCAGATAAAACATACCCTATATTTTAAGTTAGACTAATACCAATACAAATGCTAAGTTTCATTACGATCCGTTCAGCCGTTTTCACGTGATGAGGTAACAAACAGACAGACAGACAGACAGACAGACATAAATTTTTTAAACGATTGATTCGTGTTCTATAGCTTATTTCTAGTCCCCCTAGCCAATTTTCGCGAAAAAATACTCAATGTACAGACTTTTCGACCTTTACAGTTTTATTATAGTATAGATATATTATGTTGCTATTTTCTTTTGTGACAATAAAGAGTATTTGTATTGTATTGTATTGTATATCAATGTATTTATTTGTCAAACATAGATAGGTAATAAATGAATAATATAATAACAAGTTGTTTGTTACAAATGAAAGGCACAGGGACAAAACGGACTCTTGAATAATGAACCTGGCTTAGAAAAGGATCGCAGAGCGTTGACAATCAGAGCAAATATGCTGGCCCGCAGGTTTATAACGCCCAGAGGTAAATATCACTTTGTTTAAATCCTTCTGTCAGATTTTTACACCAGCAGACTGTGGGCAGCAAATACGACTTCAAAAACCTTAACTAAAACGTAAAAAATAATCCTTGTATGTATTTCAAAATCTTTTCATAAACCAACATTTTGAAGGCGGCGCGTGATTGACTCTTTATTTACGTATGTACATGTATTTCACGATCAATTATCGTGAGCGTCATGTAAATATAATGTACAGTCGAGAGCAGATAGTAAAAAACAGTATAAGCAGAGCCTTTTTTTAGCGGGGAAAGTCCTCATGGACGCACTCCACCCGGGGAAGATGAAGCCAGTGTCGGACTCTTACCGACTAAAAACCACCACGGTGTTCCTCTACCGACTGCCGAACGAGAATGGATATGATAAGAAATGAATATGTGAGAGGGAGTTTGAAAGTAGCACCAGTGACGGAAAAGTTGAGAAGCAGTAGATTGTCATGGTATGGACATGTGATGCGGAGAAATGAGGAGCATGTTACGAAAAAAGTTTTGTGTATGAATGTGGATAGATAGGCTATAAGAAAAGAGGTGGATCAAAGAAAAGATGGATGGATTGAGTGAAAGTTGATATGAATAAAAAGAAAGTGAACATGAGACTTTCCATCTTCATGTCTCAGTTTGGCGAACCGACTTGCGGTACCATTTAGGCAACAGCCTAGGTGGTATTGCAGTTGTTATGGGCAAAGGTAACCGCTTAACATCAGGTAGGCCTTTAGCTCGTTTCGCCATCCTATAATATAAAAAAAATATAAAAAAAACCATAAGGTCAAAAAAGGTTTAACTATGATAAAGACAAAAAATATGAATTGCGTCTCCGTCTTTCTAAGGCGATCCGTGATTTTGCGTTCTTTGTCTAACCAGCCTTGACATGACAAAAACATGAATTGACATGTATTGCTGATCTTTTAGTTCTTAATCTGTGGGGCAGGAGGATGATGAGGTAGCGTAATGTATGATAAACAAAAGTTTAGAAATGCTTGATCTGTAATTGCGATTTGTGAGTTTTGTAACCGTAATCCCTTCATCAACTTGAAAAGAGCTGATAATCTTCAGAAGGCTGAAAAGGGGCCTCGAGAATTGCATTGCCTGAGGGCCCCGACATGGTTAATCCGGCCCTGCCTATGGCAACCTTACTGCTCCATCATCAGATCCTAGAAACCACCTAGTAGAGCTCCGTACCTACTTTTCAGCCAAATAGTGCTTGCATTGCCGTGTTTAGGTCTGAAGGGTACGGGTGCCGGCGAAATTACAATCCATGAGACTTTCCATCTTCATGTCTCAGTTTGGCGAACTGACTTGCGGTACCATTAAGGCAACAGTCTAGGTGGTATTGCAGTTGTTATGGGCAAACGCTTAACATCAGGTTCTAAAATTATCCAGTAGAAAGGAATCTGACTAACTTACTTTTAAAACAAGTGAAGAACGTTGTACATCCCATCAGCTATGATTTAATGAACCTCTATGGAACTTTGCACCCATTTAGATCTTAATTCTTTTATCGGTGAAACTTATAATCCTGCGCTTTCTTCGTACAGAACTTGGCCCTTTTTAGCGTTCCGTACCCAAAGCGTCCGTCCGTCCGTCTGTCTGTCACAGTCTATCTTTGTAACGGTAGTAGATAACCAGTTGAAGTTTTCACAGAATGTGTTACTAATAAGTTATTATGGTACCATCCACGACAAATACTAAAAATAAAAAAGTCTAAGAACGCATTTTTTCAACGTTTTTATTCCTGCTCTATATTCAAAACGGTAATACATACCAGCGTCAAACTTGCTCTAATTATAGTACATACTAAGAAGTTCAGCAACAAATACCAAAAACAGGGCATACATAGACATGGTACCTACGTAAGAAAGAGGTGCAAAAATTCATATTTTGCTCACGGTGCGTTGATGTATTTTGATGAACTCATACCGAGAAATTGTATAACTACTATTTGTAAGTGTTAACTGTATACCATTTATATGAAATAAGGGTGAATTTCCCAAATGACTTATTTTTTTGTCTTCGGTGAAATTTATGTTTGAAAAAAGGAATATTGTTCTGATTTTTTTTTTTAGTATTCAATAGGTAGTTATTGGGTTGTGGCAAAAATATAATTTGGCTAGGACTATTAAAAAAGGTAGAAATAAATACATAAACCTCTGTTTTTTCCAAATCGGTGCTGTCCCTCTACTTTTTTTACAAACAAAAAAGCTTATACACTAATAAAAATAAGTAAGTTAAGTATGTAACTTATTCTATTTCCTAGAATATTAGTTTTGTTATTAATATATAGCATATTTTATTACATAATTAACGATTATTATTACTGAGAGGCACAAACGTACTTGTCCTGTAAAATGTTCTCATATCGCTGGACAAAAGTAATTTAAACTTAACATTACATCGACGAGTCCGACAGCGTCCCCACTCCAATTTTATTTCCCTCTGTAGTGTGTGCTAATACGCAGTCAGGACGGATGTGTGTCAAATCGCAGCATATTCCCACCAATAACGTAAGTACGCCATTTCAGTTGCTCCCGGACAATTATTTTATATTATCGGTGGTTGCATTTTTCTAGTGTAATGAGTAGTTTTATTACTGTTGTTTGGTTCTAACAGAGGTAGTAAGTGAATTAGCTTCATTGACTGTTATTGAATTTATCCTAGATATTATGCATTTTTTCTAATTTTCTAAAAAGTGTGTTATTTCTCACGTCGCTGTTCTCATATCGCTGTAATCGGTGGTCTTTATTACCACCGATGTGATAATTTACACCGATATGATAAGAAAAAAACAATCGGTGTCTTATATCTAATATCGGTGTTTTGATTCATGATCAACGCACAGTTTTGTCACATCGGTGGATAGCTTTATCATATCGGTAGATCATTTTATCATCTCGGTGAGTCGTTTTATCATATCGGTAGATCCCGTGTCATTTCGTTAAGGATACAAAGAAACAATGGAACATAGATACAAACACAAACATTATATGCATACATACCTACATACAAACATTCATACATACATACATACTTACCTACATAGACAAAATCATTACCACGATACCACTGGGTAGTAGAAGATGTATAAATGTATCATTAGGGGAGGTCTGTATTCGGTAATGTACGTCTATAGGCTGAGGTGATGATGGTGAGGTGGAGCAATTGAACGCATTCAAGGTTTCTCTAGAAAATATTTTCTAGTTAAAAAATAGTAAGTACATAATAATAAATAATAAATAGATAAAAATAAAACATCATAATAGCTTAATTTTTTCTAAGAATGCCGAAGCCAAAACTAAAAGCGGAGGAGAAAAAAGAGAGAAAGAGGTTGCTGGAAAGAATAAGAAAAGCTAAACTCAAAAGCGATCCTGTGTTAAGAGAGGAGCATTTAAGAAAAGATAGAGAACGTTTAGCTAGACGAAAGGCAGCCGGACTTATCCCAACCCGAAGCCAAATGACTGCACATGCACATCGCATTGCACAAAAAAAAAACGAATCAGTTCCCGTGCATATTATCAAAGGAAAAAAGCTAAGGCAAATGTTACCCGAAACAACCAAACAAGTGTTTCAGTAACCAATGATGTAACAGAATCGCTACCGAAAAATCGAGATAATAAGCCTGGTATTTCTCCTACCTACCTACCTACCTAGGTACCTACTAACTATTTCCTTTTTGATGTTCAAAGGTGGATAGATTATCATATCGCTGGATATGTACATCATTTCGGTGGATAAACTTATCATATCGGTGTACAGAAAAAATAATCGGTGCCGGTTTGTCATATCAGTGGAAACCAGAATTCAAACTGAATTTTCTTCTTAGTCTTAAATGATACGTTGATGATATTAAATTTGGGGATATTTGATATCCTAAAGATTACATAAAACCTGAAAAATATACAAAAAAAATATAAATGAAAAAGTTCACCGATATGACAAAAAAAATGGCATTTGTTGAAATTCACCCGTCTACATAGTGTCATTGTACCTTTTACAAAGAAAAGGAAGTTGGATGGCTTAAACCCACCAACGCTCTTCGGTAAAACGGTCAACTTTTCGGATGAGGTCAAATATCTAGGCATTATCCTAGACCAAAAACTCACGTGGAATGCACACATTAAACATGTGACAAGGAAAGCTATATAGCAAAAAATTGCTTTGGGAACTTCCTGCCGACTGGTCAACTCGAAATGGGGCCTTAGACCATGGGCAACGCTGTGGCTGGACACTGCTATAGTAAGGCCCATGATAACCTATGGCTGTGTCGTATGGCATGGAAAACCCCATCAGACTACCTGCAGGGATGCTCTCTCAAGCCTCCAGAGACTCGCGTGTCTCATAACAACAGGAGCAATTGCATCGACTCCGACCGCTGCACTTGAGGCTCTGCTTAATCTCGTTCTTTTGCATGTGCAGGTGCAAATGGACGCTAGGGCAGCAATGATAAGGGCCAGAATAGCGGGAAGGACAAGATGGAAGTCGACTGCCATGAGGGCACTGCAAGAGAACCTTATGAAGAAAGACATCATTGCCATGCCCACTGATGCAATGTTAAAAGAATACAGCTTTGATAGGCTGTTTAGGGTATTCATACCTCAGAGGACTGAGTGGAAGGACGACACGCCAGGCCAGCCTCAGTCCACTGATGTTGTTTGGTTCACCGACGGATCAAAAAAAGAGGGTCTAGCAGGAGCCGGATTCCACGGTGGGCGGCCAAAGGTAAAAAAAATCGCCAACCTAGGCCAGCACACCAGTGTGTTTCAAACGGAATTATTTGCCATTATTGGATGTGTCCGTTTAAGTCTGCAGAGGACCTATATTAATAGGCGAATCTTCATCTTCTCTGACAGCCAGGCTGCTTTAAAAGCCATAAATTCAGAGGAAATTGACTCCAAACTTGTAAAGGAGTGTGTCCAGCTATTAAACTCACTAGGAGCGGCAAACTCGGTGGCACTAGGATGGGTACCTGGACACTGTGGCATTAGGGGCAACGAAGCCGCTGATGAACTGGCTAGAGCTGGTGCTGAAAGCCCCAATGTGGGCCCGGAGTCAATCTGTGGCATTCCTAAATGCACCACTACAGCCTACCTTAAAAACTGGGGAACTGACCAAAGTATTAGCCTTTGGGAAAAATCCCCAGGCCAAGAACACTCGAAAGTGCTACTTGTGGGCTTCAAAAAAAAGTTTACGAAAGAAGCGCTTTCGTTGAACAAAAATCAGATAAGAATCCTGACAAGAACCCTTACTGGGCACTGCAAGCTGAACAAACACCTTCACAGGATGGGCCTCAGTGATACCACAGTTTGCAGGTTTTGTCGCGAAAAGGATGAGATGCCCATCCATATCCTATGCGAATGTGATGCAGTGCACCACATCAGAAGCCAGCATCTTGGAGGCCACGTCATCTCAATGCAGGAGATCAAATCCTCCTCCCCCAAGGTCATAGTCGACTTTATGATTGACTTGCAGCTTGGGGAAGTGCTGTAATGCTGCAAGAGGCGTCACAATAGATCTTTTAGGTCGCAGTGGCTTTAGGGGCGTTCAAGACCCTACCTCTTTCCTCAAATAAAAAAATAAACGTAAAATTCGACTTATGAACTCGAAAGTAATGTCATAATGACATACTTTACGCACATGCACCTGTAATTAATTTAAAAAGTTTCATTACGATACAGTTTGCTGAATAAAACAAAGCTGAAATTTAATTTTTTTTCCATAACCGCACACTTCAGCCCAAGTAAGGAGTTTTTAATGCCGCTTCGACCCAACCAAGGAGTTTTCAAACCTTTTTTAGGGTTCCGAAGTCCTACAAGGAACCCTTATAGTTTCGTCATGTCCGTCCGTCTGTCCGTCTGTCCGTCTGTCCTAATCCTTTACAGCTTAATAACTTCTACAGTTATAAACATAAGTAAATGAAATTTTGTTAAAAAATGGTCGATATATAGATCTCAATTTTAAAAGAATAAAAGAATCGTTTTTCCGTATTTTAGGGGTGGTGTCCATACATGTGAAATGGAGAAAAAAATTTTTTTCGCTGCACCCCCTCGTGTGGGATATCATTGAATAGGTCTACTAAAATGAAGGTAATGTTTGATACACCACTTTTTTATCAGGTGTACCATCCGCGAAATATAGCCCGCCATAGTGGCTTGCAATGTGTCCCCCCCCCTGCCATTTCTAAACTATGCAATGTAGAAACTTATAATCTTCCACATCGATAGACCTTTGTGAAAACTCTCTTTTAAAATTATTTCGAGTATAATGTGAGCATAATTTTTTGAGTTATAGAGAGAAAAATGAAAAATACTTAAAACGTCCTAGTTCAAAGGTCATTGACCTTAGAGAAAAATTATCATAGCAAATAATGCTCCTTTAGCTACTTTCTATTTGAAAAAATCACAAAAAGTAACTTTGAAATGACAAACGTCTTAAATTTGGCTTCTTGAATTTATCGCTAGATGGCGCTACTAACAACACGCTCTGAGTCGCGAATGCTGCCGATTATTGCAAAAACTAAAATAGCCATGATTAATATTCGATTTGATTCGTTTGTAATTACACCTACTTAAGGAACCCTATAATACTGAGCATGGCCCGACATGCTCTTGGCCGGTTTTTTAGCAGTCGTACAGTTTGGCACCAAAGAGTACACATAAAATTCAGGGTGGCGCCACTAGTCATACATTGAAAAATTTTATGGTTTAAAATCGCGTTTTTGGCAGAACTTTGGATTGTCATACATATTGCTTTTAATCATATTTTTTGTATGATAAAGCAGAGATTGACGGAATCCTGACAAGGATAGAAAATTAGTTCCGATTATAATGTTTTCGCCAGACTATATTTTATTATCTGTGTTGACACGCGCAAGGGCGCGTGCGCGGCCGCGCGCCATGGCCTACTGTATTTGGTCATCATAACTTGTAAATTTATTGTAATTGTTTACGTTATTATTATTATGATGTGATGTGATACTGAACTGAGGAGAATATGACCCCGCCTGAATTTCTGGATGCAGCAACGTAAAAGACGAACAATCTTTTACCAGAAAAATCAAGAAAAACTACGACAATGTTACCAAGATTTTGACTTTGGTATTTTATTTAAAATTGTATGAGTTTAGATAAAATAGTGTATGAAACTGACATAACTAGGTATTAAACACGAGTGTGAGTTTAAAAACCGAGCCGTAGGCGAGGTTTTTAATAGTATCACACGAGTTCATATCAACCCCTGTTATGCAATAGTTTCATAAACTACTATTTTATAATAGGCTGTTTAGCGGTTTCCTTCGACCACCTGCGCGCGCATAGCTGTATGTCACCGCGCCATTTTTATCATTTTTCACAAATTCAATATTTGTCTAAAATGTGTAATTTATGTTTTTTTCCTCGCAAGTGTGTGTTGAGTGTGTTGCAAGGAACATGGTTTTAACAAAGATGTTGGTGTTTTTTTTCTGGTGTTTGTCTCACCGTATTTATTCTGTGGGATCGGCATGCAAAATATTATTTATTAGGTACAATTAATTTACAATGATTGTCAAAACTACTAGACATTAAATTATTGCAATAGACTACGTCTTACTTACACAATCTATAACGACGATCTACGAGACGTTTAGTTTGACGTTTCTATGTTTGGTATACGAGAGGTTAACATTCTTTTTTCTTTCTTTATTTAAAAAGTTTTTAATCGTCTCGGACCATCGATATATATGTACTACGTACTAGATGTGCTGTTCTAAAGAACAACATGGTTACACAAAGTTGTGGTTCCGGAACCACACTGTCATCTGTCATTAGTTCACTTGACAGCTGTCTCGCGAACACACGTAAATGTTATCAACGGTTGCATCAACTGAATTTGGAACACGCTGCTTGCTCATACAAGCAGCGTGTTCCAAATTCAGTTGATCGCGTGTTCGGACGAATAAAAAATGGCAGACGGAATCTCGCTAAGAGAAGATTGAAGCACTTAGTTTTGTCCTAAACTCACTATAATTTCAACAGAATTTTAACACACCAGATACCTATATATTGTTATTTAATTTGCGATACACTACGACAGTGACTACGGTCACACGAGATTTGTTGCGTAATCGCGGCTTTTTGTCTTACTATGGGTGTGAATGTGTGCGTGCCAGCCCGTACTTTTAAGCGAGCCGTCTTACTATGGGTGCTTCGCTTTTTGTTTAGCGAGATTCCGTGCGTCTTTTTTGATTCGTCCAAGTTAATCATTTTGATTTTCTTAAATGAATACATTACACGCAACTTATGTAGTTATAACAGTCCAAAACGTTCATAAATTTTATTGTACCTGTTTTATTATTATTTAAATAAATAAAAGACTTCCATTATTTCAATTGGTTTTATTTTAAACTGTTTAAAATACAGCTTTTGTAAAATTCTTGTTATTTTTGGTGTACGCACTATCAAATTTTAAATTAGAAATCATAACATTTAAATATTGATTAAAAATTTCATCAGTCTAATGGACAGAAGTTATTTTGTGTTGATTCTCTTGTTTGAAAACTAAGCTTGATTTAAATTATCGTTCTCTTTTAATACCCTAAAACCTTAAGGTGAATGCTACAGGGTAGCCCGCGAAATTGAAATATTTTGGGGTTTTTTGACAAATTGTAGCTTTATTTCGAGTTGTATATCGGTCAAAATATGATTGGCGGAAATAATAACAATATATCCACTGAATAATACTCACAAAAAATATTAACCTAGCTCTATTAGCTGTACTAGCTCGATAATATTAATTTACTATCAAATTATCGATTTTCGAGCATGTAGAGCTTATAGAGCTAGGTTAATATTTTTTTATGAGTATTATTCCTTAGATATATTGTTACTATTTCCGCCAATCATATTTTGACCAATATACAACGCGAAATAAAGCTACAATTTGCGGGCTACCCTGTAGCATTCACCTTAAATAATCTCGACTAAGGCCTTAGCCTTCTCGTACTGAGAAGAGGCCCGTGCCCAGCAGTGGGACAGTAATGGGCTGGTTATGTTCTCTTTCAATAACAGTGGATACAAGAAAGGGATGGCAACAATTTTAGAGCTGTCAAATTAGTTTACGTGTTACACTTCTTCATATTTTAAATCGGCACGTTCCGAGACCACGACTAAACTTTATGGAAATTTTAATTCCAAATAATTTGGCAGCACTAAAATTGTTGCCATCCCTTTCTTGTATGTACTATTAGTAAAAGAGATATTTCAAATATTAGTTTGCGAACTAGAGAATCAAACCATTGTATAATAACGGAGTTTCTAGCTTTTTGTTTATGTAGGTACAATTGATTAATTAATATTTAAATTCGATAGTGCGGTGGGTCTTAGAGCATAACACAACAACATAACATAACATCACGCCTGTATTTCCCCGAAGGGGTAGGCAGAGGTGTATAGTACACCCACATTTCGCCATTTATGTTGTAAGTCCCATGTACCTAATAGAGGGCGAGCCTATTGCCATTAACCGGGCACAAATCCAGACTCCGGGCTGCTACTGAGAATTTCCTAATGAAAAAACCCAATAACACTTTGCCTGACCCGGGAATTGAACCCAGGACCATAGGGTCTTAGAGCATTTCTATATAATTGGATTCTTTGCCAAAACAATATTATTATTATTATTATTTAGAAAAAGGTATCTTACTGTCTAGCTTACTATAATATTTTTTTATACTTCGCCAAGAATACTTTCCTGTGCCTAAATAATTCACAGAATATTTTAAACATCAGGTATAAAATTTAAAAAAATACAGCGAAAAAAAACCATTTTAAAAAAACAGTACTATTAATAGGTACTTAATTTAATAAGTGCGGGAAAAGAACTTCAGCGAAATTGTGTTTTTTGTAGACTTATAATAAACTAAAACACTATCTTATCACTTATCTTATTTTGTACTATTTCTTACTGGCCATAACAATTATTACAGTTTAGATAGACCATAAAGAAACGACTCGTTTCTCTATGGTTTAGACATGTACAAAGTAGTACAGTCGACCGCACGTCTGTGGTAACACTTGAATAAGAAAACCTTACTGCTAAGAAATACACTGTCAAGGTCAAACTGTTACCACTGTCGTGCGGTCGACCGGACAAAGGAAACAGTAAATTGTTTGTACATACAGTTTGGAATAAAAGAGTACACAAAATGGGGGCGCTCATAGAAATAAATAGAGATAGAATGGTTGTAATCACAATTTTACATGCGATTCATGCGTGGCAACTTTCGAACAAACTACGCCTTACATTATTGACGTCACAAATTAAAAAAAAATTACTTTAATCAAATGTACTTTACAGCTTTGCATGATAAAACACATATTGATACAATACTGACAAATATAGAAATTTAGTTTCGAATTTAGACGTTTTTGCCAGACTGTACTTACTACCGGCCAAAATTAATATTCAATCTATCCACGATTTGCCCTACTAGAGATAGGAATTTGACATAAGCTCCATACAAAATATGTCAAATTTCTATCTCTGGTAGGGTAAATCGTGGATAGATTGGATATTAATTTTGGCCGTACAGCTACAAGAAAACAAGCGCAGTAACTAGGGTTGCCATCTCTGAAATCTGCGAACCAGGACAAGAAGTGTGAAAACCCTGGATTTTGTACCTTTAAACCCGGACATATCAACAGTGATTATTTAATGTTACTCATTTAAGTTGGATGTAATTTCGGTTGCGTATTTTCGGTAGATGTGTCAGCAGCCTAAAACCCGGACTACAAATGAAACCCCACCCGGACTCTCCCCGGACGCTTTTTAAATTAGGACAAATCCGGGGAAACCCGGACGGATGGCAGCCCTAGCAGTAACCAACTTCACTCCGGCCAAGTTATTTTGCGCGTTGGTACTATATCTCGTTTTATTAGATATCAATATCTCATCATTTCAGCCGAAAGACGTCCACTGCTGGACATAGGCCTCCCCAAGCATCGCCATAACGACCGGTCCTGTGCCTTCCGCATCCAGCGGATTCCCGCGACCTTCACCAGGTCGTCGGTCCACCTTGTGGGGGGCCTACCCACGCTGCGCCTTCCAGATATCAATATCTAATAATACCCATTACGTCTGTAAAGTTACGTCAACTAATTCAATTTAGGCCGTTTTTTATTAACGTTAATTCTCTGATTAAAAGGCCGATTACTCGAAAAATCAACTTGTATTATAGGTAAAAAGTCGTTTAACGGCCAAAATTAATATCCAATCTATCCACGATTTACCCTACCAGAGATAGACATTTGACATATTTTGTATGGAGTTTATGTCAAATACCTATCTCTAGTAGGGCAAACCGTGGATAGATTGGATATTAATTTTGCCGTAAGAGAATTATCGTTAGTCAAATCAATCCTTAACCCACAGTCAGTAAAAAATATAGACGAAGTGCTGCGAACAATCTAGTGAAGCCAAAAAGAACTATGCTCGTTCGTGTACAACCAGCAGTCACGCACACAGATGTACCTCAAACCGTGCTCACCCCACTCAGGGGGCCTCCAGGGCCCAGGTTCCTCCTCGTATCCGCCAGGGGCGCTACTGATTTATGAATGAAAGTTGACGAAAACGATGAAAGTATTCGTAAGTGTGAAACTCGTACTAGGCCCACAGTACACTGCCGCGGCATCGTCCAGTAAGCATCGCGAAAGCAAATATCTTTCAGGTGCATGGTGTGTGCGTGAGCTTGGTTGTACACGAAGGAGCATAGTTTTTATTGGCTTCACTATGATTGATTGCAGCACTTGGATATGACAATACGACAATAAATGAAAACATGGTTATTACTAGTCTATAGAAGCATTTTAAACACATTAATAAGTTTTTTTTCGAGAATAAAAAAAAAACATCGAAATAATAAGTAACACCATTTGCAATAATCTGTAATAATTGAGAAAGAGAGTTTAAAATTAGGTATATTGACTCGCAAAGGTCTTTGACCTAACGATCGTTGCCTAGAAAAGTGGTCCTACATTCAAAATTAATGAAATTAAAATAATTTCCCGTGGCTAAGCTATTAACTGGGTTTGATTATTTTTTTGTATACGATCAGAGGACTTAATACTCTGTACGTGGTTTTATTTAAAGTATTGTCATATCCACCCTGTACATTTTTTTTTTTATAGTATATGATGGCGAAACGAGCTAAATGCCCACCTGATGATAAGCGGTTACCTTTGCCCATAACAACTGCAATACCACCTATACTGTTGCCTAAATGGTACCGCAAGTCGGTTTGCCAAACTGAGACTTACTATGCATTATAAAGCATGATGATACAATAGTATAGTTTAACCTAGTAGTCGGTAGATGGCGGTTTGGTCGCGAGATAGTCGAGTGCCCGCTGTATCGCCGGCGGGATGGGCGGCGGCGTCGGGATATGATCGCCTTGGGCTTCGAAGCCGTTCTCACCGGCCTTGTAGAGTACGTTTATCACCTGGAAGCAAACATTATAATTATTTTTTAACGCATTTACGTATGCGAAGCGAAAATTAAAGATATAAATTGTAGAAAGAAAAAATGCTTCGCATGCGTAAATGCGTTAAAAAAAATTTGTAAGGGTAGGCAAGTAGGCACATCTATACGACTTTGTTAACTGCAAAGTTAGTAGAGTCGGTCAAGGAACACTGTTTCTTTACGTTTTCGTATAAAATGCAAGTTGCGAGTGTAACCACCGCGAGACAAGCGATGGCGCCCATCCATTCAATAAAAAATGTTTTTTTTTTTACCCAAACACTTGAGGGGTTTTTTTTTTTTTTTTTTTTTTTTAATGATCTGCTCTTGACCGCAATCTAGACAGCTTTGTCAGGATGTGGTCGACGATGGAGCGAGCAAACCTATTAGGTGCCGATTCACTCCAGCTTTAAAGGCGTTAGGGTTATAAGTGCCTGAAAATACAGATTCCACAACTTGGCTGTGCGCATTATGAAAGAGTTCTCAAAGCGCTTGGTCCTGATAGGAGGGATTTCTACCAAATGTGGATGATATCCTGCAGTGCGTCGTGTAGTCCGATGAAAGAAAGGAGATGGCGGAATAAGCTCATGGAGCTCGTGCGCACACTCTCCAAAGTACAGCCTGTAGAACACCGACAAACAAGCAACTGTGCGTCTATGGGGTAAGCTTTGTAGCTTAGATTTTGCTAGCAGTTCATCACCAATTAGCCTCTCAGCTCTGCGTTGAATCGAGTCAAGAGCCGCAAGCTGGTATTTGGCGGAGCCATCCCATAAGTGACTGCAATACTCCATACACGATCGGACTTGAGCTTTATATAAAGTGAAAAGCTGTCCAGGAGTGAAGTATCGCTTCATCTTGTTAAGAATGCCCAACTTTTTGGCCGCAGTTTGAGCCTTTGCCTCGATTGTGGTGCCGAAGTTGAGGTTAGTTGTCAACTCCATGCCAAGAAGGTCTAGGTGGTCAGCGATGCTAATAGGTTAAGATATCGCTGACGCCACCTAAAGATGTTAGTAAGTGGAGGTTAAATTCGATACCACGAGCAGTGATCACGGTAGCTTAGTGGCTAAAGCACAGGCGTACTGAGCTAGGAGTCGCAGGTTCGAATCCTGCTCGTGAGCGATTTTTTCTTTCCACAATTTATATATTTAAACATTATAATGTATTATATAAAATTTATATGTTCAAAATACCGCCGTGTCTCAAGACGAAAGTCTGACCAGTGCGTGTCGCCAGTAATTACGGCACTGAAACGTGGTCGCTCACAATGGACCTGATAAGAAGTCACTCAAAGGGCAATGGAGAGGGCTTTGCTCGGAGTGTCCCTGAGTGATCGACTTAGAAATGAGGAGATTTGCAGGAGAAGGTAACCGACATAGCCCGAAGAATTGCCATACTTAAGTGGCAGTGGGCGGGGCACATTGCTCGCAGAACGGATTGCCGAAGGGGCAGTAAAGTTGTGGAGTGGCGACTAAGTACTCGGAGGCGCAGCGTGGGTAGGGCCCCCACAAGGTGGACCGACGACCTGGTGACGTCTTTCGGCTGAAATGATGATGATGATGATGACCTATGCTTGGTGGCTTCGGGATACAGCATTACATGTAGTTTTAAACTTGTAACCCTGGCGAGTGGCAGCTCTTTTCCTCCTGGTGCCTAGAGCGGTCGTTGCTTTCTACCTGGCGCTTAGAGCAGCCTTACTCTATGCCTTGGATTTATAAGAGCTTTTGAATAAACTGTTGATAGTTTACCTGCCCATCCGGAGCGGTGTACTGGTACTGTCCCTGCACGAATAGGCTCGGCTCCCCCGTGCTGCCAGGCTGCAGGCTGCCTGTTTGTTCATGGAAGATACCGCCGGCTGTGGAAGGGATAAGTTTTCTGATTGGAGCGAAGAGTAATGGTAGAATAATTACAGTCTTTTTCACATTCCACGGGTATGGTGACAGCAGGATAGAACGATTCCTTATGTACGAATAAGTGTATAATGGTCGGTGCTCATCAACGGCACGGCAACGGTTGTTTGTGAGAATATCAATCAGGGATGTTATGGAGCTCCGTAACCGTAACCGAAACTATCGGATATCCGAAATAAAAATATATCCGTAACCGTAACCGTATCCGTTTCACCAGTTTCGTATAGTTTCGTATAAGGGCGCGCGGAGTCTATATGAAACGACATGTTTCGACAGGTTTTTGTTTAACCGCTCGCGCGCCACGTGAATCTTGCAGTTTGTTTGTTATTTCTATAGTTATAACATAACCTCTTTCATAACCTATAAATAAAACCAAATTATTACATAACTACTATTTGTGTTTTATATTTTACTTCAATCTAATATCCGTAACCGAAACTATCCGAAACTAACGGATAATCCGAAATAATTACATATTCGTAACCGTATCCGAAACCGATATAATTTTATTCCTATATCCATATCCGTATCCAGATCCGAAATATCATATCCATAACATCTCTAATATCAATGTAGGTACTTATGTATGTGTATTTGTAACTAAGTATATTATGTATTTGTCATTTAATAGAAGGAATGTGCCTAACATGTTTATGATAGCCTGAAAAAAAGTTTGGTTACGAACATGCTCATAACCAATTTTTTTTCAGGCTGCTGTCGTATGAGCAGCATAAATTTTATAGCTGCTAGTAACACAAACTACTAGTACCTAGCTAACTAGTTTGAGATGTGCCAGCAAATCAGTTTAGTTACTATTTTAAAAACAATTTGGTTTTAGACGTCTATTAGCCGGATACCCCCGGTCACAAAGCATATGAAGTAGCACTGCATATCTTACACCCAGCCACCAATCGGGACGTCACTCCGTCAGCGAGCGGCACCAATCATATCACCGAACATTTGAGCCGACCAATCATAACGCGCCGTCCGCCCCCCGGTCCCCGCCAATATTTTACGTCTGCGTTCTCATTCAAAACTTTGTTTAAGCGGCGTCTTGAAGCTTACTGGTCTGTGGTTTCTACTGATTAAAATTTGGCAATTTTTGAAGTAAGCTATTAATTTTCATTAAAATAATAGAAATACCAACGATTTAAACCGTTGAAAGAAAATAAAATGCATGCGTAAATGCGTTGAAAATAATAAAATAATACAAATATAAAGGTAGGGTAGAGTGGTAATCAGTGAACCAAGCAGCAACAGTTAGCCAACATAGGTATCTAGGTATCTCAAGAACGCGACGTTGTCAGTTCTTGCATTTACCGCCTTCCTATGCGCTTTTGTTAAGGAACTTCCCTCCGGAGTCGCCAGCGAGCTCGCGCAACGGACACTCAAGCTATGTGAATTTTTGTGTTTTATTGCGAAAATAGATATTAAAATTTCAAGTTTTATTTTTTTTCTTGCTTCCTTTGTGTTTTTCATCTCGGATTCAAGATAAAACCACATCGTGTTGTGTTTCCTAGCGTTTTTATTTATGCTATCTGTGTCGATCTAGTATAAATGTGTGTTTGACAATATGCATCCAAAGTCGATGGGACCCCGTACTTTGACAGTGAACCAAAATGAAGAGGTAAACAATGAACCACGGTTCACTGTAGCTGCTAATGTTCTCGTCTATTCAAATTAACAATTAATTTGACTGCACTTGTGGCATAGTCGTTAAGGTGGTCACCTCTCTATTGACACCACGCCAAATGTTGTGAGTTCGATCCCCACACGGAATAAATATTTGTGTGACTCACAAAAGTTGTTCTTAGTCTGGGTGTGTATTTTGTGTCTGTGAATTGTATGTTTGTAACGTCCCCCGCGGTATATGAGACTTAGGTACATTATGTAACAAAACATTATCTTTATTGTCCTTAATATACATAACAAAAGCATTTACAACGTGTATCAGAAATGCGTGGTCATAATCTAAGAGCTCATTCTGGGCATAGCATAGAACAACTTTTACTATGGGACCAACCCTGAAATCGCGAAAAAAATATCAGCTGTTCCCTGGGCAATTCTCTGAACTGCGAATTAGACAGGTTTTTCGTTAGATAACATATGTTTTTAAATATTTTATGCTTATATATTTATTGAATATTGCTCTTATAGTACTGATCCATTATGGCCTGTACTTATTTTTTCGTTTAATATTATACAATTTTAGTAATTGACTTATAAACATCCAAAATCTAATTAATATGGCGCGTCCAAACTCCCAATTTATCAATATAAGTCATTAAAACTTTAAGTATGCAATGTATTCATTGAATCAATGCACTTGCAACGATACTTCAAATATGTGCCTGTAATTTTCCACTTGTTATAGTTTATTACATAATAAACAATTGTATTTAGAGAAGTTTTTAAAATGTCCAATTGTTTAAGCATAATTTCTATGGCTCATGCTTTCTCTAAGTTTCTACAAAAACCGTCTAACGCAGCGGTACTCTAAGTGTGTTCCGTGGAACCCTAGGGTTCCGCGATACCCCTGTAGGGGTTCCGCAAGAATTTAGAAAAAAAAAAACAAAACACCTCTCTCTGGTCACTGGTCGAACGTTTTGAATCCGCCCGCCGCGCGTATACTTGTGAGCGCGCAGTCCCTTTGATAAAAGCCGCCTCTGAATTAGACGCTATAGTTGTGAACAAGCGACTTTCGGCTCTATCTTCAAAAGCATAAAGTCGAGATTGTTTACAACGCATTTTTTTGTATTTTTATTTTTATTTCCGCTTTTTGTTTATCAAAGGCGCCGACTCGAGTATTTTTGAGAATGTTCGAGTTCGAGTCTAGGACTAAGTATAAAAGCGCTATTATATAAAAAAAGTCGCGCCTCGTCAGTCAGTTGACGATTAGCGTTCGGAGCGATAAGTTCGTACCTACCTACTTACAAGCTGGCTAGCCTGCTGCCTTCTTGTAAGTTCTACTGCCCGCTGTATTCTGATTGTATCAGTTTTGTACATTTCTTCTTTGGACTAAACTTTGTCTCATAAACGCAGTAACGATTGTGCATTATTTTGACCCTACCATCCTGACGTGTAACATTATTAATAAAGAAGAATGGAACGTTGGCTTAAAGGTGTTAAACGTGTTGCAACGACATCTTCTAATGACGCTGAATGTTCAAAAGCAGTACGCGCGGAGAATACAGCAATTACCGATCCAGACGATGATGCCACGACGTCAAGCTCCACGGTTTCAAAGACGAAAAAAAGGAAGCATGATGAATCATATATCAGTTTCGGATTTGTTGATTCCAACGGCTCACCT
This sequence comes from Asteroscopus sphinx, assembly GCA_949699075.1. NCBI lineage: Eukaryota > Metazoa > Arthropoda > Insecta > Lepidoptera > Noctuidae > Asteroscopus > Asteroscopus sphinx. The sequence goes on along the minus strand of OX453030.1, from coordinate 3,915,718 downwards.
CTCTGCATGTTATGTAGTAAACTGCTTCCTAATAGTTCCATGGCACCTGCCAAATTACGCAGACATTTAGAAACTGTACACCCCGAGTCTAAAGACAAGAATAAAGAATTTTTTGTTCGTAAAAAAGAACAGTTATTGGAAAGTCAAAAAAATATGATGCATGTAACACAAACTATCAATGAAAAGGCCACGGAGGCATCATATTTAGTTAGCTATCGCATTGCACAAGCAGGTGAAGCGCACACTATCGCTGAGAATTTAATAAAGCCATGTGTGTTAGACATAACAAAATGTATGCTCGATGAAAAATCTGCAAAGCATCTTTCTACTGTACCGCTATCAAACGATACTGTTTCACGGCGAATCCATGATCTGGCAAGCTACGTCAAACAAGAACTAGTTGCACGTCTACAAAAAACACGATTCGCCTTGCAAATGGATGAGTCAACTGATGTCACTGGTCTGGCTATCTTGCTGGTTATCGTGAGATATCCATATGAACGTTCTTTTGAAGAAGACATGCTTATGTGTTCACCGCTGCCCACAAACACTACCGGGGAAGAAATTTTTAATAAAATAAACATATTTTTTAAAGAAAATAATCTTAGTTGGAACGATTGCATTGACATTTGTACAGATGGGGCCAAGGCGATGACAGGTAAAACAGCAGGAGCAGTATCACGAATAAAAAGTAAAGCGCCTAATTGTAGTTCCAGCCATTGTATTCTGCATAGACAAGCACTTGCGATGAAGCAAATGCCGTCAAATCTAAAATTAGTTATGGATGAAGCGGTAAAAATAATTAATTTTATCAAATCACGACCACTACAATCCCGATTGTTCTCATTATTGTGTGAAGATTATGGCAGCAAACATAAAACACTGCTGCTCCATACAGAAGTGCGATGGCTGTCTCGGGGTAAAACTTTAACAAGGCTATTTGAACTTAGAGCCGAGTTACAAATGTTTCTTTCAGCAGATACAGTTTCTTTTAATTTGAAAGACCGTTTGTATGATAAAACTTGGTTGTTCCGATTGTCTTTTATGGCGGATATCTTTCAAAAACTGAACGAATTGAATTTATCATTGCAAGGTAAACAGACAACAGTGTTCCAGGCCTATAACAAAATAACTGCCTTCAAAAGAAAATTAGATTTTTGGATTATTTGCGTTGGTAAGAGAGAAATAGAAAGCTTTACGTCACTCAGTGAGTTTGTTAGCGATAACGACTCGGAAATGTTTCAAGATGATGTGTTTGAAGAATTGGTCCAATATCTCACTTCGATGCGCGCATCTTTTGTAAAGTATTTTCCCGAAGAACATAATACAAAAATGAAGCTGAATTCATGGATTCATAATCCTTTTTTACCCAACTTGCAAAAGCCCGAAAGTATGTCAAACGAGATATATGAATCTCTTTTAGAAATGTCATCAGACACAAGTATGGAGTCACTGTTCAAAACGACGCCTCTCAACGATTTTTGGTGCAGAATCCGTGATGAATATCCAATGCTTGGCAGAATGGCTCTGAATATTCTTCTCCCGTTCCCAACAACATATTTGTGCGAAACAGGATTCTCAACCTATGCAGCCACGAAAACAAAATATCGCAATAGACTGGACGCCGAACCTGATATGAGACTTCAAATGTCTTCTATCAAACCTGATATCAACCAATTGATGAAAAATAAAAAACAGTTTCATACCTCCCATTAGTTAAGATTTTTTCATTTTTAATATCTTCTATTATTGTACTTGGCATGTGGTTAAAGTAAGTAATAATTAGTAACTGTTACATTGTACTTTTATTATGCTTATATAATAAAGAATACACTTTTAAAAACTATTGTTTTATTGTAGGGTTCCGTCAAGTATTTTGCTTGTCAAAAGGGTTCCGTGACCAAAAAAGTTTGAGAACCGCTGGTCTAACGTAACAGCCGACTCGATTCTACATTCGTTTCCTGTCATTTGCTGCCGCGCTAACGTGAAGTAAGGATGTGTCTGTGTCACTCGAGTAGCGAATTAAACACGATAATATTATCGATTCTGGCTTTTGTAAGGTAAGTGGTCTCATTTTTATGGTCATGTTTTAATATAGAAAAACTTACAGGATATTACCGAAATAACATGACCAAAAATCAAAGAAGTTTTATAAGGCTGCTATGTATTTATTACTCTTTAGCTGTGTAACGATCTAAAGATAAATTAATTTCAATAAATATATCTCATTTATCAGGCTCTAATTTTTCTGTATTTTTCTGGCGAATTTGCGGCAGATAAATGATTTAGGGTCCAGGTAAATGTGATATTTAGCAATATTATGGGCTATTCTACCAAAAACTGATTGTTGTACTGTATTTTTCATGTAATACGAAATGGGGAAGATAAAGAAGGAGAAGAGGGAAGAAAGACTTTTGAAAAAACGATTGCAGAGAGACGAAGATATAACCGTATTAAGAATGACGAAAATTTATGGAAAGAAAAGCAAAAAGCCGACATTCTCAGATATCTTAGACGTAAGGAAGACAAAAAGCAACTAAGCATTCAGAAATTTCACCAAGACAACAGAGAATTCAAAGAAAGGGATGGAGGAAGAATTTTAACGCTTACTATTTAAGAAAAAAGAACACAAGAAAATTTCTCAGTTGATTGCAAATAATACTCCCTCTAAAAGTGAACATGGATTTGACATTGAACTTGTTCGACAAGAAAAAGTTGATTTATCGCCGTCCCCTTCAATTTTATCTGACTTAAAACATATTTGTAAACCTACATCACCTATTAATCAAGATAGACAACTTGCATCATGTATTTTGTGTCCTCATGGAAAGCACCTAGATTTTTACAAACTGCCTTCAAGTAACACTAATGATGTTGTTGTACCATTAGCGGAATTTACAAAAGAGATTAGTTTATTACGTAAACAAGGCTGGACTAATATTCAAAATACTAACGATCAGAAAGGATGTGTGTCTCAAACGGGCACAGAATAAAAACAACTAATGTGCTTTAAATTTGATTGTTTGTTTGGCGCCGACTCATAATGTTATTTACATTACTTTAGGTAGGAGAATAGTTATTAAGACTAAAAAGCTTCATTTAATTTTTCGGTTTTCAGTTTCCTTTTTCGTCGGTTCAATTTTTTGTTATAAAGTTCAGTTTTTAATTTTTTTCTCTCCATTATGTTGTAGTGTCTAGAACTACATTTATGTGTGCCAAGTTTCACCAGAATCGGTTAACAGGTAAGAATTCAGTGGGTGAACAAGTGAACAAGCACTCATCCCCTGTTTTCCTACTCTTAGGGGTGGATTTTGATTTTTAAATTTTAATGGGACCAACTTCAAAATATACCCTATACATTAAAACAAGAATCATCAAAATCGGACTACTCTGTAAAAAGTTATGCGTGGCTATAAATTTAAAAAAAAATACGCGTCGAATGGGAACCTCCGCCTTTTTTTTCGTCGGGTGAAAATGTATCATTATCATTATCAATATTTTAGAAAAATCAATAATGCTCAAGCGAATAAGTCCTATTTTGTTATAATTTGAAAATTAAAATTAACTTCATTAAATAGTAAATTACCATTACATAAGCTCAATATTTTATTGGATAGAGAGAGAGTATACGTTGGTAAACCTACTAAATGCAGGTTTTCAATTATTTTCAATTAATGTTGATTTTAAATCAAGTCTGTGCCAGACTGTGATTTATTGATTAAAACAAATGATTGATGGAACTATGCCCAAGTTTATTATTTATCATTTTACTAATTTATATGTACCCTATTCCTCATTTATCTGATCACATCTCATTCAGCTGGTAATGAAAATTTTCAATGAGCTATATCTCATTAACCATCGAGTCAATTTAAGTGCCTTTAGTAGCATTCAGTTTCTTAATGTTATCACTTTTATATGACTAAGGTAAATTGTGCAAAAATACATAAAAAAAAATTACCATATAAATTATGCAAAAACATCACATAATGGAGAATTGCCCCCCTACTAAATCATCTATGTCGCTCAACAAAATGTAAGGATCAGCTGATTTTTTTTTCGCGATTTGATGGTTGGTCCCATAGTAAAAGTTATTCGATAGCATCCCCTAAATAAGCTCTTCAAATATGACCACGCATTTCTGATACACGTTGTATATTAAAGTTGATTGAAACTTGAGTTTTTCTTCAAGAAACAGGGATTTAGTCAGTAAATAATTCTACTGGTTCACTGTATATTTGTGGTTCACTGTATATTTGTGGTTCACTGTATATTTGTGGTTTACTGTATAAGCATGGGTGGTAACAGTGAACCAATTTCATAAAAATAAAAATAAATATCCGCACTGCTGCAAATTGTTGAGTTATTGAATTAAATTTTCTTGATAGTTAAAATTTATTAAATTTCCCATGTATTGGTATACATAAGACTCTTTTTCGTTTATAGATATTAGAGCAGCGACGCTTCAAACTTTTGGTGGTTCACTAATTACCACCCTAACTAATTCGACAGGTTCACTGTATACTTTGTGGTTCACTGTGGGCCAAACTGGTGGTTAACTGTATATGCACAGGCAGTAACAATGAATCAATTTACTTTTTTTATTAAAACATCCCTACTACCCCAAATAGTTGAGTTATTGAATTAAATCATCTCAATAATTAAAATTTATTAAATTTCTAAGGTATTGGTATATAAAACACTCTGTTATGTCTATAGATATTAGAGCAGTGACGCTTCAAACTTTAGGTGGTTCAGTGATTACCACCCTACCCTACATATAAAAAGAAAAAAGAAAGAAAGAAAAATGATTTGTAAATAGGTTTTTTATATGTATATGGTTTACATACAAGTCTGTAAAGCCCATTTGTAGGAGCCGTCGTCGTGGGGTCCGTCGAAGTCTTGCCTGATTATCTCGTCGTCTTTCTGGCATGAAGACAAGCAAGCTGCTGCCAACACCTGAGAAAAAGAAAAAAGGTCTTGTTATATTATTTTTAACGTATTTACGCACGCAAATCTAGCGATTTAAATTATGGAAAGAAAAAATCGCTCACGAGCAGGATACGAACCTGCGACTCCTGGCTCAGTATGCCAGTGCTTTAGCCACTAAGCTACCACCACATTACCACCAAATTAACCTCCACTTTTTGTAACGTGACGTCTGTGGTGTATCCAGTTTATACAGTCTATGTAATGAATGTCTAGTTTAGTCTATGGTTACTCTATGATTCAATAATATGTCGATAGTCTATTAATAGGTCATGTCTGTAATATCTTGTGTGATAATTAATTAAAAGTCTAATGAGTCGAATCCACAAGTATAGTGTCATTTAACAAATCCCACGTAGCCTCCTAAACCCCAAGAACATCAAATTGGCGACGAGGAAGGAAATTTTTGAGAAGAGTCAGAATCAGGTCAGTCAGAATAATAAAAAATGGTGACGCCACAAATGTTTGTCGGTAATTTACCGGTGTTTGACAACACAAATCAAAGTTTTGCAAGTTGGTTGGAAATTTTCGAAGAGTATTGTAATTTAAACAAAATTCCGGCAGACGATGCGACGTCTAGCATTAGGAAATCATTATTTCTAGTACACATTGGAGTCCGCCATTACGAAATGTTAAGAAGTACTTGTCTACTGAATAAACCAAACATGAAGTCAATAACAGAATTAGCGAACATCTTGAAAGAAATAGCTTATATGTGGCATCAAGAGCGAAAACATAAGGAAAAAACTATTGGGAGTATCTAATTTAACATATGAAAATGCCAAGTCAATGTTCCTTCAAGAAGAGTCAGTAGTAAACCAAATGAAAAATATAAGCAGTAATAATATGTCAAATGTCAACAAAGTAAGAGGACAAGTTCATTTAAGTCAAGGTCAGAGTCATAATAATATGTCGTCCTCAAATAAGTCGAGTCATAGTAGAAGCAATACAAATCAATTGGGTAGTCATCAAAATTTCAAACAAGTTTATCCGGCAAGAGGAATAAATAGTCAGAGAGGAGTAGTCAACCAGCCAAGCAACTTTAGTCATCCGAGTCAAGTCAATCGTCGGAGTCATGTAAGTCAAGAATATTGTCAGAATAAATATAGTCATCGAGGTCAGTCATGCTACAGGTGCGGTCGTTATCATAACCCAGCCACATGTCCAGCGCAAGCTTGGAAGTGCTATACATGTCAACGTTTTGGTCATACGTCAAAGGTGTGTCGGAATAAAATACCTCAAGTCAATGAAGTCTATTGTAATGAGTCAAACAACACAAGTGTCGATGATGTTGTAAACCAGTTAACCGAGTCCTTTACTGTAAATAATGTTCAAGTTGAGTCTAGATATAAATATTGTCAGAGAAACTGTATTTGTGTGTCTTGTGAAATACCTTGTGATAAAAAATGTGAGTTTTGTACAAATATAAATTTAATTAACCTTAATAGTGTGTCACATATGCCTCAATTGGTACAGGTAAATGCAGATGGTATACTGTTAGATATGGAGATAGACACAGGAGCAGCTATTTCATTAATGTCTTATAACACTTATTTAAGTCATTTTAAAAATCATACTTTGTACCCTTCATATATTAAATTAAATGCTGTGTCATGTCCAATTACAGTTGCAGGTCAAATTAAAGTTAATGTTACTTATGATAACATAGAACCTCCAAAACAATTGTCTATCATTGTTACTGCAGGGAAAGAGTCTTTTACATCTTTATTAGGAAGAGAGTGGTTAGATATTTTAAATCCACAGTGGAGAAATAATATATTGTCAAAAAATAAGTTTGTCAAGTCAATAAATCAGTCGGTACAGTATAATAATGAGTCTAGTGTCATACAAAAATTTAAGGTAAATTATCCTAATGTATTCAGTAAGAATTGTGATTCACACATAAAAGGCTTTGAAGCAAAGTTAACCTTGAAAGAAAATTGTGTTCCAGTATTTATGAAACCATATCAATTACCATATAACATTGTGAACATAGTCGGTGATAATTTAGATAAGTTGGAAAGAGAAGGAAAAATTTCTAAAGTAGTTCATTCAGATTGGGCATCGCCTCTTGTACCAGTTAAAAAAGTCAATGGTGATTATAGACTTTGTGTCGATTTTAAGCGTTCTGTCAATCCAAATATTAAAATTGATTGTTATCCACTGCCGAAGCCAGAAGATGTATTTGCTACAATGGCAGGTGGTGAAGTATTTGTTGTGCTAGATTTGTCTGATGCATATACACAGTTATTAATAGATGAAGAGAGTCAAAAATTGTTAACAGTAAATACTCATAAAGGGTTATATAGATATAAACGTCTAATATATGGAATAGCATCAGCGCCAGCTATATTCCAAAAGGTAATGGATCAGATGTTATCAGGTATACCTAATACGGTATGTTATGTCGACGATATTCTAATCAAGGGAAAGAATTATACAGATTGTTATTCAACAGTGATTAAAGTCTTGGAAAAATTAAATAAACATAATGTTCGCATAAATCATGATAAGTGTAAGTGGTTTGTACCATCAGTAGAATATTTAGGTCATATTATTTCAAATGAAGGTAGGAAACCTAGTCCAAAATTAGTAGAAGCTATTGTCAATGCGAAAAGTCCACAAAATGTCAAAGAGTTAAGGTCATACCTAGGAATGTTAAATTTTTATCATAATTTCATTGGTAATTTAAGTACATTAGTCAAGCCATTACGTCAGTTAACAGAAAATGGTGTTAAATGGAATTGGACACCTGAATGTCAGTCAGCATTTGAATCGAGCAAACAAAAATTGATTAGTAGTGAGATATTAGTCCATTACAATCCAGATTTACCATTAGTGGTATATTCTGATGCAAGTCCAGTCGGTTTAGGAGCAGTGTTGTGTCATGTTATTAATAGTGATGGTAAAACAATTGAAAAACCTGTTGCTTATGCGTCTTGTTCTTTAACTAAAGTTCAGTGTAATTATTCTCAATTAGATAGAGAAGCTCTAGGAGTAATTTATGCAGTCACAAAATTTCATAAATATTTATGGGGAAGAAGGTTTACCCTTGTCACAGACAACTCACCAATTAAACATATATTGCACCCTAGCAAGGGCATACCTACTTTAGCAGCGCAACGGTTGCAACATTGGGCACTGATTCTTGAGAGTTATGATTATAATATAGAACATAGGAAAAGTGATTTCTTAAAGCCCGCAGATGCCTTGTCAAGACTTCCAATTAGTAAAATTGTAGTAGATGTGAATAGTTGTATTTTATCAGATTATGATATATCACCTATTAATGTGTTTGATATTGCAAGAGAAACCCAGAGTGATCCAGTGTTGGTTAGGGTTGTTCAATTGACCAAGGAAGGTTGGCCTCATTATTGTAAGGAGCCAGTGTTAAGTCCATATTTTAAGATTAGGAATTATATCTCAATGAATGAAAATTGTTTAATGTTTGGGTCAAGATTAATTGTACCTCAAAAATGTCAACAAAATGTTTTAAATCTTTTACATGAAAGTCATCCAGGCATTGTACGTTCAAAAATGTTAGCAAGATCACTATTTTGGTGGCCTTCTATGTCTACAGATATAGAAACAAAATGTCAGTCTTGTGAGCCATGTGGTATAGTAAATTTTAAACCTTGTAACAATAAATTACCATGGCCTAAAACTTATGTACCTTTTGAAAGAGTTCATATTGATTTCTTTGAGTTTAGAAAACAACATTTTTTAATATATTGTGATACATATTCTAAATGGTTAGATATTAAACATATGTCAAAGTCATGTAAAGCAGAAAATGTAATTGAAGAGTTATGTGGAATATTTTCATATGTAGGGTTACCAGTTGAAATAGTGTCAGATAATGGTCCACCCTTTGATTCACATTCTTTTAGTAATTTTTGTTCTAAATTTAATATTAAAGTCACAAAAAGTCCACCATATCATCCTGAAAGTAATGGATATGCAGAAAGAAGTGTTCAGATTGCAAAAAAAGCATTGAGTAAACTTATTTTAGAGAAAAATGATTGTGAGTCGCTTAGTCTTAAAATTAATAAATTTCTAATGAATTATAGGAATACTCAAACAATTACCACTGAAAAATGTCCGAATTCATTGTTATTCTTATATCAGCATAGAACTTTATTGTCAATGTTAAATCCTAATTATAATCCTAAGTCTGTTAATAAGTATCCTAAGACATCAACATTTAATAAAATGATAATATTTCAATTCGTATGGGGAGAAATGGAGATATTAATAAGGGTATAGTGATAAAGTGTCTTAGTCCAGTTATGTATCTAGTGTCTGTAAATGGTGTAGGTAAGAAGGTTCATTGAACCAAATGTGTCATGCACCATTGTCAAGTGATATGTCACCCACATGTAATAAGTATCCTAGTTCTATAGTGTATCCTAATGTTGTGTGTCAACCAAGTTTCAGTCCTGTTCAATCCAATCCCTTTCAATCCAGTTCTATTCAGTCCAGTCCTATTCAGTCCAGTCCTATTCAGCCAAGTCCTATTGCATCCCAAGAAGTCTCGTCCGGTCCATCTCCAAGTCCTCAGTCATCCCAAATTTTAAGGAGATCTAATAGAGTCATCCGCCCACCAGTTAAACTAAATTTGTAAGGGGAGGATGTGGTGTATCCAGTTTATACAGTCTATGTAATGAATGTCTCGTTACTCTATGATTCAATAATATGTCGATAGTCTATTAATAGGTCATGTCTGTAATATCTTGTGTGATCATCATCATCATTACAGCCGAAAGACGTCCACTACTGGACAAAGGCCTCCCCCAACTAAGGGGGGGATATGCCATAATCGCCACGCTTGGCAGGCGGGTTGGCGATCGCAGTTGGTTGGTTAAATACTCAGAGAATGCTGCTGCCCATCCTCTGGTGAATCCCTTAGTCGCCTTTTACGACACCCATGAGAAGAGATAAGGGAGATCTTGTGTGATAATTAATTAAAAGTCTAATGAGTCGAATCCACAAGTATAGTGTCATTTAACAAATCCCACGTAGCCTCCTAAACCCCAAGAACATCAAAACGTCAACGATATCTTATTAAGAAACAGTGTTTCTTAACCGACTCGGCTAACTTTGCAGTTAATTCAAAGTCGTATAGATAGACCCTTACTAATTATTTTATTATTTTTAACGCATTTACGCATGCGAAGCGAAATCTAACGATTTAAATTGTGGAAAGTAAAAAACACACAGCACTGGCGTACTACGTACGAGATTATCCGGAGTAGAACCGAAGTGACCGACATAGCTTGTAGGATCAGTAAGCTGAAGTGGCAGTGGGCTGGCCATGTCTGTCGAAGGACCGATGGCCGTTGGAGCAGACGAGTCCTTGAGTGGAGACCGCGGATCGGCAAACGCAGCGTAGGGCGCCCCCCTGCCAGGTGGACCGACGACCTAAAGAACGTGGCTGGGGGGGACTGGATGCGGAAGGCAGAGGACCGAGCGTTGTGGCGCAACTTGGGAGAGGCCTATATCCAGCAGTGGACTGCGATAGGCTTAGTTGATGACTGGCGTACTGAGCCAGGAGTCACAGGTTCGAATCATGCTCGTGAGTATTTTTTCTTTCCACAATTTAAATCGTCTTGTTATATATTTTTTTACGTTTGTTATATTTTTTTATATGTGCTATCATGTTGATTGTTTTCTAAGGCTTGAGTTCACTAAAGACAATTCTCTGGTTAAACGACCGTTTACCTTTAATACCAGTAAATTTCTCAAGAAATCGGCCGTTCAATCAGTGAATTGATTTGACGACCTCTGTGGTCTAGTGGTTCGAGTGTCGGACTGCTGATAACGAGGTCGTGGGTTCGATTCCCACAGGACACAAATATTTGTGTGATGAACATAAGTGTTTGTGTTGGTCTGGGTGTGTTGCTTATGTATTATAAGTATGTATTTACAAAAAAAAAAAGTATATAAGTATTATATCCATTGTCTAGTACTCATACCACAAGCTCTGCTTAGTTTGGGACTAGATGGTGCTGTGTAAAAATGTCCCAAAGATATTTATTTATTTATTTTATTTATTTTATTAACGTTGATGAACATCGGCCTAAAGGTATTTTGATAGACCTCTGTAAACAGCTGATTATTTTTCCACAATTTTGGTCCCATATATGATTACCGGTATTTTACCATGAATCCATGATACGTCCGGCATTTTCCGGACGAGTTGTTGTTGACTTATAATAATAATAATAAAATTACAGCAATTCTAATTAGCCAATCAAAATAAAATGTGATGAATGAACTGCTAGTAAAATCTAACCTACAAAGCTTAGCCCATAGACGCACAGTTGCTTGTTTGTCGGTGTTCTACAGGCTGTACTTTGGAGAGTATGCGCAAGAGCTCCATGAGCTTATTCCGCCATCTCCTTCCTTTCATCGGACTACACGACGCACTGCAGGATATCATCCACATTTGGTAGAAATCTCTACTATCAGGACCAAGCGCTTTGAGAACTCCTTCATAATGCGCCCAGCCAAGTTGTGGAATTCACTGCCGACTGTATTTCCGAGCACTTACAATGCAAACGCCTTTCCTCCTTTTAACAGCTGGAGTGAATCGGCACCTAATAGGTTTGCTCGCTCCAACGTCGACCACATCTTGACAAAGCTGTCTAGACTGCGGTCAAAAGCAGATCTATATCTCTTTTTTTTTTTAAACCGGTCAATAGCATGTCGGGCCATGCTCAGTATTATAGGGTCCCTTAAGTAGGTGTTACAAACAAATCAAATCGAATATTAATCACGGCTATTTTAGTTTTTGCAATAGACGGCAGCATCGGCGACTCAGAGAGTGATGTCAGTAGCCGCTAGATGGCGCTATACAGTGCCAAATGTAATAGACGGCACTTGACGGCAGCATTGGCTACCCAGAGAGTGTTGTTAGACGCCGCTAGATGGCGCCAAATTTAAGAAGTGTGTCGTCAACATAACACAAAGTTACTTTTTGTGATTTTTTCAAATAGAAAGTAGCTAAAGGAGCATTATTTGCTATGATCATTTTTCTTTAAGGTCAATGACTCAAAACTCAAAAAAATTTAGAAAGAAAGAAGAAAAGAAAGAAAAATGATTTATTGCCACAACAAGACGATTAGATTTAGAGTTTTTACAAAGGTCTATCAATGTGGAAGATTATAAGTTTCTACGTTGCATAGTTTAGAAATGGCGGGGGGGGGGACACATTGCAAGCCACTTTGGCAGGCTATATTTCGCAGATGGTACATCTGATAAAAAAGTGATGTATGAAACATTACCTTCATTTTAGTAGACCTATTCAATGATACACCACACGAGGGGGTGCAGCGAAAAAAATATTTCATCCCCATTTCACATGTATGGGCGCCACCCCTAAAATACATAATCTAGATTTTTTTATTCTTTTAAAATTGAGATCTATATCTATACTATTTTTTAACAAAATTTCATTTAGGTACTTATGTTTATAACTGTAGAAGTTATTATGCTGTAAAGGATTAGGACAGACGTACAGACGGACAGACGGACGGACATGACGAAACTATAAGGGTTCCTTGTAGGACTACGGAACCCTAAAAAGTGGTCTTAGTATGTATCTTTTTTTTAATCTAGGTAAGTAGGTAAGTAATAAGCAGTGTTCATTAATTTATGAAACCGTTCTGACACTTTATAAGTAATATAGTTCTTTTTGTATAAGCGACTATTCAACACGAATAAAATATTGTTGCAATTTTACTAAACATAATCTATTCATTCTGATTATACAGTTAATATTGCCTGTTTTCATAACGTAGGATAATAAAATATGTCAACATGACCTTTCGCGCCTAAAATGTTGCACAAAATGGTTTATTCATTATCATCCAATAATTTATTTAAAAATATGATTAGCAAGTATTACAGAGCCCTATCTTATAACTTTAGTAAAGTAATGGTTATGCAACTATTGCCAAGTGGTCGCTTCAATGTTTCGACGTTGAATAAAAGACATGTGAACGATTGGCTTGAAATGTCTGACAGCTCATTTAAAAAATAGCAGTAGCCAATGATGATGCATTATTTCTTGACATGAAATTCCCGTCAAAGTAAAGATTTTTCTTCCCATAGGTGGCGGCGCGGCATGGCGACGTTATAATTATGGACTCCGTGTGTCGCGACCATATAAATCTATGGAAAAGGAAATGAAATTATGCAATTTCAACACACGCTCACCCAAAGTCATTTCCATACTGACGTCAGTATAATACCTTTATGTTTCCACGCTCACCGAAATGCATCCGATAAAATACCGATAAGCTAGCTACTGTGCCCATGTTCAAGGCTTTGTAGTTTAACACCGCCCAACGCAACGTCGCTCTTGCCACGCGTCTCTATCGACTCGATAGCCTCAAGTAGGTATTTAGCCGAACCAACCCAAATAAAAAAATTAAAAAAATATCTTTGGGACATTTTTACACATCACAATCTAGTCCCAAACTAAGCAGAGCTTGTGCTATGGGTACTAGACAATGGATATAATACTTATATACTTTTTTTTTAAATACATACTTATAATACATAAGAAACACCCAGATCAACACAAACACGTATGTTAATCACACAAATATTTGTGTCCTGTGGGAATCGAACCCACGACCTCGTGATCAGCAGTCCGACCCTCGAACCACTAGACCACAGACGTCGTCAAAGATGAGACAGTACTCCATACACGACCGAACTTATGATTGGTACAAAAGCAATGGTTTCGGCGTGAAGACACTAGAGAATCATTTTTATCAAAATTCTATTCTGATAATGGGATCCATGTGGAATTGAGGGAATTTCTCAAATATTATAGCTATACATGTAGCGATTATGATATTTTCATCAACAAATCAAGCATTTGCATTCAGAAAGTATAATTTGGTGAAGATCTGATGAAGATCTTCGGAGATAAATAAGGGAACTCTTCAATGGACGACAGCAAATAATCTCTTGTCTTTCTATTGGTATGCCACTCAAAATAGAAAAAAAAAGACGTGTGGAAGTCGGAGACTGCCGCGGTAAAGCTATTGCATAGCATTTTTTATGTAAATACAAAGAGGAGGTGCCTTAACGCCGAAACTAAGCAGGCATGAGTCACCAGATTGCGGGGCGAAGAGGGGGATTACGCATGCGCAGTAACGCCGATACAACCAATGCCACCTAGAGGCGATTTGCAGAATTAAAGAGACAAGCGTGATATTTCAAAAAGTCATTAAAAGTTCTGCTATTCATCGATAGATGGCAAAACTAAAAAGTATCACCGCTGTGCCGGTCGGAGTGGGGGGTGTTAGGTGATTTTCGTTACGGAATTTCTGGATTCGGTCTCCACGCTCAAGGCCCGCGATAGAAGCTATGCAATAGCTTGAAATAAACATCAAAATCGGACTACTCTGTAAAAACAATATGCGTGGTCATACATAAAAAAAAATACGCGTCGAATTGAGAACCTCCTTTTTTTTCTACGGTTAAAAATTAAATAAACTTTAAAAAAAAGTTCAGACCGACTTCAAAAAGAATAAAATAATTTTAGCAATTTTTTCATTAAATCATACCGAATCAAAGGAAACTTCCTAAACTGTTTCACAAAAAATATTTTATTATTTTTGAAGTCGGGTTTTACTTTTTATTAAAGTTTATTTTTAAGACGGTAAACCAACCAACTGTGACCTCAGAATCTTAGTTCACTTTCACAGATTAATAAAAGAAATGATGCCATTTGACCCTTCTACCGATCAACGATGAATTATTTACTTTGAATTGACACACTATCTGTTTGTAATTGACACGATCCCAAACCAAACAGTTACAGTAACTTCGTAACCCACTTAATTTGTACCGTGAGAAACTTTAAGCAACCGGTTGCGACAATCAATCGTATAATCGCTTAGGCGTAGCTTTTTTGACATGTTTATGTAATAATAGATCATAATCAGAATTTGATTAACGCTTGCTTTAACGGCGTGGATCTAGACTATGGATCTAAAGAGAATGTTCCATCAATAACTATGAACACTATTCCGCGCTTACAAATGAAAGTTTCAAGCAGTGAGATGACGCACTTTTTTTTCCGTGGGGAAATCCTCATGGACGCACTCCGCCCGGGGTGGGCGGAGCCAGTGTCGGACTCTTACCGACTAAAACCACCACGGTGTTCCTTCAACTACCATAGCCGGGGGCGTGGGAACCCGTTAGTATTCACACAACCACCCCCGAAAGGTCCTGGCCCGCCACAAGCAGGTGAGCCCCTTCTCCCCGTGCAGCCTTACGTTGGCCGCACCTTCCTAGGCGGCACACGGAACATTGCACGCCACCTCACCTCAAGGGCCTTTACCAGCTATGCCAGCTGCGCCAACTACGCCAGCTGTGTCAGCTACGCCAGCATGCTGCCAGGTCAGCATGCCAGCTACGCCAACTGTGTCAGCTACGCCAGCTGTGCTAGCTACGCTAGCTGCTGGTCGGGCAGCAGACTACCCCGAGTCTGCTGCTCGCAGGCCCATCCTCCTGTAATTTTTATAGAGGTGTTCTTCCTCGTGGTCCGGGCGGCAATGCCAAGACCCTCGGTCCCAAGAGGCGCGAGAACACCACTCAGCAGGCACTCCTGGGATTACGAGACCGAGGGGGGCAGGGAAGGACAGTCCCCCCGCTGCCTGCCCAGTGGCAGGGTGAGTGCACACCGGGCCCGCCCCTGCTCCTCCACAGTGCCCTCTGCTTTCTCAGAGGGACACGCGGAGCAACTTCCCATTGGCCCACATCGGGCCCCTCCCGTGCCAGAATATTCGCCACAGGCAATAAGGTCCCCCGGTCCAAAGGAGACTTATTGCCCGTGCCCAGGGTGCACCGGCCCAACAACTGCCGTTCCCTCTAGAGGTGTCCAGAAGGACAAGCAGCCGCCAGACACACGTGGAGGTTTTCTGGCCAGCACCCCTAGCTACGCCTACCTAGATGATCTGCTCTTAGGTTCGTTTTTCTGAGAATTTTTGGCCGATTTGAGTGTTTTTTTGTTTTAAAAAAACCCGCCGAATACATAACCTCCTCCTTTTTTTGAAGTCGGTTAAAAAGTAAAAAAATAATCCTTTGTATTACAAAATCTTTTCATAAACCAACATTTTGAAGGCGACGCTTGATTTTCATGTACGTTCACTTATACTGTTTTTTAGGGTTCCGTAGTCCTACAAGGAACCCTTATAGTTTCGCCATGTCCGTCCGTCTGTCTGTCTGGCCGTCTGTCCGTCTGTCCGTCTGTCCTAATCCTTTACAGCTTAATAACTTCTCTAGTTATAAACATAAGTAAATGAAAATTTGTTAAAAAATGGTCTAGATATAGATCTCAATTTTAAAAGATTAAAAAAATCTTGATTACGTATTTTAGGGGTGGCGCCCATACATGTGAAATGGGGATGAAATATTTTTTTTCGCTGCACCCCTTCATGTGGGGTATCATTGAATAGGTCTACTAAAATGAAGGTAATGTTTCATACACAACTTTTTTTATCAGGTATACCATCTGCGAAATACAGCCCGCCAAAGTGGCTTGCAATGTGTCCCCCCCCCCCTGCCATTTCTAAACTATGCAACGTAGAAACTTATAATCTTTCACATTGATAGACCTTTATAAAAACTTTCTTTTAAAATTATTTTGAGTATAAAGTGATTATAATTTTTTGAGTTATAGTGAGAAAACTGCAAAATACTTAAGACGTCCTATTTCAAAGGTCATTGACCTTAGAGAAAAATGGTCTTAGCAAATAATGCTCCTTTATTTACTTTTTAATTATAAAAATCACAAAAAGTAACCTTGTGTTATATTGATATGACACACTTCTTAAATTTATCTTCTTAAAATTAGCGCTAGGTGGCGCTGTTTGCAAAAACTAAAATAGCAATGATTAATATTCGATTTGATTCGTTTGTAATTTACTTAAGGAACCCTATAATACTGAGCATGGCCCGACATGCTCTTGGCCGGTTTTTTACTATAGATATGCGCTCGACTGTACATTATATTTACATGACGCTCACGATGATTGATCGTGAAATACATGTACGTGGGACACTCAGAAAGTTTTGCGAAACTAAAAAAAATTGTTCTATACGTACATATATTTTTATCAAATCTTTTCAAAGTACTTTCCACCAGCCTCTATACAAAGATTCATGCGCCTAAACCAGTTTTCAAAACACTTTTTCCAGTCCGCCGCAGACACCTCGTTTACAGCCTGCTCGAACGCAGCCAGCGCATCTTCCGGCGACGAAAATTGTATCCCTTTGAGCTGATTTTTTATTTTTGGGAATAAAAAGAAGTCACACGGTGCTAGATCAGGGCTGTAAGGAGGGTGACCCAGGAGTTTGACTGGCGTGCTGTCCAGGAAGTCCCTCGTTTTGAGTGCGGTGTGCGCAGGTGCATTGTCGTGGTGGAGCAGTAGCCCGCGGAGCCCTGTGTTTGGTCGCTTGTTGCTTATAACAGAGAAAACTTCTGGCAAACATTTGGTAGTATACCATTCGGCATTAATGCTTCTTTGATCCCGTAAGGGAATTGATACCAAGTGGCCAGTCAAATTAAAAAAGCTAGCGATCAAAATCTTACCCCCGCTTCTAGATCGCTTCACTTTGGTAGGCGTTGGCTCATTTTGAAACACCCAAACAGTCGACTGGCGCTTGGTTTCTGGGTCGTATTGATAAATCCAGGACTCATCACCTGTAACGATGTCGTAAACACGCCGAGACGAGCCTGCTTCAAATTTGTTAAGCATATCACGGCACCATTCCACCCGGGCCTGCTTCTGAGCATCGGTGAGGTTGTGCGGCACCCAGCGTGATACTATCCTCCTCACGCGAAGATGGCTGTGTAGAATCTCGTGAACGCTTCCCGATCCAATCTTCAATATGTGTTGAATCTCCTGATATGTAATTCGCCTATTGTCTTGGATTAAATTTTTCACTGCTAGCACGTTTTCTTCGGTAACAGCCGTCAAAGGGCGACCGCTTCTTTCGTCATCCCCCAAAGTTGGTCGACCGCGCTTGAAGTCGTTATACCAACGATACACGGTTGCCTTGGAAGGGCCTTCATCCATGAATGCCATTTGAAGTCTATCGTACGATTCATCCGGTTTCAGGCGACACTTGAAATCGTATAAAATCATAGCTCTAAAATGTTCCCGGCGCAGATCCATATTTCAGTGAGACACAATACTTTGAATTAACTCGCAAAAAATGTGGAGGGAAATTTTGAAATTGGAACTTACTTATTTTTACTTATAAATAATCATATTTTCGAAAAACATTATAACTGGCCAGTCTCCCATATATAAAAACTTTTTTTCGCAATACTTTCTGAGGGGCCTGGTACATATAAAGAAAGGGTCAATCACGCGTCGCCTTCAAAATGTTGGTTTATGAAAAGATTTTGTAATACATACAAGGATTATTTATTACTTTTTATTAGTTAAGGTTTCTGAAGTCTTTTTTTTTGTTCAAAAGTTTTTTATATCGTTTTCAGTAGGTACTATCCACTAACGAGTTACGGGTTCTGGTAATTACGGACGTAAAAAAAACAGTATAAACCTAACACAGCTGTGTTTAATTTATAACAAGTCGAAGGAGGTTGTGTAATAAAATATTAATTATGTTATTTATGATATATAGGTAACTAACGGTCGTTTAAGATGATAAGTAGGTATAATAGTCAGTTGTAAACTTTGATTAGGATTTTGTAAACTTTGATTAGGATTGGGGGAAGGTAAGGTCAAGCAAGATCAAAATAAGGTCAATAAAATTAAATAGAGTGCGAATGTTTGACGGCACGATTGAAGCTTAGATTATAGAAAATCATAGATACAGCAAGATAGTCCGATTCATGTCACCACTAAAAGTACGCTCAATTCAAGTTGTACGCGCATTGCCCGCTTAGTCTGCGATCGACCATCACCGTCGTATGATATTGTAAAAATGCCATCTTGCGTCTATAAAACGTGTAAAAGTTTGACTAGGTAGCGTACGAAAGTGACTAGTATTGCTTTTCATGAGTGCAAATACCTACAATATTTTAGAACAAAAAGTAAAATCTTTGTGTATAACGCCAATATGTGCGTGGAGCTTACAGGTAAGCGATACGGGGTACTGCGCGCGGAAAAAGGATGCCACAATGTCGCTAGCGATCTCTTGATAACGAACAGTCGTGTACTACGCGATACGCACACTACAGTTGTCGCGGCATCGCATTTTATTAATAGGTAAAGTATGAAGTGCTTTATCTATAGTTTTTTATAATCTAAGGCCCGTATTACAGAAGCTTCCTCAAGTACAGTTTAAACTCCAATCACCTGATCACTACTTAAGGTTAGAATCGTTACTTGAGTATCGGTCTTATTCCAGAACGGTAATTATAAACTTTAATTCAACAACAAAACACACGAATTTGACCTGAAATAGAATAGATATCTCTACTCAAGCGTAATCTGGACCACACTAGAGTGATTACATATCGAATCTCTGCTCAAATACCGAAACAGGTGACAGCATAAAATAAAGCTAAACTCAGCTGAACTGTGATCAATAAATCTCTGCTTAAGGAACGTTCTAAAATCAAAGCTCAACTCAAAACCAGTGATCAACGCTTGAGTATCGTTCTGGAATACGGGCCTTAGGGTTGAAGGGATTGGCATGACCTAGCTTGACATGATCTTCAGTGGCCAGTCTGTGTGGAAGTCGCTTAATCTTCATACTCAAGTTGGTCGTTTTAGATTTAATATGTGTGAATGGGGGGGGGGGGGTAGAATAGTTTAGATACACTATACACAAAAAAAAAAGGGTAAAAATCGCGCGACTAAGCGCGTTATGTGTAAGCAGCCTTAATTCAATTATCGTCAGTCAATAATCATTGATTGAGTACGTCCTTTGACCTTTCAATATTAATTTAACTGATTTTTTTTTACGAAAGTGGCTGTAACTATTATTTATTTCATTATGTTTACCTAGAGATACTTTCAATTATTAATAAGACGTAAACTTTGCCCACACTTGACCTATTGAGAATTTTTATTTCTTTATTATTTTCACGTGTTCAACTAGGTAAGTAATCAAAAATACACAAATATACAAAGTGTCGGTAGCATAATAAACACTATATCATTAGCTTAGTATTTCTATAGTATAGTATTTTCATTTGTCATACTTATGCCCAGGCGCGGTTCCAGCCCAAGATTTTGGGGGGGGTCAACTTGGCTTACGTACAGTTTTAAGGTCCAAATTTACCAAAACATTTTTCTTTTTATTTATGCAAAGACAAGGTAAAGTTTGGAGTTCGTTTATTATGTAACAGAATAGTTACTTACAAAATGAACGCCAACAAAGAGGAAACGAACGTCGGGTACAAACGCGAGCGTAGTGAGCGCGAATTTTTCATATTTATGTGAAAAGTTGACTTCAATTTAAGTGTATTTTCGGAGCTGTAGGCCATGTACGTTAATGAAGAAGTGCGAGCGAAGCGAGCGCAAATTTTTTTTTCACCGCCAAAGCTTTAATCGCTTGCGCCTTTGATATAGTGTCCGATCGCAACGACAGGCTCATGTAAAGTAGCGCAGACCGTTCAGCAAAAAAATTAACTACCGCCGTCGCGTCGTATGTGATATTATTTGTCATTAAATTGGAAATATCATTCATAATTTATTTTGAGCAAAATAATACCTATGCTGTAAATTGAACTTCAGTACATAAACAAAACTCTAAAATGATGTTAGGTATTTTGTTACGTATGAGTAGATGTCGTGTTTGAGTAAGTAGGTAGTACTTACCTAGTTATGATTTCATTGTTTACTTTTGGACGTTTAAGCAGGAAGTTAATAACTTATTTAATTAATTTTTGAAATTGTTTATTTTCAGGAGATTTGTCAATTTGACGTGTATGATTTTGGGGGGATCATGACCCCTACGACCCCCCCCCCCCCCCTAGAACCGCCACTGCTTATGCCTGCCTTGCGTCTTAGGTGTCTTAGGAAAAATTTCGTAAGGAAAAATGCTCCATCTGACAAGACACAACACAAAAAGTTTTAGATGGAGTGTGTAGTCCGCCATAGTGACCGACCGAAGGTTCGGTTTTGGTTTCGGCTTCGGCTACTTTCGGTCAAAAAATCTACGTTCGGTCACGGTTTCGGTTTTGGCCAAAAACCAGCCGAAACATCGGCCCCCGTAACTGAACCGATAACTGTCTGAATATGTGTAAAAATACACATACAATAGAAATTTTAACATGTCTTAAAAAGTTTCGGTTTCGGCCGAAACTGAGACCGAAGCCGAAGATTCGGTTTCGGTTTCAGTTTCGTCTGAAAATCCGCTAATACTAGTCCGCCAACCTGCACTAGGCCAGCGTGGTGGACTAAGGCTTAAATACTTCTTATTCTGAAAAGAGGCCCGTGCCCAGCAGTGGGACAGTACCTAATTGGCTGACACTTCTAAAGTTTTTAATAATTGTACCTAATTGTACGTCATGACATGACGTGTTTTTATTTTTATCTTAATAGTTACCTATGTTTCATGTTTATTTAAAACTAGCCTATGCCCGCGACTTCGCCCGCGTGAATGTCTGATATCGCGCATCCCTCGGAAACTGTTTATTTTGCCGGGATAAAAGTAGCCTATATGTTAAATCGGGTTATGTTCTATCTGCATGCCAAATTTCATTAAAATCGGTCTAGCCGTATAAATGATGTAACTAACCCGACTTTGATTTAAATAATTTAAGAAGATATAAATGTTTTGTAAAAAAAAAACAATTACTAATCAGGTATTACTACAAATGTTTATATTGAAGTGTTTTTATGCAGATTTTGATAAAAAGATAGACCAAGATATCACAATAAAGATAATATAGGTACTTATTAAGATAAGTTAAGATTTCGAACTAAAGATTTCGAACTAAAAATCAAGAAAAAAGAAAGAAAGAAAGAAGAAGAATTAGAAACCAACTGAAAATCAGCGCTGGACGTTCAACGCCAGCACATGCTGAGTTGGTGACCCTTTTGGCATGGGCATGCCTGGCAGCAACTTCATGTTTTACTTATATCTATTTTTGTTGTGCTGTCACTGTCCTGTGCCAAATAAAATCTTTCTTTCTTTCTTTCTTTTCTTTCTAACTATAGTACCTATGTATGAGTTACTTACACATGTGGTAACATGTTGTTGTTGTTAAATTTCTGTTACACGTTTCATTCTTGAAAAAACTTGTTTTAACAAAATAAATAAATATTGTAATTGGATGACAATTAAAATATAGTAAAATAAAACACGCTATCTCATAGCGAGATTTTTTCTAAAATAAAATAACCAACCGTTTTATGATCGTCGTAAAATCTTCGAAAATTAAAATTCTCATTAACATAATATTAAATTAGTTGTTTTATGACTATGTTACCGCTAAATTGTGAATTAGAGCTAAAGTAATAGTACCATTAAAAAAAAAAAGCCATTGGTTTAAATGTATTTTGACTTGGTACAAATACTAACGTACTAAGTAGGTACCATGACTGCCACTTTTAAGTTACTTCGACAATGTTCGTTCGTAAGCGCAGAAAGGCGTAATTTATTATTAGTAGAAATCATATACCTAATGTCTTCAAAATCCGTGATTTTTATTAGTGTAAAATATGGAACATAGATTATAACATGTTAACATAACATAAAAACATAACATAACATCACGCCTGTATTTCCCCGAAGGGGTAGGCAGAGGTGTATTAGTACACCCACATTTCTCCAGTTATGTTATAGTCCCATGCAAGCCTAACAACATGTTGATTCCTTTTAATCCTTAACTTAAATTAAAACTATTTATTTTATTTTATACACATTTTTGCCTAAGAAATAAGCATCCTGTCAGCGCTTCCCTACTTATAATTTACGTTTTGTGCGAGCGAAAGGCACATACAACAATGTGTAGAAGAGCCATTGAGAAGAGCCGTTGTTTTCAGTCCCATTCTAAAGAACACTAAATCCATAAATCTTAAATTAAATAACAATTAAAATGGTACAAAACGAATTTGGAAAAAATAACAACTCAGAATGAAAAAGCTTTATAAGCCTTCCTCTTCTCCTCGGCCATTAATGCGAATGTAAAAGCCGGAATGTATTTCAAAGTTGTTTAAAGTGTTTAACCAAACAACTGGCTGAAGCTGGGCTTAAAAAGCTAGATAAGGTTTTACTTCCGGCAGGAAATATTATTTATTTTGTGGTTTTCTAAGTGTCTACACTTTTGTAGTCAGACCTGTGATTAGGCCTCTAAATGTTCGTTACGACTATTATAATTGTTGACATTCGAAATACGAATTAATTCGAAGGCACCGAGGCATTCAATGGTGACCCCCAAAATATTTTCCTAGGTACCAACGTAACATTTAATACAATGAATATAATGACATACCTAAATAACACTAAATATTAGTTTTGTTCATCAAAAAGGCCAACACACGCCCTTCACGATTCAATTGTACCATTGTTTTGTTAAAGTTTCCGAACTCGCGACATTTTGGCGGGAATCTTGACGTAACATCTGTCAAAGTATTTGCCCTTACCAGCCCTTACATACAGACGTTTTGAACAATTTATCGGTGTCGGTGCCTAGGAGGAATAAAGACATCTTTATTCCTCCTAGGTCGGTGCCAATGATACCGAAATGGCAACATTGCCAACTTGTGAACGCACTATTCACCTAAAAGGTTGGAATTTGGAAACATTTTCGTATAAGCACAAAACCCTTATTTTTAAAAAGCTCATTTATAATGGCAACTTTATGCTGCATTTGATCAGCTCCGTCTGATCCAGTGATAAATCGCAATGATATTCGAAATTATCTAATAAGAGTTAGTGACAATTCTGACTGTTCGTTTCCTTAGCCATTGAAAAAACTGAGAGTATTATCAGAACTAGATTAACCTAATGTCAGGCACGCGCCTCTGACCCCTCGTGCCCAGAAGCTCCATGTCATTATTCTTGTCTCTCAGGAAAAAAGTAAGCAAAGAGCAAGTTCAGTTTTACATACTCTTTGTAGGAGGCCGGCCTTTCTTTTTCTGGTTCCAGGCTCCGAAACTTGTATTACATAATTTACAAGGGCCTCTAAATGCTTTAGTCCGGAGGGATGGGTATGAAATTTTTCAACCAATTTAAATTCGAAATATTTTTCACCCTGAACTTGAAATTTTCAACTCAAAGTGATTAATAATTGGAAAAAAATTATGATTGCCATCCTTCTGGGCTAAGCCCTGGTAGTGTATCATTAGTCAAGAGTTAGGTACAGCATTGCTGAAACTAACGTGTAAAATAAAGTGGCAAATAACTACTTACGTGTTTCACATTTGTGCCGTGACATAAATAACTCAAATGGTTAGTTTCTATTGTCAAAATGGCTAAATTCTTTACCGTTCAAGTAAAACTAATGGCACTCAAAGATGGTAATATAATCACTACGTTTTAATGGCACTTATCTATTCGTTTGGCTATGGAAAACTTGGTAGCTAGGACCGATCGAAAATTGATTTTTATTTTCGGCCTAAAACGAAAATGGAATTCGGCATAAACTCTATTTTCGGCCAAAAAACCGAAACCACAAAAGTCCAAAAAAACTTAAAACATGTAGGTACCTACCTACTAGGTACTTCAAATACCTATTATGAAATCTCATACAATAGGTACATACCACTGATATATAAAAGTACAGATATATACCTAGATTGACTATGGGCCGAAGGCAATATAGGGTACTAAAAAAATATAGACCCCTCAAACGGACTTACAACATCGAATACATTAAATCTTAAAATAATGCTAAAACCAATGATATTTAAAAATACAGATGTATTAATTGCGCTCGCAATCTGAAGACTAGGACGTTTTTAGGGTTCCGTACCCGAAGGGTGCCAAACGGAACCCTATTACTCTCGCTACACTGTACAAAAAACTTCAAAAAACATGCATTTTTTTCAAAGTTTTTGTCCCTGCTCTATCTTCAAAATGGTAATCCATACCAGCGTCAAACTTGGTCAGATTATAGTGCATATTATGTAGTTTAGCAACAAATACTAAAAGTAATACAAATATCGACATATGTAATAAGAAATAAGAAAGAAATTAAGAAATTAATTAATTAAATTGTGTAAGAAAGTGATGCAAAAATTCATATTTCACGCAGTGTGCGTTGATGTCTTTTGATAAACTCTCGTAAATTAAATCAGTTTCTATGGGGTATCAGGTCGATGGGTGGTACGGAACCCTTACTGCGTGAGTCCGACTCGCACTTGGCCGGTTTTTTCTATTAAGCCGTGTCAAGTAAGGCGCCGAGCGTGACCGGTGACAAAAAAAAATGCCGTCGTGTGTGTACAGAAAGTGTTCCAATTATGACGCGAAAGTAACTTGAAGTAACCAACTTACTTACTTTGTAGTTTATACTAGTTTATGTGTATTTTCCTGCTGCTGTACGCACGCGAAACATTATTTTCGTATGTTTCGTTAGTATTCGATATTCTGTGGTTAGCGTATGACATATCTATACTTTTAAATATCATTGGCTAAAATACAGACCAGTGGGCCTAGTACGAGTTTGACATTTACCGATACTTCCATCGAATTCGACGACTTTCATTCATAAATCAGTAGCGCCCCTGGCGGATACGAGGAGGAACTACTAATTTATGAATGAAAATCGACGAAAACTATGAAAGTATTATAAAGTGTCAAACTCGTACTAGGCCCCCAGTAGTAATAGCCTGTTTGCTAAAATAAACAACCACGGAAGCGAAGCCGCGGGTAAAAGCTAGTTTTTCATAGCTCGACAAGCGACCTAAATAAAGACTACCGCATTCTTTTAACGTTTTTGAAACAAACAATTACCTACAATTAAGAATTGCAGCATTCCAAATTGGTTTTACGAACATTTTAGTAACTAACTTGTTAACTAACTATTATACCCGATCGAAAACTGAACTATCACGCAATCCTTAAAAATTAAAACCCTCGGGCTAATTATATACTTATCCGAATAAAAAGGTGGAAGTCGAAAGATATTGTCGCTTGCCTTGGCGTCCCTAGGCATACCTGCCGTTGCCGTTACCTCCCGTCGCATGCCTTGGCGTCCCTCAGCATGCCTTCGCATCCCTAAGCATGCCGTCGCATCCCGCCGCGGCATCCTCTAGCGCGCATTTCATTGCCGCCAAAGGATATCCCCTTTGATGCCTTAGCGTCGGTCTCTAAACATGGGAATCTGTATCTTGTTACAACTAATACGCATCAATGAATAAAGATAAAATGCTCTGCCCTGCCCTTCCCGGTGTGCATCCACATCGACTCAGCCTATTGCAGTCCACTGCTGGACATAGGCCTCCCCCAAATTGCGCCACAACACTCGGTCCTCCGCCTTCCGCATCCAGTCCCCCCAGCTACTTTCACCAGGTCGTCGGTCTACCTGGCTGAGGGGTGCCCTCACTACGTTTGCCGATTCGCGGTCTCCACTCAAGGACTCGTTTGCTCCAGCGGCCATCGGTCCTTTGACAGACATGGCCAGCCCACTGCCACTTCAGCTTACTGATCCTACAAGCTATGTCGGTCACTTCGGTTCTTCCTCGTTACGGATTTTATCCTTCAAAGAAATTTCAAGCATAGCTCGCTCCATAGCTCGCTGAGTGACTTTGAATGCCCTTGTGTGCGCTGGTATTAAATGGTACCACTTTATTCACCTATTTGTAGATTTCGCAAATAACTTAGCGTTCGATGTCAAGTAACACTCTTAAGTGATTATGTAAAAATAAGTGTTGCCATGAATAAAATGTAAACAAGGTGAACGTTGAAATCATTTTAAAAGTGAGTGTTTGTTTAATACTTCTAACGTGAATGCTTATTGAAATAATATATGATGTTGCTGGCCAATTTTATTTGACCGTGGTTTTTGGCAAAAAAAAAACTAGCGGCTCGTAAAAACTGGTCAAGTGCGAGTCGGAGTCGTGCAGTAAGGGTTAAGTACCACTTATCGACCATACCCTTAATTTATGAGATTTGAGAGTTCACCAAAGGTTCAGCACTCCGTGTTGATGTCTCATATTTGCATCTCTTTTATACGCAAGTACCACCATAGATTCTTGACACTAACACGGACATACACACGCACTCATCATCCCCCCAAACACACACACACACCATACACACCCCCACCACACACTCTAATATACTCATACCCTTACACACCCCCACACACAACATATAGTTACCAAAAAATTCATGTTTGTTTTCTATAATTAATAGTAATCATTGTATTTACGTGTCGAAACTCGAAAGAGACTGGATCCTACAACACAGGGTGTCCTAGTGTGGGATCCAGTGTCACATTTAGAAAGTGTAACCTTTTTTCTTAAAAATAATAAATAAATAAACTTACTCTCAGTGATCGCCAAATTTTTATTATGTGTTGTATTGCTTTGTTATTGTGGTCGCAAGCGCGACTACTAAACGTGGGCTCCTGGGTTTGAGTCCCGGGTCGGGCAATTTATTTTTATTTTTGCGCGTTTTTTTAAAAGTATTTACAGAAACAAGTCAAGGCATACTGAGAAATATTTTGAAATGCCCTGCACTATGGTGTGCAGAGTATTGGCACGCGCGCCCCGCCCCCTTTTCCATTCTATCTATCTATTTCTGTGATTGGCTCCATGACCGAAATTCGGCCAGGAGGACATTATAATTAAATAAATAAAATAAAAATTAATGTGAAATATTTAACTAGCTCTTGGACAAATGTTTTTATTCTTTGGATGAATTCTTAAATTATAGATTCTGACAAAATCAATGACATGAATTATTTTAATAAAATTATACATTTATCACAGATTTATTATGTTTCAGTTTTAAGTTAGGAATCTAGCCATGCATGTGTCATTAGACTCATTAGTTTTAAATGGTTAGGGGTAGAGTGACAAATAAATATATCCACGCCTATTGTCGTGTGACTATTATAATTTATAACTTTAAGACCTCGATGTACCATGTTCTTGGAAATAAAGAAATAAAGAAACAAAGAAATAATGTTCAGCCGCATCTGGTTAGATTGGAAGCTGACCCCAAGATAGTTTGCAAAATAATGATAATAATATAATTTTTGTGGATAATGTAGTGGGCTGCAACATTACCTTATACAAATTTGCTAACCCTATAATTGATGTCTTATGTTGTAGCTGTTTATTATCCCTCAATAAATAAAATAAAATAAAATACTAGTTAGATAACAAATAATAGATTTATATTACAATTCAGGTTTTTAGTTTTAAGTCAATTTCCTCGATTCTTGAATGTTTTACACCCAAAATATAATGTGGTGAACTCTGACCCATGCAGCACAGTAGTGGAGTGTCCGCTATACGAGTTCAAGGTCATTTAAGAGGCTGACAACACCTAAAAATCAGACCTCTGCGGTCACTGTCATTTTGTACAGAACTGAAAGAGAGGCAACGAGAGGAGGGACGTAGGGTGCACCGCCTAACTTGAATGAATTTTTTTTTAAATTTTTTTTAAATAAAAATCTAAAAGCTTATTTGAAAAACAGAAACATCTGTTTTAGATTGTTGTCTTTCTTAAATTTTTTCTTTATTTCATTTATAATATTTGTTAAATAATAGAGATTGTTTTCAAGAGGTTAGTTTACTATTATTTTCTATCGAGAAAACTTCAAGAAAACATGTTTTGGGCACAATACAGTTTTAGAAAATACGATCAAGATTAACATATTTTTTTTTCACTGCCACAAACTGAATAGATACAGCTAAAAATATTTTTAAAAGAAGCCTATTTGGGGTATTTGGCTGTTGTCAGCGTCTTAAGAGCTGGGCTCTTGTAAAATCAAATTATGGGGGCGGTCCGCCCCGGGTGCTAAGCACCAAAAGGTGACAGGGGTGCGGCGCCGATGCCATTGGAAGCCACCAGTATTTCTTCCCGAGTTGCGGTCCAGTGGAATACCTTGGAGCTTCTGAGTTTATTCTGTAAAATGGGACTATTCTGAGTCTATTCCGAGTCTAGTGCTGTGTCTAAGATTTGTCGTTTCGGTGGCTTCATGTGAAAAAAGCTTTAGAAAATTAAAGTTATGTAATGAAATCGTACTTAAGATCCTCAATGAGCCAAGTGCGACTTACCTTGATATTTTAGCAAAATAAGGTCACGTATGCACGTTTAGTACTTGTTGTTTTATTTTAGGGGGTGCTCAATAGAAAATCGCCCTGATTTTAGGGGGTGTTCAATAGAAAATCGCCCTGATTTTAGGGGGTGCTCAATAGAAAATCGCCCTGAGTGCCAACCCATGCTACGCCGCCATTGATTTTTTGCAAGTTGTAGCTCTATTTCACGTTGTAAGTTGTTCGGAATATGTTTTGCGACAATAATCACAATTATGTCTACTGAGTAATACTCCCAGAATAAAAATATCAGTTGGTCCCTACATTTTATCGATTTAAGTGAACACAAATGTAGGGACCAACAGATTTTTTTTTTGCGATTTCAGGATTGGTCCCATAGTAAAAGTTGTTCATAATGATGAGTACAATTACCCCTTTACGGGAAATAAGCGATTCAAATTTCAGCATGAATAATCGATAATTTGGTAGTGAATTTGCCTCGTTGGTCTATTAGTCGCAAGCGCGACTGCTAAGCTAAGGGGGTTCTGAATATTAACGATGTATCGTTGCCGGTGGTGTGCAATGTGAAATATTTGGGGGTTTGGCTTGACCGATCGCTTAGGTGGACTAAACATATTAACGAGACCCGCCAAAAAGTTTTAAAAGTGTTAAATGTTTTTAAAGTTCTTGCTGGTTCTGGATGGGGAGTACATCCCAAGCATCTAAGGCGATTGTACATATCATTGATTCGGAGTAGAATCGATTATGCTTGCTTCCTGTACGATAGTAGCTGTGAAACTCACCTAATTAAATTGGACAGGGTTCAAAACGTTTGATGAGGGTTATTGGTGGCTTCATTAAAAGCACAGCCATTCACGTTATGGAAAATGAATTGTGCCTACAACCGTTGCAGTTCCGCAGACATTATCTTGCTGGCAAATATTGGCTCAAATTAAAATCTTATGCTGATAACAGTATTATCGCTGTGTTAGATGAACTACACACACTTTGTCAACAGACACAATGGCGAAGAAAAACTCCCTTATTAGCTTTGAGTAAATATGTACTATAAATTCACGAGTCTCTTAATTCATTTTCAGTTCACACAAGTCCACAGTTGGAAATGTTTTCATTGGACACTTGGGTTCACAAAATTGATTTATCTAAAATTATAATCCCTAGAATAGATGGTTTAGATAAGGCTAAAAAGTACTACCAAACTGTTGGACTCAATGAGAAATGTTCTTTATTTTTAAGGAACACGTATTCGGGGTTTTATATAATTTTTACAGATGGATCAAAGGACAAGACAGGTTCTGGAGCGGCTTTTTTCGACCCACAAGCTAAGAGTTCAGTACAATTGAGCGTTAATACAATATTTAATATAATGTGTACTGAACTTGTAGCAATTGGGGAAGCTTTATCATACATTGAATCGTTTGAAAGCGGGAATTTTGTGGTATTGACCGATTCCAAAAGCGCTCTCCAACATTTGGCTCGGTGTACCACGACTTTTCGGGGTGTTCCGATTGCCTATGATGTGATTTGTTCCATCTGTAAACTTGTTTCTGAAAACAAGAATGTAGTGCTACAGTGGATACCGGCTCATATTGGCTTGGAAGATAATGAAATAGTTGATCAACTAGCTAAAGATGCTTATAATGTGGATTTGGTTTGTTCATATCTTCCGGTACACAATGATTTCCTATATATCGTGAAAGAGCAATGCACCAAAATGTGGAACGAATACTTCGATCACAGGTCATTGTGTAAAGGAATATGGTATCGAACGATCCAACCAGCCCTTTCTCGGTGTTCATGGATCGACCAAGCCAATATGTGCCGGTCAGAAATAGTTATAGCTCTTCGGCTTCGTTCGGGACACATTCCATTGAA
Organism: Asteroscopus sphinx; assembly: GCA_949699075.1. Taxonomy (NCBI): domain Eukaryota; kingdom Metazoa; phylum Arthropoda; class Insecta; order Lepidoptera; family Noctuidae; genus Asteroscopus; species Asteroscopus sphinx. The sequence continues at coordinate 3,884,672 of OX453030.1, read as the reverse complement.
TAGTTTCGCTTTCCTTATGGGTAAAGCTATTTCACCTAATTGCCCAGAGTGTAACGTGGTAGAGGATGTTTACCATATACTGATGGAATGTGTTCGGAATGCGGCCGAAAGAAGTACATTAATGTCCAAGTCATTAAATATCGGAAAATGTAACAGTATACTGGCGTCCCCTTTGTCAAAAGATGCAAGACTGTTGTACAAAGTAGTAGAAAAAGGACTTAGATCTTAAGATTTGGTTTGTACCGATGAGGGTGGCGTAATCAGGTATGATTAAACCCTCAATAAATATTAATAGAATAAAAAAAAAAAAAAGGGGTTTCGATTAGCCGGGTCGGGCAAAGTGTTATTAGATTTTTAATTTACCACGTTTTTAGGGTTCCGTAACCAAAGGGTGCCAAACGGGACCCTATTACCGATAGTACTATTAGATATTCTGTGCTATTACTCTCGCTACGTTGTCCGTCTGTCTGTCTGACACAGGGCTGTATCTTTTGAACGGTAATAGGTAGCTGGTTGAAATTTATGCCCAGTTAATGGCAAAAGGCTCGCCCTAAATTGATGTTTAAAAAAATCGGTTCCAATTCTGTTTTGAATAATTCTATCGCTATTTTTTCGTTAGACACGCTATTTATTAAAAGACTATGAAAATATTATAAAATAAAATTTTCGCATACCTATTATTAATGTAATCAAATCGATTTCTTCAGTCGCCAAGGTAAAAACAATAAAAATATTTGGTCATATTTTAATATGCATGTTTTAGTTTAAATATAATTTCTATGCAGATAACAAAAGATAAACAATCTTCTTACCGCCAAAATTTATATCCAATCTATCTACGATTTACCCTACTAGAGATAGAAATTTGACATACCGTCGCTGCGCCTGCCAAGTTCCATATGTGATTTTTGATAGGTTTCGGGAAACAACAAAAAACATATTATTTTCTAAACAATACATTAAATAAGAAACCTAATAATGCAGTATAAAAAATATTATTTATTATTTGTTTTCTTATTTAATGTATTGTTTAGAAAATAATATGTTTTTTGTTGTTTCCCGAAACCTATCAAAAATCACATATGGAACTTGGCAGGTGCAGCGACGATACGCAGCGTATGTCTAATTCCTATCTCTAGTAGGGCAAATCGTGGATAGATTGGATATTAATTTTGGCTGTTAGATATCCCGATACTGAGCCCACGTCGCGAGCGCAAGGAAATAGTAGTAGTAGAATAGTCTTATGAATTATTAAAATGATGTTCATGATTTGATTCTTTTTTTTTATTTTTCATGATCTTTTTAATTACTTACTGACTGACTCGTTGGTCTAGTGGTTGCAAGCGCGACTGCTGAGCGTGGGGTCCTGGGTTCGATTCCCGGGTCGGGCAAAGTGTTATTGGGTGTTTTCATTAGGAAATTCGGAGTCTGGATTTGTGTCCGGTCAATGGCAACAGGCTCGCCCCCTATTACATGGGACTATAACATAACTGGCGAAATGTGGGTGTACTACACCTCTGCGTACCCCTTCGGGGAAATACAGGCGTGATGTTATGTTATGTTATTAAGTTATGTTTAATTACTTAGTACGAATTGACACTAACTTGAAATCAAATTCGATTGATACAGAACTCGATTGATTCATGTGCGGATCAGAATTAGATTATCACTTGTTTTAACAGTGAAGGAAAACATCGTGAGGAAACCTGCACACCTGAGAGTGCTCCATACAGTTCTCGATGCTGTGTGTAGTCCGCCAACCCGCACTAGGCTAGTTTGAGGTAGTCACGATCCTTCCCGGTGATACATTTTGTGGACAAAGTCCCTTGAACGAATCCTGCTACATTATACGTACCTACAGCTGCCGTCAAACACTGAGCGCGAGCGATTTTAGCCTTAGTGGTGGGTCACTGGAAAGTTTGCTGATAGTACTTAGGCCTGAATCCTTCTCGTTCTGAAAAGGGGACAGTGGGTTGTACCAGTGGGACAGCAAAAGACTGATTAGATCATGTTTTTATTTACGTTTTTTTCCTTCCTCCTTTATTTTTTTATAATTTTGTCAAATAGCCAAAGAAACTAATTAAGCGAACATTTTTTGTTTAACTAAATATTTTTCGTAATACAGAATTATAATATTCAAATAATGATATAAAAACTTGAATAAATGAAGGTTATTGCGGAGTAGATAGAGACGTTTTTTGTAATAAAACTAGCTAATACATACGATTTTACTCGAAACTCGAAATTAGCTTTCTAATATTATAGATTATTTTTAAACGAATCAAGTCTCTCAGCGGGCTACGGAGCGAGCTATGCTTGGAGTTTCTGTGAAGGATAAAATCCGTAACGAGATTATCCGGAGAAGAACCGGAGTGACCGACATAGCTTGTAGGATCAGTAAGCTGAAGTGGCAGTGGGCTGGCCATGTCTGTCGAAGAGCCGATGGCCGTCAAATTACCCTTAAGAAGAGGTATTTTTTTAGTCGTAGACTTAAAATATCCTCGCATTATAAATATTACTCTTGCTTGTATTGTAGTGTCTTCTCATCAGTAATGGACAGTCAAGTGCATACTGATGCTGAAGACCTCTTGCAACCCTAGGTGCCTACGGGCGACCGATTCGGGATAGCCTGCGCCTGACCAGTAAAGGCCCGTGATAGTGGTGCATGTCGTGTTCTGCGCGTGCCAGTCGGAAGGAGGGTGCGGCTGATGCTGGGCTGCACGGGGAGAAGAAGCTCGCCTACTAATACCTGTAGGGGGTGGGTAAAGACTGCAGATCGTATCCCATGCCCCCGGCCAAAGGTTAACAGAGGAACACCGTGGTGGTTTTATTCGGAAAGAGCAGCCCCCCTAGCCAAGTTGACAATCTACAATCGTCAACGCTATAGAAAACTATCAAAATGTATGGGAATGACATATCTCAACGAAAAAGTCATTCGTTGAAATATGTCATTCCCATACATTTTGATTGTTTTCTATAGCGTTGACGATTGTAGATTGTCAACTTGGTTAGGGGGGGCAGTACTTTTAAATATCATTGTGTACACCTAATATGTTCCATGTGCTGGACGTAAAGAATTGCACCACCCTATATCTTCTCATAGGTGTCGTAAAAGGAGAGGCCCCGTGGGATTCACCAGAGGATGGGCAGCAGCGTTCTCTGACTATTGAACCAACCAACTGCGATCGCGTTCGTGTAGACAACTACAGCAACTAGAATCGACTATTCACAAGCGACTGTAAATAGGTCTATTTGAATAAAAACCAATTTGAATTAGAAAAAATATTTAGGTACCTAAATATTATATACTCATATTTTTATTCAAAGATGCAGCCCTAACGATTGTGATTGCTGCAAGGTCACGCGGACGGACTCACGCGGTCACGCGCAGCTGCGGCGTAATAAGAACTTTACGCTTGAACGTTTAGGTACATTTTCGCACGCCACGGTCGGCGACGTGAAAGAGTAGGCTATTAAAGCAGTAGGTATGGAATATTTTACATGGAGTGCAATATCTGTTACGCAGTAACTAATAGGTAATCTGTGCCCCGCACAGCGATTTCTAAACGAGCGATTTTTTTAGCGCTGTTTTTATTCGCGCACGCACATTTTTCAATTGCGACTTCGCGAGTTCGGGCACCTGTATTTGATTCCATGTGTTACTGTGAGTTTGCACCAAAAAACATTTAACATGTAATGTCTCGAAACATTTCATATGAAACTAATGTCACAACTTGTTTTGTTGATTGTTACGTTCGCACTGCAGAAAACTGGGTAAATTCCAATCATAAGGAATCATACCGCCGAACTTTTGAGTCGGCCAATCATAACGCGCCGTCCACCCCCCTGACCCCACCAACGTTTTACGACTGCGTTCGAATACAAAACTTTTTTTATGCGGAGTCTTGAAGCTTACTGGTCTGTGATCTATCCCTTTTTTTTTTTTTTTTTTTTTTTTTCCGTGGGGAAATCCTCATGGACGCACTCCACCCGGGGTAGGCGGAGCCAGTGTCGGACTCTTACCGACTAAAACCACCACGGTGTTCCTTCAACTACCTTAGCCGGGGGCGTGGGAACCCGTGAGTATTCACACAACCACCCCCGACAGGTCCCGGCTCGCCACAAGCAGGCAAGCCCCTTCTCCCCGTGCGGCCTGATGACGGCCGCACCCTCCTCTGTGGCGCACACGGAACACTGCACGCCACCTCACCTTATGGGCCTTTACCAGCTACGCCAGCTAAGCCAGCTGCTGGTCGGGCAGCAGACTACCCCGAGTCTGCTGCTCGCAGGCCCATCCTCCTGTAATTTTTATAGAGGTGTTCTTCCTCGCGGTCCAGGCGGTAAAGCCAAGACCCTCGGTCCCAAGAGGCGCGAGAACACTACTCAGCAGGCACTCCTGGGATTACGAGACCAACGGGGGCAGGGAAGGACAGTCCCCCCGCTGCCTGCCCAGTGGCAGGGTGAGTGCACACCGGGCCCGCCCCTGCTCCTCCACAGTGCCCTCTGCTTTCTCAGAGGGACACGCGGAGCAACCTCCCACTGGCCCACGTCGGGCCCCTCCCGTGCCAGAATATTCGCCACGGGCAATAAGGTCCCCCGGTCCAAAGGAGACTTATTGCCCGTGCCCAGGATGCACCGGCCCAACAACTGCCAATCCCTCTAGACGTGTCCAGAAGGACAAGCAGCCGTCAGACACACGTGGAGGTTTTCTGGCCAGCACCCCTGTGATCTATCCCTACCAAGGTATCCCCACTGGTAATTCTTTGACAGATTTCAAGATTTGTTGTTGGCTGTGTTTGCACTGACTAAAAACTTATAGATTGACATGTTTGTCTGTAGATTTGTCACGGCTGACGTTCGCACTGATGCTTAATCATGTCTCACAACGTTTTCCAATAAGGTCGGTAAACATGTATGGCCGAAAGCAGATACTTTGAAGTGTATCGAAATTTATTGTGAAACATGTCAATAGACTATGAAATGTCAAACAAGTTTCGTTTCAACAAGTTGTGTGATAATGCGAACGCGATTCGATACATTGACAGAAAACTGACTTTTCAACATGTTTTTATGTGCATGTTTCGTCAGTGCAAACTCACAGTTACAGATTCTGCGATAAAAAATCGCGCGAATAAAAATCGCTGTGCGCGCTTTATTTTGCAGTGAACAATTATTTTCGTTTATTCCATGCATGATTAACTTTCAGAGGTCACAAAAGGTCATCGGACAGACAAACCGATTTAATGATCATACCGTATTATTACTTGCTAAAATCCTGATGTGAATATCAAATCAATTATTATAATTATAATGCAAATATACCGAAATTAAATACTTATTTAAAAAAATCGAGTAATCATTTTTATTTATAACCAGTTGCCATCGCGGCTTTGCATGCGTATCTTTCGCTATTAGCCTTTCCCCAATCATGTTGGGGTCGGCTTCCAGTCTTCCCAGATGCGGCTGAACATCAGTATTTTACACGGAGCGACTGCCATCAGACCCCCGCAACCCAGTTACTGGGTAATACCGACATCAGTTGTCAGATTTTCGGGCTTCTGACTACCCGTAACGACTGTCATAGATATTCGTATGGCAAACGGGACCGACAACTTAACGTGCTCTCTGAGGCACGAGGACCGGCTTTACAAGCGTGTAAAATTGACAGCTTCTTTTGAGACCATTTTTTTTTATTCCTTTTTTTTTGAAATCTCGAAAAAAATATCGGATTTTTTTTTTCAACAATGTTGTCGTTTCTATACCTACTTTTAAATAGTACCTAGGTATAACAATTTTGGTATTTTTAACAGAAGTCGACTATCGGATCCGAAATGTCAGTGGTGCGGGCCGGGTTCGAACTCAGACCCTCATGGAAGGCAAGCGCTCAACCGCTAGGCTATCAGAGCTTATAAATTGCCGTCTATCTTTTTTTTCTTTCTACATCTCTATTTTTACTAAAGCCACCTAGAACCACAAACATATAGTAAAAAATAGACGAAGTGCTGCGAACAATCATATTATAGTGAAGCCAAAAAAAAACTAAACTCCTTCGTGTACAACCAGCGCTCACGCACACAGGTGCATAGTACCTGAAGGATATTTGCTTTCGCGATGCTTACCTACTGGACGATGCACGGTTTGAGGTACACGTGTGTGCGTGAGCGCTGGTTGTACACGAAGGAATATACACGCAGAAATTTGAATTGCTCATTTCCCGAAAAGGGGTCATTGTACTCATCATTATTTTACTAAAGCCACCTAGAACCACAAACATATAGTAAAAAATAGACGAAGTGCTGCGAACAATCATATTATAGTGAAGCCAAAAAAAAACTAAACTCCTTCGTGTACAACCAGCGCTCACGCACACAGGTGCATAGTACCTGAAGGATATTTGCTTTCGCGATGCTTACCTACTGGACGATGCACGGTTTGAGGTACACGTGTGTGCGTGAGCGCTGGTTGTACACGAAGGAATATACACGCAGAAATTTGAATTGCTCATTTCCCGAAAAGGGGTCATTGTACTCATCATTATGAACAACTTTTACTATGGGACCAACCCTGAAATCGCGAAAAAAAAACAGGTGGTCCCTACATTTTATCGATTTAAGTGAACACAAATGTACGGACCAACTGATTTTCTTTTCGCGATTTCAGGGTTGGTCCCATAGTAAAAGTTGTTCATAATGATGAGTACAATGACCCCTTTTCGGGAAATAAGCGATTCAAATTTCAGCATGTATATGTATGTATATTTTGTTTTATGTATAATGTACAATCAACAAATCCGAATCATGACCCACTCAGCCGATAATTCGTATAAAATTGTCAAAACAGTAAAATTTTCTTCTTATTACCGTCGTGCTGCACTTAGGACATTTTGAATATTAAGGAAACTGCGTTAATACGGGTCAGAGGTTTATGCAATTTTGAGCTTTGTCATTAATGCAATAGATTAATAATTGGATAAACGTTACATTTTTGATAAAGGTGGAACTATGTTTTGAATTTCGAATTAACTGTCGTTCCGCATAGTTTACCTTTAAAAAATTTGACCTAATTGTATCAGAATGTTTGCAGAAAATTAAGCTTATGGTGGGTCATGATTCCGTTTGGTCGAGTGTACATATTTATTTATTTTTATTATATGTAATTATACGTCCGTAGTACTAAACTTATTTTACTACTTTACTGGTGCATCTACCTTATTCTTTGTCTCTGCATTACCGTAAGGTTGTCTGGTAGAGAACGCCTATGGCGTTATGACCGCCTTTGTACCCAGTTGTGCATAAAAAATACAATGAAATAAAATAAATAAATAAGGAGCACGGTTTTTTTTTGGCTTCACTAGATTGTCCGCAGCACTTCGTCCATATTTTTTACTATGTCTGTGCCTAGGACATGTAATTAATGAATAATTAAAGCAACAAGCTTTATCGTGATGGCTACATTCAATATTCACCATTCGAAGAGGTTACACAGGTCAATGAAATCAGAATATTAAGCAATATTACAATATTCGTTAATATTAAAGTATATACCTACTAAAAAGTATACATTATTGTTTTTTCAATGAAAATTGACACTAAGATAAAGCAAGAGATGGTTTTTGTAAAAAAAAACTGGTTAGACTTGCATATTTTTTTAAAATTGTTATTTATAAAAATTCTAAAAACAGCATAACATAACATAACATCACGCCTGTATTTCCTCGAAGGGGTAGGCAGAGGTGTTTAGTACACCCACATTTCGCCAGTTATGTTATAGTCCCATGTAATAGTACTGAAAACTGAAATAACTAACTGATAAAATACATGCTGAAATAAAAAAAATTTTTTTTTTTTTTTTTGTATAGTATTTTGTAAATTTGGAAATTCTCAGTAGCAGCCCGGAGTCTGGATGTCTGCCCGGCCAATGGCAATAGGCTCGCCGCCTATTACATGGGACTATAACATAACTGGCGAAATGTGGGTGTACTATACACCTCTGCCTACCCCTTCGGGGAAATACAGGCGTTATGTTATGTTGTTAGCGGAAAACCAGCGACACGCGTTCCGATATTAAAAAAGACAAGGATAACATTTCTATTATCTTATTAATTGCATTTCTATGGTTGGAGTTGGAGCTAATGACGAAAATATCAATTTACAACCGGGGATCAAATTATACCTATCTAATGTGCGGATCAGCATTTCATTGTAATATCACTTGCGGTGAAGGAAAACATATATATATATATATATATTTTTTTTTATGGTATTGTTTTGGGAAACGAGCTAAAGGCCCTCCTGATGTTAAGTGGTTACCTTTGCCCATAACAACTGCAATACCACCTAGGCTGTTGCCTAAATGGTACCGCAAGTCGGTTCGCCATACTGAGACATGAAGGTGGAAAGTCTCATGTGATTGTAATTTCACCGGCACCCGTACCCTTCAGACCAGAACACAGCAATGCAAGCATCAATATTTCTTATATGAGTCCCCTTTTGGTATTTTTTATTTTTAGTATTTGTTGCTTGTTGTGATATAGGTTATAGCAACACATATCGTGAGGAAACCTGCATACCTGTCTCTAGAATTTCGCCTCAATTAATGAGCTTTAATTTTTATTAGTTTTTGTTATTCAATTTAATAAGTACCTAGATACCATAAAAAGAAATACGCAGACTTTGAAAACAATACATGCGCTGTACATAAAATCATTAATTATATGTTTTTATCTTATTTCAAAAGCACACAAAAAGAAGAAAGAAAGAAAAATGATTTATTGCCACAACAAGACGACATGCGGTAGGTGAACATAAAAAATCGGCCAAGTGCGAGTCGGACTTGAACAGAAAGGGTTCCGTACCACCCATCGACCTGATACCCCATAGAAACTGATTTAATTTACGAGATTTTATCAAAACACATCAACATACAATGCGCGAAATATTAATTTTTGCATCTCTGTCTTACGCAGGTATCACCACATATGTCTATGTTTGCCCTATTTTTAGTATTTGTTGCTAAAGTACATAGTATGCACTAAAATCAGACCAAGTTTGACGCTGGTATGTATTATTAGCGTTATGAAGATAGGGCAGGAACAAAAACGTTGAAAAAAATGCATGTTTTTCGAGGTTTCTTATATGAGGACCCCTTTTGGTTTTTTTATTTTTAGTATTTGTTGTGATATAGGTTATAGCAACACATATTCTGAGAAAATTTCAACCAGCTACCTATTACCGTTCAAAAGATACAGCCCTGTGACAGACAGACGGACGGACGGACAGCGTAGGACCCCGTTTGGATACGGAACCTTAAAAGTAACTTCATTAGGTACATTTTAGGAATTACAATGATACATAGTTGTAATATCATAAAAAAAGTAACTCATTCACACTGTTTATTGAAGCTAACCCACGACCAGCACACGGCGTAGCGTGTAGCGTATGGATAAGTTTGAAAAATGTGTAATGCCATGCCAGTGCACGTTGATGTCTTTTGTTCCCATAAGCAAAGCATTGAACAAAAGACATAAACGCGCATCCACTCAATACAATGTGGCAGCCTTGTCTACAACGTTTTATTGAAATAACTGAAAACCTCTTATTAAGGGGTCATTGTACTCGTCAGTATGAACAACTTTTACTATGGGACCAACCATGAAATCACAAAAAAAACAGCTGTTTCCCACATTTTACAACGACCATACCATATGTGTAATAAATGCTTTATCAACTCAGCCTATCGCAGTCCACTGCTGGACATAGGCCTATCCCAAGTTGCGCCACAAGACTCGGTCTTCTGCCTTCCGCATCCAGTCCCCCCAGCCAGGTTCTTCAGGACGTCGGTCCACCTGGGGGAGCACCCTACGCTGCTCCAGCGGCTATCGGTCCTTCGACAGACATGGCCAGCCCACTGCCACTTCAGCTTACTGATCCTACAAGCTATGTTGGTCACTCCGGTTCTTTTCCGGATAATCTCGTTACGGATTTTATCCTTCAAAGAAACTCTAAGCATAGCTGGCTCCATAGCTCGCTGAGCGACTTTGAATAAAATAAAAAAATAATATATGCTTATAGTGAGTCAACTCCTTTGTCACGGCGAAAAAGCCGTCTAGTCTAGACTAGTCGGCTTTTTCGCCGATACCACGAGCAGTGTTCACGGTAGCTTAGTGGCTAAAGCACTGGCGTACTGAGCCAGGAGTCGCAGGTTCGAATCCTGCTCGTGAGCGATTTTTTTTCTTTCCACATTTTAACTTTTTTTTTTATCCTGGAGTTGAAATTTACGGTGCGTGAATAATATTTGATAAAATTATAAAAGAAGCCAGCAGACGTTGAAATAACAGTAATTAGCATTAGTGTCCGAACATAATCATATTCATAATCGATTACGACTTAATATGCAAAAAATTACCATCATAAATAATAAATTATTAATATTGTGTAAACCTTAAATATTTGACTTCGAAGGCGCGTCTATTCATAAATATATATTGATCGGTAAATATATAATGAATAAATGCGATGATTGGTCATCATCGCACATAAATTCAATAAATTGACAGATGTCATGCGCATACAATGTTATATATTTTAAGTAGTAGAGCTTCTGTGAAAGAGTTTATCCGGGGAAGTATAAAACGTGTATGAGTGTATGGTCATATTTGAAGAGCTCTTTGGTAAGCTCAGATCAGTACACGTTGTAGAAAAGCGTATTATCCATGGTAAAAAAAAAACAGGGCACTGTCTTGTTGAAACTTACCAAACAAATACAAAACAAAACTTGTCAAATTTCTATCTCTAGTAGGGTAAATCGTGGATAGATATAAATAAATAAATATTTAAGACATTTTACATAGCACCATCTAGTCCCAAACTAAACAGAACTTGTACTATAGGTACTAGACCACAGAAACAGATAGAGTAGAATGGTTGTAATCACAATTTTACTTGCGATTCATGCGTGGCAACTTTCGAACAAACTACGCCTTACATATTGACGTCATTAATTTTTTTTAATTTACTTTAATCAAATGTACTTTACAGCTTTTGTTTCTGCAGTTAGAAACAGCACAATAAGGCATTTTTGCGGGTTTTTGTTACAATAATTACAGAAACAAGTCATAAGGCGTACTGAGAAAGGCTTTGAAATGCCCTGCACTATGGTGCAGTGTTGGCACGCGCGCCCTGCCCACTTTTCCATTCTATCTATTTCTGTGTACTAGACAATGGATATAATACTTATATACTTTTTTGTAAATACATAGGTACCTACTTATAACATATAAACATATGAAACATCCAGTTTCTAGATAGCGGTGTAAGTATTATTTAGTAGATATATTGTTAATATTGTCGCGAAATATATTCTGATATACGATGTTGTAAAATACACATTTTTATTTATTTAATTTATTTATTTGTTCAGTGGTATACATAACAAAAACATTCTAAAGATGTAAACATAAACTCATTAGAGTTTTACCGTACATCAGTATCATCGACTATACAAACAGGTAAACAAAGATATAGTTGACAAGGTAGGATATTAAATAAGTACAATGAGGGTAGATACCAGATAATATTTATCTACATTATGAAGGAGCGAACACCGGTGACTGCGCGAGCCGTCTTTAAAAACTGGTGGAGGGTAGTATTTGTGATTTTGTGTTGATACAGGTTGTTCCTACAAATGCAGCAAACTTTTGAGAATTTATTATACTTACATTAATAATGTTATTAATTGTATTGACTAGTTATTTTTATTATTGTGTCTTTGTAACTTGCAAGAAATGTTGTTTTAATTTTAATTTTATGTTTTTTTTTGTTATTTTATCCCTTAGAGATGTTGGTAGTTGATTAATTAGGTAGGGTATAATATATTTTAACGTTCTCCTACCATGTAAAATAAAATATTTTGGAAGTAACATAATTTGGTTAAATTAAAATTCGAAGTAAAATTCTAATTTTTTGTATTAGGTATTTGATGTCAGATGTCTTCTTTCATTTACTTTTTTTTTTTCTTGTGCGCGTAAATTTCACTTTTAAGATATACCAGGCCCCTCAGAAAGTATTGCGAAAAAAAGTTTTTATATATGGGAGACTGGCCAGTTATAATGTTTTTCGAAAATATGATTATTTATAAGTAAAAATAAGTAAGTTCCAATTTTAAAATTTGCCTCCACATTTTTTGCGAGTTAATTCAAAGTATTGTGTCTCACTGAAATATGGATCTGCGCCGGGAACATTTTAGAGCTATGATTTTATACGATTTCAAGTGTCGCCTGAAACCGGATGAATCGTACGATAGACTTCAAATGGCATTCATGGATGAAGGCCCTTCCAAGGCAACCGTGTATCGTTGGTATAACGAATTCAAGCGCGGTCGACCAACTTTGGGGGATGACGAAAGAAGCGGTCGCCCTTTGACGGCTGTTACCGAAGAAAACGTGCTAGCAGTGAAAAATTTAATCCAAGACAATAGGCGAATTACATATCAGGAGATTCAACACATATTGAAGATTGGATCGGGAAGCGTTCACGAGATTCTACACAGCCATCTTCGCGTGAGGAGGATAGTATCACGCTGGGTGCCGCACAACCTCACCGATGCTCAGAAGCAGGCCCGGGTGGAATGGTGCCGTGATATGCTTAACAAATTTGAAGCAGGCTCGTCTCGGCGTGTTTACGACATCGTTACAGGTGATGAGTCCTGGATTTATCAATACGACCCAGAAACCAAGCGCCAGTCGACTGTTTGGGTGTTTCAAAATGAGCCAACGCCTACCAAAGTGAAGCGATCTAGAAGCGGGGGTAAGATTTTGATCGCTAGCTTTTTTAATTTGACTGACCACTTGGTATCAATTCCCTTACGGGATCAAAGAAGCATTAATGCCGAATGGTATACTACCAAATGTTTGCCAGAAGTTTTCTCTGTTATAAGCAACAAGCGACCAAACACAGGGCTCCGCGGGCTACTGCTCCACCACGACAATGCACCTGCGCACACCGCACTCAAAACGAGGGACTTCCTGGACAGCACGCCAGTCAAACTCCTGGGTCACCCTCCTTACAGCCCTGATCTAGCACCGTGTGACTTCTTTTTATTCCCAAAAATAAAAAATCAGCTCAAAGGGATACAATTTTCGTCGCCGGAAGATGCGCTGGCTGCGTTCGAGCAGGCTGTAAACGAGGTGTCTGCGGCGGACTGGAAAAAGTGTTTTGAAAACTGGTTTAGGCGCATGAATCTTTGTATAGAGGCTGGTGGAAAGTACTTTGAAAAGATTTGATAAAAATATATGTACGTATAGAACAATTTTTTTTAGTTTCGCAAAACTTTCTGAGTGTCCCACGTACAGATGGGAGGGACCAGCTGAAAATCAGTGCTGTGCATACCTACATGCACAGCAAATACTGAGCTGGATCCCTTCCACACATATTATGTTGTATACATGTTGTGTTCTCATTAATTTGTCCTGTTACCTTTGCATGTGTGGCAAAATAAATGGTTTAAATGGTTTTTTAATGATCAACATACAATGTGAAATAGAGCCTATAATTTGCAAAAATCAAAAGAAATTTTGAATTTCACGGCCCACTGCGTCGCAATCCCCTTAACATGGTAGAAGCGGGCCAATACGCACGTTGAGATTACAATATTCTCGCTCGTTTGTAAATCAGAAAGAACCGGAGTGACCGACATAGCTTGTAGGATCAGTAAGCTGAAGTGGCAGTGGGCAGGCCATGTTTGTCGAAGGACCGATGGCCGTTGGAGCAGACGAGTCCTTGAGTGGAGACCGCGAATCGGCAAACGCAGCGTAAGGCACTCCCAGCCAGGTGACCCGACGACCTGAAGATGGTAGCTGGGAGGGACTGCATGCAGAAAGGCACGGAACTGACTTGTGGCGTGGTGTATGAGTTGATCTGATCACAGAAATCACCGAATATACACTCCAAAAGACGATTCGTAACAGACGACCGATATTTGTCAACAACAACTATGATGTAGATCGCCACTTCAAATCATTTTCGACCACTTATGTGAGCCACCAATACTTCCGCGTTAGTGAACAGCCAATAGCCGTCTAGGTAGGACCAATCAGGTTACAGTAGCCCCCGCTCTGCCTCAGCTAGTTGTCAGAATGTATTGTACGCATTAAGCCGCGTCTCCTGCGACCATATTTTTGTTATTTCTAACTGTGAGTTTGCACTGACGAAACATTCACATAAAAACATGTTAAAAAGTCAGTTTTCTGTCAATCTATCGAATCGCGTTCGCATTATCACACAACTTGTTGAAACGAAACTTGTTTGACATTTCATGCATAATCTATTGACATGTTTCACAATTAATTTCGATACACTTCAAAGTATCTGCTTTCGGCCATACATGTTTACCGACCTCATTGGAAAACACAAAAAACGAGATTTAATACAAGTAGCGAGACATGATTAAGAGGACGCTCCCAAAACGCAATTCCCACCCTCGCACTCCCCTTACACTCCGCAACTGCGGGTCGCTCTCGTAAATTTTATGCGAGTTGCAATAGAACACATTTTTGAAAAATTCATTCCCGCGCGTTTTACACACGGAAGTAAATGACGTAAGTCTCAAAACAGTTTTCGTTTTATTACAAGAATACTAAACAATCTGTACAAATTTCCTCTAGCCAGTTTTTAGTAAACTTTATTATCTGCCTATATGCATAAATTTTATACAGCTAACTTAATTAATAAAGGAGAAATATTTGGAACATCTCTAAAAACGCATGATTTTGAAAAAATTAATGTATCGAACAAAAATCAACTAATTATGTAACTGTCTAATCAAACGATAGATAAAGGTTCAAAAAAATATATACCTATGCAAATTTGACATTCATCAAGCATGTGTTCGACTCACATGTTTTCAAAAAGTCACCTCATTTTGGGAGCCTAGCCTTAAGCACTGTGATTAAGCATCAGTGCGAACGTCAGCCGTGACAAATCTATAGACAAACATGTCAATGTATAACAAACAACAAACTGTGACAATAAACTATTTTTCTTTCTTTCTTTTCTTTTCTTTATAAGTTTTTAGTCAGTGCAAACACAGACAATAACAAATCTTGAAATTTGTCAAAGAATTTACCCATTTTTCTGCACTGCAGACGTAACAATCAACAAAACAAGTTGTGACATTAGTTTCATATGACAAGTTTCGAGACATTACATGTTAAATGTTTGTTAAATGTTTTTCTAACAAAATGGGGGCGTGGCCTAGCTGTTTGGCGACATTTGATTGGTCTGAGCAAAAGGTTTATATGTTTTGTTAGAATGTTTTATTAGATTTTGGTCGCAGGAGACACGGCTTTATATTCAACAATTAGCGTCTATTGAGCTGTATGATCGATGCTAGAAATAAATAACGCGCAGGCAGAGTCGTGTTCTAAGCTAGTTTATAATAGAATTGATTGTATGTACAACGTGTATCAGAAATGCGTGGTCATATTTGAAGCGCACATTCAGGGCATAGCATAGAACATATTTTACTATGGGATCAACCCTGAAATCGCGAAAAAAATATCAGCCGTTTCCTACTAAATCATCGATGTCGCTCGACAAAATGTAAGGATCAGCTGATATTTTTTTCGCGATTTCAGGGTTGGTCCCATAGTAAAAGTTGATCGATATCATCCCCTGAATAAGCTCTTCAAATATGAACACGCATTTCTGATACACGTTGTATATATTGTGTTGTATATTTATGATACCTATATGTGTAATATATTTTGTGTTATTTATTTATTTTAGTTTAGTAGTACGCCACGGACTGCCCCCATTATCTAGATCTTACGTCTTCTTTGTCCATCCAAAGGTTGTCTGGAAGATATCGCTTTTAGCGATAAGACCGCCCATGTACCCATAATTTATACGTTGTTCCTGTTTACTACTATTTTCATGGTGTACAATAAAGTATATTCTATTAAAATAAATAAATATAAACAATTTATTCTATTCTATTGTAATTCTATTACCAGTTCCTAATGTTTACTTAAGAATTGTTTAACATTTGTGGCAGTGAATGCTGGGTGCGGCAGAGGCATAAAACTTGAATTAATTCCGTGGAAATGGATTCTTTATTGTATGTCTATGGCGTAATTAGTAGCGCATAAGTAGTTATTTAAGAAATTAATATAATCTTGTTGTGCAATAAAGAGGATTTGTATTGTATTGTATTGTATTGTAATTCTGAATGAAGACAGATTAAGAAATTATCTGGAAGTGTCGAAAATATGTCTTGTTTAGTAAGAAGATCGTTCTTACACATCGAGAGCTTTCCGTACCTCAGAGATTGTACGGTCGACCGCACGTCAGTGGTAACAGTTTGATATTGACAGCGTCTTTATTTCATAAGCAGTAAGGGCGATTCAGTGTGGTGCCGGACGTAAAGAATTGAACCACCCTATATCTTATCATGGGTGTCGTAAAAGGCGACTAAGGGATTCACCAGAGAATGGGCAGCAGCGTCCTCTATTTACCCAACCAACTGCGATCGCTAACCCGCGTGCCTAGCATGGCGATTATGGCATATCCCCTCAAACTGCTTAGGGGAGGCCTATGTCCAACAGTAGACGTCTTTCGGCTGAAATGATGATGATGATGAAGGGCGGTTTGACATTGACAGCGCCTTTATTTCATAAGCAGTAAGGGCGGTTCAGTGTGGTACCGGACGTAGAGAATTGCACCACCCTATATCTTCTCATGGGTGTCGTAAAAGGCGACTAAGGGATTCACCAGAGGACGGGCAGCAGCGTCCTCTGAGTATTTAACCAACCAACTGCGATCGCTAACCCGCGTGCCAAGCGTGGTGATTATGGCATACTACCAAACTGCTTGAGGGAGGCCCCAGCAGTAGACGTCTTTCGGCTGAAATGATGATGATGATGAAGGGCTTTTTTCTAATTCAAGTGTTACCACTGTCATGCAGTCGACTGTACTAAGCGTTGGGATACCATATTAAGACAGGCTTTGACTGGCATTTTAAGGCTAAGACAGGTGTGTGGCTGACATCGAACTGAGACAAACAATTTTGAATTTCGATTGATCAGAATTTGACACAGACCAGTAAGCTTCAAGACTCCGCATAAACAAAGTTTTTTATTCAAACGCAGTCGTAAAACGTTGGTGGGGTCAGGGGGGCGGACGGCGCGTTATGATTGGCCGGCTCAAAAGTTCGGTGGTATGATTCCTTATGATTGGTGCCGCTCGCTGACTCAGTGACGTTCCGATTGGCGGAGTGACGTATGATATGCAGTGGTAGAGCATATGCGTTGTGACCGGGGGTGTCCAGGTAAGCGGCGTCTAGAGGCTTACTGGTCTATGGAATTTGATTATAAAAACATCACTTCAACTCAAATGTATATTATTTCAAATAAACCTAATTACAAGGACTTTTGAAACGTCAGGCTCTAGTTGCATGGTTCCAAATTGGGGTCCTATGGAGAAGAACCGGCAAGAAACTCCATGGATATACTCTTTTTAAAATAGGTAATTGTTTATTACATCAAATTCATTCAAGTAATATGAGTATAATGTAGGATAATGACAGAAATAAACAAGAGTTTAAAAGTGAGAAAATTGTCTTTAGAAATAAATCTAAAAGGAGTTGCCATAGTATGTAGGAGCTCTGTAGGAGCTGACCTGTCCCGACAGACGGCACCCGTTCACGAGCATGACGCGAGCATCAGCCAACGCATAACTCAATCATATTGAAGGGAACACTTAACGACCCGACACAACGCCACCATCAGCATGACATTTAAGTGAGCATGACAGACTCATACTGCTCGACAACAAATAGTAGGTACTAGATCTGTGACAAATAGGCAGGAATTTATAGAATTACTGTAAAACATTAATGGCCACATGATACATTTTACATTTTAAACACCTTTTATGTTTTTTTATACAGTTCTGTGACTTACATTGCAGTTCTAAGACCAAAAAGAATACAATATTAGAAAAAAAGGGAACGTGAGGAAACCTTCATACCTGAGAGTGTTCCTTATAAGTTCTTGATGGTGTGTGTAGTCCGAAAACCCGGCCACATTACGCCAGCATGGTGGCCTACGGCCCGAATCCTTCTCTTTCTAAGAAGAGGCCGTTTCCGGTAGTGATGTGTGTTTAGAATACAGAATATTAAATAAGTAATATGTAGGTATATTGGTATAAGTCACAGATATAGACTTTTTTACTATAGGATGTCAACGCCAAGTTACTCTACGCGACTGTTTTACTAATGAATCCAAACTTACAGACAATTTAAGATTGGTACGCGAAAAACTTTTAGTCGCACGACTTTTCAATTGATTGCTATAATTAGTAGGGTTGCCATAATTGCCAGGAACTGGTACGGAACGTTTATGTGCTAAATAAATGAAAACAATGGAAAGGCAAAGGTTTTTTGAATGGTATGACGACGTATGTAGTCTAGTGGTTCGTTTGTCGGACTGCTGAGAACGAGGCAATTTTTTTTTTTTTCTGCTTAACCGGTTTGGTGTCGGAGCGTCCCATGTGGGACACCATTCGCCGAAAGTTTTCCCTAATCCTAAACCTAAAAACTAAAATCGCGGTTGCAATACCGCATATGGGCGTCCCCCAAGGGGGGGCTCGGACCTCGGCTTACTGGAGCATTGCAGGGGGATTCTATGTCCCCCTAGCAGCTGTTGCTGCATCAGGAATGAATTTCTCGAAAGTGGCGGACTTTCGGTATATCGGGTGTGTGTGTGACGCGCTAATCGCGAATCGCCGTTAATCGGCAAGCCTCGCCGGCGAGGCTAAGACCTACCTAACCCTAACCAGTGGCTATTAAGCCTACTCCTAGGAACTACTCTAGAGCATAGGGCCGGTCTCGCGTGACGAGATTTGATCACGAGGCCATCTTGCTTGTATTTATAGTTGCAAAATTTAGCATCATAATGAACCGGTCAAAAATATGAAAAATGATAACTTCGTTCGTGACCCACCCTGGAGGTCTACTCCCGTTCGACGATATTCGATAAATCGTACGATTCATCGCACAATTTGCTACTCCGGTCAACCATCGTTCCCTTATCGCATGCGATGATCGTGTTTTGACGTTTGTTTTTCTCATCTCCGGTAAATTGTATACGACTATGAACCGTAGTCTATCTTAATTGTGCCTTTTTTATGTGCCTATCTTTATTATGTAAGTATCAGTCGGAACGAAAGTTCGTACTTCGTTTGTCGTTCGTAAAACGCGAGTAGACCTACAGATCGCACACTTCTTTTTTGGGCGCGATTTCAAGGTTCGTTGTGATGAGTAAATTCATCCCACAAAAGGACAGCTAATAATTACACCTATATTAAATAATTAGTACATAGTTATTAATTTTATTATAACATTGCAAATCGCTCATCGATAGTAGATATATTTCGTTTAGTAAATAAGTTGCGTATCAACTCAATTACGTATGCAGATAGCGTTTGTAGTAATAAAAGATCATTCAACAATTTATTCTAGTATCTAAAGTAGGTAAGTAGAGATTCTCTGGAATTTATAAAGTTCTAATTCATATATTACTTTTCTTATTATATCGTAGTTATCTATTTGGTCTAACCAATTTCTTGGTCAAAACATTTCCTTATTAATTGACCGAGATTTCCTATACTTCATGACTTTAACTGCGAACTTTCTAACAGAAAAGTTTCATAAAAATAAACTTTATTCAGTCTGGGAATCGAACCCTGACCTTACGCGCAACGGCAGCGCTTGCGACTACTAGATCACTAACGCACGCGACTGTTCCAGTGTAGTTTAAATTTAAAAAAATGTATTGCAAGATTGAACTTAATTAGGTATTTTACCTGTAATTACACCTACAATTATTTATTTAAATAAAATGATGAACTTACCAACAACATCGTAGCTGTGAAATGCATTTTTCCAGTTAAAATTATGTAACAGTTTTTCAGTCAAAATCAATGAAATGGTACTAAGGTATATTTTGTAAGTGATCCACTATGAAATAAAACTATTTTACACAATTTCAAAAAATTACTAGACTGGCAACACGGAAATCTCGAAAAAAAACACTGAAATTCAGTTCCCGCGTATTTTTGACAGATAATAATTTTCGTTCAGAAAAGGACGCGCATCCGCGGCGAGCGCAAGGCGACTAAACGGCGGAGGTTGTATACTGAAGAACTAATAATGACCTACGACCTATTGGGTACAGCTGTTCAATGTTTATTTTATTAGAAAGGGAAGACGTTTTGTTATATAACTAACAAATGTGTGAGATTTATGATTGGTTTATGCAATTCGGGTTATCGTGTAACTTTAGAACGTTTAAAGAAAATGTTAATAATGTCCAGTCATATATTGGCCCTATGGAATTCTAAGGCTATGTTTACGTGATAGCGGCGCGTGGAGCGAGCAGCGTAGTTAGTATTGCTGTAAGAAATAGATGTGTGACCAGCCGCCCTACTTCATCATGACATCTAATTCCTGTACCTTATGCATGTAATTTTTTTTCAAGTTTACTTGAAGATTCTATTGTATGCCTTTTGAGGTAAATTGTGCTGACCAAAAATTATTATTGTAAGATCTTTTATGTACCACAATTAATGCAATAAAGTTTATTTCAATTTCTATTTCCCGACTAAGGCCAGTAGGCCCGGGAGTAAGGCCTCAGTTTAATTCTACGCCCGTGGAACTGTCGCTTAAACGCAGCCTTCTATATAGAGTAAAGCTCAGATTAAGTGTAGACTCATAATAATTAATGCAGCTCGGCGTGAGCTGTTCATCTATATTAATTTTGACACCAGACATAATAGTACATTACTGTCCAGGCCAAACTCCAACCCGCCTGCCAAGCGTGGCGATTATGGCATATCCCCACACATTTGGGGGAGGCCTTTGTCCAGCAGTGGACGTCTTTCGGCTGAAATGATGATGATGACTGTCCAGGCCCGAAATAAAGCAATTGATGCCCGAGTAACATTGGAAGTACGAGGCGAACCCGAGTACTACTCCCGATGTGATTTTAAAAGGACGAGGCGGTAGCCGAGTCCTTTTTATAACTAAACGAGGCCGTTAATTGCTATTTCGGCCGAGACTTTTATAGAACTTTTCTCTCATTTACGAGGAAACAATACACAAATTAATTTAACGGTATCTAATTTCCATTCGCACCAATTCGTCCGCGCGAAGTTCTTGTTCTATTTTCAAACATTTGAAATAAAATGCGCACACAGCTTTATAGTGATAAAATATATCACGTGCCTACCTAAAAACACCAAATTTATTCAAGTTTGTAGGTAAAAACCTCACCAGCATAACTAAAAAACAACTAACCAGCAATTTATATTATTGTCGTGTTGAAAAATGTCATACTCCACGACAGAACCACTTTAACTAAATTGAGTAAAAATTTCAGGATAAATTGTAGATAATGTCTATATTTTTGTAGCTTAATATGAAAAATTGTATACTTATAGTTTCTTGGAAAATATCAATTTAAAGTGGTCTTGCCACAGAGCATACTCTCCAGCAGAACCACCTTGAAATAACACTTATTTCACGCAGATTATGCACAAGTCATAATGTAAACAAATGTATAATAATTGTATATCAAAATAGCTCTTACAATTTTAGGTTTATACCTATACTAATCGATTTTTAGTAACATGACGATATTTTATCTGAATGCACCTGACATAAATTTCTTAGCAAATATTTTACAAAGCTATTGCCTATTGTATTTGAGTAGGCGTTTTGTTGAAGATAACTTAAGTAGTAGTGAATCTGTGGTAGTGATAAATTCATACGTACTTCGATGCTATGTAATTATTTATTTGAACTATTATTTTAATATAATGAGTAATTCATTTTCATAATAAATATATCTGATCCACATACCTGATTTAATTTTGATGATCTATAAAGGGTAGGTATATAGGATAAAGAAAGAACACACCTTCCTACATTTTTATCATATTGAACCAAAATAAAGAAATGACCGGTCGTTTATTATTACCTATTCTATGCCAGTTGTTTACGAAAGAAGCGTTTTCGTTGAACAAGAATCAGATAAGAAACCTGACAAGAACCCTTACTGGGCACTGCAAGCTGAACAAACACCTTCACAGGATGGGCCTCAGTGAAACCACAGTTTGCAGGTTTTGTCGCGAAAAGGATGAGACGCCCATCCATATCCTATGCGAATGTGATACAGTGCACCACATCAGAAGCCAGCATCTTGGAGGCCACGTCATCTCAATGCAGGAGATTAAATCCTCCTCCCCCAAGGTCATAGTCGACTTTATGATTGACTTGCAGCTTGGGGAAGTGCTGTAATGCTGCAAGAGGCGTCACAATAAATCTTATTAGGTCACAGTGGCTTAGGGGCGTTCAAGACCCCTACCTCTTTCCTCAAAATAATAAAAAAAAATGAAAAGAAAAAAAAATGAATGAATGAATTAGTTTCAGAGAAACAACAAACAAACAATTTTATAATAATAGAAACAACAAACAAACAATTTTATAATAATAGTTAAGATAAGATATAAAAAGTAGCCTATATGTTAATCCGGGCTATTTTCTATCTGTATGCCAAATTTCATTAAAATCCATACAGTAGTTTTGGCGTGAGAGTAACAAACATCCATACATCCTGACAAACTTTCACGTTTATAATATTAATAGGATAGGATTTATTATAAAGAAATCTATATCCTACCTATGTATATATCAATCTAGACATTTGCTAAGAAATTTATGTCAGGCGCATTTAGAGAAAATATCGTCATGTTACTAAAAATCGATAAGTACAGGTATAAACCTAAAATTGTAAGAGCTATTTTGATATACAATTATTATACATTTGTTTACATTATGACTTGTGCATAATCTGCGTGAAATAACTGTTATTTCAAGGTGGTTCTGCTGGAGAGTATGCTCTGTGGCAAGACCACTTTAAATTGATATTTTCCAGGAAACTAACAGTATACAATTTTTCATATTAAGCTACAAAAATATAGACATTATCTACAATTTATCCTGAAATTTTTACTCAATTTAGTTAAAGTAGTTCTGCCGTGGAGTATGACATGTTGAAAATTGCTGGCGTGTTATTTTGTTGCGTACGGAAAAGAGCCGATTGGTGTTTTTTTTTTTGAAATAGCATGTGGGATCGACTCCGCGACCGCGCGGGATAGAAATAAATGGAGAAGGCAGACAAGGAGAGCTGATCCCAGATAATGGGATAAGGCTGAGGGAAAGAAGAAGAAGAAAGTGGGAGAAAAGTAATTTTAATGGGTAGGCGTGATGTAAAAGTTTTTTTTGTCGAAAAATCTGAGAGAAAATCCTCATGGACGCACTCCGCCAGGAGAGACGGAGCCAGTGTCGGACTCTTACCGACTGAACCACGACGGTGTTCCTCTACCTTTGACCAGGGGTGTGAGACGGGCTCTGTATTCCCTAATTTCTCTACCAACCCGGCAGGTCCCGGCTCGCGACTAGTAGGCGAGCCAAATCTCTATTCGAATAAGTCGAGATAATAAAATTATTACCGTCCGCTAAAATCAATGCCTAACATACGGAATTCTCAATCTATATCTGTCTTCAAAAGACGTGTCAAAGAGCATTACCATTCCTCCTAATTTAATTGTATCATTTTTATATTATATTTACCTACCTATACCTATATAAATTATATGTAGGTATTTATTTAAGTATCTACTTATTGCTTTACTAGAACAAATTTTAAGTTTCTTTTATTTTATACACACTGTTGTCTACAATTCTTACTTATTTCTCCTCTCGCAGGTCTGCTGGTAGAAATTTCTTTGAAATAAGCAGTACCTTTGTACTAAATAATTTTAATGCTGTCTCCTTTCGTATGTTATTGTGTGTACATAAATTGTAAATAAATGAATAAATAAATAATGTTGTAACAAGTGTCAAGTATTCTAATAAGTAAATGGCTTACAAAAAACATGCTTCTAGTATTCTATTCACACATTTTACGTAATGAGGTTGTGACATAAAGTTAGAATGGCGATTGAAAGGTAGCGAGTTGGGACTGTGATTTTTGTACTTCGGCCACACCCAACGTGTGCTGAGGCAAGTCTGCAGCAATTTGTTACTTATTTGAAGCAGGACTAGCATTGTGACGTGCCGTTATCTATGCTGTATTTCACAGTTTAATTTAAATATCTTGGTCATATTGTGACTGAGAATTTATGTGATGAATTGGATGTCGAAAGGGAGCGCAGGGCATTGTCGGTTCGTGGTAATATGTTGGCACGCAGGTTTGCTCGGTGTACGGCGTCAGTCAAAATAATGTTGTTCAAGGCATTTTGTCAGACGTTTTACACTGGTGGCCTGTGAGCGAACTTTACGCAAAGAGCCTACAATGCCTTGCGCGTCCAGTATAATAATGTGTTCAGGGCACTGTTAAGGCTCCCTCGATATTGCAGTGCATCGCCGCATGTTTGCGGACGCCAGCGTAGATGACTTCTACGCCATTATGCGTAAAAAGGTGGCGTCGGTGTTGCGGCGTGTGCGAGGGAGCCCGAACAGTGTGCCAAGGATGATAGGAGATAGAAACGGTACCGTACTGCTCAGTAGGTTTACTGAACTCCATGTGTTCGGAGCACAGACCAGTAAGCTTCAAGACTCCGCATAAACAAAGTTTTGTATTCGAACGCAGTCGTAAAACGTCGGTGGGGTCAGGGGGGCGGACGGCGCGTTATGATTGGCCGGCTCAAAAGTTCGGTGGTATGATTCCTTATGATTGGTGCCGCTCGCTGACTGAGTGACGTTCCGATTGGCGGAGGGACGTATGATATGCATTGGTAGAGCATATGCGTTGTGACCGGGGGTGTCCAGCTAAGCGGCGTCTAGAGGCTTACTGGTCTATGGTTCGGAGTAAAGTAAGCCTACTGTGCAAACGGGGTGTATTCTAGCATAATAATAAAATTGTGCCTATGGACTAAGTTGTCTGATAATAAATGCTTTTTATTATTATTAAGTGTAAGTATTTAAACAAAAAAACGACGCATGATTTGTCACTGCACTCACTAATAGCTATTTAATATATGTCAAAAAAAACCTGTGCGGTCAGGAATGAAGTTATCGTAGGTATTAACTTAAAATTCGTATTTTTTACCAGTTCATTATACTTCTAAACGCAACTATAATACAAGTATAGATGGCAGGAAACATCATGCGTCGGACTAAGATACCACAGGGCCCAGGTCCAAACGTCACGCTGCTGCGTAGGCCGCAGCGTGCGATGGCCATCAGGGTGATACGGGGATATCGTACGATCTCCTTTGAGGCGGCGAGCCTTCTAGCCGGATCAATGCCCTGGGATCTGGAGGCGAGAGATCTTGCGCTGTGGTACCACCAGCGTGAGGACCCGCCTGATCGGACCGAGGCCCGCCAGATCCTAGTGGCTGAATGGGAGCAGCGACTTGCGCAACCCAGCGCCGGGCACGCCGCAATAGCGACGCGCAATAGGCCCGTCATAGAGGAGTGGCTGGAGAGGGGCCATGGTGCCCACACCTACCGGCTGACGCAGATACTCTCAGAGCACGGTTGCTTCGGGAACTATCTGTGTCGCATAGGCCGGGAGCCGACGCCCGAGTGTCATCACAGCGGGAGCTGCCCAGAGGACACGGCGCAGCACAAACTGGCGGAGTGCCCAGCTTGGGCCGCGCAGCGCCGTTACCTCATCACTGCAGTAGGCGGCCGTGACCTCTCGCTTCCGGCCGTGGTTCTGTCTATGGTCGGGAGCGAGAGCGCTTGGGAAGGCGTCGTCTCCTTCTGCGAGGATGTAATGCTCGCTAAAGAGGCGGCGGAGAGGGTTCGAGAGGCGATAACCTCTCTTCCCATTCGCAGGAGTCGACCTGGGCGTCGTAGGAGGGCGTATGCCGACCTCCAGCCACCCTAGGTGTGGGCCTGCGGTCGGCGGACTCGGGGTGGCCCGCTGCCCGACCAGTCAAGGCCCGTGACGGTGGCGAATAGTGTTCCGCGCGCGCCAGTTAAGAGGGTGCGGCACGGGGTGAAGGGGCTCGCCTGTTAGTGGCGAGCCGGGACCTGCCGGGGATGGTTGGGCGAATATGGGAGAATTTCTCACGCCCCGACCAAGGGTCGGTAGAGGAACACCGCGGTGGTTTTTAGTCGGTAAGAGTCCGACACTGGTTTCGATTATCTTGTTCACGAACTAAACTTATTTTAAACTATCGCTCTCTTTTACTAAAAGTAGATAAAAGGAAGGAAAATCCTCATGTAGAAAGGGATGGCAACCATTTTAGAACTGTCAAATTAGTTTACGTGTTACATTTCTTTGTATTTTAGTGGGCACGTTCCGAGATCACGACTAAACTTGTATGGAAATTTTAATTCAGTCTAATTTGACAGCTCTAAAATGGTTGCCATCCCTTTCTACATGAGGATTTTCCCCACCCAAAAAAAAGGGCCCAGGTCCAGTAAAACATGTCTTTTTGTATGTTTTACCTATTTAATAGTTGTTCGTATCCAAACATAAAATATAGATAAATATCTTATATTTATCTTATCACTTGTCAGTTGGATGTGCTGCCACTTTGTTCTTTGACTATGGAACTATCTTTGTGTAAATAAATTACCTCAGAAAACATAGACATGAAAAATGCATTTTTTCATTTACTTGCATCTATAAAGAAACCCTTTTGAACTAGTAATTTTATAAAGTTTCCTTTAACAATTAATTAGATGAATAACACGAGATAGTAAATAGGCAAGTTGGATTTTTTTTTATATTTATTATGAACAAAAATATCCTTAAATATATTGAAGATATCAATCGATGGCAACACTGATTGTGACGTAGCTTGGAGGCATCGCGGGAAGTGAATACCTAGTGAAACATCTTATTATACCATGGTATAGGTAGGTATGTACTCATTAAAAATAAAACAAAATTTGCACGTCCGTACATTATATTTACATAGGTATTTACATTAAATATTCGTATATCATAACAAAATGTCCATTAATAAATAACAATACAGTACAAAAACAATAATAATTATTACTTTTACAATATGTAACCAAATCCCTGTTGTTCCTGTGAGCTACATTATCAGAATCGATATTCATACGTAAGGCACAACTCATTTGGAAAAACTTCAATAAAAATAATAAAATTAAATATTAAATCATTATTAAAAGTGATTATAACACTTTCAATTTACAATTAATAATGATTCAACATTAAATTAAATTATTTTTATTGATATAATCACTGAGTGAGTGAGTTTTGAGTGATATAATCACTTTCAATTCACAATTAATAATGACTAGCCTGTGCCCGCGACTTCGCCCGCGTGAATGTAAGTTTTATCTGTAGGCCAAATTTCAATAAAATCCATTCAGTAGTTTTTGCGTGAAAGAGTAACAAACATCCATCCATCCATACTTACAAACTTTCGCGTTTATAATATTAGTATAAGTAGGATAGTAGGATTTGATATTTAAATTTATTATTTTTATTTTAAAAAAAATCCAATAGAGTTGTGTCCTTACGCATGAATATTGATTACGATAACGTAGCAGGAACAACAGGGTTTTTGTTACATATTTTATATAAAAATAACCAACTACAAAGCACAAAGTTGGTATACTAAGCTAGCCTTTTCGAAGGTCGGCTTCCAGTCTAACCACCCCCCCGATTCAAAACCACACGATAACCAGTTGTCGGTTTGTTATCTCTTTTTCTCTCGTTGCGTGAATCAACGAGATAACAAACCGAATCGGTCACCAACTGGCTATCGGGTTGAACATCAGTATTTTACACGAAGCGACTACCGTCAGACCCCCGCAACACAGTTACTGGGTATAATATAGAGATGCGCCGAATATTCGTTTGGTATTCGGTATTCGGCGTATTCGGCATCTTTTCCACTATTTGTATTCGGCCGTATTATTCGGTTTTGTTGCCGAATATATTCGGTTCAAGTATTTCTATTTTCTTGGCTACATGACATGGCGTAGAACGAAAAGACAAAACTTCTTATGTAAGATTTATGTTATATTATAAGACAAAGAAAACATATTTATTTTTAAACATTAAATCATTATTTATTTTTAAACTTAAAATCAAATTTTTTTTCAATCAAATCCGCATTTAATTTTAAAACTTAAGTCAACAGCAGCGCCACGTGGCGTACATGTTAGAACCTGTTTACGCGGCAAAACAATGTAATGGTAAACCGAATAATTCGGCCGAATATCCGGTTCGGTAAAGGTTAAACCGAATAATATTCGGTATTCGGTTATTCGGTGAAACTACTATTCGGCGCATCTCTAGTATAATACACTGATACGTAGAAAATAAAGGTGAATGCTAGAGGATAGCCGACGAAATTCAAAATTTCTTGTGTTTTTTGCAAATTGTAGCTCTATTTCGCTTTATACAACGTGTCCCAGAAATCAACGTCAAGCCAAAAACGGGCAATAGGCCAAGTCGTGACAGTCATTAGAAAAATATAAAAAAAAAATTTTGGTCATGTACTTTTCAAATTTTATGGATTCAAAAAAAAATCTCGAAAAGTGACACCCTGTGATGATTTTTCAAGTCCTGTGGCTACAAATATTAACTTTCCGTCAGTTTTTTTTCTGTGACGTAACCATGAATAACCCTTCTGTAAATTACAGTTAAAAGTTAAAACATAACTACCTCATTTTTAAATAAAATGTTAGATTTTTGCCCAACATTGAATTCAAAATTATTACATCACCCAACTTTAACTGCGTGTAGTGTAAAAAAAAAGTACTACACTATTTTGGCAAGTAACTTTAAAAGATGGCGCGTATAGTCTGGATTCCAAAATGGTATGCCACTTACTAATTGCTACTTCTTAATTGAGGAAAAAAAAAAATTGTTAGTTTTAGGTGCGTTTGAAATAAAATTCAGTTGTTGGATTTCTTTAGTTATAATTTTTATTAAATCAGATTTACCGAGTTTATATTAAATGTTCGAACTGTTTGCCTTCAGCTGCACATTAATAAATACTAGATGATCGGGATAACGCTCAGCATTTGGGTATCTCTTACGAGATAGATAGTGACGCTACTTTTATCTAAGAGCGAGACGGATTGACACATAATTTCGTCTGTGTGAGTGAAACAGATAGAGACGCCACTCTGGCGAAACAGGGATGCATTAGGTAAATTGTGCAATACTGCAGCACGTTACGCTCTTTCGTTTTCTAAGCATCTTTTTGTATTTGTAGTGACTTCATACTTACAACTGTGGCTTTGTTTATTGGACTTCATTTGCATTGTGATTTTGATTTATCTGCACTGTTTCTGACGACCCCGGACTTGTTTTAATCGTAATCCCGTGTTTTGTGTAGATTGTTATCATGCCATCTCGATACACCGCACAGGAATACGCCAACATGCATCTCATTTATGGAGAATGCTTATGCAACGCCAATGCTGCAGCAAGAATGTATCGTAAGAGATATCCAAATGTGCAGCTGAAGGCAAACAGTTCGAACATTTAATATAAACTCGGTAAATCTGATTTAATAAAAATTATAACTAAAGAAATCCAACAACTGAATTTTATTTCAAAGTTACCTAAAACTAACAAATATTTTTTTTCCTCAATTAAGAAGTAGCAATTAGTAAGTGGCATACCATTTTGGAATTCAGACTAAACGCGCCATCTTTTAAAGTTACTTGCCAAAATAGTGTAGTACTTTTTTTTTACACTACACGCGGTTAAAGTTGGGTGATGTAATAATTTTGAATTCAATGTTGGGCAAAAATCTAACATTTTATTTAAAAATGAGGTAGTTATGTTTTAACTTTTAACTGTAATTTACAGAAGGATTATTCATGGATACGTCACAGAAAAAAAACTGACGGAAAGTTAATATTTGTAGCCACAGGACTTGAAAAATCATCACAGGGTGTCACTTTTTGAGATTTATTTTTGAATCCATAAAATTTGAAAAGTACATGACCAAGATTTTTTTTTATATTTTTCTAATGACTGTCACGACTTGGCCTATTGCCCGTTTTCGGCTTGACGTTGATTTCTGGGACACGTTGTATAACAATCAAAATATGTTTCGCGGCAGTAATAACAATATGTTTAAAAAACATAAACCTAGCTCTGTAAGCTGTACAAGCTCGATAATCGATAATTTTATCGAGCTTGTACAGCTTATAGAGAATAAAAAAAGCAGAAAAAAAAACTGTACGGATCTTGAAAAACAAACTTAAGACTGCAGTCCATATAAAGCAGAAAATTGTCCTAAAATAAAGGCTAAACTATTTAAATCTGATACAATACCTTAAAAATATTTCTGATACAAACAATGTAAAAAAAAACGCTACAATATTTGTTTGAGGTCGATACAGTTCGTTTATAATTATTAGCTACTTACATTATAATTATTTTAACCAAGATATTTTTAAACTAATATTTACGCAAATACCAAGGCATGGCTGATTATCGAACACGGTAAAAAATATTGAATTAATTGCACAAATAATAATTTAAGGATCTAGTATAAAATAGTTAAGGTGAACTTCCGTGGGTCTTAATTCTACTAAAAAAAAGACGTGTGGCACTCGGAGACTGCCGCGGTAAAGCTATTGCATAGCATTTTTTATGTAAATACAAAGAGGAGGTGCCCTAACGCCGAAACTCTAAGCAGGCATGAGTCACCAGATTGCGGGGCGAAGAGCGATTACGCATGCGCAGTAACGCCGATACAACCAATGCCACCTAGAGGAGATTTGCAGAACTAAAGAGACAAGCGTGATATTTCAAAAAGTCATTAAAAGTTCTGCTATTCATCGATAGATGGCAAAACTAAAAAGTATCACCGCTGTGCCGGTCGGAGTGGGGGGTGTTAGGTTATTTTCGTTACGGAATTTCTGGATTCGGTCTCCACGCTCAAGGCCCGCGATAGAAGCTATGCAATAGCTTAAAAATATGTCTTGAGATATAAATCGTGGAAACAAAAAATTGCTCACGAGCAGGATTCGAACCTGCGACACCTGGCTCAGTACGCCAGTGCTTTAGCCACTAAGCTACCGTGAATACTGCTCGTGGTATCGAATTTAACCTCCACTTGGATACGTCTTTGGGTGACGTCAGCGACATCTTATTAAAAAACAATGTTTCTTAACCGACTCGACTAACTTTGTAGTTGATTCAAACTTTACGCATGCGAAGCGAAATCGAATCTAATCTTTCTTTCTTTATAAATTATGGAAAGAAAGATAAGTTGTCGCTGACGTCACCCAAAGACGTAGTAATTGGAAGTTAATTCAATACCACGAGCTGTGTTCACGGTAGCTTAGTGGCTAAAGCACTGGCGTACTGAGCCTGGGGTCGCAGGTTCGAATCCTGCTCGTGAGCGATTTTTTCTATCCACAATTTAAAAATCGTTAGATTTCGTTTCGCATGCGTAAAATGCGTTAAAAATAATACATAATTAGTAAGGGTAGGCATATCTATACGACTTTGAATTAACTGCAAAGTTAGTCGAGTCGGTTAAGAAACACTGTTTCTTAATAAGATATCGCTGACGTCACCCAAAGATGTACCAAGTGGATGAGAATTTCGTTACCACGAGCAGTGTTCACGGTAGCTTAGTGGCTAAAGCACTGGCGTACTGAGCCAGGGGTCGCAGGTTCGAATCCTGCTCGTGAGCGATTTTTTCTTTCCACAATTTAAAAATCGTTAGATTTCGTTTCGCATGCGTAAAATGCGTTAAAATCAATACATAATAATAGTCTTGTTTCAGCAACATGTAGCGTAACACGACTTGTAACGTTACCCGCGCAACACATGCCTTGATATCTACGAGATAATACTAATACAATCACACAGGGTCATAATACCAGCCTTTCATACAGTTAAAAAATTATTATTAATAATATATCACACTATAGTTATCTATAAAGAAAAAATGTTCCTCTAAATATGGCAGATTGAAATCTCGACAATAAAAAAAAAAGACGTGTGGCACTCGGAGACTGCCGCGGTAAAGCTATTGCATAGCATTTTTTATGTAAATACAAAGAGGAGGTGCCCTAACGCCGAAACTCTAAGCAGGCATGAGTCACCAGATTGCGGGGCGAAGAGGAGGATTACGCATGCGCAGTGACGCCGATACAACCAATGCCACCTAGAGGCGATTTGCAGAACTAAAGAGACAAGCGTGATATTTCAAGAAGTCGTTAAAAGTTCTGCTATTCATCGATAGATGGCCTATGTCCAGCAGTGGACGTCTTTTGGCTATTATTATGATAATATTCCGCAACTACAAAAGTTTAGGAACTGCTGGTCTAAGGCAGTGTACGCTTGGCAGTGTTTGCGAGAGATATCATTCTACAATACTCAAGGACATACTGGGTGTAAGGGGAACGCTTCCGAACACGAAGATAAGTGCAGGGGGTCTACACCCGTTCGACGATATTCGATAAATCGTACGATTCATCGCACAATTTGCTACTCCGGTCAACCGTCGTTCCCTTATCGCATACGATGATCGTGTTTTGACGTTTGTTTTTCTCATCTCCGGTAAATTGTATACGACTATGAACCGTAGTCTATCTTAATTGTGCCTTTTTTATGTTCCTAATTCCTATCTTTATTATGTAAGTATCAGTCGGAACGAAAGTTCGTACTTCGTTTGTCGTTCGTAAAACGCGAGTAGACCTACTGGTGATGACTGATACGAAACCACGAAAAAAAATGCGATTCTTTTTTTAGATTTTTTTTTATATATATTTTTTTGAATTTTTCACTATGTATGAGTTTTATTTAACTGCCCAATACTGGTTATGTACCGACGACCTGAAAAACGTGGCTGGGGGGACTGGATGCGGAAGGCAGAGGACCGAGTGTTGTGGCGCAACTTGGGAGAGGCCTATGTCCACCAGTGGACTGCGATAAGCTGAGTTGATGATAGTGAAAAATCCAAAAAAAATATGAAAAAATCTATAAAAAGAATCGTTTTTTTTTCGTGGTTTCGTATCAGTAATCACCAGCACTATCACCTGTCTTCGTTTTCGGAACCGTTTCCCTGACACCCTGTATAAAAGGCACTATATTGAGTAAATATGGTAACATTATTAGCTGAGTTAATTTAAAGGGATGAATGTACTCATCATAACAAACAACTTTTATTACAAGCAACCCATAAATAAATAAAACAACTGTCCTATATAGTCATTGATAATGCTCGAAATAGAACTGCTGTTTTTTTATAGTACTGTGCTCCTGTGAAACCAGGCTTTTCAAAGGGCTGCGCAGGTACA
Organism: Asteroscopus sphinx; assembly: GCA_949699075.1. NCBI lineage: Eukaryota > Metazoa > Arthropoda > Insecta > Lepidoptera > Noctuidae > Asteroscopus > Asteroscopus sphinx. The sequence goes on along the minus strand of OX453030.1, from coordinate 3,851,336 downwards.
GTCGCGTAGTAAGTGTGAGCAGGACATAAGGATGCATCGAACGTTAAAGAACGACTGAGACAGCGAGAACATGCAGACCCCGCCATCTTGCCGCTCAGATGAACCACCTATTAGAATCTTGCCGCCATTACCACGCATGCGCCCTACTGATTTGGTTACAAAATTGACTACTACGCAGCCACTTCTTGCTGTTTTCACAGAGGCAGAGTAAATTAAGCGTACTATAAAAGTTGTTTGTTATCAAAAGTACATTAATTTTACTCCCATTAAAAGTAGCTCAGCTAATAATATGACATATTCTATAACATACATAATTAAATTAAGGATCACATCAAAATTATAACAAAAAAATACTTTTGAATATTGCTTTGTAGCCAGATAGTATGAGTAAACAATTTGATATTGCAATTTAAACTTTAAGACCGAAAACACAGAGTAGATTATCTAAGCGTAGCTTAGCTAACCCAGCCCACTCACAGCACAGGACGAGGCCACATACTAAGGCAGGGTTTTTTTTATAGTATATTTCAATTTCAATATCAATGTTTTTTATTTCAAATAAACCTAATTACAAGCACTTTTGAAAGGTCAGGCTCTAGTTGCACGGTTCCAAATTGTGGGTCCTATGGAGAAGAACCGGCAAGAAACTCCATGGATATACTCTTTTTAAAATAGGTTATTGTTTATTACATCAAATTTATTCAAATAATGTGAGTATAATGTAGGTTAATGCCAGCAATAAACAAGAGTTTAAAAGTGAGTATATTGCCTTTAGAAATAAACGTAAAAAGAGTTGCCGTAGTATGTAGGAGCTGACCTGTCCCGACAGACGGCACCCGTTCACGAGTATGACGCGAGCGTCAGCCATCGCTTAACTCAACCAACTTATAGGTTGGCGAAAAGAGCTAGAGGCCCACCTGATGTTAAGCGGTTACATTTTGAAAGTCCCTTGAACGAATCCTGCTACATTACACGTACCTACGGCTGCCGTCAAACACTGAGCGCAAGGAATTTTAGCCTTAGTGGTGGTTCACCGGAAAGGACATTGATAAAAATAGCCTTAAACTGTTACAATGATGAACAATATACGAAAATTACATGCGAATTTTTTCGTTTCATAATGTATATTGTATTTAATGCGGACAGTACAAGAACCATTTTTTATATTTTAAGGAGTATCAATACATTAATGACGTAACCGGATAAATTGTATCATCTATGATATCTGTGTATCATCCATTTTTTATTTCGATACTCTATAATCTATGATTTAATATTATAGACTCCTTTTCACACAAGAAATTCCAAGAAATTGGCATCGACTGTCAACTTGACGGCAATGTAGGTTGTTTGACATAACAAAAAAAGCAAAACATGATATCAAAATAGCACAGATATCTGTGATTATGTGTCAAAAAAGTATATATTAAAAAAAAAAAAAAACTAAAATTATATTTAGTACTGTCCGTGTTTATGAATGTATTGCAATACATTGGCTTCACTGAGTTGTATATGGTGAGCATCAACTTTAATTTGTAACGCTAAAGGGCGGAGTCACTAAGGATCTTTAGCAATATCCTTTGCTGATAATACAGTTCATATCTGGCTACATTGCTCACAAAAAACAGAGCACACATATCAAAAGGATATACTTAAAGTATAAAACATAAATTCACAACGCAATAGAAGGAATATTAGTCGATTACGATGGAACTAGGGAAACAGGGTGAAGGCACCGATTGTCGTCCGTATGATTGATTAATATTAAATTATTTCCGTCGATACAGTGCAATTGATATATTTCTTTAAAGTAGTCAATAAAAATATAAGTAGATTATTATGTAGTAAAAGTAAAGAATCTCAAACCACACTGACTGATTGGGCCTGTTACTGATATAACATCAAAAATATATAATTAAAATTAATATCACACAACCGACAATCAACCCCTTAACCCCAATTACAGCTAAAGTATAAACCTTACTTTTATACATTACATTTTTTTTGGTATTTTTCCAAAAATTTTTGATTGCCTATCTAGTTTCCGTTATAAAAAAAATATATACCCTATCTGTTGCGGACGCAAGCCTGAACTTAATTAATGTAACTGAAAACTTGTGCTAACACAGCTGAAACGTTATGCACAAAGTAACAAGGGCATGAAATCTAGCTATAATCACACTATAGCTAGGTACAGATCATCAGCCAATCACAGTTTGATGAGTCATAAACCATGAACCAATCACAGGTCATAAGCCATACATAACTACAACTAGCTATGACTTGTAAAAATGTTGGAAGAACAGAGCAGCCGCAGGGCGCACTACGCGCCACTTGTGCCCCGCTGAATACTACTTAAGCGGGTGAATAAGCGGCATTTTGTGTGGGCAATATTTCATTCGATCGTCACTCGTTCTACGCTTCAGATCAAGACCTCAACCTATGAAGAACTGATCCTGACGTCCTGAACCCTGAAGCCTGAAGAAAGAATAACGTATTAGTCGCCTAGAACAGAGCTACGTAGGAACGAGTGTACTTTCATTTTTAATACATATGGCAAGTGCCTTTCAACAGATCGTTCGTTTCTTTTATCATATCCTTGGGTTGTCCTCAACAGCCCAAGTTTTCTGGTCCTTCAGAAGCCGGATCGAAGAATCAATAGCAAGATCGAAGATTCAATAGCAAGATTGAAGATTCAATAGCAAGATTCAAGATCCAAGACCAAGAACGAACACGGTGCCGGGAGCTCAAGAACGTGAAGATCAAGTCAACGTTCGCGCCGGGAGCTCAAGAGGAAAGACCGTGTCTGCGAGCATCAGCTGGTGGTCTTCGAACGTAAAGATCGTCTAAAACGTGTCACTATTTCTTAGCGGGTGGACCGCGGCTCTGTGTCTCTGCCACCTAACGGTGTCAAACGGTGGAGGCCAGAGTAAACGCCGAACAAGGCGGTGTGGTATTGTGCGATACCACCGGTTCATCAAGAGCGCCTTTTTCAAGGCGCGAACCGAACCAGTACACTACGCCGGTAAGGTCGTGCGTGGTGTGGGGGCCGGACTGTAGGCACTGCTGACGGGTCCGGGTATTCCTACCGGCCCTGAGCACCCCACAGTGCGCACAATCCTCTGCTGGGTAGATCCCACCTGTCCAATCCTGCACGTATCCATCCCTGGCGGAGCATATCCTGGTTAAACCCGGGCCCTCCAAAAGGATTGATAGGGCTGTTAGGGGCGTCAAATGCCGAAGATGCCGACTACAAGAAGCCAAGCAGCTGAGGAGAGGACAGCAAGAGTGTACGAAGACCCCCCCGCGTCCCCGTCCGCACAAGCATCCGCGTCCGCGTCCGCACAAACCGCTACCACGTCGCGCGCGCATGCCGAACCGAACCCCCGCGTGCCCGCGTTACCCGCACAAATAGACCCCAGCATAGCCGCAATAAGGTCACGCGCCGCCGCCGCCACCACCGCCGCCGCTGCGCCTGATACTAGAGAAGAGAGGAGATCGAGGGCGCCGTCCGTGCGCTCTCAGAGATCAACTGCCAGCGCTGTTGCCCGAATAAGATTAGCTGAATTCGAAGCCCAGGAACGTCTAGCCGAGATCCAGAGAAAAGAGCTGCAATTAGAAGCAGCACTTATCAAGAAAAGGCTAGCTTTGGACGTCGCCACTATACGGGAGGAGACTGACCGCGAGAGCGTCATCGCCCGTGAAACAATAGAAGTGGACAACCGAATCGCTGATTGGCTAAATAACACACAACCCAAAAGGGAAGAACGACCCCACATGACGTCATATGAAGACATGTCATCAGCGGTCCGCGTCTCGGCCCTGTGCGAACCACAGGGGGAACGTACCGAGCGCGCACCGCAGAACGAACGACGACGTATCGAACATGACGACAACGGAGCCACATTGTGTTACCAGCGCGAGAACGAAGGGCAACGATCACACCACTCTTTTTATAGATATGCGCCACCGCCGCAAGAACAAAGAGGAGTCACGATCGACACTCCGCGGCGCAACCGATCACCTACGCCCAATCCGAGACGAGACAGATCACCTACGCCAGCACGGTCCCGAGAACGAGGAATAGATAGATTAGCCGAGGTCTTAGAACGAATGGCCTTGAAACGCCCGCCGCCTAGACAAGCGCAAGAACTGCCTGTCTTCAACGGCGCGCCGAACGAATGGCTACTATTCCAAGCAGCGATGCGAGATTCGACCAAAATGTATAGCTATACAAAAGCTGAGAACCTGGCACGTCTCCGAACATGTGTACGAGGTGAAGCACGTGAAACAGTAGCAGCTTTATTGTGCACAGCTGCCGATCCCGCAATTATAATGCAGACACTTGAACAGTATTACGGCCGCCCTGAGATCATTATTGATAAAACGCTGGACGACTTAAGAAAGTTACCGCGACCCGGAACAACAGCTAGCGAACTGAACGCGTTTGCGATACGGCTTCAGAATATAGTCAGTGTACTCACTTGTATAGATGAGAAGGGGTACCTACAGAATCCTATGTTGGCCCGGCAAGTTACAGAAAAATTAAGTCCGCATATTAGAGCGAGATGGTGCGACTACGCAGAAGAGTATGGAAGTCGCAGTGAACCTGAGATTGTTACGCTGTCTCGTTTCCTCATGAGAGAGGCTGACCGTGCCGTACGATTCGCGTACTCCGCTGCAGGAAGCTCAACAAAGGAGCCAGCACGTAATGCGCCAGCAGCTAAGACCAGTAGTTCGTCTAAACGCCAGGAAGGCAAGAAGCGAGGCGGTGCTGCGTACACTGCAACCGAAAATAAAAACGTAAAGATGTGTCTATGTTGCGGGGCCGAACATGATACGGTGAAATGTAGGAAACTGGAAGCGATGACATTACCACAGAGGTGGGAATGGGCAAAAGAAGCACGCGTATGTTTTCGTTGCTTGAATAGCCGTCACCGCCGTGCCAGTTGTACCGCAAAGAAATGCGGTATAGATGAGTGTCGCCATCCTCATCATGTATTGCTACACAGCGCACCGCAAGCCGCGCCAGGAGGCGAACAGAACGATCAAGAGATCACCGCCTCGGCTAACACCGTAATGTCAGCTGGCGCGGTGTTATTAAAAATATGCCCTATCACGATAAGAGGGCCCGATGGACTGGAAGTTGAAACTCACGCCCTACTCGATGAGGGATCTACGATAACCTTGATCGATGAGGAAATCGCTAGAGCAGTGAACGCGCAAGGAACGAAATGCGCGCTGCGTTTGCATGGATTAACTGCAACGCGGCAAGAACCCGAGAGTCAGAGCGTGTCATTGGAGATACGGGGAGCACGAACTAGCTTCCATCCAATACAGGCGCGAACCGTCAAGAGTCTCAACATTACCAGTCAAGCGATCGCAGCTGAGTGTTTGAACTATGAACACTTGAAACAGCTACCACAGAACGAGGTCTGCTATGGACAAGCAAGACCGCGCATACTAATAGGTGCAGACCATTGGCACTTAATAGTATCGCGAAAACTCCTGACCGGAGAATGGAACGAGCCGGCCGCATCACTAACTATGCTAGGATGGGTAGTGCACGGTACGGTGCCACGAACGATAGTGGCGAAGGAAGACCCGATAGATGGCGCCACAGTACTGCACATACGTGCGCCTCAGCATAGAGAACGATTTGATCATGATGATGAACTACATGAACTAATCACAGAACATTTTAAGATCGATGCGCTCGGAATATCATCCAAAAATAAACCTGTGAAGGAAGACGAGCGCGCTAAAGAAATATTCAATAGAACAGCGCGATTGGTCGACGGACGTTACGAAGTCGGCCTGCCATGGCGTACAGACGATACTCGCCTGCCGCCTAGTTATAATATGGCCCTAAGCAGATTGCGCTCGATGGAACGTAAAATGGATCGAAACACGGAATTTCGCAGAGCATACACGTCACAAGTTGACAACTTGTTGGCGAAAGGTTATGCAACTCGAGTCGAGGACACGGACGACAGCTCAATTGATTGGCTCCTCCCACATTTCGCTGTGACCAATCCGAACAAACCAGGAAAGGTGCGCCTTGTCTTCGACGCAGCCGCGAGTACAGGCGGGCGCTGTCTGAACGACGAACTGCTCGCCGGGCCCGATATGTTGAACACGCTTTACGGAATATTGTTCCGATTCAGAGAGAAGCCAATTGCTATAGCGGCAGACATACGCGAAATGTTCTTGCGAGTCAAAATACGACCAGAAGACAAAGCAGCGCAACGATTTTTGTGGCGTGGTGATGACCGAAAAAGCCCGCCTCAGAAATACGTGATGAATTCTATGATATTTGGCGCTCGGAGTTCACCCTTCCTAGCTCACAGCGTTAGAAACAGAAACGCTGAGGAATGTCAAGACGCGCACCCGCGCGCCCTCTATGCAATAACAATGAACCATTACATGGATGATTGGGTCGACAGTTTTGAAACGGAAGAAAGCGCCGCCCTCACGATCAAAGAGGTGCAGCGTATTCATGAGCGAGCCGGCTTTGAACTCGCCGGGTGGAATTCGAATCGTCCACACTTACTCGCTCATATCCTAGAACAGGATAAGGCTAACGCCCCGAAAGAACTAGGTGCGAATGCACACCCATATGGCAAGACGCTGGGTATGATGTGGGTGCCAGAGACCGATGAGCTTGCATTCAACACAGCTATGCCCCGTGTACCGAACGAAGTACGCGATGGAACGAGAACGCCCACTAAACGTGAAATGTTGGGGGCTGTAATGTCGATCTTTGACCCGTTGGGCCTGTTGAGCCCTTTCACGATTACGGCAAAGATCACTCTACAGGAGCTATGGCGAAACAACATCGGCTGGGACGAGCAACTACCCGCCGAAGAGGCTATCGCGTTTCTCGAATGGATAAATGGTCTGACGAGCGTGGCGGGCTTGCGAGTCCCCCGATGCTACGCGAATCACATGACCGTAGAGCGATCGCTGCATGTATTCACCGACGCTAGTGAACAAGCCTACGCCGCTGCAGCATATTGGCGATTAACACGGCCCGACGGATCGATAGACGTCGTGTTAGTAGCGGGAAAAGCTAGAGTAGCGCCGATGAAAGCGCAGAGTATCCCACGCATGGAACTGCAGGCGTGCCTGATAGGCGCACGACTCGCCTCCGAGATACGCAAGGAGCATAGATGGGAAGCCGAAGTAACCTATTGGAGTGACTCTAAGACGGCATTACATTGGATAAGAAACGACTCTGCGAGATATACGCCATATGTTGCGCATCGACTGAGCGAGATAGCCGAACTTACCCCCGCTGAACGATGGCGCTGGGTGCCGACCGCTCAGAACGTAGCTGATGACGCAACTAGATATGGCAGAACGAGCCTCAATAAACACGATCGATGGTTCATCGGACCGGCCTTCTTACGTGAACCGGAAGAACAGTGGCCGAGCGAAGAGAACCAGGGCGAGGAAGAAACAGTAGCCCATGTTAGAGGCGAGGAGAACGTTATGGACCTGAAACGATTCTCCTCATATGATCGAGCATTGCGCGCTATGGCAAGCGTGTTGCTCTTTATAGAAAAATGTCGTAAACGCGCGACAACGATGGACGTGCGTCATCTCGAAGAAGCCGAACTAATGCTTATACGAGATTCACAACGTGACAGTTTCTCTGAAGAAATTAAGAGATTGACGTCAGGAAAAAGCGTTGAGAGATCGAGCCGGCTCAGCAAGCTAGACCCGGTGTATGAAAATAAAATTATTCGACTGAACGGACGAATCAACGCAGCGAATGTACCAGAGTACAGGAAGAGGCCACCGATCTTAGACGGCAGGCATCCACTTGCGCGCCTACTTATAAAGCGTGAACATGAGAAGAATGGGCATGCAGGCCGAGAGCACGTAGTCAATAACCTGCGTCAGCGATTTTGGATATTACGATTACGAACGAGTGTGCGCGCTGTGCTGAACGAATGCATCGTGTGTCGCATGCGACGTAAAGCGCCACCTATACCGGTGAAAGGAAACTTACCCTGCGAAAGGCTTGATGCATACGCTCGCCCTTTTACTCGCAGCGGTGTTGATTGTTTCGGTCCCATGACGATCACTATAGGAAGACGTAGAGAAAAACGCTGGGGCATGTTATTTACCTGTTTGGTAACTAGGGCCGTGCATATAGAACTGTTACCGAGTCTCAGTACTGACAGTGCGATCATGGCCCTTAGAAGAATGGCCGCGCGCCGTGGATGGCCACGCACAATAATGTCAGACAACGGTACGAACTTCCGTGGAGCTGACGTCGAACTAAAAAACGCTTACAAAGAATGGGCGACTGAACTTAAGGATTACGCCCTTAATAAGGAAACCGATTGGCGTTTCATCGACCCTGGTGCACCAAACCAGGGGGGAGCCTGGGAGCGGCTCATACGTAGCGTGAAAACAGCCCTCGCTGTAATATTGAAAGAACGAATGCCAAAGGAAGAAACATTAATAACGGTAATGGCTGAAATAGAGAACATATTGAACTCGCGACCGCTCACTCACGTATCTGTGAACCCGGAAGACGCGGAAGCGTTAACGCCGAATCATTTCCTGTTGGGGTCATCAGCAGGGCTACCGGTCACTGGAACTTGTGACGTAGCTGATAAACGCGCTTGGCGAGCGGCCCAAGCGCTGGCAGATCGATTCTGGGCAAGATGGATGAAAGAGTATCTACCGACACTGACACCGCGCGGTGACGTCAGATCTAATCACGCTGAACAAATTAAAGAAGGCAATGTCGTCATAATCGCTGACGGCTTATTACCGCGGAATGTGTGGCCGCGGGGCCTTGTTGTGCGCGCGATAGTAGGTACGGACGGTGTTGTGCGGAGTGCGGATGTGCGAACTCGGGGTGGCATTTTTAGAAGGCCAGTAAGAAGGCTTATCGTCCTCGACCAGAAGGGAGAGGCTCGCGAGGCTATGCCGGGGGGAGACTGTTGCGGACGCAAGCCTGAACTTAATTAATGTAACTGAAAACTTGTGCTAACACAGCTGAAACGTTATGCACAAAGTAACAAGGGCATGAAATCTAGCTATAATCACACTATAGCTAGGTACAGATCATCAGCCAATCACAGTTTGATGAGTCATAAACCATGAACCAATCACAGGTCATAAGCCATACATAACTACAACTAGCTATGACTTGTAAAAATGTTGGAAGAACAGAGCAGCCGCAGGGCGCACTACGCGCCACTTGTGCCCCGCTGAATACTACTTAAGCGGGTGAATAAGCGGCATTTTGTGTGGGCAATATTTCATTCGATCGTCACTCGTTCTACGCTTCAGATCAAGACCTCAACCTATGAAGAACTGATCCTGACGTCCTGAACCCTGAAGCCTGAAGAAAGAATAACGTATTAGTCGCCTAGAACAGAGCTACGTAGGAACGAGTGTACTTTCATTTTTAATACATATGGCAAGTGCCTTTCAACAGATCGTTCGTTTCTTTTATCATATCCTTGGGTTGTCCTCAACACTATCTAAAAGTCATATTTACAAAATTATAACCCACCTCTTTTCCGATTTATTTATTACTAAAAGTTACATCAATATGGTACCAGCCATTTCTAATATCACTATAGTATGTACATAATTTTTTACACATAATATTTACAAAACTTATTTTTATAATATTTTGATTAGATATTTTGGTTATAACAAAAGTTTTTTTTTTGAAATTTTTATAATTATTTATTTATGAAGTTTTTATTATAATATGGCGGGTTTATTTATTTTAACGATCCATTAACTAAGGGTTTAAGGGGAATCTAGCAGCGAAATGGCGAGAGCATCAGTAAAAAAAAAAAAACTCGCTGAATACATCAAATATCGATAATTCGTTTTTAAGGATTGAAGTACAGGTACTGTAGTTTAATTAGAAACTATTAACATAACACAACACATAACAAACATCACGCCTGTATTCCCCGAAGGGGTAGGCAGAGGTGTAATAGTACACCCACATTTCGCCAGTAGCTCTACCATGAGTTTACACGGCCAAAACTCGCTAGCGTCTCCGTAAATGATTTATATGAAAGATTGTACAGCGCCCCTAGCGGTCACAGAAATAATTAAAATTCGTACCATGAGTACTATAGATTTCGATAGGTAAGAAACCTCACGTAATCTATTCGATAGTCACTAACGTTTTGCAGCAGTTACCATACAAAACGGCACCATGAGTCACTAATTCGACAGACGCTATCGAAAAATACGCTTGCGACAGTAGTTACGTAGCTCACTAGCATTTTGAGGTGTGAAACATATGTTTATATAATAATTAAATACGTTTTCGAGTATATTAAAGTCAAAATAATGTCTGAAAGAGCTTATTTAATGAGTATATGAGTTGAGCCTACCTAATTCAAGTGGCTTTGCTTATCTACCTAATCTAACTGCGTTGTTTAGAGGCAACTATTTGTAAATTTGGTAACTTAAAGTTTGAAATAATTTATTAGAAACATACATTTCCATGAACTCCGCCAAAAATTGAAATTGTGACCCACTCACACACCCACTGTGTCCACTTATCAAACATGCCGCGAGCCAACAACACACAATCACACAACGTCAACAAAATTACAAATAATTTAATAGACGACACGACTGTTAAATACTTCAAGGTATAAAAATTCAACAATCACTAAATACCATAAGCACTTCACTTCACTAACATAAACACAAACCGCTGACCTTTCAATTTCAGTCGGAATATTTCGTGTTGACATATTTAGCATAGCGATACCACTACATTTTGAACATATGAGCCGTTCTCTCTTCTTTGTACTGAGAGAGAAAGAAACGAAACATAAGTGATGTTAGCTAGTTAACTACGTTATACCAACATAACATTTCTAAGACGATCGAGCTCACTCTAGCGCCTCCGTTAGACTCCATAAAACTCATGGTGCAAGCATTATAGATATCTATATGAACCACGTTAACACGCTAGCGAGTTGGACGCTAGCGAGTAATTTTGCGATAACAACTCATGGTAGATGTACTGATATGTTATAGTCCAATGTAATAGGGGGCGAGCCTATTGCCATTGACCGGGCACAAATCCAGACTCCGGGCTGCTACTGAGAATTTCTTAATGAAAAAACCCAATAACACTGCTGGTTCACTTCAGTTCAAAAACCGCCCTTACAGCTTACGAAATAAAGATGCTAATGTCAAAGTGTTACCACCGACGTCACGTGTCGACGGTACCTGTTAAGAGGCTGACAACACCTAAAAAATCAGACCTCTGCGGTCACTGTCGTTTCGTACAGAACTGAAAGAGAGGCAACGAGCCGAGGGACGTCGGATACGCTGCTCAATTTGAATGAAAATTAACATTTTTGTTTAATAAAAAACTAAAAGGTTTTATGACAAACAGAAACAACAAATGTTTAGATTATTGTCTTTCTGAAATGTTTTCTTAATCTTATTTATAATATTTAGTAAATAATAGAGATTGTTTGCTTTAAAGCATGTTTTAAGAGGTTAGTTTACAATTCTTTTCTATCGAGAAAACTTCAAGAAAACGTGTTTTGGGCACAATACAGTTTCAGAAAATACGATCAAGATTAACATATATTTTTTTCACTGCCACAAACTGAATAGATACAGCTAAAAATGTTTTAAAAAAAAGCCTATTTGGGGTATTTGGCTGTTGTCAGCGTCTTAAGAACGAATTTTCAATAAATGATGTATTCAGCGAGTAATATATTTTTTTACTGATGGGGGCGCACTTGGCTGCTACATTTACATAAAGTAAAAAACTAGATATTTCATCTATTTAATAAAATTCTTGAAACTGATTGACAGACAAAGCACAGTTTAAGCCGGTGGGTCTAGGAGGATAAAATTCTGCACAGGAGTTCCTTAGACAACGTAGGTGAGCACCAGTGATCGGAATAGGCGGAGCTAATGTGCCTAAAGTTCAAAGAACAAAGACAAAATAAGTGTGGAGACTCCCATTAGCCGACTTAGGGGCCATTCATTTATTACGTAAGACGATTTGGGGGCGTCGACCATGTCTTATTTTTTCTTACAAGGGGGTGGGAGGGAGTCTCGATAGTTCTTACGTAAAATCCGATATATATACGATCACAAAAATGCGCAAAGTTAAAATTTAACATAACATAACATCAAAACTTGCTGCAACAAATGAGGGAAGTTCACGTCAACGTGGCCAACGTCGATACTTACAGGTGTGTATAACTCCACTGCTAGTTAAAGCACTAAGTTGCAGCAACACGTTACGGAACGTCCACAAGTTGCTGCAACAAATGAGGGAAGTTCAATCAACGTGGCCATCGTCGATACCTACAGGTGTGTACCAGTCCATTGCTAGGTACAGCGGTTAGTTACAGCAACATGTTGCATAACGTCCACCAGTTGCTGCAACAAATTAGGGAAGTATCGTATGATACTTACATAACATAACATCACGCCTGTATTTCCCCGAAGGGGTAGACAGAGGTGTAATAGTACACCCACATTTCGCCAGTTATGTTATAGTCCCATGAAATAGGGGGCGAGCCTATTGCCATTCATCAACTCGGCTTATCGCAGTCCACTGCTGGACATAGGCCTCTCCCAAGTTGCGCCACAACACTCGGTCCTCTGCCTTCCGCATCCAGTCCCCCCCAGCCACGTTCTTCAGATTGTAAATAATAAATGACAAAGATAGTTACATCGCCATTAAACGATTATGACCGATTATAACCGATTTCGCCCGACATCTAATTATTAAAGTTTCGTCATATCCTATCTTGTCTATTAAGTTGGCAATATGTAGTCAGTGTATTTGACGTGTCTTGCATTAGTACACACGGCTACACATCAAGCTGAACAATTCCAGTATAAGCTGACCTCGCGTTGTAAGGAAAACCTATACAATGCGAGGTCCGCTTATACTGGAAACTCAGACCAGTAAGCCTCTAGACGCCTATTAGCCGGATACCCCCGGTCACAAAGCATATGCAGTAGCACTGCATATCTTACGCCCAGCCACCAATCGGGATGTCACTCCGTCAGCGAGCGGCACCAATCATATCACCGAACATTTGAGCCGACCAATCGTAACGCGCCGTCCGCCCCCCGGTCCCCGCCAACATTTTACGACTGTGTTCTCATGCAAAACTTTGTTTATGCGGCGTCTTGAGGCTTACTGGTCTGTGACTGGAAATGTACAGCTTGATGTGTAGCCGTGTGTACAAGCAAAAATCTACCTTAAGGTGACGAACCTTTTCGTTCCTTGACTGTACATTAGGTCTACCTATTCCGATCCAGAGTGAGCACAAAGCTAGGCTTTTAAATTCATCCCCTGAGGGGGTTAAATAGGGGGTTAAAAATTAGAACCAACTATGGCAAAAAAACTATAACTTATGAAGGAGCACAAATCTATAATAAAATACCGTCGCGTATTAAAAATCTAAGCTCATTTAATGCATTCAAAACTGACCTAGCACTATATGTAATTTCAGACAACTCTTTTGTAAAATAATGAATGCACTGAATGGGTACACCACAATTCTTTGAAAAAAAAAAATACATTTTTAAATTCGACGAACTAAACCATCATAGCTTAAGTTAATATTGTTCTCAAGTAAGTGACTTTGTGTTTCTTTAAACCTAAACCTATAAAAAAAGTCGAGATTACTTTTTTTCAAGTGTATTTTATTTTTCTATTTTTATTCTGCAAATACTTCTTTCAAACTCCCTTTCACGAGAAAATATTTCCGATGTTTTATTTCTAGTTAGTGCCGACGTTTCTTTACTTCAATTTAGAAGAAACGCCGAAACAAACTCAAAAGCCTAAAACATCTTTTACAGAGTTCAAACAGCATTATACAGAAACGTAAACGAATGTGAATTTTATTCATATCGCACGAATGATTGAGTTCGCTTGTCATATTTTTTTAACTCCTTACGCAACATGAGGGGTGTTATAAGATTGATCCGTGTGTCTGTCTGACTGTGGCGATGTAAGTCCCAAACGAAACGACCATGGTATAATAAGATGTTTCACCAGGTATTCTATTCCCGCAATGACAGCGCGATGCTTCCAAGCTACGTCACGATCAGTGCTGCCATTGATTGACATCTTCAATATATTTAAGGAGATTTTTGTTAATACTGAATATAAATTAATTCCTAACTAGCCTAACTATTTGTTATCTCGTATTATTCATCTAATTAGTTATTAAAGGAAACTGTAAAATTACTAGTTCAAAAGTGATTCTTTATAGAAGCAAGTAAATAAAAAAATGCATATTTCTCGGGTAATATATTTACACAAAGTGGCAGCACATCAAACTGACAAGTGTCACGATAACAGCCCGCTATTGGCTCCACGGGCAATGACGTAGTACGGAGGCAATCACGTGACCTAGCTGTCACGGGAAGAGAGTACCTGGTGAAACATCTTATTATACCATGGTATAGACCAATTTGCCGAGTAAAAAGCAGATGAACGTATCTAGAGTTTCGTAATTCATAAAAGAGCTAAAAAACCGGAGTCACGCAGTAAGGGTTCCGTACCACCCATCGACCTGATACTCAAAGAAACTGATTTAATTTACGAGAGTTCATCAAAAGAGATCAACGCACAGTGCGCGAAATATAAATTTTTGCATCTCTTTCTTACGCAGGTACCACCACATATGCCTATGTTTACCCTATTTTTAGTATTTGTTGCTAAACTACATAGTATGCACTATAATCAGACCAAGTTCGACGTTGGTATCTATTACCGTTTTGAAGATAGAGCAGGAACAAAAACGTTGAGTGTGGCACTCGGAGACTGCCGCGGTAAAGCTATTGCATAGCATTTTTTCTGTAAATACAAAGAGGAGGTGCCCTAACGCCGAAACTCTAAGCAGGCATGAGTCACCAGATTGCGGGGCGAAGAGGGGTATTACGCATGCGCAGTAACGCCGATACAACCAATGCCACCTAGAGGCGATTTTCAGAACTAAAGAGACAAGCGTGATATTTCAAAAAGTCATTAAAAGTTCTGCTATTCATCGATAGATGGCAAAACTAAAAAGTATCACCGCTGTGCCGGTCGGAGTGGGGGGTGTTAGGTTATTTTCGTTACGGAATTTCTGGATTCGGTCTCCACGCTCAAGGCCCGCGATAGAAGCTATGCAATATCTTAAAAATTCATGTTTTTCGAGGTTACTTGTATTCAGGCTCCTTTGGTTTTAGACTTTTTTTATTTTTAGTTTTTGTCGTGATAGCGATCATAGCAACACACAACACATATTCTGAGAAAATTTCAACCGGCTACTTATTACCGTTCTAAAGATATAGCCCTGTGACAGACAGACGGACGGACGGACAGCGTAATGAGAGTAATAGGGTCCCGTTTAACGGGACCCTATTACTATTACCCAAACGGTACGAAACCCTAAAAAACTGAAAATTGCAACACTTGTAACCTAGTTTTTATATGAATTATTTTTACACCCAGTATTGCTTTAAAATGTTTCTAGCAATTGTGGCGCGGACGCCGCTAGGCCCTGATTGGAGGAGCCTAAGTCATGTGCGAGGTCATTGGTCGAGACGTACGCGCGTGTCTAGTTTCTGAAACCTCATTGGCTCTCGTCACAGGTATTTTTCTGAAATATCTGGCGTTTTAGGCACCATAAGGAATCCCTCCATTTAGGAATGGTAACAGTAGCGGCTAAGCCATCTTATGTTTTTAAAAGAGCTCTAAATTGCGATAATTTCATAGTCTTAAAATTATATAACCTAAACTGTGCTAAATACACGCATAAAATTTTGTCGTTTCGAAAACGAAGAGGGGTCATTATACTCATTATTACGAACAACTTTTACTATTATGGGACCAACCCAGGAATCGCGAAAAAAAAAACAGCTGTTCCCTACAATTTGTGGATTTATGGGAACACAAATGCAACAAATACAACAGCCGAATTTTTTCACGATTTTAGTTTTGGTCCCATACTAAAAGTTGTTCGTAATGATGAGTACAATGACCCCTCTTCGTTATCGAAACGACGGGACGAGCGTGAATAGTCTTATAATATAAGAATACAACGACACGATAAAAGTTTTTTGGCAAGATTTTTCTGAAGTTTTTTTTCCCTAACTATGTAATATTTTTTCGTCAAAGTACTTTTACAGTGTCATGGTGGATTAAATTAATTAATATTAGTTTGATCAGCTCGGACATGGGTGTCTTGGACCCATTTATGCCAAAATGAACCAATCCATAAACTGAAAAAAATAAAATTGATAATGATATCAAACTCGTCAGAATGTCGTATATTTACTATCCAGCTATAACCGCCAGATAAAAATTAAAAAAAAACGTGTGCGGTCAGGGGACCCCAAGGGGTCAGAAATGAAGTTCCCGACGCACACACAAACATACACACTAGAAAGAGACCAAAACTTCACTATTCAAAACTTGCATAAACATAAATTATGATGTGTTTAAACCAACCCACAAAGAGCAATCCCGAACTCAGTTAAATCATAATTTACTCGAAATCATTATGACATGGCTTGGTACATTTTGGCATAACTGGGTCCAATTCGAAAATTCAAATTATATTGTGTCATATGTCTATTTAACAAGCTATATTTTATTTAAAAATACCTTTAAAGTAAATCGATTTAATCTAAAAGGCCTTATAATAATAAAAACACAACGACATTATACAAGTTTCGACGAATTTCTCAAAATCTAAGTATGTCATATTTATACAGTTTTTTTTTTTATTCTTCATTTTTTTTTACAACACCTTGTATAATGTCATTGGTACCTTAATTAGTTAATATTATAAGTTGAACCCCCTCAAATTGTCCAGTCTTCTCTGTAGGTCATCTACTGTGTCCTTGGGGGGACGTTCTTCGGATCGGGGGGCTGTTTCCGAGGTCGACTTCCTTCGTTCACCCCCTGGGGCCATTTGGAAGCCGGTAACGGCTGTTGACTTGCTTGGGCTTTCGGTACTGGAAAATCGGTAAAATTAACGATAGCTTAAATGGCAGTGGGCGGGGCACATTGCTCGCAGAACGGATGGCCGATGGGCCAGTACAGTTCTGGAGTGGCGACCGCGTACTGGAAGGCGCAGCGTGGGTAGGCCCCCACAAGGTGGACCGACGACCTGGTGAAGGTCGCGGGCATCCGCTGGATGCGGAAAGCGATGCTTGGGGGAAGCCTATGTCCAGCAGTGGACGTCTTTTGGCTGAAATGATGATGATGATGAACGATAAGAATCAGGTTAAAAAGAATCATACAGATTCAACAGGAGCAGTGTTGAGTTTTGTCACACGCGACACGTGTCTTCTTACGCGCGACATATTATCACCTAAAATAACTGTTAGTGTCTTGTCACGCGCGACACTTATCCATGTCACACGGGACACAGTCTTGTCACTTATCTTACCTAAAATACTCAGTGCTGGCTGCTAGCCTGTCAACGTTTCTGTTGCTGTATGCTGGAGAGGTTGTGAAATCTACGTGACACATATCTACAAGACACTAGTCTTTCAACTAAAATACTCCTACGCCACCGCTTGACCAATCAAGGCTCCCCAAGTATCGCCACACGCCGCCAGCCAATGACGGAGCAGAAATATCACGCGACGCGCAGCCAGCCAATGACAGAGCGGGAATATCACGCGAAGCGGCGGCTAACTAACACCTTCCATTATTCATTTCAATGTAGAACACAAAAATCACACGAATTAGAGCTTCATCTAGTCAATATAAAAAAATCTAGTTTTCTTTTGTTCCCATCGCGAACACTCAGTGCTGACCACTAGTCAACATTACTGTTGCATGTTGATGTTTCTTGTCACACGCAACACTTGTCCACGTGACAGTCTTGTCACACGCGACACTTGTCCCTGTCACGCGTGACAGACTTGTCACTTTTCATACTTAAAATACTCAGTGCTGCCTGCTAGCCCGTCAACGTTACTGTTGCTGTCTTTATTATTTTAAAGCCAGATTCCGCCGCTCATCTTGTGATCTCACACTTTGAAGTCTGTGTTGTACAACCGAGGGAGTGTTGTGAAATCTACGTGATACATATCTTATCACACGCGACACTAGTCTTTCAACTAAAATACTCAGCGCTGACCACTAGTCAACATTACTGTTGCATGTTGATGTTTCTTGTCACATGCAACACTTGTCCACGTGAGTCTTGTCACACGCGACACTTGTCCATGCCACGCGTGACAGACTTGTCACTTTACTTACCTAAAATACTCTGTGCTAGCATTGCTCTTTTTTGTTGTATAACCATACCCCACCGCTCATCTTGTGGTCTCGTACTTGGAAGTCTGTGTTGTACAACCCAGGGGGGCTTGTGAAGTCCACATGACACATGGGTTGTCACACGCGAAACCTGTCTTGTCACGCGACACACATCTTGTCACACGCGACACTAGTCTCACCTAAAATACTAATCAGTGCTGGCAGCTAATCAACGTTACTGTTGGTGTCTTGTCACACGCGACACTTGTCCATGTCACGCGACACTTGTCCATGTCACGCGACACTTGTCCATGTCACGCGTGACAGTCTTGTCACTTGTCTTACCTAAAATACTCAGTGCTAGCTGCTAGCCCGGCGTCAACGTTACTATTGTTGTCTTTTTTGTTGTATAACCATACTCCACCGCTCATCTTGTGGTCTCGTACTTGGAAGTCTGTGTTGTACAACCGAGGGGGGGTTGTGAAGTCCACGTTCAGCTGTTGACCTGGGAAAGAGATGATTCTGATTAGTAAGATGCTTTTTCTTCGTTCCGTGCTGTCGGCAAAGAAAAGGGTAGTTGACACGTTATTTTATATTAAATAGCGGCCCGTCCCGGCTTCGCACGGGTGGACATGAAAATATAGCCTATGTTACTCAGGGTGAATGTAGCTTTCTAATAGTGTTTTTTTTTTAAATCGGCACAGTAGTTTTTGAGTTTATTCATTAGAAACATACACACAAAAATACAAATCTTTCCACTTTATAATATTATTAGTATAGTATAGAAGAATAGATAAAAACAGGTAACTCTTACGACACTTTATAGCATTTTTACTGTATCTCATACGCGACACATGTCTAATCAAACGTGACAGATGCCTTGTTACGCGCGGCCCATGCCTTATCACGCGCGACACATGCCTTTTCAGACAAGACACATGCCTAGTCATACACAACACATTTCTTGTTACACGTGATACGTGATTTGCCACATACGACACATGTCCTATCGCACACGACACAAGTCACGCGCGACATACGTCCTGTCGCTCGCGACACGTCCTGTAGCGCGCGACACACATGATGTCGCACGCGACACAAGTCCTGTTGCGCGCGACACGAGTTCAGTCGCGCGCGACTCGCGTCTTGTCGCACGCAACAAGATTTCTGCCACACACGACACACGTCATGTCGCAAGCGTCACACTCCTCGTCGCACGCGATTCACGTCCTGTCGTACGCAACACAGGACCTGTCACACACGACACACGTCTCGTCGCACGCGACACACGTCCTGTCGCACGCTACAACAGTTCTGTCACACGCGACACACGTCCTGTCGTACGCGACACAGGACCTGTCACACGCGACACACGTCTTGTCGCACGCGACGCGAGTTCTGCCACACACGACACACGTCGTCGCACGCGACACACGTCCTGTTGCACGCGACACACGTCCTGTCACACGCGACACATGTGACACACGTCTTGTACGCGACACAAGTCATGTCGCGCGCGACACGCGTCTCGTCGCACGCGACTCAAGTCTGGTCGCACTCGACACACGTCCTGTCGTGACACGTCTTACCTGGATGAAGTCTGTCGTCCTGTCTCAGTTCTCCGAAATCACCAGCAATATCTTCGAGCGTGCACTTGTTGTTATTGGAGGCCCACACGTCGTCGCGGAGACAATCCCCAGAGGGGGGATACCAGGCCTTCGAGGGTTTTGGCTTAGATGTCTTTGGTGTTTCTGGCTTGGCAGCTGGGGCTGGAGGATGGAAGAAAATATGTTTATGAATAAACAGGATCTTGTGACAAAATAACTGGGTGGATCAAAGAAATAGATAGAATCGAAAAGTGGGCAGGGCGCGCGTGCCAACACTCTGCACCATAGTGCAGGGCATTTCAAAGCCTTTCTCAGTACGCCTTATGACTTGTTTCTGTTAATACTAATAATAACAAAAACCCGCAAAAATGCCTTATTGTGCTGTTTCTAACTGCAGAAACAAAAGCTGTAAAGTACATTTGATTAAAGTTAATTTATAAAAATGAATGACGTCAATATGTAAGGCGTAGTTTGTTCGAAAGTTGCCACGCATGAACCGCAAGTTAAATTGTGATTACAACCATTCTATCTATTATTCATGGTCTAGTACCCATAGCACAAGCTCAACATCAGGTGGGCCTTTGGCTCGTTTCGGCATCCTATACTATAAAAAAAATGAATAATTAACGGCCACCTTTGAGTACGGAAGGGAACTCTAAAAATACGCACGTGTCTCGGCCTCAGCCACAGCGATCTTCTCCCTTCTCTCTCTAACTCGGGGGCTCGAGTCGTCGATGCCCAGCTCGTTCAACTCCGCCAACATTCGTGCTTCTCCGTCGAATACGAAGTCGCGCTCGGACCACTTGCGAGGTTTTGACGATGGTGGTGATGGAATTTTTAGTGCTGCAAGTATAAAGTTTCAGAATTAATTTCACTGATAATGGCGTCAGTTCTCTTGTTTACAAGCTTAACTTATTTTAAGCTATCGCTCTCTTTTACTAATAATCGATGCAAGAAAGGGATGGCAACAATTTTTGTGCTGTCAAATTAGTTTACGTGTTACACTTTTTACCCGATTGCGCCAGAAGAAGGGTTATGTTTTTCGAGTGTATGTATGTAAGTACCAGGCCCCTCAGAAAGTATTGCGAAAAAAAGTTTTTATATATGGGAGACTGGCCAGTTATAATGTTTTTCGAAAATATGATTATTTATAAGTAAAAATAAGTAAGTTCCAATTTCAAAATTTCCCTCCACATTTTTTGCGAGTTAATTCAAAGTATTGTGTCTCACTGAAATATGGATCTGCGCCGGGAACATTTTAGAGCTATGATTTTATACGATTTCAAGTGTCGCCTGAAACCGGATGAATCGTACGATAGACTTCAAATGGCATTCATGGATGAAGGCCCTTCCAAGGCAACCGTGTATCGTTGATATAACGAATTCAAGCGCGGTCGACCAACTTTGGGGGATGACGAAAGAAGCGGTCGCCCTTTGACGGCTGTTACCGAAGAAAACGTGCTAGCAGTGAAAAATTTTATCCAAGACAATAGGCGAATTACATATCAGGAGATTCAACACATATTGAAGATTGGATCGGGAAGCGTTCACGAGATTCTACACAGCCATCTTCGCGTGAGGAGGATAGTATCACGCTGGGTGCCGCACAACCTCACCGATGCTCAGAAGCAGGCCCGGGTGGAATGGTGCCGTGATATGCTTAACAAATTTGAAGCAGGCTCGTCTCGGCGTGTTTACGACATCGTTACAGGTGATGAGTCCTGGATTTATCAATACGACCCAGAAACCAAGCGCCAGTCGACTGTTTGGGTGTTTCAAAATGAGCCAACGCCTACCAAAGTGAAGCGATCTAGAAGCGGGGGTAAGATTTTGATCGCTAGCTTTTTTAATTTGACTGGCCACTTGGTATCAATTCCCTTACGGGATCAAAGAAGCATTAATGCCGAATGGTATACTACCAAATGTTTGCCAGAAGTTTTCTCTGTTATAAGCAACAAGCGACCAAACACAGGGCTCCGCGGGCTACTGCTCCACCACGACAATGCACCTGCTTACACCGCACTCAAAACGAGGGACTTCCTGGACAGCACGCCAGTCAAACTCCTGGGTCACCCTCCTTACAGCCCTGATCTAGCACCGTGTGACTTCTTTTTATTCCCAAAAATAAAAAATCAGCTCAAAGGGATACAATTTTCGTCGCCGGAAGATGCGCTGGCTGCGTTCGAGCAGGCTGTAAACGAGGTGTCTGCGGCGGACTGGAAAAAGTGTTTTGAAAACTGGTTTAGGCGCATGAATCTTTGTATAGAGGCTGGTGGAAAGTACTTTGAAAAGATTTGATAAAAATATATGTACGTATAGAACAATTTTTTTTAGTTTCGCAAAACTTTCTGAGTGTCCCACGTATGTATGTATATATATTTCTTTAGCACGCTCTGTAGCCTAAACGGCTTGATAGATTTTAGCTTGAGACGTGTCATTCGATTCGTCTTAATTGTGAGAGTGACACTGGGTATATCAAAATTATAAAAATTAATATGGCCGATTTTTGGCGCCATATTGTATGTCTTCAATTTTTTTTTTCCCTCTAAACCTATCAAGTGGGGTATCAAAATACAGGGTTTTTTAAATGGTTTACAAAAATATATATAACTTAACCCTTTCTTGTAAAATTGTGTGTTTTTTTACTATTCATAAAAGAGAGAGATAGTTTAAGATAAATTTAGTTTGAGACCAAGAAAATCAACACCATTATGATAAAAATAAATAAAGGCTAATCAATCCATCCGCTAAAATAATGGCATCCTTCGAAAACTACCGCGAGGCGCTTGCGGTCGAACATCAAAGGAAGCCGCCTCGAAAACAAACGATTACGCCACCGACGTACATGTCGCAAGAAACATTTTCATTTCATATCATTTTATAACCCGAATACGGCGCAAAAAAGGTAGGGTAATGAGTTTAACAGTCAATGTATGTATCTATACTATCATTACTATCTATGTATAAATTTTTGATCGTAGAAAACTACGATCAAACACCGCCTACGGCTTCACAATGCAGTAACCTTTACCTCTCAACTGAGAAAACTACTTGTTAAACTTTTTTTTTCAGTTGTTTCTTTTAACATTTATTTATTATGCCCTGGTGGCTGACCGCCCCCAGTCTCGCTGTCTGTCTGTTTTACAGAAACCTTTGTTTTGATATTCTAACTAAAGACTTGCTTAAAAGTCTCATACACATAATCTTGTCTGTGTCTCAAAATATTCAAGGTCAAAAGGTCACAATTTTTTTCCTGCTATTACTGTAGATCCAGGGTTATGTTGCAATTAGAAAAAAAAAACCGGCCAAGAGCATGTCGGGCCATGCTCAGTATTATAGGGTTCCTTAAGTAGGTGTACAAACGAATCAAATCGAATATTAATCATGGCTATTTTAGTTTTTGCAATAATCGGCAGCATTCGCGACTCAGAGCGTGTTGTTAGTAGCGCCATCTAGCGATAAATTCAAGAAGCCAAATTTAAGAAGTCTGATTGATGTCAGTTACTTTTTGTGATTTTTTCAAATACAAAGTAGCTAAAGGAGCATTATTTGCTATGATCATTTTTCTCTAAGGTCAATGACCTCTGAACTAGGACGTTTTAAGTATTTTTCAGTTTTCTGTCTATAACTCAAAAAATTATAATCACATTATACTCGAAATAATTTTAAAAGAGAGTTTTCACAAAGGTCTATCAATGTGGAAGATTATAAGTTTCTACGTTGCATAGTTTAGAAATGGCACATTGCAAGCCACTTTGGCGGGCTATATTTCGCAGATGGTACACCTGATAAAAAAGTAATGTATGAAACATTACCTTCATTTTAGTAGACCTATTCAATGATACCCCACACGATGGGGTGCAGCGAAAAAATTTTTTTTTCCCCATTTCACATGTATGGGCGCCACCCCTAAAGAACGTAAAAACTATTTTTTTATTCTTTTAAAATTGAGATCTATATGCAGACTATTTTTTAACAAAATTTCATTTACTTATGTTTATAACTGTAGAAGTTATTAAGCTGTAAAGGATTAGGACAGACGGACAGACGGACAGACGGACGGACATGACGAAACTATAAGGGTTCCTTGTAGGACTTCGGAACCCTAAAAAAGGAAAAAAAAATACATTTGATTTGATATGATTAGAGATATATGCAGATTTCGTTTAAACTTTTTCATCAACGAAACTTATGTTTTCAATAGTACGATTGAAATGTAACCTTATCTCAATTTGAATAAGATCCAATTTCAAAATTGGCAGGTGTTTTGATAACCGGCAAAATTAAGTTTTATTCGTTAACGTAAAATTGGCTTAGCGAGAGCATTTTTTCTGTTTTGTTGGTTATTTTCGTACCGTTTATGTATACGAAACTTTTTTGTTTTTTTAGAAATAATAAACGATTAGATTTATGTCAAAAGCGTGAAAATGGTTGTTGGCAGAAAAAGCACAATTGCGGGTATTTCAAGAGGATCTTCTATCCACTCACCTTCTTTCTTCTCCTTATCCTTGCCAGGAGTACCGCCACTTGGAGCGCCTGGACCAGCCAGCAGTTCCTGCAACTCTTCTTCAAGTTCAGCCGCATCAAAGTCATCTATATTGGTGCCTAGAGCTTTCTCTACTTCGCTGTATTGTTCCATTACCTGCATAAAGAGAAGAAAGGTATTTTATGGTTCATCATCATCGTCATTTCAGCCGAAAGACGTCCACTGCTGGAAATGGCCTCCCACAAAGAGGGGATGCCATAATCGCCACGCTTGGCGGTTGGTTGGCGATCGTAGTTGGTTGGTTAAATACTCAGAGAACGCTGCTGCCCATCCTCTGGTGAATCCCATAGTCGCCTTTTACGACACCCATGAGAAGAGAGAGGTTGGTGCAATTCTTTACGTCCGGAACCACACGGAACAAGGCGTGATGTTATGTTATTTTAATGCTAATCTTTTTGATTTCCAGGTTACCGGAAGAGGCATGCGATGAAGAACGAGACATGTTAGACTTAGCCTACGGTCTGACTGATACGTCGCGACTTGGCTGTGAGATCACCCTGACGAAAGACATGGACGGCCTAGAAATAAAGGTCCCGGAGACCATCAACGATGCTAGGAGTTGATCTATAGACCACAACACAAAATTCAAAAAAAAAAAAAAAAAGAAAAAAAGTTATTTAGAAAATTGTATATTGTTGTATAACAGTTGCTCAACTGTAGCGCAACAGTCGCTAATTGCAAAATTCTCTTAAATCACAAGCACCCATAAACTAATTAACTCTATAGAGTTACTGTATATATATGTACGTGGGACACTCAGAAAGTTTTGCGAAACTAAAAAAAATTGTTCTATACGTACATATATTTTTATCAAATCTTTTCAAAGTACTTTCCACCAGCCTCTATACAAAGATTCATGCGCCTAAACCAGTTTTCAAAACACTTTTTCCAGTCCGCCGCAGACACCTCGTTTACAGCCTGCTCGAACGCAGCCAGCGCATCTTCCGGCGACGAAAATTGTATCCCTTTGAGCTGATTTTTTATTTTTGGGAATAAAAAGAAGTCACACGGTGCTAGATCAGGGCTGTAAGGAGGGTGACCCAGGAGTTTGACTGGCGTGCTGTCCAGGAAGTCCCTCGTTTTGAGTGCGGTGTGCGCAGGTGCATTGTCGTGGTGGAGCAGTAGCCCGCGGAGCCCTGTGTTTGGTCGCTTGTTGCTTATAACAGAGAAAACTTCTGGCAAACATTTGGTAGTATACCATTCGGCATTAATGCTTCTTTGATCCCGTAAGGGAATTGATACCAAGTGGCCAGTCAAATTAAAAAAGCTAGCGATCAAAATCTTACCCCCGCTTCTAGATCGCTTCACTTTGGTAGGCGTTGGCTCATTTTGAAACACCCAAACAGTCGACTGGCGCTTGGTTTCTGGGTCGTATTGATAAATCCAGGACTCATCACCTGTAACGATGTCGTAAACACGCCGAGACGATCCTGCTTCAAATTTGTTAAGCATATCACGGCACCATTCCACCCGGGCCTGCTTCTGAGCATCGGTGAGGTTGTGCGGCACCCAGCGTGATACTATCCTCCTCACGCGAAGATGGCTGTGTAGAATCTCGTGAACGCTTCCCGATCCAATCTTCAATATGTGTTGAATCTCCTGATATGTAATTCGCCTATTGTCTTGGATTAAATTTTTCACTGCTAGCACGTTTTCTTCGGTAACAGCCGTCAAAGGGCGACCGCTTCTTTCGTCATCCCCCAAAGTTGGTCGACCGCGCTTGAATTCGTTATACCAACGATACACGGTTGCCTTGGAAGGGCCTTCATCCATGAATGCCATTTGAAGTCTATCGTACGATTCATCCGGTTTCAGGCGACACTTGAAATCGTATAAAATCATAGCTCTAAAATGTTCCCGGCGCAGATCCATATTTCAGTGAGACACAATACTTTGAATTAACTCGCAAAAAATGTGGAGGGAAATTTTGAAATTGGAACTTACTTATTTTTACTTATAAATAATCATATTTTCGAAAAACATTATAACTGGCCAGTCTCCCATATATAAAAACTTTTTTTCGCAATACTTTCTGAGGGGCCTGGTATATGTATATAGAGCAACTGTTATACAACAATATACAATTTGCTAAAGAACCCAAGAAATTTTGAATTTCCCGTGCTACCTACCCAGTGGCATTCACCATAATGCTGTACTTACCTCTTTCAAATCATCCATGGTATCGTGGACCGCATCTTCTTCCATTTCATTCTCCTTCAAGTTGCGTTTCATAGCGTCCGAGCTCGTCCTGATGGCATAATAAACATTTTATATTATAACAAGCTTTTACCCGCTTCACTCGCGTTATTTTATTTTAATAAAAATAAAAAAATATTTGCTAATAGCTTTATCATACGTCGTACGTATAGTCTGCCTCGTTGGTCTAGTGGTCGCAAGCGCTACTGCTGAGCATGGGGTCCTGGGTTCAATTCCCGGGTCGGACAAAGTGTTAATAGGGTTTTTTCATTAGGAAATTCTCAGTAGCAGCCCGGAGTCTGGATTTGTGCCTGGTCAATGGCAATAGGCTCGCACCCTATTACATGGGACTTACAACATAACTGGCGAAATGTGGGTGTACTATACACCTCTGCCTACCCCTTCTGTGAAATACAGGCGTGATTTTATGTTAATTCTTTATGCACAACTGGGTACAAATTACATAAATTCTGTTAACCCAGGTGATGGATCCTGTCAATAATTTGAAAGAAAAAAGAAAGAAAGAAAGAAAAATTATTTATTGCCACAACAAGACGACATGTGGTAGGTGCACATAAAAAATACTTAATTAGGTACATTTCTTGAATCATTTTATCAATGTATGATACCTACTTTGCATGTCGTAGCTGCGGCAAAGTGGTCAACACTCAGCATGATGCTGTGTAGTAACGTGAGTCACAACACAGCGCTGATTTTCAGTGTCAACCCCAAGTGATGATGAGCGGGTGCCAAGCCAGCAAAAGCAGCCAATGATTATTGGTGGTATTATGATTATTGGTGTTTTCATGTAACTTTTTCAAAACTTCATGTCTGTTTGTTTGTTTATTCGAGCATCACGCAAAAACTACGGGACGGATTTTAGTTTTTCAGTCCAGTCCGATCCGTTCCGGTCCACTCCACTCCAGTCCAGTCCACTCCTCTCCACTCCACTCCACTCCACTCCCTCGTACATTACTATCCGCTCGTGCAAATGCGTAGAAGCGTCGTATCTGTCGGGTGAGGACGATTTTTTTTTTCTTTCTTTCTTAAAACCCATACCAGTTTTTAAGTCTAATCATCTGCTTTCAAACACAAAAAGTTACATCAAAATTCATCAATTTTATACAATTTTGTAATTGTTAAGATAAGATAAAAAGTAGCCTATATGTTAATCCAGATGAAGTTCTATCTGTATGCCAATTTTCATTAAAATCCGTACAGTAGTTTATGCGTGAAAGAGTAACAAACATCCATACATCCATACATCCATACCTCCATACATTCATACATCCTCACAAACTTTCACATTTATAATATTAGTAGGATGGGTGTAAAAAAATCCATCACGGATACTGTACACACGGCTACACATCAATCTGTACATTCCCAGTATAAGCTGAGCTCGCATTGTATAGGCTTTCCGTACAATGCCAGATTAGTTACGGACAGCCAACTGTGCAGAGCCTGCATGGTGGAAGACGAGACAGCAGCCCATGTGCTTCTAGACTGCCCTGAGGTCGCCACATACAGGGCCAAGTACTTCGGTAACCCAGGTACCCTCAGAGAGATCACCAGCAACACCAAGGCGATGCTGGCCTTTTTTGAGGACTTGGGGTGGATCGAGTAAGTTCCCACCCGTACGCAAAATACACGCTTGGACGTGGAGTTGCGGAAACCAGCCCGTTATACTATACTATACAATGCGACATCAGCTTATACTGGAAATTTACAGCCTGATGTGTAGCCGAGTGTACTGTGTGTGTAGTTATGACGTCAGTGACCAGTAGTGCTGTCTCTGTCTTGTATAGAAAACCATTTTAAAATTATTAAAAGTATTTCCATTAGTTATTTCATTGCTGCTTATGTTTTTTCCTCACAGTAACTGTACAAACGCCCTGTAACGTGTTGCTGTATCTAGCAATGGACTTATACATACCTGTAAGTATCATAACTGCCTGCCTCGTTGGTCTAGTGGTTGCAAGCGCGACTGCTGAGCGTGGGGTCCTGGGTTCGATTCCCGGGTCGGGCAGTGTTATTGGGTTTTTTCATTAGGAAATTCTCACTAGCAGCCCGGAGTCTGGATTTGTGCCCGGTCAATGGCAATAGGCTCGCCCCCTATTACATGGGACTATAACATAACTGGCGAAATGTGGGTGTACTATACACCTCTGCCTACCCCTTCGGGGAAATACAGGCGTGATGTTATGTTATGTAAGTATCATACGATACTTCCCTAATTTGTTGCAGCAACTGGTGGACGTTATGCAACATGTTGCTGTAACTAACCGCTGTACCTAGCAATGGACTGGTACACACCTGTAGGTATCGACGATGGCCAGGTTGATTGAACTTACCTCATTTGTTGCAGCAACTTGTGGACGTTCCGTAACGTGTTGCTGCAACTTAGTGCTTTAACTAGCAGTGGAGTTATACACACCTGTAAGTATCGACGTTGGCCACGTTGACGTGAACTTCCCTCATTTGTTGCAGCAACTGACGAACGATCTGTAACGTGTTACTGCAACTTAGCGCTGTATCTAACAGTGGACTGATACACACCTGTAAGTATCGACGATGGCCACGTTGACGTGAACTTCCCTCATTTGTTGCAGCAACTGACGAACGATCTGTAACGCGTTACTGCAATTAAGCGCTATATCTAACAGTGGACTGATACACACCTGTAAGTATCGACGATGGCCACGTTGACGTGAACTTCCCTCATTTGTTGCAGCAAATGACGAACGTTCTCTAACGCGTTGCTGCAACGATCTAATCGCTGGCTCGTTTTGTGTTTGCGGCGTAGGTGGTTCTTAGCCTGCAACAAAGCGTAAATTTTATTTTATTGTTTTATGTTTATTTAATTGAAGATTTCAGTACTAAGCTAACTGCTTAAGATCTAAACGCAAGCCCATAGTTTTATTATTTTCATAAAAAACACTCCAGAAAAATATCAATACTCACGGCAAGTTTGTTTCCAACATTGAGAGCAGCCTTCGCATCAGCATGTGATGTAGCCACGTCCCTCGCCAACCGTAGGGCTTCGCCCTCGAGTTTAGTCTCCGCACACATCAACTTGACTAGGGCCTCATCTGTCTCTGTTACTGGAGAAGCTTTCTTATCTGGTTCGGCTGTTGAGGATTCAAATGTGTAAGAAAAAGTTAAAACATACTATCAGCAAATGTTTAGCCTTTCTAAATTTTAAACTATTTCGCTTGCAGGCTGCATTTGCCAGTTAGGGTCTTTAAAACAACACTTTTTGTAAAGCCATTTGTTTTTATTACTTTATGATACTTTCACGGACTAGGTACAATAGTTCTGTCACAGAATACCTTAAGTACTATCGCACAGAACGGCCACTCACCGCCCACCGCCAATTTAAGATTGGTCACCCGCACCCCGCACCGGTTTGCCGGCAATTGGACTGCAAGATTGCTATGGATGTTAATCGCCAGTCGCTGTATAGCGACTTAGCGCTGTATGGCGTGCTTGTATAAGCACGCCATCTCTGAAAACTACTGAGAAGCGCTTGGAACCCAGTCGGTATTATGAGCGGCGAGCATCCCTAACCTACACGTGTGTGTGCGTTCGTATACAGACGTAATCTTGTGTATGTAGGTGGTGCTAGCATTTATATTGTATTGAGTGGCTGAGGTGTGGTTCTGTGTTCACGGGTTTGATAATTCGCAGTTGCTTCGTGCTCCTTTTTAGGGTTCCGTACCCGAAGGGTGCCAAACGGGACCCTATTACTCTCGCTACGCTGTCCGTCCGTCCGTCTCAATACTCAATACTCAATTCATTTATTGCACTCCACAAGTATTTAAAGGTGTTACATTATAGTTTAAGTATCATATGTGGGCCCTGTCGGGCACGGCAAAAAGTAGGAGAGAGGAGTCACTTTTATATACATTATTATCAAGTAGGTATCTAGTTATTGTATTTTATGTAAAATTATCATCAAAAAATTCATTTATGTCATAACAACATTTATTGAATAGGAGTTGTTTTAGTTTTTTTATAAAAATATTGTCTTTTTCTTCGTTTTTTATCACTGGCGGAATTTTATTATATATTTTTATTGACATAACATAGGGACTGGTTGAATGCATATTTAAACGAGAGCTTGGTAAATTTAGTCGATTTTTATGCCTTAACATGTATTTCAGATTTTGGTCTTCTCGTTTTGTATAAAAGTTTTGATGGCTTCTAACAAATTTACAGGTATCTAAAAGGTACAGACATGGTAAAGTTAATATTTTTAGGTCTTTGAAGTGGGGTTTGCAGCTCTCTGTACCATGGATATTTACTAATATTCTTACGAGTTTCTTTTGGAGGATAAAAAGTAATGGTGCGTTTGTACTGTTTCCCCATAAGGTTATGCCATAGCTGAGCCATGCATAAGCGTAGGCGTAATAAGTGGCGAGTGCGGTTTGTAAATTTGTGGACTTTTTTATGTCGTTTGTTTGTTGTGTTTTTATGTGTCTGTCTGTCACAAGGGCTATATCTTTTGAACGGTAATTGGTACCCGGTTGAAATTTTCTCCGAATATGTGTTGCTATGAGGTGTATCACGACAAATACTAAAAACTAAAAAAAGTCTAGAATCAAATGGGGTCCCCAAACAAGAAATATCAAAAAACATGCATTTTTTTCAACGTTTTTGTTCCTGCTCTATCTTCAAAACGGTAATATATACCAGCGTCAAACTTGGTCAGATTATAGTGCATATTATTTAGTTTAGCAACAAATACTAAAAATAAGACAAACATAGACATATGTGGTGGTACCTGCGTAAGAAAGACAAGCAAAAATTCATATTTCGCGCATTGTGCGTTGATGTCTTTTGATAAAATCTCGTAAATTAAATCGGTTTTTATGGGGTATCAGGTCGTTAAGAGGTACGGAACCATTACTGCAAAGTCCGACTCGTACTTGGCCGGATTTTTATTTCAGTGAATCAGTGCTATACGAAAAGCAATCTTAAGGTGGAAAGGCCTCCGTTTAGTCGATAGTACATTAAATAATCCTACTATCTTACTAATATTATAAATGCGGACGAATGGATGTTTGTTTGTCCTTCTTGGAATAATAATAATGAAATTTGGCACACAGAGCATAATCCGGATTAACATATAGGCTACTTTTTATCCCGGGAAGACTGAGTTCCCGTGGGATGTGCGATAAATCCAGTGGCGTAGCTACCATATGGCTAGGCGGGGCAGTGCCCGTGGGCCCCCAAGTTCAAGGGGCCCCTCGGCCCCATGAATGGCGTACGAAAAAGTTATATAATATCCTAGTTGAATAAAGAATGTTCGACTTTGAACTTTTCGCCCCGGGGCCCTTGGTTACATAGCTACGCCACTGGATAAATCTTTCCATGATAAGCCGATAGGCGGGCGAAGACGCGGGCCAAGACCTTCTGAAAGGGTGGAAATTCTGTTAATGGAAACCATCGAATTAAACCTATGGAAGTGGCCCATTCTTATATATCCACCTAGTTTATACAAATATCTATTAAATCGTTATTGAATTATGAAACTATTCTTTGTCTCTTGTTAACCAACGTGTTATGTCGTCTGGTGAAAGAGATCGCATGCTATTTGTATATTCTCTGTTTGGCAACATCTTTACGGGATGTCAAAATACCTACGCCGCGTGGCAACCCCGCTTACCCCGCAACACAGCCCCGCAATGTGGCCCATAGTACATGAGCTATCAAGTAAACAAACTAGGGCTGTTGATATTTTTTAAATATCAGATTTTCGATCTATCGATATTTTTAAATATACAATCGGAGAAAAAAAAAAGATATTTCGATATATTGGCCAAATTTCATGATTCTAGGTCAATGCGAAGTACCCTATAGGTTTTTTATGTGAGTTTGCGAGTATCAAAATGTGACATAGCCGTATGATTGCCTTGACCTAGAAGCTTGATTTTTTATGTCCTAGGGACAGCCGAACTTAGTATTTGATATAATTGCATTATTTATTACTACTTGAAAATGATTTTAATCAGCACACATCTCTGGTACGAAACACGAGCATCGATATCGATACTTTTTAGTTTTGATTACTTACTTCCCTAGCTATGGCCACCATAACGGTGGCCCGGTTATTGTAGGTATACCACGCTTATTTCGTAGGTATTACTGGTCCATAGGTACAAGTCAATGATGGAAACACACACAGGTACAAAGTCAAGCAAACGCCAAGCTGTTGATGGTTTCATACCTAATTTAACAACATCGCCTTTCTTGACAGCGGCTCCCTGAGACACGAGGTAGCCTAGCAGCAGTTCAAATGTCTCCCGTCCTCTGGTCCACTCACAGTTCCGCATGAGCTCCTCAATGGTGCCCATCCTTTCCACTCCAGAGGGGTAGTTCTGCAGGAGTTCTGTTGCTTGCTCCTGGAAAATAGATGAAATTAAGCATGTAGAGAACTTATATAGGTAGTTCAATGTTCAAATCTATCATCGAATTCACATCATCATCATACAGTATGTAACAAAAACCCTGTTGTTCCTGTGAGGTATGTAATCAGAAATTAAATTAAAAAAAAAAGAAAAAACGTTTAAATTTAAATTAAAACAACATTTCTTGCAAGTTACAAATACCCAATAATAAAAATATCTAGTCAATACAATTAATAACATTATTAATGTAAGTATAATAAATTCTCAAATTAATTATAAATTAATTTTAATTCCAGGGTCGGGCAAAGTGTTATAGGGTTTTTTCATTAGGAAATTCTCAGTAGCAGCCCGGAGTCTGGATTTGTGCCCGGTCAATTGCAATAGGCTCGCCCCCTATTAAATGGGACTATAACATAACTGGCGAAATGTGGGTGTACTATTACACCTCTGCCTACCCCTTCGGGGAAATACAGGCGTGATGTTATGTTGTGTTATAATAAATTCTCAAGAAGTTTGCTGCATTCGTAGGTACAACCTGTATCAACACAAATACTACCCTCCACCACTTTGTTTTTAAAGACGGCTCGCGCATTCACCGGTGTTCGCTCCTTTATAATGTAGCTAAATATTATCTGGTATCTACCCTCATTATACTTATTTAATATCCTACCTTGTTGACTATATTTCTGATTACCTGTTTGCATAGTCGATGATACTGATGTACGGTAAAACTCTAATGAGTTTATGTTTACATCTTTAGAATGTTTTTGTTATGTATCAATCAACTCAGCCTATCGCAGTCCACTGCTGGACATAGGCCTCTCCCAAGTTGCGCCACAACGCTCGGTCCTCTGCCTTCCGCATCCAGTCCCCCCCAGCCACGTTCTTTAGGTCGTCGGTCCACCTGGCAGGGGGGCGCCCTACGCTGCGTTTGCCGATACGCGGTCTCCACTCAAGGACTCGTCTGCTCCAACGGCCATCGGTCCTTCGACAGACATGGCTAGCCCACTGCCACTTCAGCTTACTGATCCTACAAGCTATGTCGGTCACTCCGGTTCTTCTCCGGATAATCTCGTTGCGGATTTTATCCTTCAAAGAAACT
The DNA here is from genome assembly GCA_949699075.1 of Asteroscopus sphinx. Lineage (NCBI taxonomy): Eukaryota > Metazoa > Arthropoda > Insecta > Lepidoptera > Noctuidae > Asteroscopus > Asteroscopus sphinx. The sequence continues at coordinate 3,817,213 of OX453030.1, read as the reverse complement.
CCAAGCATAGCTCGCTCCATAGCTCGCTGAGCGACTTTAAATTTGTGGACTAGCCCAACTGTCAGTGTCCACGTCTCGGCACCGTAAGTCATGACTGGCAGGACGCACTGGTTGAAGACCTAGACCTAGACCTTGTTATGTATACCACTGAACAAATAAAAAAAAAAAACGATATTCATACGTAAGGACACAACTCATTTGGAAAAACTCGCATAGCAGTTTTTATCAATACAAAGAGGAGGTGCCCTAACGCCGAAACTCTAAGCAGGCATGAGTCACCAGATTGCGGGGCGAAGAGGGGGATTACGCATGCGCAGTAACGCCGATACAACCAATGCCACCTAGAGGCGATTTGCAGAACTAAAGAGACAAGCCAAGTCATTAAAAGTTCTGCTATTCATAGATAGATGGCAAAACTAAAAAGTATCACCGCTGTGCCGGTCGGAGTGGGGGGTGTTAGGTTATTTTCGTTACGGAATTTCTGGATTCGGTCTCCACGCTCAAGGCCCGCGATAGAAGCTAGTGTTGTAAATTGAAAGTGATGTAATCACTTTTAATAATGATTTAATATTTAATTTGATTGTTCAGCCGAAAAACGTCCACTACTGGACATAGGCCTCCCGCAAAAGGGGGAGATATGCCATAATCACTAAGCTTAGAAGGCGGGTTGGCGATCGCAGTTGGTTGGTTAAATACTCAGAGAACGCTGCTGCCCATCCTCTGTTGAATCCCTTAGTCGCCTTTTTCTTACCCATGAGAAGAGATAGGGTGGTGCAATTCTTTATGCCTGGCACCACACGGAACGCACATAGCGTTATTAGCCATCCTTTAGTCTATTTTAAGAACACAACAAGTTCAAGGAGCAAAAAAAATTAGGTCAAAGTCAAACTGTTTGTCAGTGGCCAGTGGTCAAAAATTGATAATTTCCTTATTACACTAATGGCTAAGTATTATCTACATATAAGCAAGTCAAGCTATACTAGCCGCAGTCAGTCCTTGGATGGGTGACCGTTTCGTTCCACTTTATTTTATTTTATTATTGGATGGCGAAACGAGCTAAAGGCCCATCTGATGTTAAGCGGTTACCTTTGCCCATAACAACTTCAATACCACCTAGGCTGTTACCTAAATGGTACTGCAAGTCGGTTCGCCAAACTGAGACATAACATAACATAATATCACGTAATAGTACACCCACATTTCGCCAGTTATGTTATAGTCTCATTTAATAGGGGGCGAGCCTATTGCCATTGACCCATTGATTGCTATTGTTATTTTTTTATTGAAACTGAGACATGAAGATGGAAAGTCTCATGTGATTGTAATTTCACCGGCACCCATACCCTTCAGACCGAAACACAGCAATGCAAGCATCACTGTTTGGCGGAGAAGTAGAAACGATGGTAGTACTTCCCCGGACAAGCTCTTTCACAAAGGAGCTCTACTACTACTAAATTGAGACCCCTCTGTGCATCGGAGCATGTTATGCTTCCGGTCCCGGTTGCTATACGAATATCTATAGCAGTCGTTACGAGTTTCCGAGAGTCTGACAACTGGTCTAACCTTTGGATGTTGGTTTTACCCTGTAACTGGGTTACGGGAGTCTAATAGCAGTCGATCTGTGTAAAATACTGATTTTCAGCCGCATCTGGTTATACTGGAAGCTAACCCTAACTACCCAACATAGTTAGTATATGTAGTATAACCTTTCTTATTTTATTGTCAATTATAATTAATAACATAACATCACGCCTGTATTTCCCCGAAGGGGTAGGCAGAGATGTAATAGTACACCCACATTTCGCCAGTTATGTTATAGTCCCATGTAATAGGGGGCGAGCCTATTGCCATTGACCGGGCACAAATCCAAGACTCCGGGCTGCTACTGAGAAATTCCTACTGAAAAAACCCAATAACACTTTACCCGACCCGGGAATCGAACCCAGGACCCCATGCTCAGCAGTCGCGCTTGCAACCACTAGACCAACGAGGCAGTACTACGGTACTATTTAATAGTTGTAATAGTTGATGGTAAATGAAGCCTAGGCGTGTAATTCCCGCATAAGTAAAGACCGGGCACAAATCCAAGACTCCGGGCTGCTACTGAGAAATTCCTAATGAAAAAACCCAATAACACTTAATTCATTATTCATTCATTATAATTAATGCTTTCATATATTATGTATAAGCAGAGCATAATTATGCTGTAATTGAAGGAATCACTGACTCCGATAGTACAGGTTCACTTAGTTTCGGAATCAGGAGTTAAAGTCATACTGACCTTGCTCTTGTAATGATAAGTTTAAGAGTAATTGCTGTTTAAATAAATAAATAATGGGCTGGTTTCTGCAACTCCACGTCTAAGCATGTATTTTGCGTAACCCCAACATTGTTGGAAAAAGGCTCAGAGAAATAAAACCGGCCAAGAGCATGTCGGGCCATGCTCAGTATTATAGGGTTCCTTAAGTAGGTGTAATTACAAACGAATCAAATCGAATATTAATCATGGCTATTTTAGTTTTTGCAATAATCGGCAGCATTCGCGACTCAGAGCGTGTTGTTGGTAGCGACATCTAGCGATAAATTCAAGAAGTCAAATTTAAGACGTTTGTCATTTCAAAGTTACTTTTTGTGATTTTTTCAAATAGAAAGTAGCTAAAGGAGCATTATTTGCTATAACCATTTTTCTCTTAGGTCAATGACCTTTGAACTAGGACGTTTTAAGTATTTTTCAGTTTTCTCTCTATAACTCAAAAAATTATAATCACATTATACTCGAAATAATTTTAAAAGAGAGTTTTCACAAAGGTCTATCATACATACATACATACATATTATCACGCCTGTTTCCCATTGGGGTAGGCAGAGACTATGGATTTCCACCTGCTACGATCCTGACACACCTCTTTCGCTTCATCTACGTCCATTAACCTCGTCATGCATGCTCGTCGGTTTAGAGAACTCTTAACCTGGCAAAAAGGTTAAAGGTCTATCAATGTGGAAGATTATGAGTTTCTACATTGCATAGTTTAGAAATGGCAGGGGGGGGGGGGGTACACATTGCAAGCCACTTTGGCGGGCTATATATCGCAGATGGTACACCTGATAAAAAAGTGGTGTATGAAACATTACCTTCATTTTAGTAGACCTATTCAATGATACCCCACATGTATGGACGCCACCCCTAAAATACGGAAAAACGATTCTTTTATTCTTTTAAAATTGAGATCTATATGTAGACTATTTTTTAACAAAATTTCATTTACTTATGTTTATAACTGTAGAAGTTATTAAGCTGTAAAGGATTAGGACAGACGGACAGACGGACAGACGGACTGACATGACGAAACTATAAGGGTTCCTTGTAGGACTTTGGAACCCTAAAAACAAGGTGTTTTCAACTTACTTTAACAGCACTTTCGAGTACAAATCGTTGTGTTGAATCGATGCTGGCTTTAGGCAGCCCATCGTTGTCCAAAGCTTGCCTTGCTGGCATAAATGATGCAACTGCAGTCAAAGCGAAGGCTGCAGGTCTGAATGCTAGCCGAGCACCCCATTTGACCCAACCTTCAGGACCGTTATGAAGGATTTGCTGGTATTTTGAGAGAGGACATAAGTCACCATTGCTGTGAACAGAAGAAAATTTATTGAGAAGCCAAAATTGGTTTTATATAAATCTTTTTAACATAAAATTGAACTGACGAAAACAGAAACTGAAAAGCGAAAAATAACAAATTATGAGTCGGCGCCAAACAAACTTTTAACAAGCAAAGTGCGTGTAAGTTGCAAGTGGCCGAGCGACGAACGAATTTTAGGAAAGTTATTGTTTATTTGAAAATTTCACTTTGTATTTGATGTTAGTTGTTTTTATTATTTATTTAAAGTAATTTAATGATCTTCGTTGATTGTTTGTTTGGCACCGACCTCGTAATTTGTTATTTTTCGCTTTTCAGTTTCTGTTTTCGTCAGTTCAATTTTTTGTTAAAAAGTTTTATTATAACTTTTTTTGTGGTCAAAATCTAACTCCAGGTCTCCATTATGTCGTAGTGTCTAGAACTATATTTATGTGTGTCAAGTTTCAACAGAATCGGTTAACAGGTAAGAATTCAGTGGGTGAACAAGCACTCATCCCCTGTTTTCCCACCCTTAGGGGTGGATTTTGATTTTGAAATTTAAATGGGACCAACTTCGAGATATACCCTATCCATTAAAAAAAGAATCATCAAAATCGGGCCACTCTGTAAAAAGTTATGCGTGGTCATACATAAAAAAAAAAAAAAAAAAAAAAACATATACGCGTCGAATTGAGAACCTCCTCCTTTTTTTCGTCGGTTAAAAATTAAATTTAACTCTTAAACCCTACTCATCAATGGAGAAACACTATACAATGCAATAGTACACAGAGTTAATGCTTACATTTATAATGAATTTGATATATTTGTGACAAGTATCAATCGCGAGAAGAGCTATTAGTCTAGATTTCTTTCAGAAATTTTAGGTATTCTAATATTGACTAATCTATATTTATATCCATGTATCTGTCTGTACTCAGTCGCTATTCGTGGGGACCTGTTATTGGCAGATTGTATCTTATTTAACATTGTTATTCTAGGGTGGTTGCTGTTGGTATTCCAAATAATAAATAAATAAATAATATTATTAGTGATACTACACCCACCCGTACGCAAAATACACGCTTGATCGTGGAATTGCGGAAACCAGCCCATTATACTATACTATATTATAGTGATACTACAGTCTGGCAAAAAAGTCTAAATTCAGAATTAATCAATAAATGTAGTTACCCCCTTAGTCAATTGTAGATAATAATCAATATATTGAACAACCTGCAATTGTTCCACATAAGCATAAAACTGTTTTCAGTTAATATTTGTCTGAATATCAAACAATGCTTTTTTTTATCAAAATATTATGTGATTAGCCACCTTACAAAATAAGCACTTTTTCAATTGGACTTGTTACAATGACAAATATACAATGTTAAATCAAGTTAATTGGCTATCTAATCATTGAACATTACTGTTTTTTCTTACTTGTCTCATTTAGTAAACTATCTGTGCATGTCTTTTCAATGCAATTCATCAATAATAATTATTAAATGACATTATGTTAACAATTTCACACACTAAATAACATTTTTTAACTTAATTACATGTGCAGAACTAGTAATTATATTTTATCAGTAGTTATTTATATAAAAAGACATGCCAAGATTGTTTACTAAATAAGACATGAAAAAAAAAAAAATAGGTATACATATGTTGTTTTCTTAGTTTTTGTTATTAATTCCAGTAATTTAAATTAAATAGCTTTAGGCCATTTTTGGGGTATCTCTGGTCAGTAGGGGCCCTCAGCCCCGCTACCAACTTGCTGACTGGCTAATCTTTTCCCCACTGCATGAGTCATGAATCATCATTATGTGGCTCATGTCGAAATGATAGAAGAAGAAGAAGGGGCCCTCATGAGATAGAGGCTCCGGCATTATGCCAGTCTTGCCATTATTTTGTTATGCCACTAATCTAGTCAGTCACAGATAAAAATCAATGCAGTTGTATGTATATAAAAATGAATATTTCTTTGTTTGTCCCTTGTCCTATATCATTCATCCAATTGTGATGAAGTTTTGGTGTGTTGTTCTGAGTTTATGGTTTTTGACTTGAAAAAACAAATAACTAAAATAACAATTTAAATTGTTAGATTTCCCTTTGAATGTGTTAAAAATTATAAAATTAATAATAATAATTTAAGCATTGTAATTCAATGTTTGTTGTAGAAAGCTAGTTTTGTTTATTAATTAAAGATTCAAGGCACAAGAGTCTCAATAAGATTATAGGAGTTTCTGAACTAGATAAAACAACCTTGTGATTGGGCCATTTAATTGTCATTAACAATCTCAGAATAGTTTTTATCTATTACTCCATCCCAAAGTAATAAAAAATTGCAACTCGATGACCTTGGCACATGTTGTATATTGTGTATTTCAAAGTTCCCAAATAAATGTGGTATACATATAAATACTTACATAGTTCCTATTATATGTTTATATAAATATAGATTAGACAAATGGAACATGATGCAAAATTATGACAATTTTGTGACAATTATTAGAAACAGAATTAAGGTTAATCTACAGCAAGCATGCATAATTAGAAATAATTTACATAATTTTAGCCTAAAACTAAATAATTTTAGCAAAATAGCACCATTGTTTACATTTACAAAATATGTCAAGAGATGGCCTCAACTAACCTAGAAAAGGTTTTAAAACCCTTGATAGAGTGAAAACACTGGCTGTAATATTTCAAAATTAAAAAAGTAATGGCTCACCGAAACATTTCTTCAACGACGATATCCATGCACGCAGGAGTGCGTCCTCTTCGGTTAAACGCAGTCTTCGCGTCCGCGGCAGACACTATAGGATCCTTCCGACTCCTACACCACTGCCGCAGCATATCAGACCAGAACTTCATCTTCATATCCCAGGATTCAGGATTAGCTGTCTTTATGCGAAACGGTGCGAAAAGCGCGTTCATGCGAACGTCGTCAGACCAACACTGGGGGAGGTCAGCCTCCGGTATTCCACAACCTGGTAGACCCATTTTCGGTTAACAAATCTATTTTGACGGTTATATTTTGATTTGTGTTGTTCTAAACCTGTGATTTTTATAATTTAAAAATGTGTGACTTCCGCACACAATGGCGTGCGAAAATTTTTGACGTTTAGGGATACCAGAGCAATTTAATTATTGGTTTGCGTTGCCTCAACTTGCCAGGACCAGAAAATCTTATTTTTACGAATTTATACATATTAGATATTTTCGATTATAAGATATTTTTGATTATTGTTTAATTGATTACCCTGACCCTGAAAATGTTTTCAATTATTCTGCTATTATATTGATGTACCTAAGTAAACAAATAACATCTTTTGGGCGATATAATTTTAAGGGGTTCAGACATGGTCAAGCGGCTTGAAACAATTATACGTACCGTTTAGCTTGAGCCAAGCCAAGCGTGGTTGATCATTTATAGTGTGTGCTTGAGTCAAGCATCTATACATGTTTGTGGGATGCTCAATGTGATTTTACATTTTAACTTGATGCAATGTTTTGACCGTATTAGCGAGGTGGCTTGATCAAGTGCAGGAGCCTCCTTTGAGAGTTGTGAACTTGTGACTGTTGTGAGACACCAGTGATAATAATTTTATGAAATAACAGAATGAAAAATAGTTCATGTAACTGGAAGAATTCGTACAAAATGAGTCAAAATGCTTCACGCTTGATCAAGCTACTTGACGTGTACATCAAGCTGCTTGAGCAAACAAAACATAACAAAAAATGCATTCCGTCAAGCTGCTTGACCGTTTCTGAAGGTTATTGAGGAAACGTAATTAATTTTTGTCGCTTGCAACATCAAATAAAAACGTCAAAAAATCTTTTTCGTGAATTCCGAAATTTTGGACGTTTTTTATCTGTGTGTGTGCAATCGTGAATCGTGCAGCGTTTTTATTAAATTGGGAAACGGTATTTTCCCAATTTTCCACATTGTTTTACGATTAAATTCCTACAAGTGAACCAAAGACACAATATATTGTTATCGCCGGTAAGTTTTTGAATCGAAAATAGGCTAAGTTTTCCGTTATAATCACAAGATTTGGTTGGTCCGTCTCACGACATTCATTATCTCAATTGTATCATCTTTTTATGCAAATTCCTGTGTTAAATGAAGTTTCAGGTCTTAAATATTGCACTCGTTGCTTTTTATAGGCATATTACATCATGTCGGCGCGTTACAGCGGTGTTTGTCAGTGTATTTGTGTAGTTATGTGTACAAGTTGCTAAACTGGTTTTTAGATGATGTAGCTGTAGTAATTACTTTGAACATTGGTCCTGAGTTATTTACTTACCTAGTTATTTTAGTGCGCAAATAAAAAACGACATTAGGCTAAATGAATTTTACCTTGACTTTAATTGTTGCTAATACTGCGATAGGCTGAGTTGATTGATTTGTTGATAATGAAGACAATAGATAAATAGATTGCCCCTTTTTAATTGATATATTCTAACATGGATTTTTATATTCAAGCCATGTTAAATTAGTGGTGTATAGGTAGAATTTGTACAGTCAGAAAAGGTATTTAATTTTGACTGTTTCAAGTAGGAATAATCTATCCTAAATTTTTCTCCTTTACTCACACTTTTTTGAAGTTTCTTTTGAAAAACCTGTCCATGTTTTTTTTTGTGTTATTCCTGATATACCTACTTCCTAATGAAGTATACAGTAGTGATGCGACTCGAGTCCATTTTTACTCGAGTGACATTGAAAAAAAACGCACCAGAGTGAAAAAAATATCCAGACTCGAGTCACTCACCAAGACATGCGAAAAGATGACTTTTTATTCTTAAGAACCCTTTTCCATTTTATGTCTGTTATTTGGTTTTATGAATAGACCATATTTGCTCATTTTTAGTAGCATATTAATATTAATTTAGATACATAAAAGTGGATTTTGTAAGACTGACAATGTTTTGAAATAGAACTTCATGCTTTTCGTTTTATTAAACCTTAACTAAAAAATAATTAATTCAAGGATTGTGCCGAGTGACTTGATAGAGACGAGTGATCGAGTGACTCATGAACCACTCAAGTGACTCGACCACTCGAGTTAGTACCTGAGTAAAATTGTAAAAGTTACTCGAATGACTCAAGTGGTAAAATCGGACTCGAGTTGCATCACTAGTATACAGGATGACTGAGTGAATGAGGGACTTATTGAAGAGTAGAAATGCGATAAATGTATCACTGAACTGAAAAGAGAGACGGGTAGGTACATATCTTTTAAACCAAAAGATATGTATCACTCATTTGTATCAGTAGTTCAAGGTGCTCAATCTTAGAACAAATAATCGGGTACAACAGCTTTTACAACACTGCAAAAAAACGTAGTACTTCGAATGCTTGTAGATAACAGGTAAGATGGTGGTTTTTAATTTAGTAGCATTATATTTGTTACTGTTACGGACTAAAAGTAATAGATGGCAGGTTTTACAAATTTAAGAAACGAGATATTGTAATAGTTTATTCAATATTCAATAGATGTCGCTACATGACCCCATATTGGATAATTGCTCCAAAGAGATTAAGATTTCATTTTACGAGATAATTGTACTGATTTTTCACCAAATATTACATTATTAAATTATCTATTTCAGAGCCATTTTTGTTATTTTTTGAATAATAAAGTATTCTACTTTTATTAATTTTGTCTGGTTGATTATAGTGCTAAAATTAGCAGGTAAGTAATTAGAATTCGTAGCAGTACGATCCTGTGGTCTGATTTATAAAAGCAGGACGTGCGTTTGATCCTCACGAAGCGTTACTCTTTTTGCATTCGTTAGTTTTAGATTAGGTGATCGTTTCACACTGAAAGTATCAGATGGCGCTAGTAAGCGGTTACCTGTATTGTGGTTGAAGATTGGTCTCTATTTCAGTATATTACAATGTACTCTGTGCAGTAGTTATTTCGTTCAGTAGGTTAAAGGTATTTCTCGCTCTGCTGTTGATTTAGCTCAGTGTTCACGGTTCACTAATCTTCTTATCCGTAGTTCAATACTATAGTATTAATTAAATTGATAAAAAAGACTAAATGTATCATAAAACATGAACAGCGGATGAACTCGCTAGGAGGGGATCGAGTACAGACGCGGTAGGACCTGAACCCATAATACCTCTCCCCTTCGGTCATTTTCGTACTCTGGTAAGGAAACGCACTAGAGACAAACACAACTACTCCTGGATAAACCACGAGGTATGCAGACAGGCTAAGGAAGCACTCCCCGTCATCGACGGTAAGATCACCAAACAGCTCCTCCGGCTGTCAAAACAACATCTACGTACGGTGACAGCCGCCTACACCGGACACGGTTCATTTAACAAACACCTCTTTGTCATAGGTGTGACTGACAGTCCTCTGTGCAGAGCCTGCATGGAGACAGAGGAAACAGCGGCCCACGTGCTTCTCAACTGCCCGGAGGTCGCCTCATACAGGGCTAAGTACTTCGGAGATCCGGGTACTCTCCGAGAGACAGTCAGCAACATCAAGCGTTTGCTGGCCTTCCTCGAGGAGCTGGGGTGGCTCGAGTAAACAAGTTATTCCCACCCACACGCAAAATACACGCCAAGCGTGGAGTTGCGGAAAATGGCCCGTTATACCAATACCAATCATAAAACATCTGTTTTTTTGTTTATTTTGTTATGGACAAAGGTAACCGCTTAACATCAGGTGGGCCTTTAGCTCATTTTGCCATCCTATACTTTAGAAATGGCTGTCAGTCAGTTTTAAGAATTTTATTAAATAGATTATGGATTATAAATGTATAGTACAATTTACATAACAAAAATATTTCAAATATGACATGTTCATAATCAGTGTGCCAATAATACTAACTTCATTTTGTTAAAGGTCAGATAATCTGGTTATCACAGTTTGATTAATCTTATCTATGCCCTTGGTAAAAAAATAACATTTTTAATAAATAAATCAATCAAGACCGCCTATCGCCTATGCAATAAAGAATTGAGTATTGAGTATCACAGTCCGCTGTTGACATAGGGACCACTGAGCAAATACAAACAGTGCTGCCAATTGGCGGGGAATGAGAAGCATGCGCGGGGTTTCATTAAAAGTGGGGAATTCTGGGGAATGGACAAAACAAAGTTTTGCCATACAAAGGATATTGCTAAAATTCAATTAAAGGCCAGCCTACGGAAGTTATAAATAAAAGATTATGCTCACCATATAAAATTGGATGAAAGCAATGTGCTGCAATCTATTTTAATAAACGGACAGTACTTCCCAGATGTTTAATTCATTAAAATATTATATATTTCGAGGTTATGTTTTGCCTACCAAACTTATGTCAAACAAGTGGTTGCCTAGCAACTAAACAGTTTTACTCTTCAGTAAGCTGCTAAAAAGAGATGGGCTGTCTTTAACAGTGGTGCCAACATATTTTTCACAAAACCATAGATTACTCCCGAGGGATTGGTCAAAAATTGTCAAATGGAGTAATAACCGGTCACATTATTATTGTGTGGATTAACTCTTTAAAATAGAAAATGTTTACTGTACTAACCGCATAAAATACGCCGAATAGTAAGGAATGAAAAAATAAGCATGTGATTGTCGTATATTTTTTATCTTTGTAACATACTCATGCTATTTCTAGCGATGTCCTTTCAATTTTCGCTCGGCCCATCCACGCTACTCCACAGCGGTGACACTCCGTGTACGTGTAAACTTGTTCGCCGGTGACCTTGAGCGAGCGCGTGAATGCAATAGGCCTTGGCTGAGCCAGCCGAGAGACCAGTGTTGCCAGGTCCGATTTTCAAAATCCGGGAGGCTTATTATGAAAAAAGCGGGAGATGTATTGAGGAAAAATGGAAAAATCGGGAGATGATAATTTTCAACAAAAATCTAAGTTTTTGAAGTAATCACGGTATTATATTTTGCCACCATTCCAGCTGTAATATTAAAATCAAAGCAGTTTTATTTTTTTATATTTGACTGCCCTTTGTAATAAAAAAAAATGAATTTAAACTTTATTATTTTGTGATAGAGTATATTTTACGCTAAGTGTTTAGTGGACATACGGCACACTGGGAGTGACGGAAATATTCAGGGCAGCAACTTATCCGTCTGCTTCATTTTATGTAGTTTTTTTTTGCCAGATTTTGATCTGACGACCTCTGTGGTCTAGTGGTTCGAGTGTCGGAGTGCTGATCATGAGGTCGTGGTTTCGATTCCCACAGGACACAAATATTTGTGTGATGAACATGAGTGTTTGTGTTGGTCTGGTTGTTTCTTATGTATTATAAGTATGTATTTACAAAAAAAAAGTATATAAGTATTATATCCATTGTCTAGTACCCATACCACAAGCTCTGCTTAGTTTGGGACTAGATGGTGCTGTGTAAAAATGTCCCGAAGATATTTATATCTTATTCCTACTATTAGGCTTTATACAGAGATTGTAAAAAATCGGGAGGTTTTTGTCGAAAATCGGGAGATCGGGAGATTTTTAGGAAAATCTGTGAATCTCCCGGAAAATCGGGAGACCTGGCAACAGTGCGAGAGACTGCCCGTTCGTTCCAGACGCCGCGCACGGCCTCCGCGCTCGCCCTGACCCGCACACATAGCCGCGAGATATTTTACAAGCACACATGCTTAAGTGTCGCTTCTTGTCGTTAGTATATATTCTATGGCCACGCCTTGCCTGTGTGAAACCACCTTAATACCTATTAACATAGTATTAATTTAATGTTTGTTACTATCCTTCCTGTTGTTGTTGTATGGATACTATTATAACATAACATAACATCACGCCTGTATTTCCCCGAAGGGTTAGGCAAAGGTGTATAGTACACCTACATTTCGCCAGTTATGTTATAGTCCCATGCAATAGGGGGCGAGCCTATTGCCATCGACCGGGCACAAATCCAGACTCCGGGCTGCTACTGAGAATTTCCTACTGAAAAAACCCAATAACAATTTGCCCGACCCGGGAATCGAACCCAGGACCCCACGCTCAGCAGTCGCGCTTGCAACCACTAGACCAACGAGGCAGTCGGATACTATTATGTCCGAAATAAATGATTATTTAATTTAATTTGTAAAGATTGGTGCGTACCTACCTAATCTCTGTTTTTTCTTACTTCTTATTTAGTAAACAATCTTGGCATGTCTTTTTAATGCAATTCGTCAATAATATTTATTAAAAGACATAATGATAACAATTTCACACACTAAATGTTTTTTTTTACCTAATTCATCATCATCATCATCATTTCAGCCGAAAGACGTCCACTGCTGGACATAGGCCTCCCCCAAGCATCGCCACAACGACCAGTCTTGCGCCTTCCGCATCCAGCGGATTCCCGCGACCTTCACCAGGTCGTCGGTCCACCTTGTGGGGGGCCTACCCACGCTGCGCCTTCCAGTACGCGGTCGCCATTGCAGAACTTTACTGCCCCATCGGCCATCCGTTCTGCGAGCAATGTGCCCCGCTCACTGCCACTTAAGTTTGGCAATTCTTCGGGCTATGTCGGTTACTTTCGTTCTCCTGCGAATCTCCTCATTTCTGATTCGATTACGCAGGGACACTCCGAGCATAGCCATCTCCATTGACCTTTGAGATTTTCCATTACCTAATTACATGTGCAGAACTAGTAATTATATTTTATCAGTAGTTATTTGAATAAAGAGACATGCCAAGATTGTTTACTAAATAAGACAAGAGAGAAAAAACAAAATGTATCAAGGATATTATACCTCCAATACGCAGACGTAAATAAGTAAATGAGCGTAGCTCTAAAAATATAAAAGGCGAAGCGACGCGCAGTTTCTAGTAAATAAGACAATATTATCTTATCGACAATCTCTACTATTCTTGACATACGACATTATCATAAGATTTCATAGAATAAAATTTAAAACAATTCAGATGTGGTACCATAACTAGGGCTGCCAACTGTTTTTCGGGAACAATAGTACATTACTGTCGAGGCCTGAAATGAAGCAATTTACGGCCGAGTAATATTGGAAATACGAGGCGAAGCCGAGTACTTCCCAAGTGATTTTGAAAGGACGAGGCGCAAGCAGAGTCCTTATTAAATAAACGAGGCCGTTAATTGCTATTTCGGCCGAGACTTGTATAGTACTTTTCTCTCATTTGCGAGGAAACACAACACAAATTAATTCAACAGTATCTCATTTTCATTCACGCCAATTCGCCCGCGCGCGGTTCCTGTTCTATTTTCAAAGTTTTGAAAAAAAAATGAGCATTCAGCCTGTATAATGATAAAATGTTTTGTACCTAAAAACACCTAATTTATGTAAGTGTGTATGTGGTGTGTACTTAAAAACCTCGGTAGCATAATTTAAAAAATAAAAAGTGTCCAGCAATTACTATTATTGTCCTGTTGGATATTACCGGCCTGTTATTTCGTTGCGTACGGAAAAGAGCCGATTGTTGTATTCTTTTTTTTTAATAATGAACCAATTTCCGAGCAAGTGGGAGAAAATTATATTATTTAGGCCAATAATATATGTATATTCGACATAGCCCGAAGAATTGCCAAACTTATGTGGCAGTGGGCGGGGAACATTGCTCGCAGAACGGATGGCCGATGGGGCAGTAAAGTTGTGGAGTGGCGACCGCGTACTGGAAGGCACAGCGTGGGTAGGCCCCCACAAGGTGGACTGACGACCTGGTGAAGATCGCGGGAATCCGCTGGATGCGGAATGCGCACGACCGGTCGTTGTGGCGATGCCTGGGGGAGGCCTATGTCCAGCAGTGGTAGTCTTTTGGCTGAAATGATGATGATGATTCAGGTAAAGATATAAAATAAGTAAGTAAGTAAGAAAAAAATATCAAAATGATTTGTGGAAAACAATTTTTTTCACGTTTTTTGCGAAAACACGACGACCATTTTCAGGACGTTTTAGGTTTTTTTAATTTTTTTTCTTCATGTAGTTACTATGGGTGTTTTTCAAAAATATTTGTACTTTAGTTAGGTGCTTATAAAGTATTCCAATTCCCTGCTCAAGTAGGCTGAATGTAAATATGGCATAATAAGTACATTGACCGGTGGCGAGAGGAGAGTTGACTTCGCTAGTAACCATTTTGAAGGCCAACATTGACGTAAATTGCATCGAAGGTCGTTTTTGACGTCAACAAAATCAATACTCAATATATTTGTTGCATCGTCTGCATCTCAACATTTTTATTGTATACCTATAAAAGGACCATGATCCTGGAATGAATCCTTTATCAAGTTATGTATAAAAGGACCATAGTCCTTTTATACATAACTTGATCAAATTGTACAGCTGTTTTTTTTCGCGATTTCAGAGTTGGTCTTATAAATTAAAGTGCAGAATAAGGGGAGACTGACCTTATACAGTAGAGCCATAGAATAGGTAATAATTAAATTAAATTTCTTTATTTCGGGCTTCTGAACCCATAAACCTCATAATACTAGTAAAGAAACGAATCTCTTTTACATAGACCCCAAATGCCGCCTTATAAATACCTACTTCCCTCTTCAGCTCCTAACGTCCCTCTGTCGTCCGAGCGTGCTGCCAGAGCTGTTAGCTGCTAAATATTAAATGCGTTATGTGTTGGTTCAGTTAGAAAAAATATTTTAGACTGTTCTTTATTATGAAATCATTATTTTATCCTAGTTTTACGTAATAAACAATTTATATTTACTTATAAGTTAATATGTATTTACCTACTTTACATATTTAGATAATTTGCACTAAATGAAATTATTTCAGTACCTATAAATGACCCACGGACAGCGAGAAAGAGAAAAAACAGTAGTTATCAAAATACTTTTGACTTACGAATAAGAAAAATTATTTAAAAACAGGAGAATAAATGATAATTGTGAAAATATCACTTACTTTTCCAAATTTTTGGGCAAACTAAAGAAACTAAGGTCTGGCGTTGTTTTTGAATTACCTTTATACCCAAATACATCGTAATGTTTTGGCGCAATGACCGCATCAGTCTGACGGCATGCGCGTGCAAGCGACGCAAGCCCCGACTGTCCGATCCCTTTAAAGGGACGCTAGACGGTAGGCTATTTTCGGGGATTTGAACGCGTCTGGGGCGCGAGTTTCGCTTCTAGTCTTCTCTTTTCTTATGGTAGAGCCTCGATAATCCGTACTCTAGCTAAGCCGAACGCCGCTGTAATCCGAACTACCAACTGCCCTTCTCTCCCTTACCGTCACCGCTGATCTTATGTTTTGTCTTCAGATGCGAATGAGTCGCCTTGCGTGTTCACGTTACTCTGTGCTAAACTCGCGCGCCACGTCTTTTGGTGGTTATAAAAATGGTTCCTGGTTTAAATATGTAGGTATCTTATAGTACCTCAATAAATATATTTTGTCAAAATATACTTGCATTTTTTTACATACTATAATCCGAACGCTCCGTGAGTCCTAACAGGGGTTATTTTTTGGTAGTTCGGATTATCGAGGCTCTTCTGTAGTTTTTTTGGTATGTAAAAATAGGGATGTATAGAAAATTTATCAAAACTTCTGGCAGAATTGTTTTTTTCTACTGCTACACAATACAATTCCTTAAAGAATTCATAAATTTTACTTAAGTACGTTCAGTTTTCCTCTCAGCGAGCCAGAGTGAGTCATGGCCTCCAAAACGAGAACTCTCCACTTTTTCGCGATATCTCGCCAGTTGGTAGCTTGAAGCTCGCGCAAATCAGCCTCCACAGCATCTCCCCAGCGATATCTGGGGAGATCCACCGGTTTAAGTTCGGTTGATGGCCAAGATACGCTCTTTTTGCTCTGGCCTCTGCGATCTTTCCCCTTGCGATTGACGTGGCAGAGCCACCGCAGACGTTGTGCTTTGATCGGCCAATAATATTAGAATTAATTTATATTAATATTCCGTGTGGTGCCGGAAACAAAGAATAGCACCATCCCATCTCTTCTCATGGGTGTCGTAAAAGGCGACTAAGGGGTTCACCAGAGGATAGGCAGCATCGTTCTCTGAGTATTTATTCAACCAACTACGATCGCCAACCCGCCTGCCAAACGCGGCGATTATGGCATATCGCCCCTTTTGAAGGAGGCCTATGTCCAGCAATGGACGTCTTTCGGCTGAAATGGTGATGATATTAATATGCATTTAAAGCGTTCGGTGCATCCTGTTCAGCCAGCCCTATCAAACAGTCAGCCAGCCAACCTTACTGGCAAAATTTTGCACCACGGCTGCGCTATTCTCATTTCTGAGATGGTGCCGAAACGGGAGAAGGAGAAATTCCTAGCAATTGAACTTCTGAGAGTTGTACGGAACGGTTCTGAGCTCGAACCTGGTCCACACCCAGCATTGTAGCTAGGAGCTGGCCGCGGGGGCGTCCAGACGAAGACCCACATCCCGCAGGCCTCTGGGATTTAAGCACGTTAAGAACTTACCGAAAATTAAAACTCGTGTTTATGCTTTTCTCTTCCTAAAAAATAGTTTTGGGGGGCGCAAAATTCTGCTCATTATCTTAGCTACGACACTGCCCGTACCTTTTGACTTTTCGGATTCATGTGCGGATTAGAATTTGATTACCACATGAGTTAACGGTGAAGGAAAACATCGTGAGGAAACCTGCACACCTGAGAGTGCTAAATACAGTTCTCGATGGTGTGTGTAGTCTATCAACCCGCAGTACGCTAAGCGTTGTGGGCTAATGCCGCCTAGGCCTGTACTCTTATTCTAAGAAGGATTCAGGCCTTAGTCCGTTAGGCCCGTGCTGTGCTTCTTAGGTCTTCTGAGACGGTAATGGGCTGGGCCTTAATTCACGTAATTTCATGAGACGCCGATCAAGTTGCAGTGACGCTGCAGTTCGTATCTGATAGCGACCGCCGAAGATAAGAGAAAACGAAATGTTTGGTTTTGATCAAAACTTAATTGAACTGCAATTCTTTAGTCACGTTAATTGGCTTACTGGTTATTAGTGGTTATGTTGTTATTATATTCACGCATGAATCATAACTTCAATCACGGTGATTCGTACATATTTTAATCTTTGCCCCATATTGATAATCGGCATCACTTGTCATGTTACCATCAACTGTATTATCAGTTGCACATTGTGATTGAATCAGTACGCGTCTTTCTGCCAACGGAAGTTATCAGAATTTTAAATCAGTACTCAAATAATAGTTCTAAATATATTTCAATAGTAATCTTAATGTGTTACAAAAGGTTTTCTTTTCTATGAATAAGTTTTTCCGTTTCCTCCATTTGTGTTAAGATCTTTAGGCTGAACAGTTGTGTCCGTTTTCATTTCACGTGCTTTAGAAACCAGTTCTATTTTGATTTTGTAAGTATTAATTGCTTGATTTGCTTGAGTTGGCGGTATGATCGTATGGCTTCCGTTTGCTACTTTTTCTGTGTAAACTTTGTACTCCTATTACATCCTTTTCGTGGATGGATTTTGAAATGCCTTTCCTTAGTCCTATTCTACATTGTCTGTGCAAAATTTTAAGCTTAGACTATGCGTTGTCTGTTAGTCAAGGAAATCTTTTATTTTATTGGTTATTATACTTATTATTTTGAGGCAAGAGGAAGAGGGAGGAACAAGTGTAAATAAATAATTGCAATAATATTATATAAATTCAGAAAAATTATAATTATGAACATTTGCATGCTATGATATAAAGCATATAGCGGAATAAGCGGACTATGAATGAACGTACCAACTACAATGTACATATTCCTTGCAAATAAAGACATTCTATTCTATTCATATCATCTTTCACACAATCCATCCATGTTTTCCTCGTAACATGCTCCTCGTTCCTTCTCATCACATGTCCATACCATGACAGTCTGTTGCTGCTTAACTTCTCTGTCACTGGCGCTACTTTCAGACTCCCTCTTACATACTTATCCTATCCGTTCTCGTTACACCACACATTCCTCTTAACATTCTCATCTCAGCTGTATGCACTTGCCTTTCATTAATACCTTTCGTAGCCCAATATTCCGATCAATACCGGACAGCAGGTCAAATCATGGTCTTATAGATTTTCCCCTTCAGTTTAAGGGGAATTCGGGAGTCACATGTAGTTCCCGTGACCTGCCGCCATTTCAACCATCCTGTGCTAATTCTGTGCTTGACGGTCCGGTCTATTTCGCCATCGCTTTGCACAAATGAACCGAGGTACCGAAAGTCGGAGCAGACTGGCAAGGTCACGCTATCTTGTATTTTAGTATGATCACCAATAATGCCGTCCAATCATACCCAATTAAACCATAGGTCACGTATCGTTCCTCTGTTATTCAGGCCACCCTGTGCAGAATAGTTAAGTTCCAATAGCTAGAGCCCCGACCTACCCTCTTCTGTACGAACTACGAAGGGATAAAGCCAAGTAGGTACCTTACCTGCTTCTGTCTGACGCGTGCGTATTGATGTGCAAGGGCGGATCCAGGATTTATTTCTGGGATGGACAAGACCTCACAAGGGCTTGATAGGAAAGGAGTGTCCCCTATTGCACTATGTGTAACATTCAGCGATTTGAAATTTCCGGTAGTGTGACCCTACTTATGTATGCAAGAAGAAAGGAATGTTATTAAAGCGGTATCGCTCTCCCAGCTCTCTGTTTTATTTGAACCGTCAGGAGTTGTTGACCAATCTGTTCGTCCCGATATTATTGAAGTAAAACTTCTTTACGCACGCTTGACTTGGGAGTAAGCTGGTGAATACGTTACGTTACGGTGAAATTGTATTGAAAGAGATATAAGTTAGTGAAGTTTTACTTCAGTCGTGTGGTTTAAAGCACACTCGTTTTTATGGTTCCGTAGTCCTACAAGGAACCCTTATAGTTTCGTCATGTCCGTCCGTCTGTCCGTCTGTCCTAATCCTTTACCGCTTAATAACTTCTACAGTTATAAACATAAGTAAATGACATTTTGACAAAAAACCGGCCAAGAGCATGTCGGGCCATGCTCAGTATTATAGGGTTCCTTAAGTAGGTGTTACAAACAAATCAAATCCAATATTAATCACGGCTATTTTAGTTTTTGCAATAGACGGCAGAATTGGCGACTCAGAGAGTGATGTCAGTAGCCGCTAGATGGCGCTATACAGTGCCAAATGTAATACACGGCACTTGACGGCAGCATTGGCGACCCAGAGAGTGTTGTACGACGCCGCTAGATGGCGCCAAATTTAAGAAGTGTGTCGTCAACATAACACAAAGTTACTTTTTGTGATTTTTTCAAATAGAATGTAGCTAAAGGAGCATTATTTGCTATGATCATTTTTCTCTAAGGTTAATGACCTTTGAACTAGGACGTTTTAAGTATTTTTCAGTTTTCTGTCTATAACTCAAAAAATTATAATCACATTATACTCGAAATAATTTTAAAAGAGAGTTTTCACAAAGGTCTATCAATGTGGAAGATTATAAGTTTCTACGTTGCATAGTTTAGAAATGGCAGGGGGGGGGACACATTGCAAGCCACTTTGGCGGGCTATATTTCGCAGATGGTACACCTGATAAAAAAGTGATGTATTAGACATTACCTTCATTTTAGTAGACCTATTCAATGATACCCCACACGAGGGGGTGCAGCGAAAAATTTTTTTTTTCCCCATTTCACATATATGGGCGCCACCCCTAAAGAACGTAATCATGATATTTCTATTCTTTTAAAATTGAGATCTATATGCAGACTATTTTTTAACAAAATTTCATTTACTTATGTTTATAACTGTAGAAGTTATTAAGCTGTAAAGGATTAGGACAGACGGACGGACATGACGAAACTATAAGGGTTCCTTGTAGGACTTCGGAACCCTAAAAATGGAATAGATATAGATCTCAATTTTAAAAGAATAAAAAAATCTTGATTACCTATTTTAGGGGTGGCGCCCATACATGTGAAATGGGGATGAAAATATTTTTTTCGCTGCATCCCCTCGTGTGGGGTATCGTTGAATAGGTCTACTAAAATGAAGGTAATGTTTCATACACAACTTTTTTATCAGGTATACCATCTGCGAAATACAGTTCGCCAAAGTGGCTTGCAATGTGTCCCCCCCCTGCCATTTCTAAACCATGCAACGTAGAAACTTAGTCTTCAACATTGATAGAACTTTATAAAAACTCTCTTTTAAAATTATTTCGAGCATAATGTGATTATAAATTTTTGAGTTATAGTGAGAAAACTGAAAAATACTTAAGACGTCCTAGTTCATAGGTCATTGACCTTAGAGAAAAATGATCGTAGCAAATAATGCTCCTTTAGTTACTTTCTATTTAAAAAAATCGCAAAAAGAAACACACTTCTTAAATTTAGCTTCATAAATTTAGATTCATAAATGTAGCGCTAGGTGGCGCTGTTTGCAAAAACTAAAATAGCAATGATTAATATTCGATTTGATTCGTTTGTAATTAGACCTACTTAAGGAACCCTATAATATTGAGCATGGCCCGACATGCTCTTGGCCGGTTTTTGACGCTAACTGCTGTCTGTTTCGACCTTAAATGTACTGGAGGAAGAACATACAACTCCTGATACAGGAGTTGTGTGTTCTTCTGCCATGATGATGACTGTTTCCTCTTCTTCCTCAGGGTCACACAGCATGGCAGCGAAACGGTGACACTGACACCCGGTGTTGCAAGTGCTATGACCATCCGTTCAGTGTTAGTCTGCCCAGGCGGACTGCACCCGGCATGGTGTTAGGTGAGTTTCCTATTAATAAAATACACCTGTCTTAATAACTGGAAATAAAAGCTGTATTATAAAGAAAGAAAGAAAGAAAAACTTTTATTTGACACAGAACACAGAACGTCACAACAATAACATTAATAAAAATACTAAAGTTAATTATCATCATTCCAGCCGAAAGACGTCCACTACTGGACATAGGCCTCCCCCAATTAAGGGGGGGATATGCCATAATCGCCACGCTTGGCGGGCGGGTTGGCGATCGCAGTTGGTTGGTTAAATACTCAGAAAACGCTGCTGCCCATCCTCTGGTTCAAAGTTAATTATAGGTAAGTAAAATATGAAGTTGCTGCCGGGCATGCCCATGCCAAAAGGGTCACCAACTCAGCATGTGCTGGCGTGGAACATCCAGCGCTGATTTTCAGTTGGCACCCTGCAGTAACACACGGACGAAGGAACTGTGTTTATAGATAATAATAACTAAGTACATGTATCGGTCTAAGGTAAAAAAATGTGTTTAAATAAATAAAAGTTCTTTAAAAAATATATATATAAAAAATATATTGAAAATGTATATTAAAATAAGGCATCAGAATCAACGAATGATCGGACGATAACAGGCTTCAATACTCACGTGTAAATATATTACAGTTCCACTTTTAATCCATAGATGGCGTAACAAGTTTCAAAACAAATCTATGCTCGAATTAGTATGCCTATCGATTGCGTATTACACTGGAACTGCGATGTTAGTACGTTTTTCAGTTGTTAGTTTATTCAAAATAAGATAGATGGCGCTAGTGACTAGCAGTTAAAAACAACACTCCGTTATGCAAAGAGGATGATCAGTACATGTCCGCCTTGTTTGGTAATACCAAAAAACTGCCTTTTAAAAAGAGTGCTGTGCCCTTTTTATCAAAAGTTACAAGCCTTGTATTTCAAGCATTTTCCTTGTAAATAAATACATTTTTACAAAGATGCGTTTATCAAAACTTCACGTAGAAACTACAAGCTACTAGTATTTTTTCATACATGTTGTTGCGGTTTTGTTTTGGTGGCCAGTGAATGCTATAGGTACCCTATTTGTCAAAAGACAAAAGTCTGGAACCTACAAGCTACAAATTACAAGAACATTTTCACAAGGCCTTATAAATTACGTTTATCAAAAACGTCACTAAGCTTGTAGATTTATTAGGAAATTACAAGTCTTGTAAACCTTATTCGATGTAACTTAGTTTATAATGGTTTATAATGATTGGAGTATGTCACATTTTAATAAAAAAAAATATAACAAAACTAGAAATAATCATAATTTTGGTTTTATACACCACTAAAATAACCAGCCTATTATTGTTCCACTGCTGAGCATGGGGTCTTCTCGAGAAGACTAGGCCACTACGCTGGCGTAGTGCGGGTTGGTGGACACCATCGAGAACTGTATATGGAGCACTCTCAAGTATGTAGGTTTCTTCACGATGTTTTCTTTCACTGTTAAAGCAAGTGATAATCAAATTATGATCCACACGAATTAGAAAAGTAGGTATAGGTCCTGTGCGAGCCGGGTTCGAGTTTGACCCTCCTGCACGGCAATACAATAGCAAGTGTACAGCCACTAGGTTATCATTAGGTACGCTACGCAAATTTTATAAAAAATTAGGGCAGACTCTGGTCATTAATGAATGATGATTGTCTTACAAATTTGGGGGAAGCTCTTAAGTAATATTTTTTTGTAATGTTTAATGGCGATACACTCATATTAGTGGTGCCTGCCATGTAAAACAGAATGATTTATTTATCAAATGTTCCATTTCATTACCTGTAATTCTGAATCTTAAGATTGAAACGAACGGCACAATTTGACTTACGATCGGTAGGTTGAATCCTATCCTACCAATCGGCAAGTTGTTGCCTATTTACTATTGCAATAGGCCATTTGGTCCCTACCGATAGGCCCCAATTCGAGATTCTAAGCCCAATTATGCCGTTTGTATTTAACCTTTATATTTAATTCGTAGGTCGTTTTAATTTGGGTCCCTACAATTATTTGCTTGTATGCTAGGTTAAGTAATTCTTATTTCTTCATCGTTACTGGAACCATTTGACCACATTTTGGCTAGAAATAGTAAAAAAAATGTTTCTTGTTAACTTGTAAAGTAGAATTAAGAGTCATCGGCCACTCTTAGACTTGTAAGCAACAAGCTACAAGTTACAAGAACATTTTTGATAAACAAAACCATAATACAAAACCACTTGTAATACGACAGGAATCACTTGTAGCTTGTAGTTTACAAGTTTAGTTTTGTAAAAATGTTCTTGTAATTTGTAACTTGTAGCTTGTAGACTTGTAACTTTTGTTAAACAGGGCACTGAAGGCTAATTCACGTAACTAAAGAAGTGCAGTTGTACCGCAGTCGTAGTTAAGTTTCGATCAAAACAATGCTTTTCGTATTCTCTTATCTACGGCGATCGCTGTCAGAAATGAACTGCAGCGTCACTGCAACTTGATCGGCGCGTCATGAAATTACGTGAATTAGGGCCCAGGTCACAACAACATGTCCATGTACACCGGTACGGTACTTGGTACCGTTACGGTTAGAGTGTCTTTCCACTAGAGCTGTGCAAAGAAGCTGGGCGGTGAGCAAGGAAAAAACGGCCAATAGAATTGCTTCATTATGCTAGCCTCGCAGAGCGCAGCTCTCCTTTTGATTCGTTTACGGCTACGACCACATAACACCTCACACGCCATGACGCCTCATAACAGGCAACCAATGTCTGCAACACATCTATGTAATTTCACTAATGTGGGTCGCCACTATTCGCCACTTTAAATCGTCAAATCAGTTTCGACCAGTTACATGAGCCGTCAAAACTGCCGCGTTAGTGATTAGCCCACAGAAATAGATAGAATGGCCAAGTGGGCAGGGCGCGCGTGCCATCACTCTGCACCATAGTGCATTGCTTTTCAAAGCCTTTCTCAGTACGCCTTATGACTTGTTTCTATAAATACTTTGACAAAAAACCCGCAAAAATGCCTTATTGTGCTGTTTCTAACTGCAGAAACAAAAGCTGTAAAGTACATTTGATTATAGTTAATTTTTTAAAATTAATCACGTCAATATGTAAGGCGTAGTTTGTTCGAAAGTTGCCACGCATGAATCGCAAGTAAAATTGTGATTACAACCATTCTATCTATTTCTGGATTAGCCAATAGCCGCCTTGGTAGGGCCAGTCGGATTGCAGTACCCCGCCTCAGCTAGTGGCAGAATTTGTTGTACGCATTATGTTCAACATTAGGCGTCTATTGGGCTGTATGGTCGTTGGTTTACAAGCTGAAAAGAACAGTAAAATAAAATACAGTTTTTTTTTAAATCTCTGAGAAACAACGACAACCTCATTCATGACTCATGACATAATTTTGAATCAAGTAGGCAACACAGTCATAATTATTATATTATGTGTATCTAGGTCAGTCTTCCTTGTATTTGTTACAGAAAGATTCGCGGACAGAATTTTAATTGATTTATTATTAATTATTATTCCACGAAGACTCGCGAGAAAGTGGAGTGTGTGATCTAGCATTGCCATCATTCATCATCATTTAAGCCGAAAGACGTCCACTGCTGGGCATAGGCCTTCCCCAAAAAGGGGGAATATGCCATTATCGCCACTATTCGCAGGCAGGTTGGCGATCGCAGTTGGTTGGTTAAATACTCAGAGAACGCTGCTGCCCATCCTCTGGTGAATCCCTTAGTCGCCTTTTACGACACCCATGAGAAGAGATAGCGTGGTGCAATTCTTTATGTCTGGCACCACACGGAACCTGGCATTGCCAAGTGCATGCTAAATCCCGGACACCGAATGTCCCGATTTTAAATAAATCGGGCAATCAAAAATTTGATTATACCTTGCTTTAACGGTGAAGGAAACTTCAAGAAGAAACCTGCACACCTGAGAGGCTCCATACAGCTCTCGATGGTGTGTGTAGTCCGCCAACCCGCACTAGGCCAGCGTGGGGGACTAATAAACAATAATAATAAATATCTTTGGGACATTTTTACACAGTACCATCTAGTCCCAAACTAAGCAGAGCTTGTGCTATGGGTACTACACAATGGATATAATACTTAGGGGGCGTCCATAAATTACGTGAGGTGTTTTTTAGGGTTCCGAAGTCCTACAAGGAACCCTTATAGTTTCGTCATGTCCGTCCGTCTGTCCGTCTGTCCTAATCCTTTACAGCTTAATAACTTCTACAGTTATAAACATAAGTAAATGAAATTTTGTTAAAAAATAGTCTACATATAGATCTCAATTTTAAAAGAATAAAAAAATCGTTTTTCCGTATTTTAGGGGTGGCGTCCATACATGTGAAAAGGGGAAAAAAAAAAAAATTTTCGCTGCACCCCCTCGTGTGGGGTATCATTGAATAGGTCTACTAAAATGAAGGTAATGTTACATACACCACTTTCTTATCAGTTGTACCATCTGCGAAATATAGCCCGCCAAAGTGGCTTGCAATGTGTCCCCCCCCTGCCATTTCTAAACTATGCAATATAGAAACTTATAATCTTCCACATTGATAGACCTTTGTGAAAACTCTCTTTTAAAATTATTTCGAGTATAATGTGATTATAATTTTACGAGTTATAGAGAAAACTGAAAAATACTTAAAACGTCCTAGTTCAAAGGTCATTGACCTTAGAGAAAAATGATCATAGCAAATAATGCTCCTTTAGTTACTTTCTATTTAAAAAAATCACAAAAAGAAACACACTTCTAAAATTTAGCTTCATAAATTTAGCGCTAGGTGGCGCTGTTTGCAAAAACTAAAATAGCAATGATTAATATTCGATTTGATTCTTTTGTAATTAGACCTACTTAAGGAACCCTATAATACTGAGCATGGCCCGACATGCTCTTGGCCGGTTTTTTAAATTTTCTGTCCCTCCCTCCCCCCCCCCCCCCTGGTGAGATGTCGTGAGATTTTATTCAACCCGGAGGGGGTTGAATAAAATCTCACGACATCTCATGTGAGATTTTTAACCCAACCCCCAATCTCATGTGAGATTTTTCAAAATGTGGGTTTCTTACGTAAACGCGTTGGATTGTTATTGTAAAAAGATAAATAAAATTGCTTCGTGCTTTTATTTACGACTAGTTAATAAGACCAGTAATCAATATTGGTGAGAGTTTAATTAGAAGTATAATAAAAATTTAACAATAGAATACTTAAATCGTAACTACTGTGATTAAAAAAAGAATAGGTATCTACTCTAATTCAGTCCATGGAGAATCATGCGCGGTCTAAATGGAGCTATTTGGTATAAAACAAATATGGTGGTTTGACAGTCAGTAGATGTATAACGTCGAAGTATTGTCACGTCGTGGCCGGTGTGGGTGGCTCGGGCAGGAGACTCGCAGGGTCGAAGGTTCGGTGGCTTGACACACGGTGACACACGGAAGTAGGAGGAGAACAGGAACTACAGGAACAGAACTCAGGAACGACAGGAACTAGTGGTACAGGAACTGCAGGAACTAGTGGTATGGAGTTATGGAACTCCTCTGAGGTATGGAGGGCAGAGAGGGTCAGTAGTACGAAAGGCCGGAGGAGTGGTAGGTCAGTTGACCGACTATAAAATGATTGAGCTGCTGCTACACCAGTGCAGCGAGCTCTGGCTGGATTCAGGATTCAGGTAGGTAGATAGGTTGGTCGGCACAAACAATAAAAACACAAGCAGGAACGTTTTTGGTATACTGTATCTCACTTAACTGGTAAACTGATACATTGACTACTGTTAATAAAATAATATAACGATTATAAGATACAGTCACAGACACATGAGTCTCTTTCAGCGTACAATATAGAACTGAGCTAAAACAGTGGAAAATTAGCCATTTTTGAAAATAATTTTGAATTTGGATTGATGAAAGTATAATTAAAAAAAAAAAAAAAAAAAAAAAAATTGAAAATAAATAAAAATAATAATAATATTTTTTTTAATAAAGTGGCCAGGAAAACCAAATAGGGTGAGCAGCATAACGAGTTGGACCTCGTTACAGTATGAATGAAATTATTTTCTTTGGAACGAATTAGTAAATGATCTTAATCGTATTACGATTAAATCTTATTAAGCATGTACAATCTGGATTAAATGGACCAAAATAGTTTTTTTTCTGTTTCAATAAGAAAAAAAATTGCGTGATATTTGCCGAGACCCCCCCTCTCTCCAACGTAAGATTAGATAAGATATGACTCGACCCCCTCTCCCCCTTAAACATCTCACGTATTTTATGGACGCCCCCTTATATACTATTTTTTTTGTAAATACATACTTACTAAAGATTGATACTTCTCATTCTGAGAAGAGGCCCGTGCCCAGCAGTAAGACGGTAAAAGGCTGCTGACTTCCAGAACGTCCTAATCCTATTATATCTTCCTTCTCTCCCGCAGGCTTCCCACCCCTTCATATCCTAAGACGGCTGAAGTACGCAAACGCTCCTCTTTGTCTCCTGTTCCGCCTTGTGAGAAATACCTTTATATTTCACCAAGATAATCAGACAACTTTCAAAAGTCATGTCATGTCGTCACGACTTTTCATATCGTGACGTCATTCGGAAGTATTTGGGATAGGCAAGGCGAAATGTACTATTAGCGTCAAAAATAGGGTGCATTACAAGAGCCTCCACGAGTGACGATATTTAATTGATCGTCCGGCGCACCCTGGGCTGTCAGCCGCTACCAACCTGCTGACTGGCTAATCTTTTCCCCACGGCATGAGCTGTTATCATTTTGTGGGTCATGTCGACACGATAGAAGAAGAAGAAGCGTCAAAAATATCGGGGCGAACAGATCGTTCAAAATAATCTGCTATGCGATTCAGAATCACACGATAACCAGTTGTCGAACGATTCGGTTTGTCATCTCGTTTCGTCTCATGATTCACGCAGCGAGGGAAAAAGGGATAACAAACCGAATCGGTCGACAACTGGTTATCGTGTGGTTCTGAATCAGGGAGCTGGTGGCCTTCAAGACTCGAGTGAATAGGTTTTTGCTGGGCAAGCGTGTATCATCGTCGACCGCACCATCGCTTAACATCAGTGGCCTGATTCACAAACGTTCGAAAACTTTCCGTTTCCGAAGTGAAATTTGACCGGCAAATAAAACAAAACGACCACTTCCTGCTACCATAAACGCTGCAAAGCATTCAAAACGTCAGGAAAACCAATTTTAATAATAATACACGATGTAATACGGTTAAACTTGTTTTATTAAGAAACAAAAGGATTTAAGAACCAAACGGATTCGGAAACGCAACGCGAAATTCATGGAAACTCTCCCGTGAGCCATTTGTTGTCGGAAAGCACTCGACTTAAAATTAAAGAACTATGAATAGAGTTTCCGAATGCGTTCGATTCTAATTTTTTTTTTTTCTTATTAATACAAGTTTGACCGGATTACATCGCGTATTATTATTGACATTGCTTTTCCTGATGTTTCGAAAGCTTTGCATCATTTGTGCTCGCAGGAAGTGGTCGTTTTGTTTCGTTTGCCGGTCAAATTTCACTTCGGAAACGGAAACTTTTCGAACGTTTGTGAATCAGGCCACAGGTGAGGTGGCGGTCAAACGCAAGTCCATTAGACATAAAAAACAAAAATAGAAAATTAAACTATATCTCAATGACACAAGTGATGTTTCGGAATTAACACAGTACATGACAACTGTCATTCTGACGTGAATTTTATCTCATTGAGATAAAGTTTATTTTCTTAATTATTCAGATTATTTTGTTCAGTGTGTTCGTCCCGATTATTTTGAGCCCTTTTTGCTCTTACGCGGGTTTTTACAATAATAGTCTGTTGTTATGTTTAATTTAATTTATTATTGTTTCCTTTATTTATTCTATTTGCATATAAATTACATTTTTAAATATTTGCGTGTGAAAAATCAAAAAATATGTTAGTATTGTGTTCTGTGCATGTGAAAAATAATATTTTTCCTACATATTTTTGACGCTGATTATACGGCACTGAGACGAACCTGCAGTTAGCGGGCACGGACAGCATACTAGTAAGTTGTCTAATTCTCTTGGTCCAGTAGTATAGTATTATAGTAAAACACAAGTTGGGTTCCATCGCGCATCGGGTAATTCCGTCTAATCCGAATTTTGCTATTAATATCTATTTTATGTTTTTACACTAAGATTCATAATTCTTTAAGTTCCACATGATACGGTATATTGTCATGTATAGCTCATCCGCTCAAATAGTGGCGTAACACCCAAACGGCCAGTAAAAAAGACGGCATAAAAAATGTGATGGCATATTTTTTTAATTAATAAGAATATTTATTATTATATATTTATTATAAAATGTATTATTATGTAGCAGTGATAGCCTAGTGGTTGAACGCTTTCCATGAAGGAGGGTGTGAGTTCGATCCCGGCCCGCACCTCTGACTTTTCGAATTCATGTGCGGATTTATATTCGATTATCACTTGCTTTAACGGTGAAGGAAAACATCGTGAGGAAACCTGCACACCAGAGAGTGCTCCATACAGTTCTCAATGGTGCGTGTAGTCCGCCAACCCGCACTAGGCCAGCGTGGTGGACTAAGGCCTTAGCCTTCTCGTACTGAAAAAAACCCGTGCCCAGCATTGGGACAGTAATGGGCTGGTTTTATATGTATTTATTATAAATATAAATATATATTTTATTTGCGACAAGCCCGCCACACTTTCCCAACTACTGCAACTCCGATAAGCCAAGATCTACAACGGCGACCAACCAAAAGAACGTCGAAACAATGAAGCTCGGCGCGTCCCGGCAAAATGATTGAACTGTCTTGAAACCCGCAACCAAATTAATCAGAAAAGAAATAAAATGCAGATGGCAAACTGTATACATTAAATGCTACTCTTCATCACTCGAAGTGTCCTCGGAATCGCCACCCGAATGACATGACAATACATCGATCCCCGCGTAGCAAAAAAACTTATTTGCAATTCAGCGTCGTAAAAGAACGACGTGTGTGCATTATTCTAATAATATTTTTTCGGTACATTTTTACACAGCACCATCTAGTTCCAAACTAAGCAGAGCTTGTACTATAGGTACTAGACTGTGGATATAATAATGTTTTTTTTAACGGCCTTATAATAAAATTGTAGTTGGTGAAGACGTGGACATATTTTTTTGATAATTTGCCCAAGTTCATGGGAGTAGTACAGAGGTGTATAGAAAAAGGAATAGTACTGTAAACTGTAATGTATTATAATTATAATTGTAAGTTTTATGTTATGTTTTATAACACCCCCTCGGAATAAGTTCTGTTATGGTGTTACAAAAATTGCGAATAAATAAATAACATTTGAAGCAAGTGAAGCCGCACAGACACTGCTGGTGACAGATACAGAGGTCGTAGGTCAGGCATGACGAACTCGTGTCACGCACGCGGTTTGAAACGAGATAATCTTGTCGCATTTTTCCGTAAACTCGTGCTGAAAGGTTATTATAGATGCTCAATATAAGCTTCCGAATAGAAGCTCATACGCTTCGAAAACAAACGATGCCGACACCGACGTATGTACATCCGCAAGAAATATTGTCAACTAGCCTATAATTGTTTGTCTTAATATTTGTGTGATGAACAAATAAGTGTTTGTGTTGGTCTGGGTGTTCAGAATCAGAATCAGAATTATTTATTGCAAGAATGTTGTACAAAAAAGATGATAATTAATACTAAGTGGATCATACATTCTACCATGACAATGGTGTGCAAATTTTTATACACGGTCAAAATAATTATATTTTAAGCATGCCAAAGTCAATTAATAAAATAAAAAAAAATGTTAAAATCCCAAAGAATGTCAAAACAGTATAAAAAATAATAATTGATCATTAAGTAGTATAAGTATGTATTTAAAAAAAAATATATATCGATTGTCTAGTACCCATAACACAAGCTCTGCTTAGTTTGGGACTAGATGGTGCTGTGTAAAAAATGTCCCAAAGATATTTATTTATTATTTTGTTTTAATTTTTTTCCCGGGATAAAAATAAGATTCGCGGTAGTAATATCAATATATCTTCTACTGAATAATACTCATAGAAAATATTTACATAGCTCTATAAGCTCTTCAAGCACGATAATCGATAATTTGATAGTTAATCAATATTAATAATTCACCTTAATATTTGCTAACATAAAATCTAACGATATTCTTCATCACTAGAAGTGCTCTCGGAATCACCACCCGTGTTTAAATTATAATAAATTAATGATATTTATGAAATAACAATATTTCTTGCTATATCTTCTCATGGGTGTCGTAAAAGGCGACTAAGGGATTCACCAGAGGATGGGCAGCAGCGTTCTCTGAGTATTTAACCAACCAACTGCGATCGCCAACCCGCCTGCCAAGCGTGGCAATTATGGCATATCCCCCCAAACTGCTTAGGGGAGGCCAATGTCCAGCAGTGGACGTCTTTCGGCTGAAATGATGATGATGATGAATATTTCTTGATTGTTTTTTCGAGGCGGCTTCTTTTGAAGTTCGACCACACGTGCCTCGTTATAATTTTCAAAGTGCGCCACTATTTGAGCAGAGTGACTATACAGGTTGCGCCAGAAGTACTTAAGACGCTGACAACACCTAAAAAATCAGACCTCTGCGGTCACTGTCGTTTTGTACAGAAAAGAAAGAGAGGAATGAATTGAATGAAAATTAACAATATATTTTTTAAATAAAAAACTAAAAGCTTATTTGAAAAACAGAAACAATAGTGTTTTAGATTATTGTCTTTCTTAAATGTTTTCTTAATTTCATTTATAATATTTGGTAAATAATAGAGATTGTTTGCTTTAAAGCATGTTTTAAGAGGTTAGTTTACAATTCTTTTCTATCGAGAAAACTTCAAGAAAACGTGTTTTGGGCACAATACAGTTTTAGAAAATACGATTAAGATTAACATATATTTTTTTTACTGCCACAAACTGAATAGAAACAGCTAAAAATGTTTTTAAAAGAAGCCTATTTGGGGTGTTTGGCTGTTGTCAGCGTCTTAAATATCACCACTCGTAGAGGCTTTGTATTCACAAAATCTAGTAAATCTGTACGGAACACATGTGTTATCAATTGGTTATTATGTACTAGCTGTGCCCGCGACTCCGTCCGCGTGGATGTCGGAAATAGCATCATATCCTATTCATGAGCACACACTATAACGACATCCAGCTTCCCCATGCCCAGCAGTGGGATAGTATTGGGCTGACTATGTTATTATTAATAATTTTTTTATTAGGTTCGCAAACTGGACGTTTCGACATTGTATTCAATAATTAACATGTGCGGAAAATCATGGTAGTCGAACGGCTTTCTTAATGCGAACACGGCATGCATACGAATATCACACTCAAAAGAATTACAATAAAACACAGACGTTACAATAAAACACAGATGTTACAATAAAACACAGACGTTACAATAAAACACAAACGTTACAATAAAACACAGACGTTACAATAAATCACAGGATTACAACAAAGCAACAAACACTGCACAAACATTAACAACAAGCAAACAAACGAACAAGCAAATTTTTGTTGAAAATACTAAAAACATGTAGTTATATTTTTAGGAACCGGAATCAACCAACAGTCATGACCTCTCCTTCTTATGCGACTTAATACAATAGAGGGGTCAAGCTGTATCGCTGGATCTACACGACCGATTGAGATGAAACATACCCTATTTTTTAAGTTAGACGAATACCTATACAACTGCAAAGTTTCATTACGATCCGTTCTGCTGTTTTCACGTGATGAGGTAACAAACAGACAGACAAATTCTAAAAACGATTGATTCGTGAATTCGTGATCTATTGCATAGTTCTAGTCCCCGTAGCCGGTTTTTGCGAAAAAAAACTCAATGTAGAGTTTTATCGATCTTTACAATTTTATTATTGTACTAGCTTTTACCCGCGGTTTCACTCGCGTTAAATTCTGTTAAACCACGTGATGGATCCTGTTAATAATTAGATGTTTTCCTGTAACTATTACAACACCACTCCACTCCACACTCCACTCAACTCACTCCACTCTACTCCATTTCCACCTCCACCTCTTCTTCCTTTCTTTCTTTCTTAAACCCTTACCAGTTTTTAAGTCTAATAATCAGCTTTCTAACACAAAAAGTTTCATCAATATCGGTCCAGTAGTGTTAGCGTGATGCTCGAAAATTTTTATATAATTTTGTAATAGTACAGTCTAGTACAGATAAGATAAAAAGTAGCCTTTCTATATGTTAATCCAGTTTAGATATTAGATAGATAAAACGTTTATTTAGTACAAAAACAAGACACAAGACATACAAGTAAAAATACAATAAGAAAGTGTGATATGTGTCTCAATATTGTACCAAATGGGTGTCCAGCTCAGCATGTGCCAGGTATTA
This sequence comes from Asteroscopus sphinx, assembly GCA_949699075.1. Lineage (NCBI taxonomy): Eukaryota > Metazoa > Arthropoda > Insecta > Lepidoptera > Noctuidae > Asteroscopus > Asteroscopus sphinx. The sequence continues at coordinate 3,783,482 of OX453030.1, read as the reverse complement.
TACCTGACGCTGGTATTCTGCTGGATCCCTGCAGTGACATACGGACGTCGAGCAGACAAGATACATGAGAAAAATTAGGAATGATTGCTTTGCGTTAGTGTTTTGTTTTTAATGTGAGTATAATATCCACAATATATATATATATATATATATAAGTAGGCAGGTATATTAAGAGTGTGAAAGGAATTAAATAAATAAATGTATATTTAAATATATTCATAACCGTAACAGGTAAAAAAATAAATGTATTTTAGTAAAATAATAATTAGTAATTACCAAATTATCACTTTTTAGGGTTCCGTAGTCCTACAAGGAACCCTTATAGTTTTGTCATGTCCGTCCGTCTGTCCGTCTGTCCAAATCCTTTACAGCTTAATAGCTTCTACAGTTATAAACATAAGTAAATGAAATTTTGTTAAAAAATTGAATAGATATAGATCTCAATTTTAAAACAATAGAAATATCATGATTACGTATTTTAGGGGTGGCGCCCATACATGTGAAATGGGGATGAAAATGTTTTTTTCGCTGCACCCCCGCGTGTGGGTTATCATTGAATAGGTCTACTAAAATTAAGGTAATGAAACATTACATCACTTTTTTATCAGGTGTACCATCTGCGAAATATAGCCAGCCAAAGTGGCTTGCAATGTGTCCCCCCCCCTGCCATTGCTAAACTATGCAATTTAGAAACTTATAATCTACCACATTGATAGACCTTTGTAAAACCTCTCTTTTAAAATTATTTCGAGCATATTGTGATTATAATTTTTTGAATTATAGAGAGATAACTGAAAAATACTTAAAACGTCCTAGTTCAAAGGTCATTGACCTAAGAGAAAAATGATCATAGCAAATAATGCTCCTTTAGCTACTTTCTATTTGAAAAAATCACAAAAAGTAACTTTGTTTTATGTTGACGACACACTTCTTAAATTTGGCGCCATCTAGCGGCGTCTAACAACACTCTCCGAGTCGCCAATGTTGCCGTCAAGTGCCGTCTATTGCATTTGGCACTGTATAGCGCCATCTAGCGGCTACTGACAACGCTCTGAGTCGCCAATCATCATCCTCCGAGCCTTTTCCCAATTATATTGGGGTCGGCTTCCAGTCTAGCCAGATGCGGCTGAACATCAGTATTTTACACGGAGCGACTGCCATCAGACCCCCGCAACCCAGTTACTGGGTAATACCGACATTCGGAGGTTAGACCAGTTGTCAGACTTTCAGGCTTCTGACTACCCGTAACGACTGCCATAGATATTCGTATGACAACCGGGACCGACAGCTTAACGTGCTCTCAGAGGCACGGAGGGGTCTCGTTGTGTAACGAAACGGTCACCCATCCACAGACTGACCGCGGCAAGTGCAGCTTAACCTTGCAGATCGTACAATCCGCGCAGTCGTTGCTTCGCTACGAGGCTCTGAGTCGCCAATGCTGCCGTCTATTGCAAAAACTAAAATAACCATGATTATTTGTTTTTGTTCCCAGCCTTGTAAAAATTGATGCTTAAGTTCTATCTGTATGCCAAATTTCATTGAAATCCATAGAGTAGTTTTTGCGTGAAACAGTAACAAACATCTATACATCGCCACAAACTTTCACGTTATAATATTAGTAGGAAGTAGGATATAGATTATAGGTTCTCGTATCAATGCCTACGTGTTCACCACGAGTCACGACACGAAGGGTGTCGTGTGGATATTTATGAAAGGTCACCCATCCGAGACATATGACCACGGCAAGAGTCGCTTAACCTCGTTCGATCGGTCTGCAGATCCAGTTAGCCATGAACCCGTTAACACTGTGTATAAAACCAAGTTCGATATTCAAGGTCATGTTCAATATTAATATGTGATCGTTTTATGTAATCCTCATTTGGAGACAATTTTGTTTGAAGAAAAACTGGGCAAATATTACTAGTGCCGAATATATGCTATCGGAAGCGATTATTACTGATCCCGAGGGACTTATGGGGGATAAGTCAGCTAGCTGTAAACTGCGTGATTTACTAGTGCCATTTTAGATTGAGTTGAAAAGCCTAATTATTTAGTTTTAATATATGAGATGTATTCAGAGGGGCTCGTAGCGAAGCAACGACTGCGCGGATGGTACGATCTGCAAGGTTAAGCTGCACTTGCCGCGGTCAGTCTGTGGATGGGTGACCGTTTCGTTACACAGCGAGACCCCTCCGTGCCTCGGAGAGCACGTTAAGCTGTCGGTCCCGGTTGTCATACGAATATCTATGGCAGTCGTTACGGGTAGTCAGAAGCTTGAAAGTCTGACAACTGGTCTAACCTCCGAATGTCGGTATTACCCAGTAACTGGGTAGGTCTGATGGCGGTCGCTCCGTGTAAAATACTGATGTTCAGCCGCATCTGGCTAGACTGGAAGCCGACCCCAATATAATTGGGAAAAGGCTCGGAGGATGATGATGATGATATGAGATTTATTCAATGTTTAAGTTGAAAAGCAGACGCCGTTTTCTTCCGGCTAAAGAAGTTGAAACCAGGCCATTAAACACCCATATCCATAGCCAAAATTATTCTAGTTCCCATATTTCGCAATAGTCCTGCACCTTCCCGAGACGGAATATGACTACTACTATAGTGCAGCTGTGGACTGTCTTCGGTTCGTGCCCCATCCCATTATAGATTAAAGTTGTCAAAGAGGCGACTGCTAGCTGGACCTGTGTCCTCTGGCAAGCCTTCCAAAGGTCCGGACTTCTTCCTGACGGAGGATGAGCCGTGATTAAAGAAAGACGTACAAATAATAATAGTGTCGTAAAAGGCGACTAAGGGATTCACCAGAGGATGTGCAGCAGCGTTCTCTGAGTATTTAACTAACCAACTGCGAACGCCAACCCGCCTGCCAAGCGTGGTGATTTTGGCATATCCCCCCCCCCCCCTTCATTGGGGGAGGCCTATGTCTAGTAGTGGACGTCTTTCGGCTGAACTGATGATGATGATATGAGATTTGATAGCTGATTTTATTTTGCGTTGATCAAAATTTCAGAACCAAGGATATAATTGCACATTTGAGTATATGATTGCACATTTGAAGATGTAATTGCCTATTTGAAGATGTAATTGCACATTTTATGATATTATTTGCACATTTGAGGATATATTTGCACATCTTTGAACTCCTTGTTTAAAAGTGAACTTATCTACAACGTGTTATTGAAATAACAGAAAACCTCTTAAGGGGTCATTGTACTCATCAGTATGAACAACATTTACTATGGGACCAACCCTGAAATCGCGAACAAAAACAGCTGATTCCTACATTTTGTCGATCCATGTGAACAAAAATGTATCGGACAGATACTTTTTTTTCGTGATTTCAGGGTTGTTCCCATAGTAAAAGTTGTTCATACTGATGCGTACAATGACCCCTTAAGAGGTTTTCAGGTATTTCAATAACACGTTGTATATTTCCACATTTGAGGATATAATTACACATCTTTGAACTTCTTGTTTATAGTGACCTAATCTATATCGAAGTATTAATATACACCCCTTTTGGATCGGATGCCAACACAAAAACATTTTTTATTCTTATGTTGGGGTAGGCTTCCTGTCTATCTATAGGACGATAACGCCTTGTGGGCGCTGCAGGCCTAAAGGGGGCGGTAAGAGACCCAGGAAAACCGGCCAAGAGCATGTCGGGCCATGCTCAGTATTATAGGGTTCCTTAAGTAGGTGTACAAACGAATCAAATCGAATATTAATCATGGCTATTTTAGTTTTTGCAATAATCGGCAGCATTCGCGACTCAGAGCGTGTTGTTAGTAGCGCCATCTAGCGATAAATTCAAGAAGCCAAATTGAAGAAGTGTGTTCAACATAACACAAAGTTACTTTTTGTGATTTTTTCAAATAGAAAGTAGCTAAAGGAGCATTATTTGCTATGATAATTTTTCTCTAAGGTCAATGACCTTTGAACTAGGACGTTTTAAGTATTTTTCAGTTTTCTCTCTATAACTTAAAAAATTATAATCACATTATACTCGAAATAATTTTATAAGAGAGTTTTCACAAAGGTCTATCAATGTGGAAGATTATAAGTTTCTACATTGCATAGTTTAGAAATGGCAGGGGGGGGGACACATTGCAAGCCACTTTGGCGGGCTATATTTCGCAGATGGTACACCTGATAAAAAAGTGGTGTATCAAACATCACCTTCATTTTAGTAGACCTATTCAATGATATCCCACACGAGGGGGTGCAGCGAAAAAAATTTTTTTTTTCTCCATTTCACATGTATGGACACCACCCCTAAAATACGGAAAAACGATTCTTTTATTCTTTTAAAATTGAGATCTATATGTCGACTATTTTTTAACAAAATTTCATTTACTTATGTTTATAACTGTAGAAGTTATTAAGCTGTAAAGGATTAGGACAGACGGACAGACGGACGGACATGACGAAACTATAAGGGATCCTTGTAGGACTTCGGAACCCTAAAAATGGGGGCGTCGTGTAAAGGCTTGGGGGCGATTTGTAATTTCATCTAGCTAGGAGGACTCCTAGACACCGACTGAACTCTCGACTTTCGAATACAACTTGTGAACATCAACTAATATTAATTAAGAGATTGCTCAAACTTGGTTCGATATTTCTCTCCGCGTAGTTCATATATCTGTCCTGTTTTATTGAATAAATAAAATAAAAATCATGTCAATCCGTCGCTCCGTTTCACAAACTTAATAACAGCATCAGATTCATCCTTCACATTATTTTTTATATAAGAATCGATTATGTTTGTTTTATTTTGAATTATTTTTTTTTCAATTTATTTATTCAATATCTGTATAAAGTTACAAATGTGTTTTTCTGCCAAACTGCAAAACAGTTTGTCGGCAGTTGTTCTTGTTTCTGATAGTCGTACAAATATTGGTAAATTATGTGCTAATTATATCTAAATTATAATCTCATTATTATGCTAATACTACTTTTATTTTTTACAAACTGCTTTGCAAAGCCATAGTTTTTAATCGAACATGGTACAGTAAAGTCAACATGTAGACTTGTAACTTGAGGAGTGAATTATAATTGTCATGGACACAAAGTTAAATAATGCTTCTTAAGAATTCTTTTAAGTAGATGTTTGGATCTAACATGTATTATCAATTTTTGAGGTAGTTCATTTAATAGTGTTGGTAATAAATATTTCCTTGTACGTAAACCAAAATAGTTTGTCACTTTCGGAACAGCAAGTTTCTTCTTTTTAGATAAACGAGTTGGGTAGATATGTTTACGTTCTATTTTATGTTCTGGATTTTCGAATTGTTCCGTTATAATATTCAACTTGAATAAAATATACTCTGTCTGAATACTATAAAGTTGCGTTTCAATAATCATTCTCATTGGCAGGTGTAGCCCGTAAGAGTTAACTTGAGACCTACTACCTACTGCGCTTAGATCTCAAGTTAACTCTTGCGGGTTATAGTAAAAGTCTCGGTTTAGAATGAATGTTTAATCTCCGCTAATATAGCTCACAATTTAATTTGAAGTTATAGTGGTTTTTAAGTACCTAGGTGAAAAAATGGGGGCGCAAAAAAATAATTTATTCTCAAAGTGGGCAGTAGACAAAATAAGTTTTGGAACCACCGATCTAGATGAGTATTATTACAAAAACACCTATTATTTAAATAAGAGGTGTAGCTGCATTTTTGGCAATCTTTTTATTAGCTAGTTGATGGCTTTGACCGCCTGTCACAAAACCAACCCATCTTGTATATAAATCAATTTCACATAACTTTTGATAGTTAAATATTTATTTTAAAAAATTTAAATAATTTATAAAGCTGTGCCGTTGACATTGTCCTAGTTTGCAAAAGTTCTCAGTTGCGTAAATCATATCTGTGAGAATCGGATATTCTATTTATTTATTAATAAACCATTTTTCGACCACAGTTTTATCCGCATAAACTTTGAACCCCTATTATATCCATTTCGTGCCTTCATTTTGAAAAATATCCTTCCATAAGCAGGTCGCACACCAGAGTCACGCACGCAACATGCTCGCAACGCCCCATTTACGTCTAATCGTTTGTTTTCTTTTTCATAGTATAGGATTTTTTTTATTTGAGGAAAGAGGTAAGGGTCTTGAACGCCCCTAAACCACTGCGACCTGATAAGATCTATTGTGACGCCTCTTGCAGCATTACAGCACTTCCTCAAGCTGCAAGTCAATCATGAAGTCGATTATGACCTTGGGGGAGGAGGATTTGATCTCCTGCGTTGAGATGACGTGGCCTCCAAGATGCTGGCTTCTGATGTGGTTCGCTGCATCACATTCGCATAGGATATGGATGGCGAAACGAGCTAAAAGCCCACCTGATGTTAAGCGGTTACCTTTGCTCATAACAACTGCAATACAACCTAGGCTGTTGCCTAAATGGTACCGCAAGTCGGTTCGCCAAACTGAGACATGAAGATGGACAGTCTCATATGATTGTAATTTCACCGGCACCCGTACCCTTCAGACCGAAACACAACAATGCATGCATCACTATTTAGCGTAGAAGTATGTACGGTGGTAGTACTTCCCCGGACGCTCTACTACTAATGTTTTCTGGATACAAGTGGGCCTTGTACGAATGTACGCGCACACTCAAATCTCATCCTAAATTATGTGAAGAAACTCTGTTCAAAATTCCATGTTTCTCAGGGCTGCCATCCGTCCGAATTTCCCCGGATTTGTCCTAGTTTAGGGAGCGTCCGAGGGAATGAGGGCGGGGTTCTCAAAAAGTGTCCAGTGAAAGCCGAACGCTCACCGCTTTGGTAAAAATTTACATTTCATTTTGTTTTTTTGTTTTTAAGTGTATATGGGGGAAATTCCTGGTTTCGCCCAAATGTCCGGGGTTTTGAAAGTCTTTGTCCGGCGTCGGCAACTTAGGTCACGGCAGCCTTAATGTTTCTAGGAAAAGCGATTTGGGATAAGCCTTGTCTGTCAGCCACTCATCTTCTATCGTCTCGACATGAGCTACGTAACGATCAGGGATGTTATGGAGCTCCGTAAACGAAACCGAAACTATCGGATATCCGGAATAAAAATATATCCGTAACCGTATCCGTTTCACAAGTTTCGGATAGTTTCGTATAAGGGCGGAGTCTAAGTAAAACGACATGTTTCGACAGGTTTTTGTTTCACCGCTAGCGCACCTCGTGAATCTTGCAGTTTGTTTGTTATTTCTAGTCATAACGTAACCTATAAATAATAGTGTCCGACCGAAACAGGATTTCCAGCCGAAACCGAAACCGTAACCGAACCCTCGGTCTTGGTCCCAGTTTCGGCCGAAACCGAAACCGAAACTTATTTGAATTTTTATAGCATGTTAAATCTATTGTATTTTTACGCATATATAGACAGTTAACACGTGTAAAAAAAAATGCAACAATTAAAGTATGTAAAAAAAACGGTCAAGTGTGAGTCTGACTCACGCAGTAGGTTCCGTACCACCCATCGACCTGCTACCTGATACCCCATAGAAACTGATTTAATTTACGAGAGTTTATCAAAAGACATCAACGATCGTACGCGATATGTGAATTTTTGGCATCTCTTTCTTACGTAGGTACCATCACATATGTTCATATTTGCCCTGTTTTTAGTATTTGTTAAATAGTATGCACTATAATCAGATCAAGTTTGACGCTGGTATGTATTACAGTTTTGAAGATAGAGCAGGAACAAAAACGTTGAAAAAAATCCATGTTTCTCGAGGTTTCTTGTATGGGGAGTATGAGGACCCCCTTGGGTTTTAGACTATTTTTTATTTTTAGTATTTGTCGTGATAGTAGTCATAGTAGTAGTAAATAATGAAATTTAACTAGAAAACTTTCCCGTACTACTGTACTACGCGTCCGAATTGACTAAGCACCTCGCCTTTAGTACAAAGGGAAAAAATGCAACATGACTAATAGTACTGAAGGTCATTCACGGTAATAGTTAAATCACCGGAGGAAGTTGTGTATCGGATTTACGGGGCAGTTCGAATACGGGTACAAAATTTAATCCAACAACAATTACAAACAAATATAGTACCTACTGTTTGAATCAAACATCACAGGTATCTTCACACATCTTTTAAGTGTTACATTAATTTCTACATAAATTCATATTGTATAAGTTCTAGGGAATAACTCAACAGAACCAAATAAAATATCTAATGAATTCTATTACAACTTACAACCTATGGCTAGCGAAAGCGAACTCAACTGGCAACCACGTTCACTCACTCGATGTTAGCCGAATGATGCGCGACAATTCACGAATACCTAGTTTCGGCGGGGCCAATTATTGGCCGAAACCGAAACTGTGGCCGAAACTATCCGAAACCGAACCTTCGGTCGGTCCTTAATAAATAAACCAAATTATTACAATCTTTCTTTGCCTGCCTTGTTGGTCTAGTGGTTGCAAGCGCGACTGCTGAGCGTGGGGTCCTGGGTTCGATTCCCGGGTCGGGCAAAGTGTTATTGGGTTTTTTCATTAGGAAATTCTCAGTAGCAGCCCGGAGTCTGGATTTGTGCCCGGTCAATGGCAATAGGCTCGCCCCCTATTACATGGGACTATAACATAACTGGCGAAATGTGGGTGTACTATACACCTCTGCCTACCCCTTCGGGGAAATACAGGCGTGATATTATGTTATGTTATGTTATGTTCTTTCGCAGGTACCACAACATATGTTTATGTTTGTCTTATTTTTAGTATTTGTTGCTAATCTACATAATATGCACTATGATCTGACCAAGTTTGACGCTGTTATATATCACCGTTTTGAAGATAGAGCAGGAACAAAAACGTTAAAAAAAATGCATGTTTTTTGAAGTTTCTTGTATGGGGACCCCCTTTGGTTTTTGTTTTTTTTTTGTTTTTAGTATTTGTCGTCATACACCTCATAGCAACACAATTTCTGAGATAATTTCAACCGGTTACCTATTACCGTTCAAAAGATACAGCCCTGTGACAGACAGACGGACGGACAGCGTAGCGAGAGTAATAGGGTCCCGTTTGGCACCCTTCGGGTACGGAACCCTAAAAACCTGTTGACATGTCCCGGTTCTGGGCTCTAAAATCCGGGGTTTTTACGCGTCTTGTCCTGGTTGCCAAATTTTAGAGATGGTAACCCTACTGATTATAATAATAATATGGTGTGATCAACAATGTTTGCTAAGAGCTCCTGTAGATTGTAGACTTTTAGGCAGTAATGGGCTGGCTATGTTTATACACCGGGTTATTGAAATAACTGAAAACCTCTTATGGGGTCATTGTACTCATCATTATGAACAACTTTTACTATGGAACCGACCATGAAATCGCGAAAAAAAGCAGCTGTTCCCTATATTTTGTTGGTTTAGGCCAGCGTGGTGGACTTAGGCCTAAACTTTCTCATTTTGAGAAGAGGCCCGTGCCCAGCAGTGGGACACTAATGGGCTGATGATGATGATGTGAACACAAATGTAGGGATCAGCAGATTTTTAAGCTATTGCATAGCTTCTATCGCGGGCCTTGAGCTTGGAGACCGAATCCAGAAATTCCGTAACGAAAATAACCTAACACCCCCCACTCCGACCGGCACAGCGGTGATGCTTTTTAGTTTTGCCATCTAGCGATGAATAGCAGAACTTTTAATGACTTTTTGAAATATCACGCTTGTCTCTTTAGTTCTGCAAATCGCCTCTAGGTGGCATTGGTTGTATCGGCGTTACTGCGCATGCGTAATCCCCCTCTTCGCCCCGCAATCTGGTGACTCATGCCTGCTTAGAGTTTCGGCGTTAGGGCACCTCCTCTTTGTATTTACATAAAAAATGCTATGCAATAGCTTTACCGCGGCAGTCTCCGAGTGCCACACGTCTTTTTAGGGTTCCGAAGTCCTACAAGGAACCCTTATAGTTTCGTCATGTCCGTCCGTCTGTCCGTCTGTCCGTCTGTCCTAATCCTTTACAGCTTAATAACTTCTACAGTTATAAACATAAGTAAATGAAATTTTGTTAAAAAATAGTCTACATATAGATCTCAATTTTAAAAGAATAAAAAAATCGTTTTTTCGTATTTTAGGGGTGGCGTCCATACATGTGAAATGGGGAAAAAAATATTTTTTTCGCTGCACCCCCTCGTGTGGGGTATCATTGAATAGGTATACTAAAATGAAGGTAATGTTTGATACACCACTTTTTTATCAGGTGTACCTTCTGCAAAATATAGCCCGCCAAAGTGGCTTGCAATGTGTCCCTCCCCCTGCCATTTCTAAACTATGCAATGTAGAAGCTTATAATCTTCCACATTGATAGACCTTTGTGAAAACACTCTTTTAAAATTATTTCGAGTATAATGTGATTATAATTTTTTGAGTTATAGAGAGAAAACTGAAAAATACTTAAAACGTCCTAGTTCAAAGGTCATTGACCTTAGAGAAAAAATATCATAGCAAATAATGCTCCTTTAGCTACTTTCTATTTGAAAAAATCACAAAAAGTAACTTTGAAATGACACGCTTCTTCAATTTGGCTTCTTGAATTTATCGCTAGATGGCGCTACTAACGACACGCTCTGAGTCGCGAATGCTGCCGATTATTGCAAAAACTAAAATAGCCATGATTAATATTCGATTTGATTCGTTTGTAATTACACCTACTTAAGGAACCCTATAATACTGAGCATGGCCCGACATGCTCTTGGCCGGTTTTTTTTTTCGTGATTTCAGGGTTGGTCCCATAGTAAAAGTTGTTCGTTATGATAAGTACATTTACGCCTTAAAAGACCCTCAGCTAATAATTTTACAACGAATACAGAAACATCGCATTCGGCTAGGGCTGCCATGACCTAAATTGCTGAGGTTCGACAGACTTCCAAAACCCCGGACATTTAGGCGAAACAAAGATTTTCCCCCGAACAAAAAGAAACTATTTTTTTTACCAACGCGGCGAGCTTCAGGTTTTCAGTCAAACTGCATTATCCCCGGAACACTTTTAAAGTGCAGTGCTGTGCGCCTGAAGTTGGATGAACGTGATTTTCTAGTTTCTACCTATTCCCATACAAGAATAGGATAATATTGTATGTGTGAACGTGCTAATAGAATTGTTTTTAATCGTCCATGTTTGTTTAAACACTTAACATTAGATCATCAGAACATTTATGTTATTGTTGACCAATTATGTCATTCACGCCCATGTTAATAATCAGTTGGTAAACCCTACTAAAGATGTGTTTCCTAAAATACCACTCCAGTCCTTATCCAGATTTGTTTGTGCTCAACACAGCATGTCTTTATATTAACACGCTTTTATTAGGTCGACCTGTATGTAACTAACTATGTAATGGAATCTGAGGTAACTAATTTAACCATCTTCCAAGGGTCGTAGCATAATGAAAATTGGCAGCTGTATGTAGTTCTGATGACAATACAATAATATGGTACTGTCGAACTGATCTGATGATGGAGCCGGATGATATGAACTGGAACTTCATGATGGAAAATCGTATCATAGCTGTTTTGGATTTCTTAGAAAAGTCTTTTAATGAACTTTGACCACGATTAGGTTTTAGGGTCCGATGATGAAGCCGAAAGATAGGCACTGGCATTCCATGATGGAATATCGTATCATAGTCGTGTTTGCACTTGTGAGAAAGGCCACGTAATGGACTTTGAACACGATCAGGTTTCAATTTATAAAAGCGTGTTTTTTAGTGTTTTTTAAACTATTAATTTATTATTAGAGATGAGACGTATCTACGCTATCAGGTTTTAATTAAAATCAGGGCTTTGTTTCCGTATTTTAAAACCTGGTTTTCAGCCCTAGTATTTGTACATACGTGGGACACTCAGAAAGTTTTGCGAAACTAAAAAAAATTGTTCTATACGTACATATATTTTTATCAAATCTTTTCAAAGTACTTTCCACCAGCCTCTATACAAAGATTCATGCGCCTAAACCAGTTTTCAAAACACTTTTTCCAGTCCGCCGCAGACACCTCGTTTACAGCCTGCTCGAACGCAGCCAGCGCATCTTCCGGCGACGAAAATTGTATCCCTTTGAGCTGATTTTTTATTTTTGGGAATAAAAAGAAGTCACACGGTGCTAGATCAGGGCTGTAAGGAGGGTGACCCAGGAGTTTGACTGGCGTGCTGTCCAGGAAGTCCCTCGTTTTGAGTGCGGTGTGCGCAGGTGCATTGTCGTGGTGGAGCAGTAGCCCGCGGAGCCCTGTGTTTGGTCGCTTGTTGCTTATAACAGAGAAAACTTCTGGCAAACATTTGGTAGTATACCATTCGGCATTAATGCTTCTTTGATCCCGTAAGGGAATTGATACCAAGTGGCCAGTCAAATTAAAAAAGCTAGCGATCAAAATCTTACCCCCGCTTCTAGATCGCTTCACTTTGGTAGGCGTTGGCTCATTTTGAAACACCCAAACAGTCGACTGGCGCTTGGTTTCTGGGTCGTATTGATAAATCCAGAACTCATCACCTGTAACGATGTCGTAAACACGCCGAGACGAGCCTGCTTCAAATTTGTTAAGCATATCACGGCACCATTCCACCCGGGCCTGCTTCTGAGCATCGGTGAGGTTGTGCGGCACCCAGCGTGATACTATCCTCCTCACGCGAAGATGGCTGTGTAGAATCTCGTGAACGCTTCCCGATCCAATCTTCAATATGTGTTGAATCTCCTGATATGTAATTCGCCTATTGTCTTGGATTAAATTTTTCACTGCTAGCACGTTTTCTTCGGTAACAGCCGTCAAAGGGCGACCGCTTCTTTCGTCATCCCCCAAAGTTGGTCGACCGCGCTTGAATTCGTTATACCAACGATACACGGTTGCCTTGGAAGGGCCTTCATCCATGAATGCCATTTGAAGTCTATCGTACGATTCATCCGGTTTCAGGCGACACTTGAAATCGTATAAAATCATAGCTCTAAAATGTTCCCGGCGCAGATCCATATTTCAGTGAGACACAATACTTTGAATTAACTCGCAAAAAATGTGGAGGGAAATTTTGAAATTGGAACTTACTTATTTTTACTTATAAATAATCATATTTTCGAAAAACATTATAACTGGCCAGTCTCCCATATATAAAAACTTTTTTTCGCAATACTTTCTGAGGGGCCTGGTACTTGTACTTGGATGCCATGGTATTGAATTTTGCTAATATCTCTCATCCCTAATAGTACGCACGGCAACACATCAAGCTATACATTTCCAATAAAAGCTGACCTCGCCATTGTACGGAAAGCCTCACAGAGGTCAGATTGTGTCGGATGCTAGCTTGCTGCTTGATAGCTGGTTAGCTGGCTTGTAGCTTGATATGTATCAGAGATGTTATGGATATGATATTTCGGATCTGGATACGGGTATGGATATAGGAATAAAATTATATCGGTTTCGGATACGGTTACGGATATGTAATTATTTCGGATTATCCGTTAGTTTCGGATAGTTTCGGTTACGGATATTAGATTGAATAAAAATATAAACACAAATAGTATGTAATAACTTGTAAAAGTGTCAGCTGCTTGGATGTTTGTAGTTTTTGTTGCTTATATTGTTCCAGCAATAAACGTTCTTTGTACTTATCACTGTGTTCTGATGTGAGATGAAGTTTCAGTGAAGTAGTGCCACCTCCTTTACGTAAGTACGTAAGTTTTTATCACACTGTTTACATTTTGCAGAATCTACATTAACTTGATAAAAAAATGTCCAAATTAAACGCGACTTTGGTCGCATTTTGTCTATAGAAATCAATTTAATACTTAAAACAAGACTTTCTTAAATTAAGTATCAACTCTTAAATAAAAATCTAACTAGTTATCAAAGAGGTTGTGTTATGACTAGAAATAACAAACAAACTGCAAGATTCACGTGGCGCGCGAGCGGTGAAACAAAAACCTGTCGAAACATGTCGTTTTATTTAGACTCCGCCCTTATCCGAAAGTATCCGAAACTTGTGAAACGGATCCGGGTAACCGTAAGGTGTCCGTAAGGACATATTTTTATTTCGGATATGCGATAGTTTCGGTTACGGTTACGGTGCTCCATAACATCCCTGGTACGTATATGTATCCGTGTGTACCGAGATGAACGTGCGTGTAGTGGGCCAAAATTAATATCCTATGTATCCACGATTTAGTCTACTAGAGGTAGCCGTTAGTTGAGTAGTAAGTATCGGCATAATGTCCCCTGACTGTAAAACCAGGTTCATTTCGGGTACAAAACAAAACGGTTATCGGGAAGTCCAGCAGCTGACGTTGACGAGCTGATAGTTATGACGATAAGGATATGTAAAGAATGTCACCTTCTCTGTTTAAAAGGTGTCGTGAAGTAATTCATTACATCAACGCATTTCTCAATCGCCAACGTAATCTATTGACATTGAATATTTAATGAATGCAAATAAAGTAGCGTCTGAATTATTATACGGACTTCGAATGGCGCGAATTTGAAGACAATAAACATCAAAAACAGAACCTGTTCATAGAGTTTCTCGCCGGATCTTCTCCGTAGGACCTAGTTTTTGGAACCGTGCAACTAGCGTCGTAATATCATTTAGAAGTACCTGTATATTCTGGTCTATAACATAATTCGCCCATTACTGTCCCACTGCTGGAAACGGGCCTCTTCTCAAAATAAGAAGGATGAGGGCCTTAGTCCACCACGCTGGTCTACTGCGGGTTGTCGGACTACACACAGCATCGAGAACTGTATGGAGGACTCTCAGGTGTGGTTTCCTCATAATGTTTTCCTTCACCGTTAAGGCAATTGATACTCAAAACCAACTCAGACTCTCTGGAAGGGCAGGCAAGCGTTTATCCGCTATGCTATCACTTCATTCAAAAGTTTCAAATTAAAGTAATTACCAATTTAATTAACTAGATAATTCCGAAAGTTCCTCAAAAGGCAACGGAGAGGGTTATGCTCGGAGTGTCCCAACGTGATCGAATCAGAAATGAGGAGATTCGCAGAAGAACGAAAGTAACCGACAGCCAGTAGAATTGCCAAACTTAAGTGGCAGTGGGCGGGACACATTGCTCGCTGAACGGATGGCCGATGGCGCAGTAAAGTTGTGGAGTGGCGACCGCGAACTGGAAGGCGCAGCGTGGGTAGGCCCCACACAAGGTGGACCGACGACCTGGTGAAGGTCGCGGAATCCGCTGGATACGGAAAGCGCAGGACCGGTCGTTGTGGCGATTCTTGGGGGAGCTTTATGTCCAGCAGTAGACGCCTTTCCGAATGATAAGATGGTTTGGACATGTAGAGAGGATAGACGATGGCAGTTTGATAAAACAAGTATACGAAGCGAGAGTAGATGAAGAGAACGCCCACGGCGTACCGCAACCAGTTCACCAAACATGCCAGGGGCCTTACTGACTGGATTGAGTTCTATCGAGTATCAATCGAATTTGAACTCGAATTAGTGTCAATTTGTACTGCATTTCTCTTGGAATTGACGTTAGCTCGATTTGGTTCAGACTTCGAACCAGTCGGGACTCAAGATTAAGGCCCCCCCTGCATTACGATTGAAGAATTATTCTCTTGAATAATTTTAGATCTTATCAACTTGTGGTTTTTTTAAATGAACTTTTATACTTAACCTAATTTTTTAGGGTTCCGAAGTCCTACAAGGAACCCTTATAGTTTCGTCATGTCCGTCCGTCTGTCCGTCTGTCCTAATCCTTCACAGCTTAATAACTTCTACAGTTATAAACATAAGTAAATGAAATTTTGTTAAAAAATAGTCTACATATAGATCTCAATTTTAAAAGAATAAAAAAATAGTTTTTACGTATTTTAGGGGTGGCGTCCATACATGTGAAATGGGGATGAAAAATTTTTTTTCGCTGCACCCCCTCGTGTGGGGTATCATTGAATAGGTCTACTAAAATGAAGGTAATTTTTCATACACCACTTTTTTATCAGGTGTACCATCTGCGAAATATAGCCCGCCAAAGTGGCTTGCAATGTGTCCCCCCCCCTGCCATTTCTAAACTATGCAACGTAGAAAGTTATAATCTTCCACATTGATAGACCTTTGTGAAAACTCTCTTTTAAAATTATTTCGAGTATAATGTGATTATAATTTTTTGAGTTATAGAGAGAAAACTGAAAAATACTTAAAACGTCCTAGTTCAAAGGCCATTGACCTTAGAGAAAAATCACAAAAAGTAACTTTGACATGACACACTTCTTAAATTTGGCTTCTTGAATTTATCGCTAGATGGCGCTACTAACAACACGCTCTGAGTCGCGAATGCTGCTGATTATTGCAAAAACTAAAATAGCCATGATTAATATTCGATTTGATTCGTTTGTAATTACAACTACTTAAGGAACCCTATAATACTGAGCATGGCCCGACATGCTCTTGGCCGGTTTTAAAGTTCTAATTTTGCTTTTTGTTGCGTTTTGTTTTGTGCCAGCTATTCATCGTGGATAAAGCATGTCAGTTTCCTCCACTTGCTGACGCAAAGAACAATCCGGTTTCTGATGGTTCTCGTACGGTTGCTCCTGCGGCTTGCTCACATGACATGATCAATATAACAGAGGAACCTAATCCTTTTGGTCAGAATGACAGAGTTGCACATTCTTCCGTTATTGCAAATGCTTGGCCTTCTTTTAATACATTTGGCCATCCATTTTGAGACATTTGGTCCATGCATAAGGAGGTTGATGCTCGTAGATGGAGCAAAAGAGGTGTTTCAGGATTGTACGTAGCAGATGGAAATCCATAGTCTCTCCCCACAATGGGAAAAAGACATGATAAAATGCATGTTTGTATGATAGGAGCACGTGATCACAGATAGGGTTCACGTCTATCTCGTAAAGATATGATCTCTGACACGGGAGATACACGTGTGTGTAATCTTTATTATAAATAAATAATAAATAATCAGATTATGCACTTAACTATACTTTATATTATGTATCGTATAGATTTTATTGAGCTGTATGACGTTTTTTCAGTAATAACCGGGTGTATTTCATGATCTGCAAGCCGCGGTCAGTCTTTGGATAGGTACCATTTAAAACCATTTAAACCATTTATTTTGCCACACATACACAAAATATACATATTACATGCAAAGGTAACAGGACAAATTAATGAGAACACAACATGCATACAACATAATATGTGTGGCAAGGGATCCAGCTCAGTATTTGCTGTGCATGTAGGTATGCACAGCACTGATTTTCAGTTGGTCCCTCCCATCTGTATATCTTATAAAACTTTTTAACAAAAAATTGAACCGACGAAAACAGAAACTGAAAAGCGAAAAATAACTAATTATGAGTCGGCGCCAAACGAACTTTTAACAAGCAAAGTGCGTGTAAGTTGCAAGTGGCCGAGCGGGAACGAGCGAGAACGCATTTTTGGAAAGTTATTGATTATCGTTGAAAATTTCACGTTGTATTTGATGTGACGTTGTTTTTATTATTTATTTAAAGTAATTTAATGATCTTCGTTGATTGGTTGTTTGGCGCCGACTCATAATTAGTATTTTTCGCTTTTCAGTTTCTGTTTTCGTCGGTTCAATTTTTTGTTAAAAAGTTTTATTTTTCATTTTTTTGTGGTTAAAATCTAACTCCAGGTCTCCATTATGTCGTAGTGTCTAGAACTATATTTATGTGTGTCAAGTTTCAACAGAATCGGTTAACAGGTAAGAATTCAGTGGGTGAACAAACACTCATCCCCTGTTTTACTACCCTTAGGGGTGGATTTTGATTTTGAAATTTAAATGGGACCAACTTCGAGATATACCCTATCCATTAAAAAAAGAATCATCAAAATCGGACCACTTTGTAAAAAGTTATGCGTGGTCATACATAAAAAAAAAAAAAAAAAAAAAAAAAAAATACGCGTCGAATTGAGAACCTCCTCCTTTTTTTCGTCGGTTAAAAAGTGAAATTTACAGGTACACCGTTTCGTTGTACATCGAGACGCCTCCGTGCCTCTGAGAACACTTTAAGCTGCCGATGCCGTTTGCCATACGAAAATCTATGTCTATGACGGGTAGTCAGATGACCGAAAGTCTGACAAGTTGTCTAACCTTAGGATGTCGGTATCACCCAGTACCGTACCCAGTTGCGGGGGTCTGATGGCAGTCGCTCTGTATAAAATACTGATGTTCACCTGCATCTGGTGGGACTGGAAGCTGATTCCAACATAATTGGGAAAAGCTCAGAGGAAGAAAGAAGATTAATTTTAGTGAGTCCGCAAAACCGCAGCAGGCAGGCCAGCAAACGTGGTGGACTTTTTTTGTCAATATCTAATGCCTTGCGTTTGACCGCCACCTAAGGTAAACTAGCGATGGGACGAATCGTATTTTTTTCAACTCGAATCATTCCAGTGGAAGTGATCGTTGATTCGAATCACGATTCGAGTCAATTCGACTCGGTCGGCAGTATCAAACACGTGGTGCGAATGCGACGCGTGTGTTCTAATTCTAATGTATCGAGCCAACTCGAGCCACCGAGTTGGCAACAAACAGCGAGCCATCCGAGTCAGGGAGCGGCGGCGTCGAATCGGGCGAGTCATTTGATTGATGAGAGTTGATTCGTATAGGTACACGAATCGTGGCGTTTTCGCACCGCCTGATATTTTTTCCTCACTTGAACTCGTAGTTCGCAGCTTTTCGCTGCCTCACTCGCTCGCTTACCGCCACTTGCCCGGGAGAGCGAGTCAGAGCCAAGCGAATCAACTCGATTTTGAAGAAACACAATTCGAATCAACGAGTTCAAAGGATAACTCGAGTTATTCGAGTTAAATGATTCGAATAGCGCATCGCTATGGTAAACTTTTTTTTTATTTATTTATTTAACTGTCTATATAAAGCAACAATAACGAGTAACAAAATCACAATACAGTTACCTTACTACTTACTTACCTTATTACTAACTAAAACTAAACAAAATTTCTCATTCTGAGAAGAGACCCCGTGCCAATCGAAAGCCAAGCTGATTGATCGGCTCCTCGTAGGTCATAAATTATATTTAATTTTATGACTATAATATAGATAAAATTAATACATATTTAAGTCCGTGTAGGTCAAGTTCGTTAAGGACTGGCATTTCATATGAGTTATGTCTTCATTGCTGATCACACGAGGTCGTGGGAGCGATTCCCACAGGACACAAATATTTATGTGGTGGACACAAGTGTTTGTGTTGGTCTTTTTTTTTCTTTTCTTTTTTTCGAATTGATTCTCGCAGAATTGGTACCCAAAATGGATACCCTAACTGCTTAACCGGGCGGGTGGCGGAGAATCCCGTTAGGGACTCAATCCGACGAAGAATTTCCCTAAACGCAAAACCGCATAAGGGCGTCCCCCAAGGGAGGGCTCGGACCTTGGCTTACTGGGGCATTGCGGAGGACCCCGCCGCTATGTCCCCCTGGCAGCCGTTGCTGCATCGGGTTTTCTCGAAAGTGGCGGACTTTCGGTATATCGGGGGAGTAACTTGTTCGGTTTGGGTGTTTCTTATGTATTATAAGTATGGATGGGGTGCATTAAAAGAGCCTCCACGAGTGACGATATTTGATTGATCGTCCGGCGCACCCTGGGCAGTCAGCCCCGCTACCAACCTGCTGACTGGCTCATTTTTTTCCCACGGCATAAGCTGTTATCATTATGTAGCTAATGTCGACACGACAGAAGTATGTATTTACAAAAAAAAGTATGTAAGTATCCACTGTCTAGTACCCATAGTACAAGCTCAGCTTAGTTTGGGACTCTAGATGGTGCTGTGTAAAAATGTACCAGAAGTTTTTAACGAGTGATTATTTATCAACTGAGCCTCTTCTCAAAATTAGGGTGGTGGGTGACGGTTTAGGTCCGAATCTAAGTCCACCAGTTTTGTCCGGTATGCGGGAGGTCCGGAACTCTTTCACTTCACCTTCACCTACCCGTACCGGCATCACAAAATGCATCACCTTGCATAAGAAATCTACATGCCGCGATTTGAATTAAAAAAAAAAGAAGAAATTTTGGAGAAAATGTCTGGAAGTTTCTCCGGAATTTCTTTTTTTTTATCTGGCAACCCTAGCCGCTATAGCCTGGTGAGCAAAGAGGAATTATGATTGCTCTTAGCTGGTGAGGCTTGGCCCATTTTTGCTTACACCTAGGGTTGTCATGACCTAAATTGCCAGCACCGGCCCGGACAAAGACTAACAATACCCCTTACATTTGGGCGAAACCAGTTTTTTTTCCGACGGACACCGCAAAAAAAAACAAAAATTTCTGCGATTTGGTTGTGAATTGTGATACGTCCACTGATAATAAAATTCAAACAAACAGATGCAAACATGTTTTAAGAATTAAGGCCCCTTTCCCTTTTTTTTTCTCTCGCCTGTACCGAGACTGAAATTAAAAAAAAAAATCTTTTCTTTCTTTCTTTATTTAAAAAAATCTAGTTCATTCTTAGCGGAAAAACATTGTTCACAACGTGCAACTGTTTGAATAACGTACGATTTGAACCGACGACCTCTGCTATGACGTATCTGTCAGTCGGGTGAAACAACCTATTTACATATAAGTAGTTATTTTATTATAAGTTAATTATTAGAGTACGACCGAAAATGGATTTTTATTTTTGGCCGGAAACGAAACCGAAATTTGGCATACGATATATTTTCGGCCGAAAACCGAAACCGAAAAAGTCAAAAAAATTAAAAACATGTACTACCTACTTCTTTTATAGCAATAGATTTTTGTTTGGTAAAAGTACTACAAAAATAAAATTTGTATATGAAAGATCAATCTCTTGATCATTAAAGTATATTTAATGATTAAATGGTGGTATTTTACAACTTGAAACATACATTAATTTATGTTTTTAATTTTTTCTCTCGCCTGTGACGAGACTGAAATAAAATTTTCTTTCTTATACGAAAATTATCTAAATATTTTTCTCAATAACAGATTGATATGCATGATAAAACATTTTCTTCCTACACATTCAATTCAATTCATAAAGTTGACCCATAGAACAAATAATAGTACTTAGTAGTGGTTGACCCGCTGAAGATCACGACTGCGTAGATCGTTTTCGGTACAGGCCGAAGAAAAAAAAAATGTTTTGCGCTCGAAAACGAAAATTATCGAAAATTATTATTTTCGCGAAAATGGCCGAAAACCGAAAACGAAAACTAAATTCGGTCGGACTCTATTAATTATTTAAACATTAATGTGAATGTCGCGGAAAGTCAGCAAAGCTGACTGCACAGCATGCGCCTGACGTACGCACGGTTACAACATCAAGCTGTCTGTCTTCTTCTATCGTGTCGACATGAGCTACATAATGATAACAGCTCATGCCGTGGGGAAAAGATTAGCCAGCTAGCAGGTTGGTAGCGAGGCTGACTGCCCAGGGTGCGCCGGACGATCAATTAAATATCGTCACTCGTGGAGGCTCTTTAAATGCACCACCTTTTTTTTTTCGAGTGGAAATCCTCATGGATTGGGTCCGTCTGGGGAGGGCGGAGGGTTATGTCGGACTCTTACCGACTAAAACCACACGGGGGCCATCCTCTGCACAAAATAGAGGAGCTCCGGGAATTCCATTGGACCGCGCCGGTGCTCCTCTAGTGCTACGCCTTTGGCGCGTCCCGGGAAAACAATATTGTTTTCCCCACAGCAGCTCGCGACCACCACGTACTGCTGTCCTCCCCAGGGTCGCTTAATAGACGCCTCGAGTCCCCCCACTCTTAGCGTCCACGATCCCTTTAATGCACCCCCTACGCACGGTTACGCCTAAATATAAAGATAAATAATGTAAGTAAATATAAATTTATGATCACGTAAAACTAGGATAATGATTTCATAGTAAAAAACAGTCTAAACCAATAGGTCTAAACTAACTAAACCATCACATAACGCATCAGCTAACAGCTCTGGCAGCACGCTCGGACGACAGAGGGACGTTAGGAGCTGAAGAGGGAAGTAGATATTTATAAGGCGGCATTTGGGGTCCCTGCAAAAGAGATTCGTTTCTATACTCGTATTATTACCTATTCTATGGCTTGGCCTCAAGTGCAGTCATTATTTCAAGTCGTGGTGCATGCTCCGTTAAGTTCACAAGTTGATATTTTGTTGTTGTTTACAGTAACAATTCTGTATGAGCCATCACGAATGGTCGTACTGACCTGACGTACGTATGATATGTATTCACGACCAACACATTCTATTAGCAGCGCGTCGTTGATAACAACTAATGTTATCGGCGCCCGCGCAATTCCAAATACGAATATCGAACCGCGAATTTCACATTCGGTGCATGACCGCCGCGCGGCACGCACGTCTCGTGTAGATGTCCGCGACAGACTTTCGTTTTGTAATCGAATTCTATTGGATATTATTTTACTACTGCATATTTTTGAATAAAATAGTCGATTCAGTTTTACGTACTTTATTGAGTGGTTTAGCCAACTTGTGGGATTTGGACATCGAGGATGACTGAGTGATAATGTTGTGATTTAATTAAGAAAAATTTAAGTTATTTATTTATTTATTCAACCTGTGATATTAGTGTAATTATAATTTTATTCAAAATGACGACTGAACAAGCTGGAGTTATTACTATTCATCAAGTAAGTTGTTTTAATTAGTTTTTTTTTTTAATTAAAGTGTTATTGTATGTGTAGTTAGTTACCCACGTCCATCAGGATAGACACTACCCATTTCCTCATTTACAATACAATATAAATACTCTTTATTGTACACAAAAGAAAATAAGCAACATATATGACTTATATGGATGACATGTACAATGGTAGTCATTTAGACAACTTTATTTACGTATCATCATCATCAACTCAGCCTATCGCAGTCCACTGCTGGACATAGGCCTCTCCCAAGTTGCGCCACAACACTCGGTCCTCTGCCTTCCGCATATTATTTACGTGTACTAAAACCCCCCACCGGGGGGCGGACGGCGCGTTGTGATTGGTCGGCTTGAAAGTTCGGTCGTATGATTGGTGCCGCTCGCTGACGGACTGACGTCCCAAAGTCCCGATTGGCGGCGGGACGTATGTACGTCTCGGCGTCTAGAGGCTTACTGGTCTGTGGGCCCTACCAAGGCTTCTATTGGCTAATCACTAACGCGGAAATTTTGACGGCTCAAAGACATCAAATCAGTTTCGACCATTGGAGACCTTATGGTCGAAACTGATTTGATGTCTTCAAGTGGCGAATAATGGCAACCTACATCAGTAAAATTTCATAGATATGTTGACAGACATCGCTTGCCTATTATGAGCCGTCTATACGGTGTATGGTCGTTGGTTTTTTTTGACTTATTTACTTGACTTGTTAAAATTTGACTATCACTTGTTTTAACGGTAAAGGAAAACATGGTGAGGAAACCTGCACACCTGAGAGTGCTCCATACAGTTCTCGATGGTGTGTGTAGTCCGCCAACCCGCATTAGGTCAGCGTGGTGGACTAAGGCCTGAACCCTTCTGAAACTGAGAAAAGTCCCGCGCCCGTATTTAGAACTGTTATGTGCTGATTATGTATGCAATTGAAAGGTTAATTATAACATGTTTGACGTATGTTGATTGATTAATTTATTAACAGACCCTGGTTCAAAATAACCGTTATCTCTTCCTACAGTCAATAAACAACAATATGCGTTTCTTATACGTTGCGCGTTGATGTCTTTCAAAACAACAACGCGCAGTGCTGCAGCTTTGGTACACTCCGCACTCATGAATTTAATCGTAATGTTTTTTTAGGGTTCCGAAGTCCTACAAGGAACCCTTATAGTTTCGTCATGTCCGTCCGTCTGTCCTATTTCAATTAAATAATAATAATAATTATTATTATTATTTATTATTTTTTATTTGTCCTAATCCTTTACAGCTTAATAACTTCTACAATTATAAACATAAGTAATTGAAATTTTGTTAAAAAATAGTCTACATATAGATCTCAATTTTAAAAGAATAAAAAAATCGTTTTTATGTATTTTAGGGGTGGCGTCCATACATGTGAAATGGGGATGCAAAATATTTTTTCGCTGCACCCCCTCGTGTGGGGTATCATTGAATAGGTCTACTAAAATGAAGGTAATGTTTCATACACCACTTTTTTATCAGGTGTACCATCTGCGATATATAGCCCGCCAAAGTGGCTTGCAATGTGTACCCCCCCCTGCCATTTCTAAACTATCCAACGTAGAAACTTATAATCTTCCACATTGATAGACCTTTGTGAAAACTCTCTTTTAAAATTATTTCGAGTATAATGTGATTATAATTTTTTGAGTTATAGAGAGAAAACTGAAAAATACTTAAAACGTCCTAGTTCAAAGGTCATTG
Organism: Asteroscopus sphinx; assembly: GCA_949699075.1. Classification (NCBI taxonomy): domain Eukaryota; kingdom Metazoa; phylum Arthropoda; class Insecta; order Lepidoptera; family Noctuidae; genus Asteroscopus; species Asteroscopus sphinx. Next base: position 3,759,156 of record OX453030.1, on the reverse strand, counting down.
ACCTTAGAGAAAAATGGTCATAGCAAATAATGCTCTTTTAGCTACTTTCTATTTGAAAAAATCACAAAAAGAAACTTTGCATGAAACACTTCTTCAATTTGGCTTCTTAAATTTATCGCTAGATGGCGCTACTAAAAACACGCTCTGAGTCGCGAATGCTGCCGATTATTGCAAAAACTAAAATAGCCATGATTAATATTCGATTTGATTCGTTTGTAATTACACCTACTTAAGGAACCCTATAATTCTGAGCATGGCCCGACATGCTCTTGGCCGGTTTTTTTACAACTCACTTGCTCGTAAAGTGGCTCTTATTGCACCGCTTTTAGGTTCATAATGGTGCCGATTCTCTTGTCACAAAATTCTCTAAACTAGACTAAAAATCACCTAAATTTAGTTTAGTCCTGTCAAACGACGTTTTCTATTCTGAAATTCACTTTAAAACTAATTTTTGGTTTGACAGGACCAAAATTAGTTTAGTTATTCAACTTAGTAAAAATTGACATTTTGCTATTCTGTAATTGACGTTTTTCACCTAATATTAGAAATGTCAACCTAAATCTGACTATTTTTAGAAGGCATCAAAATACATGTCGACTAAAATTAGTTGTCAACAACTAAAATTACAAAGCTTATTTTATTCATTTTTATAGTTTTTAGGTAGTTTAAAATAAATAATAGATGCCTACTATGTGGTTGCAGCTGTTGTAGATTCAGCAGAAAGGTAAATTGATAATTGTTCATAGAAATATGCAATGAAATTTATAATTTCGATAAGAAGAGGTACCCAATTACCCATAGACATATAACATGTATTTCTATGGAGGTACCTATATAATCAAAGGATAAGAAGTGATTTTTGTGTTGAACATAACATCTATTTGTAAATTTTATCTATAAACTTATTTTACTGTAAGTTTATGATTTTATCACAATTATATATCGCAGTACATATATCATTAATCTGTGTATATCGCTCTTTGAAAATGTTCCATAGTCAAAGATATCGCGACGCGACTTATAATTTGTTCCTAGCATAATTCGTAACACAGTCTAGTCTGTTTCACTTAAATTCCAGTGTTGCCGGCAATCAAACAAAAAAAAGTCTGAAAGTTCTGAAACTTTTGTGTAATAGTATTTTTTACAATAATTATTGAAATAAATTATAACGTTACATTAACGTTACATTAAATTATATTCAGAGACGAATCTACGCGTGAACTCATGCTTCCAACTGTCAAAATGCAGTACTATTTCGTTCGTCGTCTTAATATAAGCCTAAAAATCGACGTATTCTACAATCCAATTGGACGTCGCACAATTTAAAGTGACATTCAATTATATCATTTTATGCTATTAATATGTGTCCCTAAAAAGCCTGAATTCACAAATTTTCCCTCTTTTGGGGAGAAAGACTCCAAGGTACTTTTTAGCTTCTATTCTAATCAAAGACATTTCATTTCATTTTTTTTTTAGTATAAGTAACTCTATGATTCTAATTTATTCAACTTTTTTGAGAAATTTCGTGTCCCGGGTGCTAGAACTTTTTAACCACGTTTTTAAAAAGGGAAATTCCAGCTTTGTAAATTAAAGAAATAGTTTATTATTGTGATTGCCCATGGAATTCAAAGGTCCTTGCGTTTTTTGCAAATAGCTCTGTTTCTCGTTGTTTAAGATATAAAATATGATACCCTGCAATAATAACAATATATCTCCTTTGATAGGTACTCTTAGGCCCGTATTACAGAAGGTTCCTCAAGTACAGTTTAAACTCCAATCACCTGATCACTACTTAAGGATAGAATCGTTACATGAGTATTGGTCTTATTCCAGAACGGTAATTATTATAAACTTTAATTCAACAACATAACACACGAATTTGACCTGAATTAAAATAGAAATCTCTACTCAAGCGTAGTCTGGACCACACTAGAGTGATTGATTACAGATCAAATCTCTGCTCAAATACCGAAACAGGTGACGGTATAAAATAAAGCTAAACTCAGCTGAACTGTGATCAATAAATCTCTGCTTGAGGAACGTTCTAAAATCAAAGCTCAACTCAAAACTAGTTTTAAACAGTGATCAACGCTTGAGTATCGTTCTGTAATACGGGCCGTAGAAAATAATAACCTAGCTCTTTAATCTGATCACCCTATTCCAATTTATATAGTTTATTGAAAATATAAAACAAAAATGTACTTTATTTCATGACATGATTTTTTCTCCTTAATTTCAACGATACACTAATAATTCCAAATATAATTATTATTTAATTTCCTTCTGTTTTTGTGAACTTTCGGTCATTCCATTCACTCTTTAATAATTTTTTCAAGATGTACTGGTAACACCGCCAATTCAACTTAGATGCGTCAAACTCAATTATTAGAGCTGTCAACAAGTTTTCTAAAATAAGAAAAAGATAAACACAGAATAAGTTTTATGATTTTCTAAACTAAAATTTGTAAATTTTAGTTATAGTTAGGTTTAGGTGGGTGTACAAGAGAATCGGCACCAATGTAGCTTATAACGCACGCGTGCTTTTTACTTTACATTATTGCACTAGTTCTTTTTACTTTACATTTTATTTTTAAATTTCAGCAAAAAGTTTTTACGTCTAAACAAAATTAAACATTTTTGTGAATAAATCAACTGTGTTAATTAAAATATGATAAATGAACATTTGTGTCCGTCCGTGTGGTGCCGGACGCAAAGAATTTCACCACCCTTATATCTTCTCATGGGTGTCGTAAAAGGCGACTAAGGGATTCACTAGAGGATGGGCAGCAGCGTCCTCTGAGTATTTAACCAACCAACTGCGATCGCCAACCCGCCTGCCAAGCGTGGTGATTATGGCAAATCCCCCCCAACGTGCTTGAGGGAGGCTTATGTCCAACACCGTCTTTCGGCTGAAATGATGATGATGAAATAAACATTTCATTTCATCAAATAATCTTAATAAAATATCGCTGACGTCACCCAAAGACGTATAGTGGAGGATAATTTCGATACCACGAGCAGTGTTCACGGTAGCTTAGTGGCTAAAGCACTGGCGTACTGAGCCAGGAGTCGCAGGTTCGAATCCTGCTCGTGAGCGATTTTTTCTTTCCACAATTTAAATCTTTAGAATTCGCTTAGCATGCGTAAAATGCGTTAAAATAATAAAATAATTATTTATTTTTGTCAATAAATTAACATTAATTTGTTTTGTTTCAATTAATAAATAAATAAAACTATTTATTATATTTTTAATATTAGGCTGTATGGCGGCTTCCTTCAACCACCTGCGCGCGCAAAGCTACGTCACTCAACCATAAGCACGCACACGGGGCGTGCGATTACAGAAAAATAAATCACTGCCATTTTCCACAAATTCAATCCGTGTCTAAAATATGTTTATGATTTTTTTCCTCGCAATTATGTTGAATTACGTCGTATGAACCGCGTGAGCAATGTTCATTATACTCTCGTCTTTATTACAATGTCAATTTGAGTGGACCTGTCGCAACTTATGGCAGGCATCTGCCATCGCGTAGCTCGAGTGCTCAACCATATTTTACGGTGGATGGACGGAAGAAGACACGGCGGAGGCATATTAATAGGGCCCCGTTGGCAATGTTTGGGTACGGAACCTTTAAAGCCAGTAGGCTAGATGAACGCTTTAAAAAAAAAAAACTATAACTGTAATTCTGGCCCTCATCTCTGACTTTTAAAATCTGATCAGAAGTTGATTATAACCTGCCTGATCAGTTCATTGTTTATTGTTATTTTTTAGAAAAGAGGTACGGTCCTTGAATGTTCGTCAGTCACATACATAAAGTCTGTTTTTAACCGACTTCAAAAAAAGGAGGAGGTTATGTTTCTTACTTGTCTTATTTAGTAAACAATCTTGGCATGTCTCTTTATTCTACAAATAACAAGTACAGTTAAAATATAATCGCTTCGGCCTCGGAGTTTCGTAACTAATTTCGATGAAAGCTTTTTTTCCGTTTATTTATACGTAATAAGTTTCGATGACAGCTTTTTTTTCGCTTATAATTACTGTTTGTGCTCATGTTGAAAAATGTTATGTAGTGTGTGAAATTGTTAACATACTGTTCTAATAATTATTATTGACGAATTGCATAAAAAAGTTCTAATGCAAATTCCGCCAAAAACTACGACGGTTTTTGGCGAAATTAACACTAAATAAACATTGTAACTCAAATTTTTGTAAGCTGAAAATTCCATATGAATCACTTTCCACAAAATAATAAGCCCGGATTGACACATGTAAAATGTGAAAAATTTAATTTAGGAAAGGACATTGATCAACTTGAATGGTGTTTCGGGCCCAAGGAATTCTGGAGTTAACTGAATAAAACCTAGGTTAATTTCAAGTATAAAATTATGAATTCAAAGTATGAATAAATTCATAATACTTTGATATCTACATAACATAACCATTGCTGTCCCACTGCTGGGTACGGGCCTCTTCTCAGTACGAGAAGGCCAAGGCCACTTGGCCACTTTGATATCTAGCAGGGTTTAATTATTTTTTTATAAAAAAAACCGGCTAAGAGCATGTCGGGCCATGCTCAGTATTATAGGGTTCCTTAAGTAGGTCTAATTACAAACGAATCAAATCGAATATTAATCATTGCTATTTTAGTTTTTGCAAACAGCGCCACCTAGCGCTAAATTTAAGAAATGTGTCATATCAATATAACACGAAGTTTTTTTCAATTAGAAAGTAAATAAAGGAGCATTATTTGCTGAGACCATTTTTCTCTAAGGTCAATGACCTATGAACTAGGACGTCTTAAGTATTTTGAAGTTTTCTCACTATAACTCAAAAATTTATAATCACATTATACTCGAAATAATTTTGAAAGAGAGTTTTTATAAAGGTCTATCAATGTGGAAGATTATAAGTTTCTACGTTGCATAGTTTAGAAATGGCAGGGGGGGGGACACATTGCAAGATAGATAGATAGAATATTCTTTATTGTACACCATGAAAATAGTAGTTAACAGGAACAACGTATAAATTATGGGTACATGGGCGGTCAAGCAAGCAAAGCAAGCAAGCATGGGTAAGCCACTTTGGCGGGCTGTATTTCGCAGATGGTATACCTGATAAAGAAGTTGTGTATGAAACATTACCTTCATTTTAGTAGACCTATTCAATGATACCTCACAAGAAGAGTGCAGCGAAAAAAAATTCATCCCCATTTCGCATGTATGGGCGCCACCCCTAAAATACGTAATCAAGATTTTTTTATTCTTTTAAAATTGAGATCTATATATAGACCTTTTTTAGGGTTCCGAAGTCCTACAAGGAACCCTTATAGTTTCGTCATGTCCGTCCGTCTGTCCTAATCCTTTACAGCTTAATAACTTCTACAGTTATAAACATAAGTAAATGAAATTTTGTTAAAAATAGTCTACATATACATCTCAATTTTAAAAGAATAAAAAAATAGTTTTTCCGTATTTTAGGGGTGGCGTCCATACATGTGAAATGGGGAAAAAAAAATTTTTTTCGCTGCACCCCCTCGTGTGGGATATCATTGAATAGGTCTACTAAAATGAAGGTAATGTTTGATACACCACTTTTTTATCAGGTGTACCATCTGCGAAATATAGCCCGCCAAAGTGGCTTGCAATGTGTCCCCCCCCTGCCATTTCTAAACTGTGCAATGTAGAAACTTATAATCTTCCACATTGATAGACCTTTGTGAAAACTCTCTTTTAAAATTATTTCGAGTATAATGTGATTATAATTTTTTGAGTTATAGAGAGAAAACTGAAAAATACTTAAAACGTCCTAGTTCAAAGGTCATTGACCTTAGAGAAAAATGATCATAGCAAATAATGCTCCTTTAACTACTTTCTATTTGAAAAAATCACAAAAAGTAACTTTGAAATGACACACTTCTTAAATTTGGCTTCTTGAATTTATCGCTAGATGGCGCTACTAACAACACGCTCTTAGTCGCGAATGCTGCCGATTATTGCAAAAACTAAAATAGCCATGATTAATATTCGATTTGATTCGTTTGTAATTACACCTACTTAAGGAACCCTATAATACTGAGCATGGCCCAACATGCTCTTGGCCGGTTTTTAACAAAATTTCATTTGCTTATGTTCATAACTGTATAAGTTATTAAGCTGTAAAGGAGTAGGACAGACGGACAGACGGCCAGACGGACGGACATGACGAATATGACGATAAAATGATTATTATTATGATTATTATGAAAATGAATGAGTAGAACAGTATCAGCGTCATATAACGAATCTCTGTAGCAAATTATACTGCAATTCTCTATTACAGCGGTTCTCAAACTTTTTTGGTCACGGAACCCTTTTGACAAGCAAAATACTTGACGGAACCCTACAATAAAACAATAGTTTTTAAAAGTGTATTCTTTATTATATAAGCATAATAAAAGTACAATGTAACAGTTACTAATTATTACTTACTTTAACCACATGCCAAGTACAATAATAGAAGATATTAAAAATGAAAAAATCTTAACTAATGGGAGGTATGAAACTGTTTTTTATTTTTCATCAATTGGTTGATATCAGGTTTGATAGAAGACATTTGAAGTCTCATATCAGGTTCGGCGTCCAGTCTATTGCGATATTTTGTTTTCGTGGCTGCATAGGTTGAGAATCCTGTTTCGCACAAATACCAGGCCCCTCAGAAAGTATTGCGAAAAAAAGTTTTTATATATGGGAGACTGGCCAGTTATAATGTTTTTCGAAAATATGATTATTTATAAGTAAAAATAAGTAAGTTCCAATTTCAAAATTTCCCTCCACATTTTTTGCGAGTTAATTCAAAGTATTGTGTCTCACTGAAATATGGATCTGCGCCGGGAACATTTTAGAGCTATGATTTTATACGATTTCAAGTGTCGCCTGAAACCGGATGAATCGTACGATAGACTTCAAATGGCATTCATGGATGAAGGCCCTTCCAAGGCAACCGTGTATCGTTGGTATAACGAATTCAAGCGCGGTCGACCAACTTTGGGGGATGACGAAAGAAGCGGTCGCCCTTTGACGGCTGTTACCGAAGAAAACGTGCTAGCAGTGAAAATTTTAATCCAAGACAATAGGCGAATTACATATCAGGAGATTCAACACATATTGAAGATTGGATCGGGAAGCGTTCACGAGATTCTACACAGCCATCTTCGCGTGAGGAGGATAGTATCACGCTGGGTGCCGCACAACCTCACCGATGCTCAGAAGCAGGCCCGGGTGGAATGGTGCCGTGATATGCTTAACAAATTTGAAGCAGGCTCGTCTCGGCGTGTTTACGACATCGTTACAGGTGATGAGTCCTGGATTTATCAATACGACCCAGAAACCAAGCGCCAGTCGACTGTTTGGGTGTTTCAAAATGAGCCAACGCCTACCAAAGTGAAGCGATCTAGAAGCGGGGGTAAGATTTTGATCGCTAGCTTTTTTAATTTGACTGGCCACTTGGTATCAATTCCCTTACGGGATCAAAGAAGCATTAATGCCGAATGGTATACTACCAAATGTTTGCCAGAAGTTTTCTCTGTTATAAGCAACAAGCGACCAAACACAGGGCTCCGCGGGCTACTGCTCCACCACGACAATGCACCTGCGCACACCGCACTCAAAACGAGGGACTTCCTGGACAGCACGCCAGTCAAACTCCTGGGTCACCCTCCTTACAGCCCTGATCTAGCACCGTGTGACTTCTTTTTATTCCCAAAAATAAAAAATCAGCTCAAAGGGATACAATTTTCGTCGCCGGAAGATGCGCTGGCTGCGTTCGAGCAGGCTGTAAACGAGGTGTCTGCGGCGGACTGGAAAAAGTGTTTTGAAAACTGGTTTAGGCGCATGAATCTTTGTATAGAGGCTGGTGGAAAGTACTTTGAAAAGATTTGATAAAAATATATGTACGTATAGAACAATTTTTTTTAGTTTCGCAAAACTTTCTGAGTGTCCCACGTATGTTGTTGGGAACGGGAGAAGAATATTCAGAGCCATTCTGCCAAGCATTGGATATTCATCACGGATTCTGCACCAAAAATCGTTGAGAGGCGTCGTTTTGAACAGTGACTCCATACTTGTGTCTGATGACATTTCTAAAAGAGATTCATATATCTCGTTTGACATACTTTCGGGCTTTTGCAAGTTGGGTAAAAAAGGATTATGAATCCATGAATTCAGCTTCATTTTTGTATTATGTTCTTCGGGAAAATACTTTACAAAAGATGCGCGCATCGAAGTGAGATATTGGACCAATTCTTCAAACACATCATCTTGAAACATTTCCGAGTCGTTATCGCTAACAAACTCACTGAGTGACGTAAAGCTTTCTATTTCTCTCTTACCAACGCAAATAATCCAAAAATCTAATTTTCTTTTGAAGGCAGTTATTTTGTTATAGGCCTGGAACACTGTTGTCTGTTTACCTTGCAATGATAAATTCAATTCGTTCAGTTTTTGAAAGATATCCGCCATAAAAGACAATCGGAACAACCAAGTTTTATCATACAAACGGTCTTTCAAATTAAAAGAAACTGTATCTGCTGAAAGAAACATTTGTAACTCGGCTCTAAGTTCAAATAGCCTTGTTAAAGTTTTACCCCGAGACAGCCATCGCACTTCTGTATGGAGCAGCAGTGTTTTATGTTTGCTGCCATAATCTTCACACAATAATGAGAACAATCGGGATTGTAGTGGTCGTGATTTGATAAAATTAATTATTTTTACCGCTTCATCCATAACTAATTTTAGATTTGACGGCATTTGCTTCATCGCAAGTGCTTGTCTATGCAGAATACAATGGCTGGAACTACAATTAGGCGCTTTACTTTCGTGATACTGCTCCTGCTGTTTTACCTGTCATCGCCTTGGCCCCATCTGTACAAATGTCAATGCAATCGTTCCAACTAAGATTATTTTCTTTAAAAAATATGTTTATTTTATTAAAAATTTCTTCCCCGGTAGTGTTTGTGGGCAGCGGTGAACACATAAGCATGTCTTCTTCAAAAGAACGTTCATATGGATATCTCACGATAACCAGCAAGATAGCCAGACCAGTGACATCAGTTGACTCATCCATTTGCAAGGCGAATCGTGTTTTTTGTAGACGTGCAACTAGTTCTTGTTTGACGTAGCTTGCCAGATCATGGATTCGCCGTGAAACAGTATCGTTTGATAGCGGTACAGTAGAAAGATGCTTTGCAGATTTTTCATCGAGCATACATTTTGTTATGTCTAACACACATGGCTTTATTAAATTCTCAGCGATAGTGTGCGCTTCACCTGCTTGTGCAATGCGATAGCTAACTAAATATGATGCCTCCGTGGCCTTTTCATTGATAGTTTGTGTTACATGCATCATATTTTTTTGACTTTCCAATAACTGTTCTTTTTTACGAACAAAAAATTCTTTATTCTTGTCTTTAGACTCGGGGTGTACAGTTTCTAAATGTCTGCGTAATTTGGCAGGTGCCATGGAACTATTAGGAAGCAGTTTACTACATAACATGCAGAGAGGTGAGCCGTTGGAATCAACAAATCCGAAACTGATATATGATTCATCATACTTCCTTTTTTTCGTCTTTGAAACCGTGGAGCTTGACGTCGTGGCATCATCGTCTGGATCGGTAATTGCTGTATTCTCCGCGCGTACTGCTTTTGAACATTCAGCGTCATTAGAAGATGTCGTTGCAACACGTTTAACACCTTTAAGCCAACGTTCCATTCTTCTTTATTAATAATGTTACACGTCAGGATGGTAGGGTCAAAATAATGCACAATCGTTACTGCGTTTATGAGACAAAGTTTAGTCCAAAGAAGAAATGTACAAAACTGATACAATCAGAATACAGCGGGCAGTAGAACTTACAAGAAGGCAGCAGGCTAGCCAGCTTGTAAGTAGGTAGGTACGAACTTATCGCTCCGAACGCTAATCGTCAACTGACTGACGAGGCGCGACTTTTTTTTTTTTTTTTTTTTTTTTTTTTTTCTTTTCGAATGGGCTCTCGCAGGTGGGACCGAAGTCCCATTTCTGCTTAACCGGACTTAGTTGGCGGAGAGTCCCATGTGGGACTCCATTCGCCGAAGGTTTTTTCCCTACATACTTACAAACTAGATGCGCGCGGCATCAATACCGCGCGCAAGCGGGCGCCCCCCGAGGGGGGGGCTCGAACCTCGCTGGGGCATTGCAGGGGGACCCCGCAGTTCCTATGTCCCCCTAGCAGCCGTTGCTGCATCAATTGGTTTCCTCGAAAGTAGCGGACTTTCGGTCCCTATCGGGTGACGTGCTAAACGCCGTGAAGCGGCAAGCCTCGCCGGCGAGGCTAAGACCTACCTAGAAAACCTAACCAGTGGCTACGCAATAGCCTGCTCCTAGGAACTACTCTAGAGCATAGGGCCGGTCTCGCGTGACGAGATTATCTCCGGTTGCTTACACCGTGAGGGCGTCCCCAGGGGGGAGCTCGGACCTCGACTCAGGGTGCAGCAGGGGGACCCCGCCACTGATCCCCCCAGCAGCCGGTGCTGCGTCGGCATGTGTTTCTGTTTCTCGAGAGTCGGACTCTCGGATTCTGTGTGTGTGTCGCGTCGGTCCTCGCCGGCGGGGACGATATTTTGGACGACGGCGTCGGAGTGTGCTTGTACTTTTATCTGACTCCTGGAGGAGTGTAATAGCGTCATCGGGCTCAATGAGTGTGTGTCTGGGACGTCGGGTTTTGCTAATAGCAGATGGCTGGTAGACGGTGGCCGCCACGACCAAGGGGTTGGGGTGCTTGGGAGCGGAATCGAAATAGCGTTTTGAGACACGCTTGAAAAACTGCTTGATGGTCGGCAGTTTGAGGTCTAGGTGGAGGTCGACGTTGCGTACGTACCAGGGGGCGCCTACGGCCCTTCGCATGAAACGGTTTTGGAGGGTTTGGAGTATGTGAATTCTCACCGGCTTAACGTGTGCGAACACAACGCTAGCATAGGCGAGTATGGGGCGGATACAGGTGGTGTATATCCTTACTTTGAGAGGAGTGGGCAACTTACTGTGCGCATTGAGTAGGGGGTGGAGACGTCCGAGGACGAAGGCGGCACGGTTTTTCACCTTGCGGATATGCGATCTGAAAGTCAGTCTACGGTCAAGGATCACGCCAAGGTATTTGGCTTCTCGTTGCCATGGGATCTGTTTTCCGAACATTGAGACTGGTACGCTTAATTCTTTACGATACTGTGACAGGGGTCTCTTATCGAAGAGGACCGCTGCACTTTTTTCGGGATTTACTTCGATTCTCCATTTCCGGAACCATTCACCTAGGGTGTTGGCCGCGGATTGGAGGGTACGAGAAATGGCGACATGGGTCATGCCGGTGTAATAGATTGCCGTGTCGTCGGCGAAAAGGGCCATACGGGCTGCACCGCATTTTGGAATATCGCTGGTGTACAGCGTGAACAGTAGGGGGGAGAGCACGGAGCCTTGTGGCACACCGGCGTGAATGGGATGGGGGGAGGAGAGAGCCCCTTCTATGCGATAGCGAAAGGTACGATTCGATAAGTAGTCTCGGATGATGAGCACGAGACGATGTGGCACATTCATAGTGTACAGCTTATATAATAAGCCGTTGTGCCACACTTTATCGAAAGCCTTTGCTACGTCGAAAAAGAGAGTGCCGGTCATTTGACCGCGTACGAAGCCTGCACTGATGTGTTCTACAATGCGGTGTAGTTGATTAACGCAGCAGTGCTTTGTACGAAAGCCAAACTGCTCGTCGGGAAGGAGTTTATTTGAGTCGGCGAAATCTTTGAGTCGCTTATAAATAAGCTTCTCGTAGATTTTACCGAAGACATTGAGGAGACTAATCGGCCGGTAACTACTCGGCTCGGCTTTTGGTTTGCCCGGTTTGGAAATACCGATTACCGTAGCCTGTTTCCAAGCCTGGGGAAAGATGTTGTTTTTAAATGCCGCATTGAAGATGACGGTCATTAGAGCGATTAGGGTGGCAGGGAAACGTTTCAGCACCTTATTGGTGATGCCGTCTGCGCCGGGGGCTTTTTTGGGCTTAAGATCCTTGACTATAGAGAGAACTTCGTCAGGGGTGATCGGTGGGAGCGGGTCATTCGGGTCATCTATTGGGGGGGGGGAGGGCTGACCTACGCTCTACTTCTGAATTAACCTTATCAAGGTGGGTTTGGCTTACGGGAAGCGTACTGAGAGTGCATTGAGACTCCAAACTGTCGGCTAAGCATTCGGCTTTTTCGTCGTCGTCAAAGGCCGGCCTTTGATTGGGTCGATTTAGGGGGGGCATAGTTGCCGTGGTCTCGCATTTAAGTCTGCGTTGAAGGGCCCAGAAGGCTACATGAGACGGTTGGATTGCGCTGACTTCCTTGTCCCAATGATCCTCCCGTACCTGAGCTACACGTTTCTTTACAGTATTCTGTAAGGAGCGCATATGGGCACGATTGGCTTCATTGGGAAAAGCGTCATAGGCACGGATGGCCGCGTTCCTCTCGGTCCTCAACTCATTTACATCGTCCGGCAGTTTCAGACGCTGGTCATCCAGCATCGGAACCTGCCGTGAGCATTCGCCCACTACGGACTGCACATGGTTGGTGAGCGAGGTGATCGCGGCCACCGTGTCCGCGACTGTCTCAATGGAGTCAGGGATTGAATCTAATTGGGGGGATGAGGTAGATTTGAGGCGGTCCTCTAATCTCTTCCAATCGGTTATTGTTTTAGTTACGGGCGGAATACCGGGATCCGAGGGACCACCCCGGGGACCCAGTTGAATGATCACAGGGCGATGATCTGAGTCTAGTTCTTGGATTACCTCAATAGAGCGAATACCGAGGTTTACGCGCTTTAAGAGGGCTATATCTAGGATGTCGGGCCGATGCCCTACTGTGTCAGGATAGTGAGTGGGACGCATCGGGGCGATGACGTCGAAGGAAAGTTTGTCGCTAAGTGCTCCTAATTGAGTGCCAGCGGCGTTATTGGAGACACAGCTCCATGAGCGGTGTTTGGCGTTTAAGTCGCCTGCAATAATTACAGAATTACTAAGATCGAGTAGGGATTTGAGGTCGTCTTCGAGCAGACTCGCGGGTTTGTTTGCGGACCTATAAGCCGAGACTATGGTGATGGGCTGGTGCCCTGTCATGCCTAGGCGACAGATTGAAGCCTCCAGGCATGCTAGCTCTGGGGGATCAATGGGGATGCAATATAAAGAATTGCGGTAATAGATTAGCGTTCCGCCTAGTGCGGTGTACGTTCTGTCGTTTCTAATCAGCCTATAATTGGCTATGTTGGGATTACGACAGTGGGGCTTGAGAAAGGACTCTTGAACGAGTAACGACTTTTTTTATATAATAGCGCTTTTATACTTAGTCCTAGACTCGAACTCGAACATTCTCAAAAATACTCGAGTCGGCGCCTTTGATAAACAAAAAGCGGAAATAAAAATATAAATACAAAAAAATGCGTTGTAAACAATCTCGACTTTATGCTTTTGAAGATAGAGCCGAAAGTCGCTTGTTCACAACTATAGCGTCTAATTCAGAGGCGGCTTTTATCAAAGGGACTGCGCGCTCACAAGTATACGCGCGGCGGGCGGATTCAAAACGTTCGACCAGTGACCAGAGAGAGGTGTTTTGTTTTTTTTTTCTAAATTCTTGCGGAACCCCTACAGGGGTATCGCGGAACCCTAGGGTTCCACGGAACACACTTAGAGTACCGCTGCTCTATTATAACATGGTGTTAACTTAAGTGGCAGTGGGCGAAGCACATTGCTCGCAGAACGGATGGCCGATGGGGCAGTAAGTAAAGTTGTGGAGTGGCGACCGCGTACTGGAAGGCGCAGCGTGGTTAGGCCCCCCACGAGGTGGACCGACGACCTGATGAAGGTCGCGGGAATCTACTGGATGCGGAAAGCGCAAGACCGGTCGTTGTGGCGATGCTTGGGGGAGGCCTATGTCATGCAGTGGACATCTTTCTGCTGAAATGATGATGAAGATGTCATCTTAAGTGAAATACGTTATATGGCGTGCAGTGACCCGTGGCTATATAATTAAATACGTTATATGGCGTGCAGTGACCCGTGGCAATATAAATAATTATGATTTTATTTATAAACCCTGATTTCGGTAATCATTCTATTAAAAACCGGCTTAGTGCGAGTCGGACTCGCACAGTAAGGGTTCCGTACTTCTCAACGACCTGATAACCCATAAAAACTAATTTAATTTACGCGAGTTTATCAAAAGACATCAACGTACAGTGCGCGAAATACGAATTTTTGCATGTCTTTCTTACGCAGGTACCACCTCATATGTCTATGTTTGTCTTATTTTTAGTATTTGTTGCTAAACTACATAATATGCACTATAATCTGACCAAGTTATACGCTGGTATAAATCACCGTTTTGAAGATAAAGCAGGAACAAAATCGTTGAAAAAAATGCATGTTTTTTTGAGGTTTCTTTTATGCGGACCCCCTTTGGTTTTAAACTTTTTTTATTTTTAGTATTTATCGTGATACACTTTATAGCAATATATATTCTGAAAAATCTCAACCGGTTATTTATTTATTTATTTAATTCTTTATGCAAAACAGGGTACAAAGGCTATCTATCACCGTTACCGTTACCGTTAGGGGTTATCTATTACCGTTCAAAAGATACAGCCCTGTGAAAGACAGACGGACGGACGGACAGCGTAGCGAGAGTAATAGGGTCCCGTTTGGCACCCTTCGGGTACGGAACCCTAAAAATGAAAACTATTGGAAAAAATATCGTTTAATTTATTATGTCAATTATAAACATTTATTTACATGTAGGCCCATTTCGTTCAATCTCCACTGAGAAATTTGTCATGTGTCAAATTGAGCCTATTATATTGTTACCTCGAACGAATAAAAAATGGCGGACGGAATCTCGCTAAGAAAATATTGAAGCACTTAGTTTTTCCTAAACCCACTATAATTTCGACAGAATTTTAACACACCAGCCCCCCCTTTGTATAATAAGATGTTTCACCAAGTATTCTTTTCCCGCAATGACAGCGCGATGCCTCCAAGCTACGTCACGATCAGTGCTGCCATTGATTGATATCTTCAATATACTTAAGGAGATTTTTGTTCATAATGAATATAAAATAAATTCCTAACTAGCCTAACTATTTGTTATCTCGTGTTATTCATCTAATTAGTTAATAAAGGAAACTATGTTAAATTACTAGTTAAAAAGTGATTCTTTATAGAAGAAAGTAAATGAAAAAATGCATTTTGCTCGGGTAATTTATTTTCACAAAGTGGCAGCACATTAAACTGACAAGTGTCACGCTAACAGCCCGCTATTGGCTCCACGGCCGATGACGTAGTACGGAGGCAATCACGTGACCTAGCTGTCACGGGAAGAGACTACCTGGTGTTATTATACCATGAGCCCCCCTAGCCAAGTTGACAATCTACAATCGTCAACGCTATAGAAAACAATCAAAATGTATGGGAATGACATATCTCAACGAATGACATATTGTTATTTTATTTGTGACACTACGACAATGTCTACCGTCACACGAGATTTGTTGCGTAATTGCGGCTCTTTGTCTTACTATGGGTGTGAAAGTGTGAATGTGTGCGTGCTAGCCTGTACTTTTAAGCGAGCGTCTTCCTATAGGTTCTGCACTTTTTGTTTAGCGAGATTCCGTTCTTCCGTCCGGCCTTTTTTTATTCGTCCAAGATTTTGACAAGTTGAAATTGTCCCTCTTTTCATTTTATCAATAGATAGTGCCATCCTTATCTATCTAAGCAGCTGTCGTTAGGCCTTTACTGTTGGCCGATTATAAATACATAAATGCTGTTATGCGTTCTCATGACAAAAGTGATATGCGGATACAAATTGGATAATTTGGCAGTGTAACAAAATAATGGGCTGATATAATATTATACTGCGTATTATAAAATACAAGCTCTGGTTTAGTTTAGGCACCAGTCTCCCACAAATAATTGTTTGTTATATTAATGTTACGAAGGGGTTGCTGGAAGTGAACAATGGTGTGCGGGTTCTCCTGAACCTGGGCGTAGGTCATGAATGCAGCAACACGAAGCGTCAAGACATGTTGTTTATTCCGAGTTTTACAGCAAACAGCCGGCCAAATGACAGTTACAAATTATTTTATAATTTCTAGGAATCTAGTGTTGCCAACTTGATTAAGCTTTTAATCGATACATCGTTAAGTAAATTGATAATTAGGCTAAAATTATATGATATGATCAAGTTGGCTAGTGAAGAGATTTATTAAATAATTTAATTGGCTTGATATAAATATGATGAATTGAAAGTATAATAATAGACTCTAAATACAAGACATAGTGACTTCATTCGTTCCTTCCGCTGCACAGTCTGTTATTTTGCCTTAGTTGCGGCCATCCTTATTTTTTGAGGCTTTTAGAAAGATAATAACCAAACAAAACTTCTATTAAAACCCCCGTGGTTTTAAGTGTCATAGTTTTCAAAATATTTCGAAAATCGAGAAAAATCCATAGAAACCATAGAAACGTGTTTTAGGCTTTCATAATGAACATTTTACAATAAATGTTTCATGGCACGCTAGCCATTAACTTAATGCATCATTACATCTATTTTATCATAAAAAAATGCGTTCTCCTAGGCGTCAATTTTATTTTTTCCATGATTTCATAATAATTTTATTTATGGTCATTCTTAACATGGTCGCATTTTATTTTTGTGTGTAACTGTTTAGTACACTACTAAGTATAACCACAAAAAAAATAAGAAGCAACGAACACAGGAACTCGGAGATATTCATTTTTAAAGTTTTAATTTAGGGTTGTCAACTAATGTAGGCGCCTTTAACAAACGACCAATTTCGCTCGGAATAAATTTGCTTCTTCAATTATTATAATTTCCTATTACTATTTCTGAAGCATTATCCTTGGTCTAATCATGTCTTAACAAACACGATTTTATTAGATTCACCTGTAACTAACAAATCATGTAACAAATCTTGTTTATTATTCTTTTTTGTTTTGTAAGTGCATGCACTTACATCAAAATGAATCTTCAATGAAGGATATTATGTGGAATTGGGAAGGGGTCCGCCCTCGTTAGATAGAATGTCAAAACCCAATTTCCATACATAATATCTGGAGAAGCGGGGGTGAGGTGTCATGGAGCCGTCAAAGACCCATGGCACTGCTTTGCCTCAGCAGGTACTGACCCGTCCTGCTGGGGGATGTCCTTCTGGGCCCCGACCAGAGGACTTAATGCAAGGGGGGCATGAGGGCGCCAACCCTCATGCTGGTCAGCGAGTGGCAACTCCAACGACTAACAACGAAAGCACGAACACGGATCTGAAGAAATCACTCACGAAATTGGGAATTTATAAAATTTTGGTAGATAAGGCACATTTGCACGGGGTTCATAAAAGACCTTTGGATCTCGATTCAGAGGAACGATGCCTAATCGTGTTAAACGCTTTATATCCAAATGGAATTCCGAACAATATCGATAGCCAAAACAATGAATTTAATTACAATCTTTCAAATTTTTTAAGTAAATGTGGAACTTTATATTGCAGTAGTAAACGGAATTTCAAACGATTTTGTAATAAAAACAAACACTGGCTTTCCACTATTTTTGATATTGAAATACCAAAAGTGAATATCGAGGAAAGTCCTTTACCACAACAAAATATTATAGAATTGGATGAGGCACATTTTTTATTACAAAATAATCCTTCAACTTCGAGAAGTAGTAGCTATGCCTTACAAAAAACTTTAAGACCCCAAGAACTTGGAAGACCCGATACCTGAAACTTCTTTTGGCGCTCATTCCAGTTTCACATCAAATACACATTTATTACAAAGTAATCCTTCGACTTCGGGAACTAGTAGCTTTGACTAACCTTCAATAGATCCGAAACCTGAAACTAATTTTGATGCTTCATCCAGTTCCACATCTACATTTTATGAAAATTTAAGTGATCGCCAAAAGCGCCGTGCACGTAAAGATCTTTAGGAATCGCTTGACGGAGAACCTCATTCAAAACTAATTAAAGTTATGTCGAGAATAGTAACAGACGAAACCGGCGAAAAACTAAATAAAAGTTCTACTCAGGAGTTTGAGTTTATAATAAAGGAATGCTTGAAAAGTCCAACTCGGCCTAAAAAAATCGCAGGAACCATAAAGTCAAAATCGGAACCCAAACCCTATTCTCCTGATGAAGCTCTTTGTTTAATGATTGATATAAAACTATCAGTGGAGGACTATATCTACATGCAACAAGGTGCCAAATCTCGATGATTTAATATTTACCCTCCCTATTATAAGATACAAAAAGCTAAAAAACATTGTTATCTTGATGTTGAAATTGAAATATCAGAACGAGAAGCCAAAGTACCTTTAAATGATTTACTTATGCACACGTTTCGACGAATCATTGACTCTTGCGACCAAAGGGTTTCGGAATATTGCAATCAAAAACAGTTAGATACACTTCACTGCGTTTTTGAGGGTTCATGGGGTTTTGATGGTAGCACAGGACAGTCAACATATAAGCAAACGTTTTCTGATAAAATTGATGACGAACACTGCCTCTTTGCTACTACCTACATTCCGTTGCGCATAAAAAGTCTTGATGGTTTTGTCTTATGGTCAAACCCAAATCCACAATCTTTTAGATTTTGCCAACCAATAAAAATACAATACAGATCAGAATCAAAAGATCTGATTCTGGAAGAAAGGAACTGGGTAGAAGAAGAAATTGAAAATCTTTCACTAATTTATTCGGAAATTTTTGCTGGATATGTCGTTGTCGGAGATCCAAAATTATACCTCACCATAATTGACGGAAAAGTCTTTAATGTCATCACAAATACCAGCTCACAATTACGGTGTGCGTGTATTATTACCCATGATCCATTACCGCAAAGTTTTGCTGATATTCCTAATACTGAATTGGTAACAGACGCTTCTGATGATAATATACTCGTATTATCATCACAAGAAGTTTTGACAAACTCCGATGATGACTGCTAGGTTAGCGTCACGTATCGTTGTAGTCTTAGAGCATTGAGAACATTATAGTAATTGTTTTCAGACAACAGAAACCCAGAAAGAGACACAGAAAGACACGAGAAAGAGTTTACTCAAAGTTAGTTAAATACTAACACTACACACCTCTGCCTACCCCTTCGGGGAAATACAGGCGTGATGTTATGTTATGTTTTTTTTTTTTTTTTTTTAGTTAAATCTTGGGAAATATCTGGCACTTTTATTTTATTTTTTTATTTATTCAATTGCGACAACCCTATTTCCATAGAAATTTCAAAAATATTTAGAAACTCTCTATCTTCGTATTCCTGCTATTGACGCATGTCATATTTTAGTGTATTATTGACAATAACATTACGCATATATTTAAATGAAAATAAGATGCGACCGTGATAAGAAAACATGAAAAAAAAATGTTTTGTGTTAATCGGTAAAAGTAAAAAATCTCCTAATATATCAAAGGTACGATGCCCCATTTTTTTATCTAAATATATATTATGCTGTTACTTTATTTAAAGGACTAACTAAATATGTATTACAACAATTTTCGAAAATAAAAATTAATTTTGTTTTTCTCACTTTTCAATGAAACCTTAATAACTTTATAATTATACAAAAAAACACTATAGGTATTTCTGCCAAACCTTTATCGTTACTATAGCTATCGAATAAAAACATAAAATGGACATGGCCGCAACTAAGGCAAAATAACAGACTGTGCGCTGGTAAGAAGTGCTCTCTGGGTTGGCTGATCCACGATCTTGTAACACTACATTGTTGCTTGTTATTTGCGGAAGAATTTTTACATTTATTATAATATCATACGTACTAAGGGATTCACCAGAGGATGGGCAGCAGCGTTCTCTGAGTATTTAAGAGGCTGACAACACCTAAAAATCAGACCTCTGCGGTCACTGTCGTTTTGTACAGAACTGAAAGAGAGGCAACGAGAGGAGGGACGTCGGGTGCGCCGCTCTTTTTATTAAAAAACTAAAAGATTATTTGAAAAATAGAAACAACTATGTTTTGGATTATCGTCTTTCTTAAATGTCGTCTTAATTTCAACAGTAATATATTGTAAGTAATAGAGATTGTTTGCTCTAAAGCATGTTTTAAGAGGTTAGTTTACAATTTTTTTCCATCGAGAAAACTTCAAGAAAACTTGTTTTGGGCACAATAGAGTTTTAGAAAATACGATCAAGATTATCATAATCACTTCTAGACTCCACTCAACCTTACTCTTCTTACAATTTTTCCTCCGTGGTAAAAAATCTGTAAATAATCTACGTCACTTGATAGTTTTCTTTACTCAAGGTGAGGAAGAATTCAAGGTACAGATGTGAATTGTGGAACGAAAAAATCGCTCACCAGCAGGATTCGAACCTGCGACTCCTGGCTCAGTACGCCAGTGCTTTAGCCACTAAGCTACTGTGAATTGCCGTGTACAGCTAGGTATAAATAACTTCCTTCAAACTTCGAACGGATGATTTTTCTATTAGGAATCTCATATCCATCAGTAGACATAGACAAACAGACAGATCACAGGCTAACGGCCAAAATTAATAACCAATCTATCCTCGATTTACCCTACTGGAGATAGAAATTTGACATAATCAATCAATCAACTCAGCCTATCGCAGTCCACTGCTGGACATAGGCCTCTCCCAAGTTGCGCCACAACGCTCGGTCCTCTGCCTTCCGCATCCAGTCCCCCCCAGCCACGCTCTTTAGGTCGTCGGTCCACCTGGCAGGGGGGCGCCCTGAAATTTGACATAAGCTCCATACAAAATACGTCAAATTTCTATCTCTAGTAGGTCAAATCATGGATAGATAGGTTATTAATTTTGGCCGTAAAAGATGACGACCCCATCACTGCAGTAGGCGGCAGCGATCTCTCGCTTTCGGCCGTGGTTCTGTCGATAGTCAGGAGCGAGAGCGCTTGGGAATGCGTCGTCTCCTTTTGCGAGGAGGTGATGCTCGCTAAGGAGACGGCGGCGGAGAGAGTTCGAGTGGCGATTACCTCTCTTCCATTCCCCAGGAGACGACCTGGGCGTCGCAGGAGGGGTATGCCGACCTCCAGCCACCCTAGGTGTGGGCCTGAGGGCGTGGGACTTGGAGTGGCCCGCCGCCCGACCAGTCCAGGCCCGTGACGGTGGCGCGTTGTGTTCAGCGCGCGCCATTCAAGAGGAGGGTGCGGCCGATGTTGGCATACGGGGAGAAGGGGCTCGCCTACTAGTGGCGAGCCGGGACCTGCCGGGGGTGGTTGGGCGAATAAAACTTAAAAGGTTCCCACGCCCCCGGCCAAGGGTCGTTAGAGGAACACCGTGGTGGTTTTTAGTCGGTAAGAGGCCGACACTGGCTCCGCCTTCCCCGGTCGGGTGCGTCCATGAGGATTTTCCCCAAGAAAAAAAAAGCTAAATGATGACAGCTAGGTATTATTATCTTAATTTTCCGGCTATGATGACCGCGATGACATTGAACTTGTGACTATGATAATAATAATTACAATAATGTCGCAGTTACACTGTAAAATAGTTTTTATGGTAATAATTCTAAGTTTCATTACAAGTATCGCTAAAAAGCAGCGATTGTCTAGCGGAGAAGGTCTGAGTTCCAACCTGGCCCGCACCTCTGCCTTCTGACTTTATGTGGATCAGAATTTTGTAATCACTTGCGTTAACGGTAAAGGAAAACAATCGTGAGGAAACCTGCACACCTGAGAAGTTGCGGGTGCTTCAGAAATGTTCTTTATTATGAGTGTAGTCTGGCTGCACCTGTGACTTTTCGACCTCATGTGGATCAGAATTTGATTAATTATCACTTGCGTTAACTATGAAGGAAAACATCGTGAGGAAAACTGTGTACTTGAGGAGTTGAAAGTACACCAAAAAATTTCTCGATTTGTAGTCTGTCTGCACCTGTGACTTTTTGACCTCATGTGGATCAGAATTTGGTTATCACTGGCGTTAACGGTAAAGGAAAACATCGTGAGGAAACTTGCGCACTTGAGAAGTTGAGGGTGCTTCAAAAATATTCTTTATTATGGGTGTAGCCTGGGTGCACTTGTGACTTTTTGACCTCATGTGGATCAGAATTTGATTATCACTTGCGTTAATGGTAATGGAAAACATCGTGAGGAAAACTCCGCACTTGAGAAGTTGAGGGTGCACCAAAAATTTTCTCGATTTTGAGTGTAGTCTGGCTGCACCTGTGACTTTTTGACCTCATGTGGATCAGAATTTGGTTATCACTTGCGTTAATGGTGATGGAAAACATCGTGAGGAAACCTCCGCACTTGAGAAGTTGCGGGTGCATCAAAAATTTTGTCGATTTTGAGTGTAGTCTGGCTGCACCTGTGACTTTTTGATCTCATGTGGATCAGAATTTGATTATCATTTGCGTTAATGGTGATGAAAAACATCGTGAGGAAACCTGCTCACCTGAAAGTGGTCCGAAAATGTTCTCTATTGTTTGTCTAGTCCGGCAACCCGTACCAGGCTTTATGGGCTAGTGGTGTTAGACTAAGGTCTGAACCCTTATTATTCTGAGAAGGGCAGCAGTGGGACAGTATTGGGCTGATTATGTTAAGTTTATTATAATTAATGAGACCCAATAAAAGAAATTCTCAGTACCAACCCGGAGTCTGGATTTGTGTCCGATTAATGGCAGTAGGACTGATAACATAACTGTCGAAATGTAGGTGTACTATACACCTCTGCCTACCCCTTGTTGTTGTTGTCGTCTTAAGACACCTCACTGGTACATAAGTCCTTCACGAGCTGTCGCCACTTCCCCCTGTCCTGCGCCGTCTCGAGTTATTGGACAACTCGGCCAACAGAAACTCGGCCAGGTGGCCGAGTTGCGACGATTTAATTTTGTATTGGTCAACTTGGCCAGCAATGAAAATGTCATGTACTTCTGTACAGTCAGGAATAAAAGTGTACAAAAATATTCTTATTAAATAAACGACTTGGATTTAAAAACAACGAAATGTCATTTTAAAATAGATTTATTTCATAAATCTAAATTTTCTACAACGCAAAATTAGAACGCTTGCTTTCTTATTCTAAATTCATTTTAATTAAAGAAAATGTTTACTAAAGAAAAAGTTCTAAATGAAACGACTGAAGATATAGGTACCTACCACAACTATATTACGTTTTTTTTTAGATATTTCTAGTTATCTCCCGAGGGTTCTAGAAATAGAAAACATATCACTTACTATGTTATGCGATCCAGGTACATATACAGTATCTTTCTCCCGAGGGTTCTCGAAATAGAAAACATATACCTTACTTTGTTATGCAGTTCTGGTACATAATCAGTAACGAACTCCCAAGGGTTCTAGAAATAGAAAACATACCTTACTTTATTATGCAGTCCTGGTACATACTCAGTAACTACCTCCCAAGAGTTCTAGAAATAGAAAACGTAACCTTTACTATGTTATGCAGTCCTGGTACATATTCAGTATCTCACGGAGTAGTAGTAGACCTCCTTTGTGAAAGAGCTCGTCCGGGGAAGTACTACCACCGTACCTACTTCTCCGCCAAATAGTGATGCTTGAATTGCTGTGTTTCGATCTGAAGGGTACGGGTGCCGGTGAAATTACAATCACATGAGACTTTCCATCTTCATGTCTCAGTTTGGCGAACCGACTTGCGGTACCATTAAGGCCACAGCCTAGGTGGTATTGCAGTTTTTATGGGAAAGGTAACCGCTTAACATCAGGGGGGGGACTTTTGGCTCGTTTCGCCATCCTATACTATAAAAAAAATATAATACAATAAGAATGTAGAAATATGAAATCCAAATCGCGACCATCCTTGTTAAATAAATCGTCGCCGCACGAAATATTCATATACCTATGGAACGAGATAGTAATTATTTTTATTTCAAAATAATCATCATCCTCCTGCCCTTATCGCAATTTATTTGGGGTCGGTGCAGCATGTCTTTTTCTTCCATACATCTCTATCAGCCGTCATCTCCGTGTTCACTTTCTTTTTATCCATATCATCTTTCGCACGATCCATCCATCTTTTCTTTGGTCTACCTCTTTTCTTATAGCCATCCACATTCATACACAAAACTTTTTTATTATTATATATTATTATACTTTATTGTACACACAAATACACATTAATATTACAATAGGAAAGCTTAACTAACTTAACTTTTTTTCGTAACATGTTCCTCATTTCTCCGCATCACATGTCCATACCATGACAATCTACTGCTTCTCAACTTTTCCGTCACTGGCGCTTCTTTCAAACTCCCTCTCACATACTCATTTCTTATCATATCCGTTCTCGTTACACCACACATTCCTCTTAACATTTTCAAAATAATATTGACATAAAATGCCGTAAGAATTCTATAACCGACTGTACTTTAGACACTTGGTCGAGTTATCCAATACAAAATCAAATCATCACATCTCGGCCACCTGGCCGAGATTTTGTTGGCCGACTTGACCAATAACTCGCCGTCTCTAATTTGCTCCATGTTAGTCAAGTCGCTTTTATTTCGTAAGCAGTAAGGGCGGTTTTCTGACTCAGGTGTTGCCACTGTCATGCGGTCGACTGTACTTTCTTTATATTTTGTGTTGTTTTATTGTTTTACTTTATTTTGTTTACCAGTTATTTACCTGTTTGTGTTTCTGTCGCTCTGTTATTTAAATGTTAATGTGTGTGTAAATGTAAACATTAACGCAACGCGCAACAACGCGCGCAACGCGTAGTTAACTGTCCCATCAATAAACCATTTTTCTTTCTTTCTTTCTTTACTTTTATTTCTTGTATTAGTAGAAACATTAAAATAAAACGGTTTTAAGAAAATAGCTGCGACATAAACAAACATTGAAGGTCATTATAAAGTTATATTTATTATCATTTGATGGTAATATTTCAAATACAATTGCTGTTTATGATGTTATTAAACATCTTGGACGGATGATATTTTTTATCGAAAAATATTGTTTTTATGTATTTTTGGTGTTGATTAGCGCCAAAAATAGACATAATTTGTGTAAAATGGTGGGCTATTTCTAATTATGGTGTGATAATAAGACATTTTGTCTTGTGATTGCCCGTAACGACTATGACGAAAGCTTATTCATCATCATCATCATTTCAGCCGAAAGACGTCCACTGCTGGACATAGGCCTCCACGCTTGGCAGGCGGGTTGGCGATCGCAGTTGGTTGGTTAAATACTCAAAGAACGCTGCTGCCCATCCTCCGATGAATCCCTTAGTCGCCTTTTACGACACCCATGAGAAGACAGGGTGGTGCAAATCTTTACGTCCGGCACCACACGGCATGACTGGGTGTACAAGGTACAAGGGACATATTTAAGAATATGGTAGAATGTGCGTACACAACACGTACACGATATAATAAATAAAAAAAACCTATTAATTTGTTCCAGGTATAACGATTTTTATTTTCAAGAAAAATTTTGTTTGGTCTATCTTTAGCACTGGGTCACAAAATATCTGAAGAATACTTACTGGTTGTGGTGATAACCTCAATCCTTATCGTTCGAACGATTTGATGATTCGAAGGAATTAAATATTTGAGAACTATAACTTAATTGCATAATATATTCGCAATTTTAATTAATTGCGTGCATCTTATTGTTGAGAAAATTGATTATTTTTCGGCATACCCTATCTGACTTGGTACCTAGGTGATAGATTTTGTAGCGCTGCAAGAACACTCGCCCCCAGGGCGCGATCTCCTGTGGCCAGTCTGGAAATCCCTCAACCGGCTCCGGACTCAAGTCGGTCGCTGCCCCGATTTTTTTTCCAAATGGGGATTGTGAGACTCCTCCAATACTGAGTGCAATTGTGGGGCCCCCATCCAGTCCATGGTCCATTTGCTTACTTGTCCCTTGTTGCCGTTTACCGTACGAGAGCCGACCTAAACGAAGCCACGAGCAACGCCATAGAAATGGCCAAATACTACATGAAAAATGTGTGAACCATTTACCCACAAGAAGAAGAAGAATCCTGACCTCTGAAAAACGCTAAAACAAACTCATGGGTCAAAGTCTCTTCTTCTCCTCTGGTCACATCTGACCTGGCCATTTGTGGTAAGTTCCAGATCGACTTGTCCCAACTCCCTACTCATGGTGACATGGGTGTAAGGTCACAAGGCACATAAGGCCCCTTGGTGTCCAGCTACCAACACAACGCCTAAAGAGCCGCCACAGTTTACTTAAATCAACAGAGGCTCTACAAGGTTCTCCAGCTGAGGCCCGTCGAAAACTGTGTCTGGAAAAATTACCTCCACCTGCAAACTACATCCAACCAAGTGAGAGGCTTCCTGTAGTGTATAAACTCCCCTGGCCTACATGGAAGTCCCTAAACCGATTGCGGACCCAGGTAGGCAGATGCACACTTAACATGAGCAAATGGGGCTATATAGAGAAAACAGCTACAGCCTGCATAGCATAGCTTCTAGTAGGCTTCAGGAAGAGATTTACAAAAGAAGCGCTTTCGCTTAACAGGAACCATATAAGGATCCTGATTAGAACCCTTACAGGGCACTGTAAACTGAACAAACATCTACACAGGATGGGCCTCACAGATATCACAGTTTGCAGATTTTGTCGCGAAAAGGACGAAACGCCCATTAATATCCTATGCGAATGTGATGCAGTGCACCACATTAGAAGTCAGCATCTTGGAGACCACACAATCTCAGCTGATGAGATCAGATCCTCAAACCCCCAAGGCAATAGTCGACTTTATGGTTGGCCTGCGGCTTGGAGAGGTGCTGTAGTCTACTATTAGAGGCGTTACAATAGATCTTTTAGGTTGCAGTGACATAAGGGACTTGCAAAGACCTTACCTCTTTTTCCAAAATAATAATAAATAATAATTACAGCTGGAAGCTACGCAATATCTTCTCGTCCAAAATACCGCAGTGTCTGAAGACGAAAGTCTTTGACCAGTGTGTGTTGCCAGTAATTACTTACGGTACTGAAACGTGGTCGCTCACAATGGGCCTGATAAGAAGGCTCAAAGTCACTCAAAGGGCAATGGAGAGGGCTATGCTCGGAGTGTCCCTGCTTGATCGAATCAGAAATGAGGAGATTCGCAGGAGAACGAAAGTAACCGACATAGCCCGAAGAATTGCCAAACTTAAGTGGCAGTGGGCGGGGCACATTGCTCGCAGAACCGATGGCCGATGGGGCAGTAAAGTTCTGGAGTGGCGACCGCGTACTGGAAGGCGCAGAGTGGGTAGGCCCCCCACAAGGTGGACCGACGACCTGGTGAAGGTCGCGGGAATCCGCTGGATGCGGAAGGCACATAACCGGTCATTGTGGCGATACTTGGGGGAGGCCTATGTCCAGCAGAGGACGTCTTTTGGCTGAAATGATGAATGATGATGAATAATTACAGCCTGCATGTGTGGCATTGATCCTCAATCAATGTCACATTTTCTGTGCTGCTCCTTGTGTCCAAGCACTTGCACAGTGAGTGACCTTATCAATGCTACAGACAATGCACAAGACGCGGCAAATTTCTGGGCCAGCAGCGTGTGATTACTGTGCCACTAGCAGTAAATTTTTTGTACCGTCGACACGAAGAAGAAGAAGGTCGATGGTGCGGATTGAAGCGTTCGGACGTGGCATCAAGCTTCCAAATACTAAATCGTTGTAGCAAGTGTTTGCTTTGGCCCTGAAGGCGGTTTCCGTAATTAAAGTGCTACCTCTAACATTTGGTTGACTGTAAGTGGGGCGCACCCTCTGCAATCAGCCTCGCCACTCATCATCCTCCGCGCCTTTTCCCAACTATGTTGGGGTCGGCTTACAATCTAACCAGATGCGGCACATCAGTATTTTACATGGAGCGACTGCCATCCATGCCTTGTTGGTCTAGTGGATGCAAGCGCGACTGCTGAGCATATTCTTCTATCGTGTCGACGTAGGCTACATAATGATAATAGCTCACGCCGTGGGGAAAAGATTAGCCAGTCAGCAGGTTGGTAGCGGGGCTGACTGCCCAGGGTGCGCCGGACGATCAATTAAATATCTTCACTCGTGGAGGCTCTTTTAATGCACCCCACCCTGCCCTGCCTACCCTGCTGAGCATGGGGTCCTGGGTTCGATTCCCGGGTCAGGCAGTGTTATTGGGTTTTTTCATTAGGAAATTCTCAGTAGCAGCCCGGAGTCTGGATTTGTGCCCGGTTAATGGCAATAGGCTCGCCCCCTATTACATGGGACTATAACATAACTGGCTAAATGTGGGTGTACTGTTACACCTCTGCCTACCCCTTCGGGGAAATACAGGCGTGATGTTGAGTTATGTGAATGCCATCAGACCCCCGCAACCCAGTTACTGGTAATACTACTAATTCGGAGGTTAGACCAGTTGTCAGGCTTTCAGGTTTCTGACTACTCGTAACGACTGCCATAGATATTCGTATGACAACCGGGACATACAGCTTAACGTGCTCTCCGAGGCACGGAGGGGTCTCGGTGTGTAACGAAATGGTCATCCATCCACGGACTGACCGCGGCAAGTGCAGCTTTACCTCGCAGATCGTATAATCTGCGTGATTGCCACTTCGCCACGAGCCACTACTTCCCTAATATTTTTACCACGGCATGAGCTACTCTACATAGTTCTTGCCGTTATGAGAGAAGAAGATCAGCTGCAGCTGAACTTCTTCGATCATTATGAAATCACACTGCAAATCAATTGCACACCCATCCTCCTTATCACAATAGTAGGTTGATCCGGATATATTCAGGCGTGGTCTATTATCACCAGATAATTTAATAACTTGCAGTTACATAAACATGGATTCTGACTTATCTGCTGACTTATCTTTTAGGCCGAAGTGTTGTATTACACCCACAGATAACGAAATATAAGGAGATCGGGCAAGCCGCCCAGTTTGCATGGAGTCCGAGTGTCGCAAGCTCAACTTACGCGCACAACGTAAGAAACGCATCACGAAATTACAATAAAAAGCACGCACACTTGTATCCCTACGCTCCTTACGTCATTAAATGAAAGAAAGTTTTCTCTCAAACTAGCGCACATACTCACTCGGGGGCAAGTGACGGTGAACTAGCGGCAGTGTATGCCCGCTGTGCATACAACGGTCAGCCTTTACGCGGCGGCTTATTCTCTCTAGTATTCTGTTGCTCTGAGATTACACCTGTAGCCAGAGTTACTACCAGACGAACCCAAATTTTCGGTTATCACTTTCAATTTACAATTAATAATGATTTAAAATTTAATGTGATTATTTTTATTGATATAATCACTTTAAATTTGCAATTAATAATGATTTAATATTTAATTTGACTATTTTTATTGAAGAGTTTTGCCAAATGAGCTGTGTCCTTTCGTATGAATATTGATTCTGATAACGTACCTCACAGGAACAACAGGGTTTTTTGTTACATACTGTATACGACTTTGAATTAACTGCAAAGTTAGTCGATTGGGATAAGGAACACGTCGCTGACGTCACCCAAAGACGTTAGTACGTGGAGGTTAAAATGGCGTCCTCCTAATTGTTGTAACCTTGTTGCAGTTCGTCTTAAAACATAAGAACTCACCAAAACGACATTTATTCTACCTATAATATAAAGATGTAAATTAAATTCCTTCATATAATTACACATTGTTATTATTCATATATACAGACGGGTCAGACGCTGAACTCTTTTTTTTATGAATACTTCTACTTACTTCATTTATTAAAGCATTAAGAAAAACATGTCCTAAAAGGCAAGGAAAAGTTTAAAAAAAATTAACTATATACAACATGTAACAAAAACCCTGTTGTTCCTGTGAGCTACGTGATCAGAATCGATATTCATACGTAAGGACACAACTCATTTGGAAAAACTCTTCAATAAAAATAATCAAATTAAATATTCAATCATTATTAAAAGTGATTATATCACATAATAATTTCTTAGGTTTTCGCGATCACTACACATTATAATAAAACAAAGTTTAACCGGATTAAATCGCGTATATTATTTAAATTGGTTTCCCTGACGTTTCGAAAGCTTTGCAGCATTTCGTGGCCCAGGTAGACTAAGATGACAAGCGTCTTTACAAATATTTCTAAAAAAATATTTTAATCTACCGTACAATATTATTAATTAAAATCGTTTCGATAACGCAGTAATCACTCACAGTATCATTATCTTTTTCAGTGTTGCGTGCTGTTTGGGACTTGATTATTTTTAGGACTGGGTTCCAAACAGGTGGTAGCTGCCAACCATCTTCTCTCTTAAAATTAGGATGTTTTTTAATTTCAATAGCCTCACGGAGCATTCTAGGTACATATCGGTTTTCCTTCGCCAGGACTTGTGGTTTATCATATCGAAGAAAATGGTTGGCTTTGTCTAGGGCATGTTCACACACTGCAGACTTTGTGGAGCGTCTGTTCTTGACGTCAGCTATATGTTCTTTAATTCTAGTGGCTATACTACGCTTTGTTTGCCCTATGTATGATAACCAACAATCACAATCAATCTTGTAGACCCCTGCATCTTGTAAGGGAATGTGACCCTTCACCGGTCTGGGGAGTTGGCTGATCTTTCTTTGTGGCTTGAAATAGGTTTTGATAGAAGCACGCTTCAAGATATGACCAATTCTGTCGGTGTCCCCTTTGATGAATGGTAGAACAGGAGGTCGACGATCAACTGTGCTGGGTTTCGGGCGCCGTTTGCGACGGGGATGTGGAGCTCGCAAGTTATTATGCTTGAGAACGAATAGGGTATAGGGGAAAATATTAAACAAACAGACATTTAAATAAATCTAATCGAATAAATAAATGCATTTATCAATAAATTTATATCATATGAACCGATTAATATTATTACACTTATAGTAGATAATACATATATGAGTAATCCATATCTTTACTATCTTAAGTAGTCATATGTTTCCGTCACAATCTAAGAACGATTGGGGGGCTTATAGGCTAAACGTGTATAAAGTAACACGCAAAATAAATAATCGTTGAATCGTAAGTCAGTTGTTGTGTGAAGTGCTAGTGCATAAGGATGGAAGAAAAGAAAGAAACGGTAAGGAGCCAGCATTGTGCGTTAAAATATACAATGTGGATATTGTTGTATGGCAACATTTAATTAATCATAATTATTAGTAGTGTAACACTTATTCAGCCAAGTGGCAACACTAATGTAATTACTACTTCCGCAATTTCCTACCTATGAAAAATACACGGCTACATCGACTCCTGAGTTTTTATTTATCACCAGCGCAATCAAACTCCGCTGCAACGCCCGACAGATATGACAATACGACATTAAGGTAACTTTAAATAAAACCACGCACAGAGTATCTCGGTCTCTGGTAGTACACAAAAAATCAATCAAATCCAGTTAATAGCTTAGCCACAGGAAATTCTTTTAATGTCATTAATTTTGAATGTAGGACCATTTTTCTAGGCAAAGATCTTTAGGTCAAAGACCTGTGCGAGTCCATATGATTTTAAACTCTCTTTTCAACACACTTGCTCGTAAAGTGGCTCTTATTGCAGCGCTTTTTGCAGCGCTTTTAGGTTCATAATGTAGCTTATAACGCACGCGTGCTTTTTACTTTACAGTTTATTTTTAAAACGCAGCAAAGAGTTTTTATGCCTAAAAAAAATTAAACATTTTTGTGAATAAATCAACTGTATTAATTAAAATATGATAAATAAACATTTCATTCCATCAAATTATTTATTTTTGTCAACAAATTAACATAAATTTGTGTTATAAATAAAAAAATCTATTTGTTATACTATTTTTAATATTAGGCTGTTTGGCGGTTTCCTTAGACCACCTGCGCGGCCATAGCTGTACGTCACCATACGATTACAGTAATCCGCGCGCCATTTTTCACAAATTCAATATTTGTCTAAAATATGTGTATGTTTTTTTCCTCGCAAGTGTGTTGAAAAACGTCGTATGACACGCGTGAGCATTGACTATTATACTCTCGAGTATAATAGTCAACTTAGCTCACTTGTATCATAATGTACACACGGCTACACATCAAGCTGTACATTTCCAGTAAAAGCTGACTTCGCATTGTTTAGGCTTTCCGTACAATGCGAGATCAGCTTATACTGGAAATGTACAGCTTGATGTGTAGCCGTGCGTACTATTGTTTACGTTTTACACTTCGTATTTAGTGGGCACGTTCCGAGATCACAACTAAACTTGTATGGAAATTTTAACTCCGACTAATTTGACAGCATGAAAATTGTTGCCATCCCTTTCTTGTATCTACTATAAGTAAAAGAGAGCGATAGTCTATAAAATAAACTTTATGCCACTCAAAATAGGAAAATAAAATAAACTTAAAAAAAAAACGACTTCAAAAAGAACAAAATAATTTTTGTGAAACAGTTTAGGAAGTCGGTGCCAATTTTTTAACCGACGAAAAAAAGGAGGAGGTTCTCAATTCGACGCGTATATTTTTTTTTTTTTTTTTTTATTTTTTTTTTATGTATGACCACGCATAACTTTTTACAGAGTGGTCCGATTTTGATGATTCTTTTTTTTATAGATAGGGTATATCTCGAAGTTGGTCCCATTTAAATTTCAAAATCAAAATCCACCCCTAAGGGTAGTAAAACAGGGGATGAGTGTTTATTCACCCACTGAATTCTTACTTGTTGACCGATTCTGTTGAAACTTGACACACATAAATATAGTTCTAGACACTACGACATAATGGAGACCTGGAGTTAGATTTTAACCACAAAAAATTGAAAAATAAAACTTTTTAACAAAAAATTGAACCGACGAAAGCAGAAACTGAAAAGCGAAAAATAACTAATTATGAGTCGGCGCCAAACAACCAATCAACGAAAATCATTAAATTACTTTAAATAAATAATAAAAACAACGTCACATCAAATACAACGTGAAATTTTCAACGATAAACAATAACTTTCCAAAAATGCGTTCTCCGCTCGGCCACTTGCAACTTACACGCACTTTGCTTGTTAAAAGTTCGTTTGGCGCCGACTCATAATTAGTTATTTTTCGCTTTTCAGTTTCTGCTTTCGTCGGTTCAATTTTTTGTTAAAAAGTTTTAT
Source organism: Asteroscopus sphinx (assembly GCA_949699075.1). Taxonomy (NCBI): domain Eukaryota; kingdom Metazoa; phylum Arthropoda; class Insecta; order Lepidoptera; family Noctuidae; genus Asteroscopus; species Asteroscopus sphinx. The sequence goes on along the minus strand of OX453030.1, from coordinate 3,725,988 downwards.
CTTAAATCAAACCGAATCAAAGGCACTACTTCCTAAACTGTTTCACAAAAATTATTTTGTTCTTTTTGAAGTCGGTTTTTACTTTTTTCAAGTTTATTTTATTTTTCTATTTTGAGTGGCAATAACAATAGAAAGACAAGCGATTGCTGCAATCCCGGATGATTTGCTGTCATCCATTGAAAACAATATTTGAAAAGTTCCCTCAATTCCACATGGATCCCATTATCAGAACTGAATTTTGATGAAAATGGGACAAATCTGGAAATATATCCTTGCAAATGAAAAAATAATACAATCAAATTGAGAACCTCCTCCTGTTTTGAAGTCGGTTAAAAATAAGTTTCAAACAATCAAAATGTTGTAATGGCTGAGTCGCTGGAACAACTGGGCGAAATGCTGCACAGCTTAAACGGAGCCTCTCGACGTGTCGGTCTTGGCATGAATCTGGACAAGACTAAAGTCATGTTCAATATGCATGTCATGCCGAGGCCAATATTCGTCGAAGGGTCGGCCCTCGAAGTTGTAACGGAATACGTCTACCTAGGGCAGGCCATTCAGCTTGGTAGATACAACTTCGAGAAAGAAGCCAACAGAAGGATCCGTCTGGGCTATGCTGCCCATTTGGCAAACTTCGCCGAATCTTCTCGTCGCCTATACCGCAAAGTTTGAAGTCTTCAACCAGTGCGTCCTGCCAGTCATGACTTACGGTGCCGAGACGTGGACACTGACAGTTGGGCTAGTCCACAAATTTAAAGTCGCTCAGCGAGCTATGGAGCGAGCTATGCTTGGAGTTTCTTTGAAGGATAAAATCCGCAACGAGATTATCCGGAGAAGAACCGGAGTGACCGACATAGCTTGTAGGATCAGTAAGCTGAAGTGGCAGTGGGCTGGCCATGTCTGTCGAAGGACCGATGGCCGTTGGAGCAGACGAGTCCTTGAGTGGAGACCGCGAATCGGCAAACGCAGCGTAGGGCGCCCCCCTGCCAGGTGGACCGACGAACTAAAGAACGTGGCTGGGGGGGACTGGATGCGGAAGGCAGAGGACCGAGCGTTGTGGCGCAACTTGGGAGAGGCCTATGTCCAGCAGTGGACTGCGATAGGCTGAGTTGAATCAATCAAAATGTTTATTTGTTTAGTTTAGTTTGTAAACAAGAGAATCAATAAATACCAATGCCTTATTAAAATGGACCCAGTTCTAAACTCCGTAAGTAAAAGCGTGAATGTACACTAAATTGCGATTTTGAATCGTTATTTTTTTGCGTAGATAATAGTCATATAAAAAAACCGGCCAAGCGTGAGTCGGACTCACGCAGTAAGGGTTCCGTACCACCCGTCGACCTGATACCCCATAGAAACTGATTTAATTTACGAGAGTTTATCATAAGTTAGTAGTAATTGAAAATAAAAAATATAAATCCTTTGATTGATTGATTGATAAGACATCAACGATCGTACGCGAAATGTGAATTTTTTGCATCTCTTTCTTACGTAGGTACCACCACATATGTCTATGTTTGTCTTATTTTTTGTATTTTTTGCCAAACTACATAATATGCACTATAATCAGACCAAGTTCGACGCTGGTATGTATTTCCGTTTTGAAGATAGAGCAGGAACAAAAATGTTGAAAAAAATGCTTGTTTTTAGAGGTTACTTGTATGGGGACCCCCTTTGGTTTTTGACTTTTTATTTTTTAGTATTTGTCGAGATAGTCACCATAGTAACACATATTCTGTGAAAATTTCAAGTGGTTATCTACTACCGTTACAAAAATACAGCCCTGTGACAGACAGACAGACGGACCGTCAGAGTAGCGAGACTGCGAGAGTAATAGGGTCCCGTTAGCACCCTTTGGGTACGGAACCCTAAAAACAATAGAATCAACACCAATGCCTTATTAAAATGGGCCCAGTTCTAAATGTTATTCCATAAGTGCAAGCGTGGATACAACACTAAATTGCGATTTGGAATAGTAATTTTTTTGCGTAGTAAAAAGTCATTTTTAAACTATTTATGTAAAAACTGACACTCAACATAACCAGCCCATTACTGTCTTACTGCTGGGCACGGGCCTCTTCTCAGTACGAGAAGGTTAAGGCCTTAATCCACCACGCTGGCCTAGTGCGGGTTGGCGGACTACACACACCATTGAAAACTGTATGGAGCACTCTCTGGTGTGCAGGTTTCCTCACGATGTTTTCCTTCACCGTTAAAGCAAGTGATAATCGAATATAAATCAGCACATGAATTCGAAAAGTCAGAGGTGCGGGCCGGGATCGAACTACACCCTCCTTCATGGAAGGCAAGTTCAACCACTAGGCTATCACTGCTATTCTGACACTCGACAACCCTTATTAATGATTTATTCTGTGTTGCTTCAGATGCGCCTGCACCGCTGTGAGGGTTGTCTCGCGGCGTGCGGCCGGCAGCGCCGCGCCACGCCGCTACCTTCCTTACCAAGAACTTTAACTAATAAGTACGTATCCTTATTGTATTTCTTATAATAGGGTTAACGCCTTCTCCTGATGATTTGACCTTGGTAATAGAGTACGTGTGGCAACCCTAACAATGAGTGAGAGTGAAAGCTCCGTATGTCACACTACGCGTGATACAAGCCAGTCAATAGTCAAAGCGGTAATTTTGATCCTAAAAAGATTTGTCCATGGTATAATAATATGTTTCACCAGGTACTCTCTTCCCGTGACAACTAGGTCACGTGATTGCCTCCGTACTACGTCATCGGCTGTGGAGCCAATAGCGGGCTTCTAGCGTGACACTTGTCAGTTTGATGTGCTGCCACCTTGTGTAAATAAATTACCCGTGAAAAATGCATTTTTTCATTTACTTGCTTCTATAAAAAAGCACTTTTGAACTGGTAATTTTATACAGTTTCCTTTAATAACTAATTAGATGAATAACACGAGATAACAAATAGGCTAGTTAGGAATTTATTTTATATTCATTATGAACAAAAATGCTGAGCGTGGGGTCCTGGGTTCGATTCTCGGGTCGGGCAAAGTGTTATTGTGTTTTTTCATTAGGAAATTCTCAGTAGCAGCCCGGAGTCTGGATTTGTGCCCGGTTAGTGGCAATAGGCTCGCCCCCTATTCAGTGGCGATTCTAGGGGGGGGGGTCGTAGGGGTCATGACCCCCCCAAAATCGTACACGTCAAATTGAAAAATCTCCTAAAAATAGTCAATTTACAAAAATAAATTATTGACTTCCTGCTTAAATGTCCAAAAGTAAACAATGAAATCAAAACTAGGTAAGTACCAAGGTATAATAAGATGTTTCACCAAGTATTCTCTTCCCGCGATGACAGCGCGATGCCTCTAAGCTACGTCACGATCAGTGTTGCCATTGATTGATATCTTCAATATACTTAAGAAGATTTTTGTTCATAATGAATATAAAATAAATTCCTAACTAGCCTAACTATTTGTTATCTCGTGTTATTAATCTAATTAGTTATTAAAGGAAACTGTTTAAAATTACTAGTTCAAAAGTGATTCTTTATAGAAGCAAGTAAATGAAAAAATGCATTTTGCTCGGGTTATTTTTTTTCACAAAGTGGCAGCACATCACACTTACAAGTGTCACGCTAACAGCCCGCTATTGGCTCCACGGCCGATGACGTAGTACGGAGGCAATCACGTGACCTAGCTGTCACGGGAAGAGACTACCTGGTGAAACATCTTATTATACCATGGTAAGTACTACCTACTCACTCAAACACGACATCTACTCGTATGTCAAAAAATACCTAACGTTATTTTAGAGTTTTGTTTATGTAGGAACTGAAGTTCAATTTACAACATAGGTATAATTTTGCTCAAAATAAAGTATGAATGATATTTCCAGTTAATATCACATACGACGGCGGTAGTTCATTTTGTTGAACGGTTTGCGCTACTTTACATGAGCCTGCCGTTGCGATTGGACACTCATAGGCGCAAGCGATTGAAGCTTTGGCGGTGAAAAAAAAATTTTACGCTCACTTCGCTCGCGCTTCTTCATTAACTTACATAGCCTACAAGTCCAAAAAATACACTTAAATTGATGTCAACATTTCGCATAAATATGAAAAAGTTCCCAACGTTCGTTTCCTCTTTGTTGACGTTCATTTTGTAAGTAACTATTCTGTTACATGATAAATAAATAAAATGTCTTTATTTCAGGCATAAGTTGCCCATAAGTTGTTAGTGATGAGTTAGTAACAGATTGTGCTTATATGCTAGATTAGTGTTATTAGTACATAAATTACTGAACAAATTATTTATAATAAACTTTACCTTGTCATTGCAAAAAAAAAAAGGTAAATTTGGACCTTGAAACTGTACGTAAGCCAAGTTGACCCCCCCAAAATCTTGGGCTGGAACCGCGCCTGCCCCTATTACATGGGACTATAACATAACTGGCGAAATGTGGGTGTACTATACACCTCTGCCTACCCCTTGGGGGAATACAGGCGTGATGTTATGTATGTATGTGTATATTTTGTGAAATATTGAAGATATTACCTACAACTATTTATTACACAGAAAAACACACGAATAAGTTAAAGGTTTGTCATCAAGAAACTCTGTAACACTGTAATATGCTTTTTCTTTAAGTAATTTTCTTTATTTTATTCTTGATAGATTGTTACTACAAATATATATATTTACATAGTTTAACTAAAGTTCCTTGTTCATATTCCAGGACCAAACTATTGAAACGAACAAGACGAAGCCCCTACCCGCAAGCGATGAGCAAAGAGAACTGCGTGAAGATGGCGGAACCCTCGCCTCCCACGCCGCCAGATAACGAAGCGCCCCGTAAGTACTTATTTAGCGTATAGCGTAGCAGCATAGCTGTGCTCTGGTTTAAAGGGTATGGTTACGGTGGTTATGGTTTAAAGGGGATCCTGGTAAAATTTCAAGCCTGGGAATTCTTTGATCCTTTTTAGGGTTCCGTAGTCCTACAAGGAACCCTTATAGTTTCGTCATATCCGTCCGCCTGTCCGTCTGTCCGTCTATCCGTCTGTCCGTCTGTCCTAATCCTTTACCGCTTAATAACTTCTACAGTTATAAACATAAGTAAATGAAATTTTGACAAAAAATGGAATAGATATAGATCTCAATTTTAAAAGATTAAAAAAATCTTGATTTTAAGGGTGGCGCCCATACATGTGAAATGGGGATGAAAATATTTTTTTCGCTGCACCCCCTCGTGTGGGGTATCGTTGAATAGGTCTACTAAATTGAAGGTAATGTTTAATACACAACTTTTTAGGGTTCCGAAGTCCTAAGGAACCCTTATAGTTTCGTCATGTCCGTCCGTCTGTCCGTCTGTCCTAATCCTTTACAGCTTAATAACTTCTACAGTTATAAACATAAGTGAATGAAATTTTGTTAAAAAATAGTCTACATATAGATCTCAATTTTAAAAGAATAAAAAAATCGTTTTTCCGTATTTTAGGGGTGGCGTCCATACATGTGAAATGGGGAAAAAAAATATTTTTTCGCTGCACCCCCTCGTGTGGGATATCATTGAATAGGTCTACTAAAATGAAGGTAATGTTTAATACACCACTTTTTTATCAGGTGTACCATCTGCGAAATATAACCCGCCAAAGTGGCTTGCAATGTGTCCCCCCCCCCTGCCATTTCTAAACTATGCAATGTAGAAACTTATAATCTTCCACATTGATAGACCTTTGTGAAAACTCACTTTTAAAATTATTTCGAGTATAATGTGATTATAATTTTTTGAGTTATAGAGAGAAAACTGAAAAATACTTAAAACGTCCTAGTTCAAAGGTCTTATCTTAGAGAAAAAATAACATAGCAAATAATGCTCCTTTAGCTACTTTCTATTTGAAAAAATCACAAAAAGTAACTTTGAAATGACACACTTCTTAAATTTGGCTTCTTGCATTTATCGATGGCGCTACTAACAACACGCTCTGAGTCGCGAATGCTGCCGATTATTGCAAAAACTAAAATAGCCATGATTAATATTCGAATTGATTCGTTTGTAATTACACCTACTTAAGGAACCCTATAATACTGAGCATGGCCCGACATGCTCTTGGCCGGTTTTTTATCAGGTATAACATCTGCGAAACACAGTTCGCCAAAGTGGCTTGCAATGTGTCCCCCCCTGCCATTTCTAAACTATGTAACGTAGAAACTTATAGTCTTCAACATTGATAGACCTTTATAAAAACTCTCTTTTAAAATTATTTTGAGTATAATGTGATTATAAATTTTTGAGTTATAGTGAGAAAACTGAAAAATACTTAAGACGTCCTAGTTCATCGTCCTAGGTCATTGACCTTAGAGAAAAATGATCGTAGCAAATAATGCTCCTTTAGTTACTTTCTATTTAAAAAAATTACAAAATGAAACACACTTCTTAAATTTAGCTTCATAAATTTAGCGCTAGGTGGCGCTGTTTGCAAAAACTAAAATAGCAATGATTAATATTCGATTTGATTCGTTTGTAATTAGAACTACTTAAGGAACCCTATAATACTGAGCATGGCCCGACATGCTCTTAGCCGGTTTTTTGGGAATGTTTTGGTCCTGAATAAATGTTTTTTTTTTTTCTCTTCATGTCCAAAATATCAGCAATCTTTTCGGTGTTTAAGGTGTATAAAGACTGCGTTAGCTACCAGTACTTTATACTTACGAATAGTTATTAAGTAACGACAAATCAATTTAATCTCTAAATTGAAGTAATTAAAACTTATTTTCACTAAAAGCGGAACGCACGCAGAGCTCTCATACGACTTCTATGAAATACGTGCAACATCACCTGGCGCGTGAGACGGAAGATAATTTGTACATTTACTATGAAGTAACTAGCCTAGATTCGTGCGCGGCACGGCACCGAAGATTTCCGAGATTGACAAATAATAAAACTTTTCAAAACAAAGTGGGAATGAATCGCCTAGGCTATTTCTTAATTTAAAAGTGAATAAAAAAATAAAAAGTAATGTAATGTTTGCCCCACTGCCCCGCTGCCCCACTGCCCCGCTGCCCCACTATACCACTGCCCCGCTGCAGCCCCGCTGCCCCACTGCCTCGCTGCCCCACTGCCCCGCTACACCACTGCCGCGCTGCCCCACTACCCCGCTGCCCCACGGCCCAGCTGCCCCGCTGCCCCACTGCCCCGCTGCCCAACTATACCACTGCCCCACTGTACCCCACTGCCCCAATGCCCCGCTACCCCACTGCCCCACTGCCCCGCTACCCCGCTGCCCCACAGCCACGCTGCCAGGCTGCCCCGCTGCCCCACTGCTCCGCTAACCCACTGCCCGACTGCCCCGCTGCCCCACTATCCCGCTGCCCCGCTACCCCACTGCCCCGCTGCCCCACTGCCCCGCTGCCCTGCTGCCCCACTGCCCCAATATCCCACGGCCCCACTGCCCCGCTGCCCCGGTAACCCACTGCCCCGCTGCCCCGCCGCCCCGCTGCCCCGGTAACCCACTGCCCCGCTGCCCCACTGCCCCGGTAACCCACTGCCCAGCTGCCCAGCTGCCCCGCTACCACACTGCCCCACTGCCCCACTATCCCACTGGCCCACTGCCCCGCCGTCCCGCTGCCCCGCTGCCCCACTACCCCACTGTCCCACCGTCCCACTGCCACTGTCCTACTGTTCCACTGTCCCACTATCTCACTCTATCACTATCGCCCCGTCGCATGTCCCATCCTATGTCCAGTTCCATGTGCCGTCCCACTGTCCTGTCCCATGTCCCGTCTCATGTCCCGTCCCATTTCCCGTCCCATGTTCCGTTCCCTGACCCGTCCACTGTCCCGTCCCCAGTCCCGTCCCCTGTCGCGTCCCCAGTCCCATCCCCTGTCCACTCCACTCCACTCCACTCCATCGTACATTACTATCCGCTCGTGCAAATGCATAGAAGCTTCGATCTGTCGGGTGAGTACGCAACCCACGAATTATTTTTTTTCTTTTTTTCTTTCTTTCTTTCTTTCTCAAAACCTATACCAGTTTTTAAGTCAGATCATCAGCTTTCAAACAAAAAAAAAACATCAAAATCGGTCCAGTAGTTTTAGCGTGATGCTGGAACAAACAAACAAACAAACAGACGTTAACAATTTTATAATAGTTAAGATTATAATAGTTAAGAAGATAAGATAATATACTTGAAGAAGAAGGTAATTAAAAATTGTAGACTGAAAATAGTATTTTTTTAGTTACACCAAGATAACTTTATGCTTATTCGTATATTAAGATGAATACAATATAACAACGTTTAGGTACTTCTAAATTTTATTGCTTTTCATACAAAAAATTAGAGAAATCGCAATTTAGAGGTAGCTTCCGGTCCTTGTCTGTAAGTCGAAAGATTCTGATTTTCGGTTGGCTCAAAAGACTGCATTTCCAAGATGGCACCACCCACATACGACAGGATTTTTTTTTCTACTCTGTACAATTCGGCCCGACCAAAAAGTTTTTAATGCAATATCTTTAGCAGCCGTATTTTCTCTATGGAGGCGCGCGCTAGAGCGCATGCGTGCGAATGACAGCTGGATATGAGCGCCTTATTCACCTTAATGTATGCAAAATGTTGTAGAAAAAAAAACACTACAAATAATTAAACACTAATAATAATATACGCGATTTAATCCGGTTAAACTTTGTTTTATTATAATTAAACACTACATTAATTTAATAATAATATTGCAATTCAATTAAGCTAAAGTAAATATTACTTGTTATGGGTAAATTACCTACTAGATACTTACAAATACATTAGTTACAAGTTATAAACCTTATTATTTACCAAACCATACCTATATTATCTTATGAATATTGGAGCATACTCTTGATTGGACTTACATTATTTTTCTTATTGTAATAAATAAAATTTAAATGATTATGTTTAAGAACTTAACAAAAATTGTAAATTTTAATGGTCAATTAGGTATTTTAATTATTTCAAATCAAATTTCAATTTTAACAAAAACATTTTACAATTCCATACAAATTTAATTTATATAACAAATTATCAATAAAATTGAGATTTAGAAAATTAGTTATTATCAATACAAATCGAATTTCTATTTTTTAATAATTTTATATCTATCATTGCTATGAAACCTATTATTTATAAGTATGTTGCTGTGCCCTTACCGGGTTTCATGTTGAAACCATACTATAAGTACCTACAGGACTTATAAATGTAACACCTATGTACACATGAATGCAATAAAAGTTTTTTGAGTTTGAGTTTTGAAAATATAATTAAAAATCACCGGTTCCCGTCATCGTAGCGAGGTAAAATACATACCAGTTTTTAAGTCAAATCATAAGTTTTTAGTCACAAACCCTTTCAACAAAATCGGTCTAGTAGTTTTATAGTGATGCTGGAACAAACAAACAAACAAACAGACAACTGACATTTAACAATTTTATAATAGTAGTAGATGATCATTTTTTAGGGTTCCGAAGTCCTACAAGGAACCCTTATAGTTTCGTCATGTCCGTCCGTCTGTCCGTCTGTCCTAATCCTTTACAGCTTAATAACTTCTACAGTTATAAACATAAGTAAATGAAATTTTGTTAAAAAATAGTCTACATGTAGATCTCAATTTTAAAAGAATAAAAAAATCGTTTTTCCGTATTTTAGGGGTGGCGTCCATACATGTGAAATGGGGAAAAAAAAATTTTTTTCGCTGCACCCCCTCGTGTGGGATATCATTGAATAGGTCTACTAAAATGAAGGTAATGTTTGATACACCACTATTTTATCAGGTGTACCATCTGCGAAATATAGCCCGCCAAAGTGGCTTGCAATGTGTCCCCCCCCCCTGCCATTTCTAAACTATGCAATGTAGAAACTTATAATCTTCCACATTGATAGACCTTTGTGAAAACTCTCTTTTAAAATTATTTCGAGTATAATGAGATTATAATTTTTTGAGTTATAGAGAGAAAACTGAAAAATACTTAAAACGTCCTAGTTCAAAGGTCATTGACCTTAGAGAAAAATTATCATAGCAAATAATGCTCCTTTAGCTACTTTCTATTTGAAAAAATCACAAAAAGTAACTTTGTAACTTCACACACTTCAACACTTCTTAAATTTGGCTTCTTGAATTTATCGCTAGATGGCGCTACTAACAACACGCTCTGAGTCGCGAATGCTGCCGATTATTGCAAAAACTAAAATAGCCTTGATTAATATTCGATTTGATTCGTTTGTAATTACACCTTCTTAAGGAACCCTATAATACTGAGCATGGCCCGACATGCTCTTGGCCGGTTTTTCTTTAAGATCAATAACCTTTGAACTGGGACGTTTTAAGTATTTTTCAGTTTTCTCTCTATAACTCAAAAAATTATAATCACATTATACTCGAAATAATTTTAAAAGAGAGTTTTCACAAAGGTCTATCAATGTGGAAGATTATAACTTTATACGTTGCATAGTTTGGAAATGGCAGGGGGGGGGGGACACATTGCAAGCCACTTTGGCGGGCTATATTTCGCAGATGGTACACCTGATAAAAAAATGGTGTATGAAACATTACCTTCATTTTAGTAGACCTATTCAATAATATCCCACACGAGGGGGTGCAGTGAAAAAAAAATTTCTATCCCCATTTCACATGTATGGACGCCACCCCTAAAATACGTAAAAACGATTTTTTTATTCTTTTAAAATTGAGATCTATATGTAGACTATTTTTTAACAAAATTTCATTTACTTATATTTATAACTGTAGAAGTTATTAAGCTGTAAAGGATTAGGACAGACGGACAGACGGACGGACATGACGAAACTATAAGGGTTCCTTGTAGGACTTCGGAACCCTCAAAATGCAAACATATAAGTGACACCTTGCATTCTGCGCTGCACCGCGTAATATGACCATAAAGTAACCATTTCTAAACACTTTTATGCATTTTTCATTTTAATACACCACTACAATAAACAATATTTTCCATCATCATCATCATTTCAGCCGAAAGACGTCCACTGTTGGACATAGGCCCCATCGCCACAAGGACCGGTTGTGCGCTTCCCTCATCCAACGGATTCCGGTCCACCTTGTGGGGGGCCTACCCACGCTGTGCCTTCCAGTACGCGGTCGCCACTCAAGAACTTGTCCATACAACAACAACATTTTCTTCCACAGCGATGCCCTGGTTTGGAATGGACATCGGCGGCACTTTAACGAAGTTAGTTTACTTCGAGCCCCGCGAGACGAACCGGCGCGAGATCGACAAGGAGACTGAAGTGCTGAAGAATATAAGACGGTACCTCACCAGGAACTCCGCGTACGGCAAGACGGGGAGACGGGATGTGCATCTACAGGTATGGTGGATTTGTTGTTTTTAGTAGATCCGTATTATTTTGTGTGGAGGAACGAGGTATCGTGTTCCTCCAAACAAAGGGAGGATCCTCCGACCAGGTTGTTGTGTGACGACCCGACACCGAAGTGTTATTGCTGTTTAACCGGGCTGGTGGTGGAAAATCCCGGACTCCATTCGCCGTAAAAACCCAACGGTTGATATTGGGAGCTTGTATACATGCTGAAATTTTAATGAAAATTTAATTAAATGAAAAGGGTCATTGTACTCATCATTATGAACAACTTTTACTATGGGACCAACCCTGAAATCGCGAAAAAAAAATCAGTTGGTCCCTACATTTGTGTTCACTTAAATCGATAAAATGTAGGGACCACCTGATTATTTTTTCGCGTTTTCAGGGTTGGTCCCATAGTAAAAGTTGTTCATAATGATGAGTACAATGATCCTTTTTCGGGAATTAAGCGATTAAAATTTCAGCATGTAGATAGATGCTTCGCCTTAAAAAATTATCTAGACGTTCTCATATGTTACTATCATAAAACGGCACGTAGAATTTAAAAATAAGTGTTTTTTTTCCTACTTTGGCACGAAACAAAAAGAGTTTTCGTCGTGTTTATTATTTTTGGGGTAACAGAAATAAACGAAAGTTTCCAAGAACAATCACTCATTTATGGCATAACCTTAGATCTGGACAAAAAATCTTACTAGCATAATTTATTAAAGCTCTTTGTTCTTTTTCCAGATGGACAACGTAACAATCCGAGGTCGATGCGGCACCCTCCACTTCATTCGCTTCCCGACCTCCGAAGTGGGCGCATTCCTTCAACTAGCGCGCTCAAAAGGAATGGCTGACCTCGTCAACACTATATACGCGACCGGCGGCGGCGCTTACAAGTTTGAAGAGGACTTTATTAAGGTACGTGTCACATCCGAGGACAGACGACTGCTGGGAAAAAAAAGTCCTCGCATGAGACCACGAATCGGGAAGCGGAACGTAAGACGGTCCTCAACTAGATGAGACAGACTAGTCAGGGTCGCGGCCCGGGGGAGCCGTTCGTGGTGGAAGTTTTTAAAGGAGTTCTAAGTTCAGCAGTGGACGGGAAAAGGGTTAAAAGCTCTTGATGTGTCTAGAAAAGCTAGTTAGGTATGAAATAGGCGCAGTCCTTCAACTACAACTTTAACAACAGGCGTTTTTAGCCAACTTTTTGGACACCTATATGAAGGTCAATTCTCGTAATTAACACCGTTTAAAATATAGTTCCAAACCAATCTCAATGCTTTAATCTCAATCTCCTGACAGTAGATGTCTCTGATTGCCGTTTATTGGTGACAATAATGACCTAAGTGTCACAAATAAACGACAAACATCTACTATGAAGAGATTGAGATTAGTTTGGAACTATGTTTTGAACGTTTTTAATTACGAGAATTGGCCTTCAGGTATGCTCACGATGATCGAATTATGTTCTCACTTTGCTCAGAGTATATCCATAAAAGAGTATATCCATGGAGTTTCTTGCCGGCACTTCTCCATAGGACCAACTTTTTGGAGCCGTGCAACTTGGGAGAGGCCTATGTCGAGCAGTGGACTGCGATAGGCTGAGTTGATTTACATGAACTTTGAAAACGTTAATAATCTTATTAAGTCAAAGTTCCCAGTCCACTGCTGGACATAGGCCTCTCCCAAGTTGCGCCACAACACTCGGTCCTCTGCCTTCCGCATCCAGTCCCCCCCGGCCACGTTCTTTAGGTCGTCGGTCCACCTGGCAGGGGGGCGCCCTACGCTGCGTTTGCCGATTCGCGTTCAAAGTCGCTCAGCGAGCTATGGAGCGAGCTATGCTTGGAGTTTCTTTGAAGGATAAAATCCGTAACGAGATTATCCGGAGAAGAACCGGAGTGACCGACATAGCTTGTAGGATCAGTAAGCTGAAGTGGCAGTGGGCTGGCCATGTCTGTCGAAGGACCGATGGCCGTTGGAGCAGACGAGTCCTTGAGTGGAGACCGCGTATCGGCAAACGCAGCGTAGGGCGCCCCCCTGCCAGGTGGACCGACGACCTAAAGAACGTGGCTGGGGGGGACTGGATGCGGAAGGCAGAGGACCGAGCGTTGTGGCGCAATTTGGGAGAGGCCTATGTCCAGCAGTGGACTGCGATAGGCTGAGTTGATATATTGACTGCCTCATTGGTCTAGTGGTCGCAAGCGCGACTGCTGATCGTGGGGTCCTGGGTTCGATTCCCGTGTCGGGCAAAGTGTTATTGGATTTTTTCTTTAGGAAAATCATCATCATCAAATGTCTTTAGGAATCAGTAGCAGCCCGGAGTCTGGATTTGTGCCCGGTTAATGGCAATAGGCTTGCCCCCTACTACATGGGACTATAACATAACTGGCGAAATGTGGGTGTACTATTACACCTCTGCCTACCCCTTCGGGGAAATACAGGCGTGATGTTTTGTTATGTTATGTATGATGTATTCAGCGAGTAATAATGTTGTTACTGATGGGGGCGCCACTTGCTACATTCCTCTTAACACACAATTTAATTTGTTACAGGAAGTAAACATGCGCTTATCCAAGATGGACGAGCTGGACGCGCTGATCGCGGGCGTGCTGTACGTGGACAGTATGAATGCGCAGGAGTGCTACTACTGGGCGCCGCCCGACGAGCAGCCCGTGCACACACATGTCTGTGACTCCGTAAGTATAATACAACAGGGTTCATTTTAATATAGGAAAATTAAAAAAAAAAAAAAAAAAAAAAAAATATTGAACAATTAATGGAAATGTGTTCTATTACTCATACCGAACCATCATCATCCTCCGAGCCTTTTCCCAATTATATTGGGGTCGGCTTCCAGTCTAGCCAGATGCGGCTGAACATCAGTATTTTACACGGAGCGACTGCCATCAGACCCCCGCAACCCAGTTACTGGGTAATACCGACATTCGGAGGTTAGACCAGTTGTCAGACTTTCAGGCTTCTGACTACCCGTAACGACTGCCATAGATATTCGTATGACAACCGGGACCGACAGCTTAACGTGCTCTCCGAGGCACGGAGGGGTCTCGTTGTGTAACGAAACGGTCACCCATCCACAGACTGACCGCGGCAAGTACAGCTTAACCTTGCAGATCGTACAATCCGCGCAGTCGTTGCTTCGCTACGAGCCCCTCTACTCATACCGAACCACCAAAAAAAATTTGCGCACTAGTTAAAAAAAATTCCTGTATAATACAGGGATTTTTTTAACATAATACAGGGTTATTTTAATACATGCTGAAATTTTAATCGCTTAATTCCCGTGAAGCGGTCATTGTACTCGTCATTATGAACAACTTTTACTATGGGACCAACCCTGAAATCGCGGAAGAAAAATCAGTTGGTCCCTACATTTGTGTTCACTTAAATCGATAAAATGTAGGGACCACATGATTTTTGATGAGTACAATGACCCTTTTTCGGGAATTAAGCGATTACAATTTCAGCATGTATAATACTGGGTTATTTTAAGATAATACATGGTTAATAACTTCATAGGTTTTCGCGATCACTACACATTATAATAAAACAAAGTTTAACCGGATTAAATCGCGTATATTATTTAAATTGGTTTCCCTGACGTTTCGAAAGCTTTGCAGCATTTCGTGGCCCAGGTAGGTAATTTAAATAATATACGCGATTTAATCCGGTTAAACTTTGTTTTATTATAATACATGGTTATTTTTAATATATAGGGTAAAGACACAACTCATTTGGAAAAACTCTTCAATAAAAATAATCAAATTAAATATTAAATCATTATTAGTTGTAAATTGAAAGTGATATAATCACTTTTAATAATGATTTCATATTTAATTTGATTATTTTTTGTTTTTTGAGTTTTTGCAAATGACTTGTGTCCTTTCGTATGAATATTGATTATGATAACGTAGCTCACAGGAACAACAGGGTTTTTGTTACATGTTGTATATAAATAAATAAATAGCTTGCTTTTAGGTTTAAAGAATTTTATTCCTCATAAGTCCGTGTGGTGGTGGACTTAAAGAATAGCACCACCCTTATCTCTCCTCATGGGTGTCGTAAAAGGCGACTAAGGGATTCACCAGAGGATGGGCAGCAGCGTTCTCTGAGTATTTAACCAACCAACTGCGATCGCCAACCCGCCTGCCAAGCGTGGCGATTATGGCATATCCCCCCTTTTGGGGGAGGCCTATGTCCAGCAGTGAACGTCTTTCGGCTGAAATGATGATGATGATGATTTAATTCTTTTCACAACTTGTATGAATATTGTTTGCAAAATTGCGAACAATAATTTAAATGCCTAATAAATTCTGAATACAATAACCAATTCCACTAAGCTGAATAACTCAGTTGTAAGAGCTTAATAAAAACAATGTGAGCTGTAATAAAAAAAAATAAAAAAACATTTATTATCAGACAGCTTAGTCCATAGGCACAATTCACAATTTTATTATACTAGAATACACTCCGTCTGCACAGTAGGCTCACTTTACTCCGAACACATGGAGTTCAGTAAACCTACTGAGCAGTACGGTATCGTATCTATCTGCTATCATTCTCAAAATTCTGTTATTCAAAAGTTATTAAGCTAATAGAAACGTTATTAAGCTCCTACTCAGATGTTGCTCAGATGTTATACAGCGTTAATTATTCAGCTTAGTATTCAGCTTATGCTCTTGATGATTGCTCTTACTCAATCTTTATTCAGCACAACTGTGTTACTTAGGTGATAACGTACCTCACAGGAGAAACAGGGTTTTTGTTACATGTTGTACCTATATAAATAAATAAATAGCTTGCTTTTAGGTTTAAAGAATTTTATTCCTCAAAGAACTTGCAAAACAAATAAATAAATCATTCATTTATTTCTCCACCACAAAGAATTTTTACAGTGTAAAAATTATTAAAACAAATATTTGCTTAACATTATGTTGTGGAGACTGGAGCCTGTACTAGGTGAACCTGTGTTACAGGTAGCAGTTCGCTTATAATGCTAATACTTTCAACTAAATTATATAATTTTAGCCGTTTTTTTTTTAACTTGAACAAGGGATTACATCACGTACATAGATTTTACAACAGTTTAAAACTAAATATTAATGTCAGTCCGATTACAGGACCAAGCCTCGAAACCTATCCTTCTGCAGCGAGGTGTGAGACAGGGAGATGTGATCTCTCCGAAACTGTTCACTGCTGCATTGGAGGATGTCTTCAAGGTTCTGGACTGGAAGGGGCTAGGCATTAACATAAACGGCGAGTACATCACTCACCTTCGGTTTGCCGACGACATAGTAGTCATGGCTGAGACCATGGAGGACCTCGGTACAATGCTCGATGACCTCAGTAGAGCTTCTGATAGAGTGGGTCTTAAGATGAATATGGACAAGACAAAGGTTATGTCGAATTCCCATATAGCACCCATTCCCGTAAACATCGGAGAATCTACACTCGAAGTTGTTGACGATTATGTATACCTAGGACAAACTGTCCAGCTAGGTAAGTCCAACTTCGAGAAAGAGGTCAATCGTCGAATCCGACTCGGTTGGGCAGCGTTCGGGAAGCTACGCAATATCTTCTCGTCCAAAATACCGCAGTGTCTCAAGACGAAAGTCTTTGACCAGTGTGTGTTGCCAGTAATTACTTACGGTACTGAAACGTGGTCGCTCACAATGGGCCTCATAAGAAGGCTCAAAGTCACTCAAAGGGCAATGGAGAGGGCTATGCTCGGAGTGTCCCTGCGTGATCGAATCAGAAATGAGGAGATTCGCAGGAGAACGAAAGTAACCGACATAGCCCGAAGAATTGCCAAACTTAAGTGGCAGTGGGCGGGGCACATTGCTCGCAGAACGGATGGCCGATGGGGCAGTAAAGTTCTGGAGTGGCGACCGCGTACTGGAAGGCGCAGCGTGGGTAGGCCCCCCACAAGGTGGACCGACGACCTGGTGAAGGTCGCGGGAATCCGCTGGATGCGGAAGGCACAGGACCGGTCGTTGTGGCGATGCTTGGGGGAGGCCTATGTCCAGTAGTGGACGTCTTTCGGCTGAAATGATGATGATGATGATTAATGTCAGCAAAAGTGGTGCTATGTTATTTACCAAAAAAGTCATTAAACTTGATGAAATTCCTTCAATTTATTCTAATCATAATTTGTTTTTTTTTTTAATTTGTTATAGTGTACATACATAATTCTTTTGACCTTTTCTCTTGTCCATTTCTCTTCCAGCCGCCATACTCCGAGGAAGCCCTGAGCATGTACGTGCGTAAACCGTTCGACTTCTCGTGCCCCTACCCGTTCCTGCTGGTCAACATCGGCAGCGGAGTCTCCGTGCTGGTGGTCAACGCGCCCAACGATTACTACCGCGTCAGCGGGACCAGGTAACATTGCGTACACCAGATTGAAGCAAGAAAACACGAAAATAAACGAGTGTGCTTTAGAGCAGGGATGTTCATCAACTGCTGGATATAGGCGTCTGCCAAGTTGCGCCACAACACTCAGTCCTCTGCCTTCCGCATCCAGTCCCCCCCAGCCACGTTCTTTAGGTCGTCGGTCCACCTGGCAGGGGGGCGCCCTACGCTGCGTTTGCCGATACGGGGTCTCCACTCAAGGACTCGTCTGCTCCAGCGGCCATCGGTCCTTCGACAGACATGGCCAGCCCACTGCCACTTCAGCTTACTGATCCTACAAGCTATGTCGGTCACTCCGGTTCTTCTCCGGATAATCTCGTTACGGATTTTGATTTTATCTTTCAAAGAAGGATGGCAGGGATGTTATGGATATGAAATTTCGGATCTGGATACGGATACGAATATAGGAATAATATTTTACCGGTTTCAGATACGGTTACGGATATGGAATTATTTCGGATTATACGTTAGTTTCGGATAGTTTCGGTTATGTATATTAGATTTTTAAGGAATTGTAAAAGTAAAAGAAAAAAAACCGGCCAAGAGCATGTCGGGCCATGCTCAGTATTATAGGGTTCCTTAAGTAGGTGTAATTACAAACGAATCAAATCGAATATTAATCATGGCTATTTTAGTTTTTGCAATAATCGGCAGCATTCGCGACTCAGAGCGTGTTGTTAGTAGCGCCATCTAGCGATAAATTCAAGAAGCCAAATTTAAGACGTTTGTCATTTCAAAGTTACTTTTTGTGTTTTTTTCAAATAGAAAGTAGCTAAAGGAGCATTATTTGCTATGATAATTTTTCTCTAAGGTCAATGACCTTTGAACTAGGACGTTTTAAGTATTTTTCAGTTTTCTCTCTATAACTCAAAAAATTATAATCACATTATACTCGAAATAATTTTAAGAGAGAGTTTTCACAAAGGTCTATCAATGTGGAAGATTATAAGTTTCTACATTGCATAGTTTAGAAATGGCAGGGGGGGGGACACATTGCAAGCCACTTTGGCGGGCTATATTTCGCAGATGGTACACCTGATAAAAAAGTGGTGTATCAAACATTACCTTCATTTTAGTAGACCTATTCAATGATATCCCACACGAGGGGGTGCAGTGAAAAAAATTATTTTTTCTCCATTTCACATGTATGGACACCACCCCTAAAATACGGAAAAACGATTCTTTTATTCTTTTAAAATTGAGATCTATATGTCGACTAGTTTTTAACAAAATTTCATTTACTTATGTTTATAACTGTAGAAGTTATTAAGCTGTAAAGGATTAGGACAGACGGACAGACGGACAGACGGACGGACATGACGAAACTATAAGGGTTCCTTGTAGGACTTCGGAACCCTAAAAAGCAATAGAAATACCAAACAATGCAAGGGACGCGCGCGGCTAGTGTGTTGGCTCAGCCGGGCAAAAACTAAAACATGTCATAACATGTCTCATTTAGACTAAAAAAAAACTCCTAAAACAAAAAAAAAACAACAAAAACCAAAACAAACCAATTTTTTTTTCCTTTCAATATTATTCGAAACTTTTATATCGGATTCGGTTACGGTTACGGATAGATTTTTATTTCGGATATCCGATAGTTTCGGTTACGGTTACGGAGCTCCATAACATCCCTGCTTTAGAGCACACGACTGAAGCAAAACTTTACTAACTTATATCTCCCTCAATACTATTTCAATGAGAACAAAGGAAAATCGTGCATATGCTGGTGTTGTGTCGTAGTCGTACCGCGCCTCGTTCCCCGCGTCCCGCACTACCCCCTCCGTTCGCCTCGCCCGATCACATTTTTCGTAACGCATTGACCAGCTTACTCCCCAAGTCAAGGGTGCCTAAAGAAGTTTTACTTCAAAAACTATTTAAAACCCACAAAAATTGGTCTGTTCATCATTCATCATCATCATTTCAGCCGAAAGACGTCCACTGCTGGACATAGGCCTCCCCCAATGGAGGGGATATGCCATAATCGCCACGCTTGGCAGGCGGGTTGGCGATCGCAGTTGGTTGGTTAAATACTCTGAGAACGCTGCTGCCCATCCTCTGGAGAATCCCTTAGTGGTTGTGGTTAGGTTAGGTTGATTTATCGTGAAATTTGTATTCATTATGTGTACGCACATTCTACCATATTCTTGAAAATATCTCTCGCTATCCCAGTCATGCTGTATAATCTCTGCCAATCAAAATTGAACCTTCTCCGTATGACCCAAAGTCGTTTACTCCGCAGTTTAGATTTATCGCGAAATATTTACGTCAACATTTGTTTTCATTATGTGTACGCACATTCTACCATATTCTTGAAAATATCCCTCGCTATCCCAGTCATGCTGTATAATCTCTGCCCATCAAAATTGAACCTTCTCATTATGACCCAAAGTCGTTTACTCCACAGTTTAGATTTATCGTGAAATATTTTCGTCAACATTTGTTTTCATTATGTGTACGCACATTCCACCATATTCTTGAAAATATCCCTCGCTTTCCCAGTCATGCTGTATAATCTCTGCCAATCAAAATTGAACCTTCTCCGTATGACCCAAAGTCGTTTACTCCGCAGTTTGGGCGGCGGTACCTTCCTCGGGCTGTGCTGCCTGCTGACTGGCTGCAGCAGCTTCGAGGAGGCCATCCAGCTGGCAGCCTCGGGGGATAACACCACGGTGGATAAGCTCGTCAGGGATATCTATGGCGGAGATTACGCGAGGTTTGGACTGCCTGGCGATCTTGTGGCTAGCAGGTGAGATTTTTTGTATTTTTATCTGCAGTTTTTAATTTTATCTACAACTAGCTTTTACCCGCGGCTCCGCTCGCGTTCAATTCTGCTAACCCACGTGACGGATCCTGTTAATACAGTCCAGTCCACTATCTCAATCACTCACTCACTCACTAACTAACTCGCTCGCTCACTCACTCACCCACTCACCCTGCCATCCAGCCATCGTACATTACTATCCGCTCGTGCAAATGCGTAAAAGCTTCGATCTGTCGAGTGTGGACGCAACCCACGATTTTTTTTTTTCTTTTTTTCTTTCTTTCTCAAAACCCATACCATTTTTTAAGTCTGATCATCGGCTTTCAAACAAAAAAAGTTTCATCAAAATCGGTCCAGTAGTTTTAGCGTGATGCTGGAACAAACAAAGAAACAAACAGACGTTTACAATTTCATAATAGTTCATCATCATCATCATTTCAGCCGAAAGACGGACGGTGGACGGACGTCCACTGCTGGACACATTCCTCCCCCAAGCATATGTTGGGGGTATATGCCATAATCGCCACGCTTGGCAGGCGGGTTGGCGATCGCAGTTGGTTGGTTAAATACTCAGAGAACGCTGCTGCCCATCCTCTGGTGAAACCCTTAGTCTCCTTTTACGACACCCATGAGAAGATATAGGGTGATATAATAGTTAAGATAAGATTATTATAAAAAGTGTAGCGGCACTGTATCACTGTTAAATAAAGAACTGACGAAGAATAGTAGTGGCTCCATCTATAGCCCGCGCGCGAGCTTCGAGGAATCGGGGGCTGGGGAAGCGGGCGGGTGTAGGCCACGCCCCACTGTCGCTTCATACCCCGCACCAGGTTGCCAACTCGAAGTTTTTATAGCTAGATTTAGCTATATGGAGCGCAAGAATAAAATCTTTTTCTTTCTTTCTTTCTTTCTATAAATCAACATCATCAGCTACAAAAAAATTATTTAGCTATTTACCAATTTTTTAACTATAATTTTAGCTTTTTTTTTAAACAAAGGTCATCATCCTCCTGCCCCTATCCCAATCTATTTGTGGTCGGCGCAGCATGTCTTTTTCTTCCATACATCTCTATCAGCCGTCATCTCCGTGTTCACTTTATTTTTATCCATATCATCTTTAACACCATCCATCCATCTTTTCTTTGGTCGACCTCTTTTCTTATTCTTTTTTTTTACACTAAGGTGTTGGCCAGAGATTTCCATCAATCAATCAACTCAGCCTATCGCAGTCCACTGCTGGACATAGGCCTCTCCCAAATTGCGCCACAACGCTCGGTCCTCTGCCTTCCGCATCCAGTCCCCCCCAGCCACGTTCTTTAGGTCGTCGGTCCACCTGGCAGGGGGGCGCCCTACGCTGCGTTTGCCGATACGCGATATTTCCATAGACCGCGAAAATCGAAGAAAAGAAGGGAGGCCTTTGCCCTGTAGTGGGACAAAACAGGCTCGTAAAAAAAGATGTTACCAAAGAATTTATACCCAAGATAGAACGCGTACGGAGAAATTTAAGAACTTCAAAAATGATTAATATCCCGTTCATATAAGGCCCAAAATCTTTTATCAAAATCAGGGAGAAAATACCGGTCTAGCCCGGTGTTCTCAGATAGTATTACCGAGAACCCGCTGTCCCTTTCCTGCATGTATGAACACCCTATAGAAAGAGACAAAGGGCTCCCCAATCATCGGAGCGAATTTTAGTCAGCCGTCCGCTTTCCAGCTTGATATATAAGTTCCTTGGATGTTACTAAAAGAAATAAAAGAGATGGACAGATAATGGAAGAGTATTCTGAATTATGTGCTTAGGGAACTCAAAGATTGCTTGGTCTGATAACTATGACTAACTACGAGGTTTTGCTAAAAGTAGACCAGCTACTATAAACTTGTTATTGAAACGTGTTGGTTCTTAATAAGCAGAATTTGCAGCTAAAGTAGAAATCCAGTATAAATACTTAATTAATTTAGTGAAAACTAACTCCCAGTTTGCTTTAACGGTGAAGGAAAACATCGTGAGGAAACCTGCACACCTGAGAGTGCTCCATACAGTTCTCGATGGTGTGTGTAGTCCGACAAACTGCACTAGGCCAGCGTGGTGGACTAAGGCCTTAACCTTCTCATACTGAGAAGAGGCCCGTGCTCAGCAGTGGGACAGTAATGGGCTGATTATGTTATGTTATGTAACTCCCAGTTTCTGGAAGGCAATTGAATTGAATTTTTTCAATTTGATTTGTTGTCAAATCTAATGTCAGCTTCTGTGATTGGCCGGCAAAAATGTTTACAAGCAATCACATCGCTTGACCTAATCGATAAGAATCCTGACAAGAACCCTTACTGGGCACTGCAAGCTGTACAAACACCTTCACAGGATGGGCCTCAGTGATACCACAGTTTTCAGGTTTTGTCGCGAAAAGGATGAGACGCCCATCCATATCGTATGCGAATGTGATGCAGTGCACCACATCAGAAGCCAGCATCTTGGAGGCCACGTCATCAACGCAGGAGATCAAATCCTCCTCCCCCAAGGTCATAGTCGACTTCATGATTGACTTGCAACTTGGGGAAGTGCTGTAATGCTGCAAGAGGCGTCACAATAGATCTAATCAGGTCGCAGTGGCTTAGGGGCGTTCAAGACCCCTACCTCTTTCCTCAAAATAAATAATAAAATCGCTTGACCTGAGATTTGACAGCTGATTAGTAAATTTTTGCGTTGATCAATCAGCCTTTCGGAAACTGGGGTTTAATCGAGGAACAGATTGAGGGTACCAATTATAAATGCCATTTTAACAATCCGATCCGAAATAAGAAGTATGGAGAAAATCCTGCTATGGTTATGAGCTCCCCAAAGAAGTTAAAGACAATTTTTTTTTATTTGTCCCCCAGCTTCGGCCAGATGTATTCGGCGGAGCGTCGCGCTAAAGTCTCCCGCGCAGACCTGGCTCGAGCTACTCTCGTCACCATCACCAACAACATTGGATCCATCGCCCGGCTCTGTGCTTCCAACGAGCGGATGGAGAGGGTAAGTAGTAGTGTCATATTGTAGCTCATGGACCTTTGTCACTGCAGGGATCCAGCAGAACACCAGTGTCAGGTATAATACCTGGCACATGCTGAGCTGGACACCTATTTGGTACAATACTGAGACACATATCACATTTTTACAGAGTAGTCCGATTTTGATGATTCTGTTTTTAATGGATAGGGTATATCTCGAAATTGGTTCCATTTAAATTTGAAAATCAAAATCCACCCCTAAGGGTAGGAAATGAGTGCTTGTTCGCCCACTGTTTTCTTACCTGTTAACCGATTCTGTTGAAACTTGGCACACATAAATGTAGTTCTAGGCACTACAACATAATAGAGACCTGGAGTTACCACAAAAAAATTTAAAATTAAACTTTTTGACAAAAAATTTAACCGACGAAAAAAGAAACTGAAAAGCGAAAAATAAAATTCAGCTTTTAGTCTTAATACGTGGGACACTCAGAAAGTTTTGCGAAACTAAAAAAAATTGTTCTATACGTACATATATTTTTATCAAATCTTTTCAAAGTACTTTCCACCAGCCTCTATACAAAGATTCATGCGCCTAAACCAGTTTTCAAAACACTTTTTCCAGTCCGCCGCAGACACCTCGTTTACAGCCTGCTCGAACGCAGCCAGCGCATCTTCCGGCGACGAAAATTGTATCCCTTTGAGCTGATTTTTTATTTTTGGGAATAAAAAGAAGTCACACGGTGCTAGATCAGGGCTGTAAGGAGGGTGACCCAGGAGTTTGACTGGCGTGCTGTCCAGGAAGTCCCTCGTTTTGAGTGCGGTGTGCGCAGGTGCATTGTCGTGGTGGAGCAGTAGCCCGCGGAGCCCTGTGTTTGGTCGCTTGTTGCTTATAACAGAGAAAACTTCTGGCAAACATTTGGTAGTATACCATTCGGCATTAATGCTTCTTTGATCCCGTAAGGGAATTGATACCAAGTGGCCAGTCAAATTAAAAAAGCTAGCGATCAAAATCTTACCCCCGCTTCTAGATCGCTTCACTTTGGTAGGCGTTGGCTCATTTTGAAACACCCAAACAGTCGACTGGCGCTTGGTTTCTGGGTCGTATTGATAAATCCAGGACTCATCACCTGTAACGATGTCGTAAACACGCCGAGACGAGCCTGCTTCAAATTTGTTAAGCATATCACGGCACCATTCCACCCGGGCCTGCTTCTGAGCATCGGTGAGGTTGTGCGGCACCCAGCGTGATACTATCCTCCTCACGCGAAGATGGCTGTGTAGAATCTCGTGAACGCTTCCCGATCCAATCTTCAATATGTGTTGAATCTCCTGATATGTAATTCGCCTATTGTCTTGGATTAAATTTTTCACTGCTAGCACGTTTTCTTCGGTAACAGCCGTCAAAGGGCGACCGCTTCTTTCGTCATCCCCCAAAGTTGGTCGACCGCGCTTGAATTCGTTATACCAACGATACACGGTTGCCTTGGAAGGGCCTTCATCCATGAATGCCATTTGAAGTCTATCGTACGATTCATCCGGTTTCAGGCGACACTTGAAATCGTATAAAATCATAGCTCTAAAATGTTCCCGGCGCAGATCCATATTTCAGTGAGACACAATACTTTGAATTAACTCGCAAAAAATGTGGAGGGAAATTTTGAAATTGGAACTTACTTATTTTTACTTATAAATAATCATATTTTCGAAAAACATTATAACTGGCCAGTCTCCCATATATAAAAACTTTTTTTCGCAATACTTTCTGAGGGGCCTGGTAACTATTCTCCTAGCTAAACTAATGTAAATAACTAATTATGAGTCGGCGCCAATTTTTTGTTAAAAAGTTTTATGTACTAAATAAACGTTTTATCTATCTATCTTTGCTGATGAGTAGTAGACTGTAATTAAGTTTTGTAAAATGCAAAAAATACTATGAGACCTAATTTGGATCCTTGTCTAGTCTTATCTTATTTGAGGAAAGAGGTAGGGGTCTTGAACGCCCCTAAGCCACTGCGACCTGATAAGATCTATTGTGACGCCTCTTGCAGCATTACAGCACTTCCCCAAGCTGCAAGTCAATCATGAAGTCGACTATGACCTTGGGGGAGGAGGATTTAATCTCCTGTGTTGGGATGACGTGGCCTCCTCCTTGTCTAGTCAAAGCAATCTCAATTCCACCAACCTTAAGCTCCTCCCGTATCCTAGATCAGTTCAGAAATAAAATAAGACTCGGCGAAGTTTACCAAATGCTGCCCAGCCCAACTGGATCCTTCTATCGACTCCTTTCTCGAAGTTGTGTCTACCAAGCTGACTTACCTTCTTCTTATCGTGTCAATGGTTCAAATATGATTGGAATAAAAAGTGGCCACTTCAATGGCGTTTTCAGTGGCGGCGAATAGATCATCTCTTGTGCAGGTGTTCGGGCACAAGGGACACGTTAGCAAGTGCGACATGGATTGCTTTGGGTCACCGCAGTCACAGTGTGCAAGGCTAGGGTCCCTAAACCCCCATTCACACATATTAAGTCTACAGCGACCAACCTGGGTGCGAAGGCGATTGAGTGACTTCCACACTGGCCACTGTATATCGTGTCCTGGTGGTAACTTCTCCTGTGGAGTAATAAAGCCAGGAGGTGGAGGGTGCTTTTCAGTCCACAATTTGCATCTGGCGGCAGCTGGGTGGTCTTTAATAGCTCGTGTGCTGCGCAAAAAGCTTTTGCGACTCTTGAGTCGGCCTGGAGGCATTTGGTGACCGTAAAGGGGATGTCGAACGTCAGACTCCTGCTTGTATTTTTCTATTGAGCAGGCTACATCTCGACGGACCCCAGGTGGTGATATCCCCGCTAACGGGTAAACCATATGAACCATAAACGGCTGAATTACCTGCCCTAGGTAGACGTATTCCGTTACAACTTCGAGTGCCGACCCTTCGCCGAATATTGGCCTCGGCATGACATTCAAATTGAACATGACTTTAGGCTTGTCCAGATTCATGCCGAGACCGACACGCCGAGAGGCTCCGCTAGGCTTATTACTACTATTCTATTTGTTTAAATTATTTAATGAATATATAATAAAAAACCGGCCAAGAGCATGTCGGGCCATGCTCAGTATTATAGGGTTCCTTAAGTAGGTGTACAAACGAATCAAATCGAATATTAATCATGGCTATTTTAGTTTTTGCAATAATCGGCAGCATTCGCGACTCAGAGCGTGTTGTTAGTAGCGCCATCTAGCGATAAATTCAAGAAGCCAAATTTAAGAAGTCTGTCATGTCAAAGTTACTTTTTGTGATTTTTTCAAATAGAAAGTAGCTAAAGGAGCATTATTTGTCATGATAATTTTTCTCTAAGGTCAATGACCTTTGAACTAGGACGTTTTAAGTTTTTTTCAGTTTTCTGTCTATAACTCAAAAAATTATAATCACATTATACTCGAAATAATTTTAAAAGAGAGTTTTCACAAAGGTCTATCAATGTGGAAGATTATAAGTTTCTACGTTGCATAGTTTAGAAATGGCAGGGGGGGGGACACATTGCAAGCCACTTTGGCGGGCTATATTTCGCAGATGGTACACCTGATAAAAAAGTGATGTATGAAACATTACCTTCATTTTAGTAGACCTATTCAATGATGGGTATCATTGAATAGGTCTACTACACTCACACGAGGGGGTGCAGCGAAAAAATTTTTTTCATCCACATTTCACATGTATGGGCGCCACCCCTAAAGAACGTTAAAACTATTTTTTTATTCTTTTCAAATTGAGATCTATATGCAGACTATTTTTTAACAACATTTCATTTACTTATGTTTATAACTGTAGAAGTTATTAAGCTGTAAAGGATTAGGACAGACGGACAGACGGACGGACATGACGAAACTATAAGGGTTCCTTGTAGGACTACGGAACCCTAACAAGTTTAACCGGATTACATAGCGTATATTATTTAAATTGGTTTTCCAGACGTGTCGAAAGCTTTGCAGCTTGTTTTGAACCCAGTTCTAAACACAATCAAGTCCCAAACAGCACGCAACACTCTAAAAGATAATGACATTGTGGGTGATTACTGCGTGCATCGAAACGATTTGAATTAATAAAAATTGTACGGTAGATAAAAATATTTTATAAATATCTGTAAAGACGCTTGTCATCTTAGTCTTCCTGCGACCACGAACGCTGCAAAGCTTTCGAAACGTCAGGGAAAACCGATTTAAATAATATACGCGATATAATCCGGTTAAACTTGTTTTATTATAATGTGTAGTGATCGCGAAACCCTAAGAAATTATTACTAATTATTTTATTATTTTTTAACGCATTTAAATCTTAAAATTATTACTATTCTATTTCCGACTGCCTCGTTGGTCTAGTGGTCGCAAGCGCGACTGCTGAGCGTGGGGTCCTGGGTTCGATTCCCGGGTCGGGCAAAGTGTTATTAGGTATTTTCATTAGGAAATTCTCAGTAGCAGCCCGGAGCCTGGATTTGTGCCCGGTCGATGGCAATAGGCTCGCCCCCTATTACATGGGACTATAACATAACTGGCGAAATGTGGGTATACTATACACCTCTGCCTACCCCTTCGGGGAAATACAGGCGTGATGTTATGTTATGTTATTTCCTTAAATGATTTATGAATATATTTTTGTTCCAGGTGGTTTTCTGCGGTAACTTCCTCCGGGTGAATCCATTGTCTATGAAGTTATTATCGTACGCCATGTCGTACTGGTCACGGGGAGCTCTCAAAGCGCTGTTCTTGGAGCACGAGGGGTAAGGAAGACTTTAATAATATTTAGCTATTTTAGCTGATTGCTGACGTCACTCAAAAAGCTGCCAAGCTTAAGCGGGACTGGGCCGGACACGTTTGCCTAATGTCGGACAATTTTTGGGCTAAAATGCAATGGCATCGCGGCAGACCAAGGCGAAGATGGCCTGACGACCTGGACTCGTATAGAAAAGACTGGTCCACACTTCCACTTGACCGGAAAGAGTGGAAGAAGGAAAGGGAGGCCTTGGCCCTGCAGTGGGACAATACAACATGTAACAAAAACCCTGTTGTTTCATTCAGGTTCGAATCCCGTTCGTGAGTGATTTTTTCTTTCCACAATTTAAAACGTTAGATTTCGCTTCGCATGCGTAAATGCGTTAATAGTACAATATGATACAAGTGAGCTAAGTTAGCTCTATAATACTCAATGCTCACGCGTATCATACGACGTTTTCCAACACACTTGTGAGGAAAAAAATAAACATATTGACTGCCTCGTTGGTCTAGTGGTTGCAAGCGCGACTGCTGAGCATGGGGTCCTGGGTTCGATTCCCGGGTCGGGCAAAGTGTTATTGGGTTTTTTCATTAGGAAATTCTCAGTAGCAGCCCGGAGTCTGGATTTGTGCCCGGTCAATGGCAATAGGCTCGCCCCCTATTACATGAGACTATAACATAACTGTGCCAGTAATTACTTACGGTACTGAAACGTGGTCGCTGACAATGGGCCTGATAAGAAGGCTCAAAGTCACTCAAAGGGCAATGGAGAGGGCTATGCTCGGAGTGTCCCTGCGTGATCGAATCAGAAATGAGGAGATTCGCAGGAGAACGAAAGTAACCGACATAGCCCGAAGAATTGCCAAACTTAAGTGGCAGTGGGCGGGGCACATTGCTCGCAGAACGGATGGCCGATGGGGCAGTAAAGTTCTGGAGTGGCGACCGCGTACTGGAAGGCGCAGCGTGGGTAGGCCCCCCACAAGGTGGACCGACGACCTGGTGAAGGTCGCGGGAATCCGCTGGATGCGGAAGGCGCAGGACCGGTCGTTGTGGCGATGCTTGGGGGAGGCCTATGTCCAGCAGTGGACGTCTTTCGGCTGAAATGATGATGATGATGATGATAACATAACTGGCGAAATGTGGGTGTACTATACACCTCTGCCTACCCCTTCGGGGAAATACAGGCGTGATGTTATGTTATGTTATATAAACATGTTTTAGACAGTATTTATATAGAATTTGTGAAAAATGGCGCGCGGATTACTGTAATTGCACGGTGACGTTCAGCGATGGGTGCGCAGGTAGGTGGTCGAAGGAAACCGCCAAACAGCCTGATATATTATCAAAACTATATATACTTAAATGATGCAATGACTGCGCGGATTGTACGATCTGCAAGGTTAAGCTGCACTTGCCACGGTCAGTCTGTGGATGGGTGACCGTTTCGTTACACGAGACCCCTCCGTGCCTCGGAGAGCACGTTAAGCTGTCGGTCCCGGTTGTCATACGAATATCTATGGCAGTCGTTACGGGTAGTCAGAAGCCTAAAAGTCTGACAACTGGTCTAACCTCCGAATGTCGGTATTACCCAGTAACTGGGTTGCGGGGGTCTGATGGCAGTCGCTCCGTGTAAAATACTGATGTTCAGCCGCATCTGGCTAGACTGGAAGCCGACCCCAATATAATTTGGAAAAGGCTCGGAGGATGATATATACTTAAATTTAAACACTTAGGACAATGTATCTGGCATTGGCTGATTCCGTAATTAGTTACGGCCTAAGTAGCTACGGGCCACGTATAAGACTTATGTTGAAAACATCCACAATCTCCAATTACGTATATTAAAGACAATCCGGTAGTTGACTACAGTCAAAAACTACCAAAAATGTTATATTATTTAAAAGAAGGTACAGAAAGGACAACATTGTAGAAAGTATAAACAAAATCCATAAAAAAATGGGAGAGATACACGCTTTTTAAGTTTTTGGAAGGGGCATTTTCTGTCCTTGTCGTACGAAACGGACATTGTTCAGAGAGATGTCAAGTTACTATGAAGGTTTGAACGATGACGTAATTATTCAATAGGTCTTTCTCTGTCTATTAAACAAATTTAAATCGTTTATAACTTGGACATTTTATTAAATATTTTATTGGTTTTTTCACTGTTGCTTATTTTCTTGAAAAAGTTTCGAGATTTCTAATACAAACTAATGAAAAAAAAATAGTCACCTTCCCTATTGTACCCAAAACAATAAAATCACAATTTCAAGATGATGAAACTGGTCTACTCTAACATTGTCAGATTGTGAATGTCTTCGACAAGGTCCGCATTTGCGTACTGAGCGAGAATCACCATAATTTAGTAACCATAGAAAAAAATGTAAGACCAAAGTCGTTGCGCTGTTTGTCATACTTACCCACATATTATAAGACACCTAAATATAATAATGTTTACGGAACAAGGACGTGGGAATACATGCTGCCATCAATACTGAATGGTCTACCTATCGAAATCTACAACTCAATAAATGCAAAAAAAATTAAAAAAAGTACTAAAAAAACATTTTCTTTCTTATAATTAATTTTATACTTGTGGGTACCTATATATAACTTTGTATGTTATGCACCGAGATGATGTGTCTGTATACCACTGTTAAACCCGCGATGGTTTGTGTGGTATATACCTGTTATCAATATGTAACTCTAATTGATTTAATTAATAAAAAATAAAATAGAATTTTCTTTACATTAATTTGGGTTATAAATATATAACCCAAATTAATGTTAATTTGATGACAAAAATAAATAATCTGATGAAATGAAATGTTTATTTATCATATTTTAATTAATACAGTCGATCTATTCACAAAAATGTTTAATATTGTTTAGGCATAAAAACTCTTTGCTGCGATTTAAAAATAAACTGTAAATTAAAAAGCACTAGTGCGATAATATAATGTAATAAGCACGCGTTCGTTATAAGCTGCAGTATGAACCTAAAAGCGGTGCAATAAGAGCCACTTTACGAGCAAGTGTGTTGTAAAAAATAATAAAATAACTATATTTATATTATAATTTCTTTGTTCCCAGCTACTTCGGTGCCGTAGGCTGTCTCCTCCACCTGGACAGTAAACACCATCGCCGGAACAAGTCCAACGACGCGGGCCAGGCCGACAGATGAGCTGTGGACCTTGTCTGCCTTGTACTAAGGCTCAAATTGCGTTGCCGTCTCGAAGCACTTGTGATTCTATGTATGTGTGTATGTATGTATGCTATAATAGACTTGTTCAGATGTCAGTGGGTTGGTGTGATAGAAATTATTACAGAGATAAAATTTCTGCAACGGGAATTTTATGTTTTTTTTTTTTAATATTCATATTATGATAGTATAAAAAAACGGGCAAACTGGGCAAAAACGTTGAATCGGGTAAAAGCAAAAAATAAATTTGGGTTGCTAACTCTTCCGGGATTCTCCCGGAAAAAGGCAATTAGTTACCACAAATTGTTTGTTAAAATGTACCTTTAAATAAAATAAAATAAAAATTCATTGATTTCTTATTTCACCTCCTGGATTTCTGATCCTCAGTGTTCAAATTGAAATTGTTTTTATTTCAAGTTGGCAACCCTATTGGATATACGTACACAGATTTTGAACAAATGTCTGTAGGACTCAAATATTTATAGTGTTGTTACATCTATATTTTGGTGCGCGTCCCCCATGTCTAGCTATTTTCTGGGTCTTCCTAAAAAAAGTTAAAAATATATCTTGAGAGGAATATAGCAGCCAAGTGGCGCCTCATCAGTAAAAAAAATATTAGAAAGAAAGAAGAAAGAAAGAAAGAAAAAATATTTATTTGCTTCAAAAGTGACGCACAAAATTACCAAAAAATTCAAGAACACAGAACAAATACAGGTACAGAGCCAAGAAGTGTGGTAAGATATGCGTCACATCCGCGTAAAACGTCCACCGCTCAGCATATTACTCGCTAAATACATAATTTATCGAAAATTCGTTTTTAACAATTGAAGTACTGGTACTGTAGTTTAATCAGGAACGATTAACTCTGCAAATTATACTTCGCTGTAGTTGTAGATAGAAAAAGTGCGAAAAACGGCCACATTTGGCATTCGTTGATTTGTTAATTCTCATTATTCTAATAATAATTAATAAAAAAAGTTAGTCAGCTTCCCTATTATCTGTAGATGAAAAAAATATTTGCTCGGTGTGGTATCGACACACATCATGCCGTCTTTGGAACATTTTCCTCTCTTTGCTCATTGAATGCGATTCTTTGAACGTCTACATTATATAAACACACCCATACAAAGAATCACAAGTAAACGAAGCATGTTTTATAATTAAATTGTAAAATCATAGTTCTATTAAAACTGATTTTAGACGCCGTTTTCAAAATATATATTGTATTTATCATCATCATTTCAGCCGAAAGACGTCCACTGCTGGACATAGGCCTCCCCCAATAGGGGGGGATATCCCATTTATATTTATGGTTGTTTAATATTTTTGCAGACTGACTGCAGAATGATATACAATATGTTGATCTGAATTCGTGCCATATTTAAGGAGGTGACTATACCACTGATACTGAACACGAATCAATAAAAAAATCAATACAAAAAAGAATTAAATACCTATTTGTAAACAAAAAAAAATCCCCCGTGTGTCGCGTACGACACAAAAACGATGCGTGCGAAACCAAGAAAACAATTTGCAGGTATTTTTTTAGGTAACCTTTGATAATGCCGCCGATGACTTATTTTCAGAGTCGTTCGGGATTTATTCTCAAACCCTCGCTATGTTTCTAAGTGAAAATTTGGGTATTAAATAATCGTACCATACACCTCTGCCTACCCCTTCGGGGAAATACAGGCGTGATATTATGTTATGTTAAATAATCGTAGTTTTTTTTTTTGTATTTTTAGATGACTGAGCACATTATTTATCATTTGCTCTAGAAATATGGCACGGTTACATATCAACTTCTTGTAGATATCCATAGTCAAAGTTTTTACCCTATGATTTGGCGGGGTGGCCCCCATAGGGGTGCCCGGTGCGAACGCTCGACGACGCGTCGTTGAGCGTTTATTAAATTATTGTTCCAACTGTTTTTTTTTTTGATAAATACAAGATTTTGATCTGTAATCGTGCCATATTTCTAGATCCGATGATAAATAATGTGCTTAGTCACCTAAAAATACTTGGAAAATTCTACTATTATTTATTAATATCTAAATTTTCACTTAGAAACATAGCGAGGGTTCGAGAATAAATCCCGAACGACTCGGAAAAGAAGTCATCGGCGGCATTGTCAAAGGGTGGAAATACCTGCAAATTGTTTTGGTGGCGTCGCACGCATCGTTTTTGTGTCGCACGCGGCGACACACGGGGGGAATCTGTTTGTTTACAAATAGGTATTTAACAAAAAAAAAATTTTTTGGTATTGTTTTTTTTACTGATTCGTTTTCAGTATCAGTGGTATAGTCACCTCCTTAAATATGGCACGAATACAGATCAACATGTTGTAGAAACGCATAGACACCATAATAGCATTTTGTTATAAAACCATTTCTGTAAAAATGGATTTTTTTGACAACCACTAGTCCTTTTAATTCGAATTTTAGAAACAACATTTCGAATATATGCGAATAATTCAAAATTTCGGGTTTTGAGTGAAAACTGGTGCATCTACCTTATTCTTGTGCCTGCATTACCCTAAGGTTGTCTGGTAGAGAACGCCTATGGCGTTAAGACCGCCTTTGTACCCTGTTGTGCATAAAGAATTAAATAAAATTCCGGAATTTCGAATTACCACGAAACACAGTGCTTTCCATATTTTTGCGGTCAGTTCAAGAATAAGTAATATTTTATAACGAAAACTTTACAGAATTTCGTTTCTCAGAAAATTATTCGTAATTATTTCCATTATAGAACCTTATTAGAGCATTTACTAATATCACCAATATGCTGGACATGGCGTCAAGCTTACAAGCTTAGTACCTACTTCATAATCATGAATGTGCAAATTCGGTTTTTCGATTTTAAAGTTGTCACAGAAACCCGAAATGTCAGACAACTGGTCTTTCCTTAGGATTTCGGTATTACCTAGTAACTGTGTTGCGGGGGTCTGATGGCAGTTGCTCCGTGTAAAATACTGATGTTCACCCGTGTCTGGTTATACTTGAAGCTGTCCAAAATTTAATAAAATGGCTTAAGAAATTTCCATTCATGATTAGAAAGATACTATAAATAATAATTTATGTAATGATTCCTCTTGCACAACACTTTTTTTAGTTTTAGTAATATTTTTGAATGTGAATATTTTTTCGTTGACGGTACCATTTTATGCGTTAAACGCTTGGGTTGCTAGTGTAAAGTTATGTCCTAGAAACTGTGAATTTAATGTTACGGTCTTTTTAAATACAGAACCTCATTTTTTGAAGTCGGTTAAAGAATAAAATAAAATCTTGTGAATAACGAATAACGCCAAATTATGTTGTGAAAATTAAGTTTGTTATGACAAATAAAACTTTAACAAAAAATATAAAAATGAGATAGAAAATGTTAAGTTCAGCATTTTTTCGAGAAATTTGTAATATTATGCTTAAATTTTTTATATTTTAGCCGTAACGAATAAATTATTGAAATTGTATTTTTTATTTATTTAGCTATCCAAAATGGTGGACCGTTATTTATTTATTGTTTTCGATGTTAAAACGAATATTTTTCGTGTTTAGTTTTTATGGGTGGGTATAGTATGATTTCGCTATTGTAAAGGGTAAAGACATATTATTATAGGAGGAATTCGTTATAGGCCGACTTTCTGTATAGTCGATGCTGAGACCACAGAGAAAATAATCACTGGCTGAGACAATGGTATAATAAAATGTTTCACCAGGTAGTCTCCCGTGACAATTAGGTCACGTGATTGCCTCCGTACTACGTCATCGGCCGTGGAGCCAATAGCCGGTTGTTAGCGTGACACTTGTCAGTTTGATGTGCTGCTACTTTGTGAAAATAAATTACCCGTGCAAAATGCATTTTTTCATTTACTTGCTTCTATAAAGAATTAGTTTTGAACTAGTAATTTTATACAGTTCCTTTAATAACGAATTAGATGAATAACACGAGATAACAAATATTTAGGCTAGTTAGGAATTTATTTTATATTCATTATGAACAAAAATCTCCTTAAGTATATTGAAGATATCAATCAACGGCAACACTGATCGTGACGTAGCTTGGAGGCATCGCGCTGTCATTGCGGGAAGTGAATACCTGGTGAAACGTCTTATTATACCATGGCTGAGACCACATTAGTGATATAAAAAGAGCCTCCACGACTGACGCTATTTAATTTATCGTCCGGCGCACCTTGGGCAGTCAGCCATGCTACCAACCTGCTGACTGGCTAATCTTTTCCCCACGGCATGAGCTATTATCTTTATGTAGCTTCTGTCGACAAGATAGAAGAAAAAGTGACATTAACACAATTCTCCGTGTGTTGTGTGTGTAAAGGAGATGTCCACTTTCTGTATGGACGTTGGTTTTTTATTCTGCTATAATTCTAACCAGCACCAAACTACATTTATGTAAAAGCGGCAAAAATAAGAATCTCTGAACAACAAAAAAATTAAATGTTAAACGCCTCCGTTTCAAAGAACAGTAACATGTTATTTAATGTTACTACATTACATGTTGTTGTTGTATTACATGTTGTTATGTTAGATACATTTTATTGGCGGATGGCAACACAAAAATGGCTCTAACATTGAGGGTGGTTGGCGGGAAAATTCGTAAAGATCATGTTGTGGATTTTGTATTATTTTCCAAAATTTGTGTTTCTTCGAGTGTTAATGTGTAATAATGGTGGATTATTAAATGTTAAGTGCTCGTTAACGTGTACAAGTGTGGATAAATGGTACAAAGTTGAAAATCATGACTTTCGTATTATCTCATCATCCCCTCGGAAACCTAGTAAAGTTTCCATCACTTTACTAGGATACAAGTATAATATGTTCAATGATTACGACTGAAGGACATGTATCCATGGTCAAGAATAAATTAAAAAAAAAAAAAACTAACATTGAAATTAGCTGTCAGATTGAGTTGTCAAATAATAAAACTTTTTAACAAAAAATTGAACCGACGAAAACAGAAACTGAAAAGCGAAAAATAACTAATTATGAGTCGGCGCCAAACGAACTTTTAACAAGCATAGTGCGTGTAAGTTGGAAGTGGCCGAGCGGAGAACGCATTTTTGGAAAGTTATTGTTTATCGTTGAAAATCTCACGTTGTATTTGATGTGACGTTGTTTTTATTATTTATTTAAAGTAATTTAAGATCTTCGTTGATTGGTTGTTTGGCGCCGACTCATAATTAGTTATTTTTCGCTTTTCAGTTTCTGTTTTCGTCGGTTCAATTTTTTGTTAAAAAGTTTTATTTTTCATTTTTTTGTGGTTAAACTCTAAATCCAGGTCTCCATTATGTCGTAGTGTCTAGAACTATATTTATGTATGTCAAGTTTCAACAGAATCGGTTAACAGGTAAGAATTCAGTGGGTGAACAAACACTCATCCCCTGTTTTACTACCCTTAGGGGTGGATTTTGATTTTGAAATTTAAATGGGACCAACTTCAAGATATACCCTATCCAATAAAAAAAGAATCATCAAAATCGGACCACTCTGTAAAAAGTTATGCGTGGTCATACATAAAAAAAAAAAAAAAAAAAAAAAAAAAAAAATATATATACGCGTCGAATTGAGAACCTCCTCCTTTTTTTCGTCGGTTAAAAATAAACAATGATGTTCTTAAAATTGGGAGGTCTTTAAAAATATATGCTTCATTGTAAATTAATGCTAGTTTTGAAGACCTCTATCCAAGTATATTTAACTCACCCGGGTTAGAATTTTTGATAGTTTAAAAACCGTTTCTGGACATCTCTTTTGTTCCTGGCTTTAAAAAAATATGTAGCATTACCACGATTTTTTTACTTGATGCAGTAATTCATCCTGACTATAATAATATGTATTGACCCTAATTCTTATTTTGTGATAAACTATAATTTTACGTTTAAGGCCCCGAACGCAGTAGGGGTAGTTTCCTACTTAATTTAATATTTTAATTACATATTTAATTGTGAAATTTATTTGACGTTTATAGAAATTATGCAGACTATTTAGCATTTATTATTATTATTATTTATTTATTTATTTGGCAATGTATGTTATTGACTAATTTCATTTTCTGTTATTTTAAAATATCGGCATGATAAATGAAAAATTAATGTTTCGTCAGTGACAAAAGTAAAACGAGGCGATTTTTCGCATATCCATAAAAAGCTGTTATTTTAATCATGAGTTTGTTATAAATAATGACCAAAATCAGGGTTTTCTATTCTGCGGTCTCACTGTGAAACCCTTAACAGAAATTGTTTTTTTTTATCGTTTTAATTTTTAGTTTCACTATGATCGCAGTATTTTATTTTTATTTCGAGGTATGTATTAAATGCGAGCGAGGAGTAGAAATATTATAAGGGCTGATAAATATTTTATATGATTAGAAATAAATACCAGGCCCCTCAGAAAGTATTGCGAAAAAAAGTTTTTATATATGGGAGACTGGCCAGTTATAATGTTTTTCGAAAATATGATTATTTATAAGTAAAAATAAGTAAGTTCCAATTTCAAAATTTCCCTCCACATTTTTTGCGAGTTAATTCAAAGTATTGTGTCTCACTGAAATATGGATCTGCGCCGGGAACATTTTAGAGCTATGATTTTATACGATTTCAAGTGTCGCCTGAAACCGGATGAATCGTACGATAGACTTCAAATGGCATTCATGGATGAAGGCCCTTCCAAGGCAACCGTGTATCGTTGGTATAACGAATTCAAGCGCGGTCGACCAACTTTGGGGGATGACGAAAGAAGCGGTCGCCCTTTGACGGCTGTTACCGAAGAAAACGTGCTAGCAGTGAAAAATTTAATCCAAGACAATAGGCGAATTACATATCAGGAGATTCAACACATATTGAAGATTGGATCGGGAAGCGTTCACGAGATTCTACACAGCCATCTTCGCGTGAGGAGGATAGTATCACGCTGGGTGCCGCACAACCTCACCGATGCTCAGAAGCAGGCCCGGGTGGAATGGTGCCGTGATATGCTTAACAAATTTGAAGCAGGCTCGTCTCGGCGTGTTTACGACATCGTTACAGGTGATGAGTCCTGGATTTATCAATACGACCCAGAAACCAAGCGCCAGTCGACTGTTTGGGTGTTTCAAAATGAGCCAACGCCTACCAAAGTGAAGCGATCTAGAAGCGGGGGTAAGATTTTGATCGCTAGCTTTTTTAATTTGACTGGCCACTTGGTATCAATTCCCTTACGGGATCAAAGAAGCATTAATGCCGAATGGTATACTACCAAATGTTTGCCAGAAGTTTTCTCTGTTATAAGCAACAAGCGACCAAACACAGGGCTCCGCGGGCTACTGCTCCACCACGACAATGCACCTGCGCACACCGCACTCAAAACGAGGGACTTCCTGGACAGCACGCCAGTCAAACTCCTGGGTCACCCTCCTTACAGCCCTGATCTAGCACCGTGTGACTTCTTTTTATTCCCAAAAATAAAAAATCAGCTCAAAGGGATACAATTTTCGTCGCCGGAAGATGCGCTGGCTGCGTTCGAGCAGGCTGTAAACGAGGTGTCTGCGGCGGACTGGAAAAAGTGTTTTGAAAACTGGTTTAGGCGCATGAATCTTTGTATAGAGGCTGGTGGAAAGTACTTTGAAAAGATTTGATAAAAATATATGTACGTATAGAACAATTTTTTTTAGTTTCGCAAAACTTTCTGAGTGTCCCACGTATATGATATTATAATATTGTGTTTTATTTTTTAACTTCTTTCGCGTCAGCACTTCATCATCAACTCAGCCACCTTCTTAGTCAGTCAGTTGTCCACGTGAACACTGACAGTTGGGCTTAGTTCATAAAATAATAAAATACAGCTTGACTCCAGTGACAAATGTCAAATACGAACACTTAACGTATTTTGACATTTTCAAAATGTATTTGACACCTGTCACAGGAACCAAACTATATTTTATAAGTATTTTATACACAGATTTTACAGGTGTGATATCTGTGATATTTTACGAAAAACTCTAATTCAAAATCGCATAGCGAGCTATGGAGCGAACTATGCTTGGGAGTTTCTTTGAAGGGGGTTCCCGATTCGCGGTCTCCACTCAAGGAATAATCTGCTCTAACGGCCATCGGTCTTTCGACAGACATGGCCAGCCCACTGCCACTTCAGCTTGGTGATCCTACAAGCTATGTCAGCCACTCCGGTTCTTCTCCAGATAATCGTACCGATCTTATCCCACAAAGGGGTTCCCGATTAAAAATTCGTCACTATTATCATTATGCAGCTCATGTCGACACAGGCGCGGATCCAGGGGGAGGGGCAATGGGGGCAATTACCCCCCCCTGAGCCTCGACCTAAGTACTTCTGAACTCGTCATAATCATATCACTACCAGTATTAGTAGTGGATTAAGTGGCAAGGAAGGGCAATAGACAGCATTCCAAAAATGTTGCTAAATAAGAACAATACGCACATAAATTAGCATTTATCTGGGTAATGCCTGTGTATTACTTTCTTAATTTTCTAATGTAAGTAATGTGTTTTTTTACAGAAATTAAGGAATAAGTATTTCATTACTTCGTAAATTAGATAAATACAACAGTACCGTTTTTGATTTAATTCAAATTTATTGAATTATAGCGATGAATCGCTTTTAATGATAGAAAAATCTCGACGAATTGCGTTATCATTCCACATGTGCTCCTTGCCTTAGTGTGCTTCCCAGGTCCCAGATAATGTACCTAATGAACTTAATGAAGATACAACTTTTGTAAAGATATATATATATGTTTATGCACACTTGCTCAGTGAAAAAAAACTCGTGTGCTATGCTCACGCCTGATATTCAGCCTTCGTATGCTCTACTTGTTTGGTGTACATATTATTGTAAGCAACTGTTCTGTTGCATTTATTTATTTGAATGAGGAAAGCCCAAAATATTCGCGCTCGCTTCGCTCGCGCTTGTCTTGCAGCTGCGTTTCTTTCGTCGGGACACCAGTGCGTAATTTTGACGACATGTTTTTGCAAAACATCCCACTTCGCACTTTCTGTTGCACTTTTGGGATGGGACTGTAGGGCCACATCCGTAATTAATAAGTAAGTGGCCAAAGAAGTCGTGCGCTGAATTTTGGAGAAAATAATATTTACGTTTTATGTTTTTTTTTTAAACAACTGGCTTAGCCGGACATCCATGTAATTTGTAAAATTATATCAAAGACAAGCCTAGTTTACTATGCTCGGTTTTTCCTAACAATTTGTAACTATTTGAAAAAGAAGTTTTCCCGAAGCCTGCTAGTTTATAGAAATCATCATGAAAATTGCCCCCCCCCCCCCCCCCTGTACGGATGATTTTTGTACAAATCAATGGATTGGAATGGATCTCTCCTTGATTCTTTCGGCCACAAGCGATCCTAGTTGTAAGTAATTTATATTCCAATTACGCGCTATGACTTTTACCTTTTTATGGTTTAAAAAAATTCTGTTATAAAAATTATGGTTTTGTTCAAAACTTGTGTAAGATTACATTTATAATTTATTTATACGTAGCGAAATAATGAAGAAAAACAGAATCGTGTACGCGTTCGTAGTTTTTATGACAGGTAACATTACTTTTTTTACACGTACGGTCGAACGCACGTCAGTGGTAAAAGTTTGACATTGACAGCGCCTTTATTTCGTAAGCAGTAAGGGCGGAAGGCAGACGACCGAGTGTTGTGGCTCAACTTGGGAGAGGCCTATGTCCAGTAGTGGACTGCGATAGGCCGAGTTGAAGGGCGTTTTTCTAATTCAAACTAGCTACTAGGTATGTTGTAGGTAGTGTTGTTGGAAATAGGTCATTTTGCTCCCAGATTCAGGGTGTCTAGTACGAGTTAAACACTCACTGCATACTGTATCGAATGCGTCAACTTTCATTTATAAATCTGTAGCGCCCAATTGAGTCATCTAATGACACATTTTAAATTGTACCTATACCTAAATCCAATCATAATAAATTTCCAGTTTCACCAATGAAAGCCAAGTCAAAAACTTATTTTATGAACGCAAGGGCTATCGGAAACTACTTGAAATCGCCTCCAGAAATGAAGCAAAGACATCAAGCGAGCAGCCTCATCGATATTCTCAGAAAACTCAATTCGGCATACAAGCTCCCCATTTATATTATCACATCGTCAAATACTCACAGAAATTCAGCAAAAAGTATTAAAAATTACGAAAGTCCTTCTTACAAAGATTTATTTGATAAAAATAGTTACGAAGGTAGAAAGAGTTTCTTCATGGATACCACGGAGAGAAAAGAGAAGAAGGGCAACACTAGAACACTGTTCGATCTTTTGAATAAAGAATTAAATAAGCGTATTTTTAATATGGGCGTCGGAAAATATTTGGTGCCACATGTATCAAGATAATATTTTCTTACGTATTTCTAGCTCATAATAAGTACCTACCCACATATTATTATTTCGTATGTTTTTTCAACGCTGTACAGACTAATAATAAAGAATATGCTACCATCTTAGCTCGTGATTTCATTTAGAATTCGGAGTATCCAACGACCATACAGCCCAATAGACGCCTAATGTTGAATATAATGCGTACAATAAATTCTGCCACTAGCTGAGGCGGGGTACTGCAATTCGATTGGCCCTACCAAGGCAGCTATTAGTTAATCACTAACGTAGCATTTGTGACGGCTCATGTAAGTGGTCGAAACTGATTTGAAGATTTCAAGTGGCGACGGCGACACAACAAAAACCCTGTTGTTCATATGAGCTACGATATCAGAATAGATATTTTATTGAAGAGTTTTTTCAAATGAGTTGTGTCCTTACGTATGAATATCGATTCTGATATCGTAGTTCACAGGAACAACAGGGTTTTTGTTACTTAAAATCACTAATCTGTGTTGAACGAAGAACGACTAAAATGGACTCGTGCACAGACCAAGT
Organism: Asteroscopus sphinx; assembly: GCA_949699075.1. Classification (NCBI taxonomy): domain Eukaryota; kingdom Metazoa; phylum Arthropoda; class Insecta; order Lepidoptera; family Noctuidae; genus Asteroscopus; species Asteroscopus sphinx. The sequence goes on along the minus strand of OX453030.1, from coordinate 3,683,602 downwards.
AGAGATGGACTCGTGTGGACGCGGTATTAGAGTGAAAGAGAGTATGATGATGTTTCAAGTCTGTTTATAGACGAACTGCAACAAGGTTACAACAATTAGAAGGACGCCATTTTAACCTCCACGTACTAACGTCTTTGGGTGACGTCAGCGACGTGTTCCTTATCCCACTCGACTAACTTTGCAGTCAATTCAAAGTCGTATACAGTATGTAACAAAAATCCTGTTGTTCCTGTGAGAATCGACATTCATACGTAAGGACACAACTCATTTGGAAAAACTCTTCAATAAAAATAATCAAATTAAATATTGATAATCATTATTAATTAATAAGAAAGTGATATTATCACTTTCAATTTAAATTAATAATGATTTAATTTGATTATTGAAGAGATTTTTCAAATTAGTTGTGTCCTTACGTATGAATATCGATTCTGTTAACGTAGCTCACAGGAGCAACAGGGTTTTTGTTACTTTAAATCACTAATCTGTGTTGAACGATGAACGACTAATGGACTCGTGTGAACGCGGTACTAGAGTGAAAGAGAGTAACTTGTTCCAGTATATCACGACGATAGTTAAATATATCATGAAATAATCAAGGTTCAAGGTTCGAATCCTGCTCGTGAGCGATTTTTTTTCCTCGGTTTATATCTTTAGATTTCGCTTCGCATGCGTAAATGCGTTAAAAATAATAAAATAATTATCATCATCATAATTTCAGCCGAAAGACGTCCACTGCTGGACATAGGCATCCCGCAAGCATCACCACAACGACCGGTCCTGCGCTTTCCGCATCCAGGGCAATGGAGAGGGCTATGCTCGGAGTGTCCCTGCGTGATCCAATCGGAAATGAGGAGATTCGCAGGAGAACGAAAGTAACCGACATAGCCCGAAGATTGCAGTGGTCGGGGCACATTGCTTGCAGAACGGATAGCCGATGGGGCAGTAAAGTTCTGGAGTGGCGACCGCGTACAGGAAGGCGCAGCGTGGCTAGGCTTCCCACAAGGTGGACCGACGACTAGGTAAAGGTCGCGGGAAAATAATTATATCATGAAATATTTTCTACGTCTATACCTAGCCTTCTCCATACATATGATGGTTGATGCATATTCGCCTGAATTATTGATGATAATTAATTCAATTTCCCGCCTTGACTTCCACCGATAATTTTTATGTCTGTATATTCATGTAATATTTTGGATTAAGCTTTCAAATTTTGTATTTTACAAGAAGAAAACATGAAGAAACTTGGATTTCTAATTGTTTTTATCATTTTTGTGTCAGGTAAATGAGTAATTTGTTCTTATTTTTTCTATAAGTGTCGAGGGAAGTGGATACCTTGGGAATCTTGCAAGCCACTTTTTACCGCCAATCACACCTATAGAAGACAAATAATTTCGTGCCCTCGGAGCCACGACTTCATAACTTTGTACCTACTAATCTTCATACAATAATTGTCTTCTATAGAAGACGTGGCGTTGAGGGCACGAAAAACGAAAACCTTTACGATGCCGTGGCGTAGCCGCGTAGGTGATTGAAGATCAAACTGTACTTGAGGAACGTTCAATAATACGGACCTTAATATATATCAATAGTGGCGTCTTAATTAATAAATCAATTTTCAGTTCTACCATCAAAATTAGAAGCAAAAGCGTTACCCCGCCCTGTAAGAAACACAAGATCAATTCATAACTACATCAACTCGCCACTCCAGATGCGCGAGCGAAACGAAAGGAAAGAGAAATTCGAAAACTTAATGCTAAGAAAAACTAACTTGAAGAACATTCCAGTATACATTATTACTCGTTCGAAGACAGTTAAAAGGACCAGCGACCCGAAATACGAGAATCTGTTCGATGCTAACGGAATGATATATGTAACTGATCCGAAAAAGCAGGACGATTATTACGAGAAGCCGAGTTCTGCGATCCTCAAACAAGTTGAACGCAGGAGTTACGATCTGAGCAAGAGAAACAGAAGGAAATTGATGGCAATGATGAACAAGGAGTTAAACAGGCAGCTCATAGCGAAGGCAAATAAAATGAGACGGAATTTTGAAGTCGACTTCAATGATATGGTGGCTTGATTATTAAAATACGTTGTAAATTCTCTTAATTTTATTTAAATGGCGCCTTTCTTGTTTTTTTTTGTAATTTTATGGTCTGGTTGCCAAGATCTTTTAGCCACGTCTTAAATAAAACACCTTAATAAAGTGACTGAGATTGAGTGAGTGATATTTCTGAAGGGCTGATGGCATAACCTCCTCCTTTTTTTGAAGTCGGTTAAAAATATGAAATGTCACATTTTTCAACTTTGTGCCATTTACCCACACTTATGCACGTTGACGAGCACTTAACATTGAAAAATCCACCATTATTCACTCGAAGAAACACAAGTTTTGGAAAATAATACATAAAGCCACAACACGCTCTTTCAAAATTTTCCCGCCATCCACTCTGGTTTAACGGTTGAGCTCGTCCGGGTAGTACTACCACCGTATCTACTTCTACCGCCAAACAGTAATGCTTGCATTACTGTGTTTCGGTAAGAAGGATACGGGTACCGGTGAAATTACAATCAAAGTCTCATACTTTCCATCTTCATGTCTCAGTATGGCGAACCGACTCGCAGTAACATTTAGGCAACAGCCTAGGTGGTATTGTGGAATAATAAATCAAATAATTGTACCTAGATAAAGAATTATTTAATCAATACAAATATAATCATGTTCGTTTTAAATACTGTTGTCAAAGCTAATATCAACTGCTCCGATTGGTTGACAGAAATACTACTAAAACCAATCAAATCAGTTGACAAGAGATTCTATAGTTGATTTTTAAACATTCACGCACGTTGATCTGCTTCAAAAACCGGGAAAAGTTCGAGTTCAGAATAAAATATTCCTACAGAATCCCCGAAAGGACAAAATCTTGCTTCATTGTTCCCGCGCCGAACAGACGCCGTTATTTTTACTTTGTTGGGGAACTAATTAAATATTAAATAATAACTAGGTAGGTTTTGAGGTAGTAAAAAATATAGACCAAGTGCTGCGAACAACCATAGTGAAGCCAACAAAAGCCGTGCTCCTTTATGTACAACCAGTGCTGACGTACACACCATGCACCTGAAGGATATTGGTTTTCGCGATGCTTACTGGACGATTCCGCGACATGTGAACTGAGAAGGGTGAGCACGGTTTAAGGTGCATGTGTATGCGTGAGCGCTGGTTTGTACACGGAGGAGCACGGTTTTATTGGCTTCATTGTTCGCAGCACTTCGTCTATATTTTTTAATACGTCTTTGGTGATAGCTTACATGCTTAGCCAACATAATCAGAAAAAATAAGCTTATGATTTTTTTTGCAGTAGTGTTTAAAAACGTGGTATGAAACGCGTGAGCATTGGTCATTACAACTGCGAGTGTAATGACTAACTTAGCTTTACTAGTATCATAATGTACCTAATAATAATGATAATTTTGTACAAGCTTGCAGGATGGTAGAAAAATAAATTAAAACACTGATTTGATGCGTATATTCATAAATTCATTTAACTAAATAAAAATAACAAAGGAATCATACCTATATAACCTATACCTATTCTATGTACGTACGTATAATAAAATGTTTCTATTTAAAATTTATAAATTGTTTAACTAAAACAAACGTTTTTAACCGACTTCAAAAAGAAGGTTATTAGTATAACATATTTATTGTCAGGTATTGTAATAAAATAAGCTGCCTTATTTTATTTGTAGACATCGACCATACACACTATAGACGAACATGCGACCCATGTCATGTCAACACATCAGTGTAATAGCACTACACATAGTCATAGAATACATACTAACGACAAGAAGCGACACTTAAGCATGTGTGTCGTAAAATTGCTCGCGGCTATGTGTGCGGGTCGGGGCGAGCGCGGGGGCCGTGCGCGGTGCGCGGCGTGTGGAACGGGCAGTCTCTCGGCTGCCCCAGCCAAGGGCCGCTTCTTTCGCTAGTTTACACAGAATACTAACAGTACCTACATTATGTTTAATGGTTTGACTCAGCGGACAACGCAAGTAGTCACACGATTTGTGTATTTTAAAGTCACACGCCGGACGGAAATTATTTTTGCAGTATAAAAACAATATTTTAGGTGTTATCTTACACAAATTGTTAAAGCTACTTGACGCTGATTGCACCTACTTACTAATAAAAAATCAGGCCTTCCTACTTCATCGAGTTTTGATGTTAGAGAACATAATCTAATTAACATAAAAAAAACTTATCTTTCGTGTACACCCATTGTATACCCAATGATATTAAAGATTACTTTTAAATATACAACACGGCCAACATTCACCCATGTACCGTATGTGCTCGTTGTACAACAGCAACCGCAATAAATTTGATATTTTCAACGCATCGGTCATTTTTATAAAGAAAGCTGTACCCGCTGAGGTTTAACATGAACATATAATTGTAATTTAATTTCGGGTAATCTCTTGAGTGTATCTATATCTTGCATGTTGTATCCACTTCTAGAAGTATAAGCACTTGGTCATGTCCTTGAAACCACTACTAACGGCCAAAATTAATACCCAATCTATCAACGATTTGCCCTACTAGAGATAGGAATTCGACATAAGCTCCATACAATAAACTTTTTAACAAAAAATAAAACCGACTTCAAAAACCTTAACTAAAAAGTAAAAAATAATCATTGTATGTATTTTAAAATCTTAACATAAACAAACATTTTGAAGGCGGCGCGTGATTGACCCTTTGCGTCATGTAAATATAATGTACAGTCGAGCGCATATCTATAGGAAAAACCGGCCAAGAGCATGTCGGGCCATGCTCAGTATTATAGGGTTCCTTAAGTAGGTGTAATTACAAACGAATCATGGCTATTTTAGCTTTTGCAATAATCGGCAGCATTCGCGACTCAGAGCGTGTTGTTAGTAGCGCCATCTAGCGATAAATTCAAGAAGCCAAATTTAAGAAGCCAAATAAGAAGTGTTTCATTTCAAAGTTTCTTTTTGTGATTTTTTTCAAATAGAAAGTCGCTAAAAGAGCATTATTTGCTAAGACCATTTTTCTCTAAGGTGAATGACCTTTGAACTAGGACGTTTTAAGTATTTTTCAGTTTTCTCTCTATAACTCAAAAAATTATAATCACATTATACTCGAAATCATTTTAAAAGAGAGTTTTCACAAAGGTCTATCAATGTGGAAGATTATAAGTTTCTACGTTGCATAGTTTAGAAATGGCAGGGGGGGGACACATTGCAAGCCACTTTGGCGGGCTATATTTCGCAGATGGTACACCTGATAAAAAAGTTGTGTATCAAACATTACCTTCATTTTAGTAGACCTATTCAATGATACCCCACACGAGGGGGTGCAGCGAAAAAAAATTTTGCATCCCCATTTCACATGTATGGACGCCACCCCTAAAATACGTAAAAACGATTTTTTTACTCTTTTAAAATTGAGATCTATATATAGACCATTTTTTAACAAAATTTCATTTACTTATGTTTATAATTGTAGAAGTTATTAAGCTGTAAAGGATTAGGACAGACGGACAGACGGACGGACATGACGAAACTATAAGGTTCCTTGTAGGACTTCGGAACCCTAAAAAACAGTTTATGTACATGAAAATCACGCGCCGCCTTCAAAAGGTTGGTTTATGTGAAGATTTTAAAATACATACAATGATTATTTTTTACTTTTTAGTTAAGGTTTTTGAAGTCGGTTTTATTTTTTGTCAAAAAGTTTTTATTTCATACTTTTTAGTTGATAAATGCGAGGGTTCATTCATAAATGTTTATATAACCAGTTTGAGAATATTTTTTTTATTAACCTTTGCTATCCCACTGCTGGGCAAAGTCTCGCTTATGTTCTTCCAAACCTCCAATCACTATCGTGAAAAAAAAACACGCATATCGGCCAAGAATTCTCAGAAAAACGTACCAATGAGCAGATCATCTAGGACCATTTAGCTTCGCCAAGAAGCTAAACTAAACTGATTTATTGCAGCTGGTTAAAAAACTGCTCAACCTAAGTCAATAAAATGTATATGGGACCACCGCGCGGGCTTCCTCTATCAAATAAAAAAACAACCACGTAAATCGGCCCATAAATCTCGGAGTAATCGGTGTACATACATGAAAAAAAAAAAAAAGCCGCGGAATACATAACCTCCTCCTTTTTTTGAAGTCGGTTAAATATATGTCAAATTTCTATCTCTAGTAGGGTAAATCGTGGATAGATTGGATATTAATTTTGGCCGTATATTGTTAACAAAAAAGTGTTTTATCCAGGTTAGTGGATCATTAAAAAAAAAAAAAAAAAAAAAAAATCATTCGATAATTTCCTTGCACCACATTAGCTTTTGGTATCGGCCCTATTGCATACACGCGCTCCCTCAAGGTCACCGGCGAGCGAGCACATACAGGGACACATACAGGGAGTGTCACCGCTGTGGCGTTAGTGAATAGCCAATAGCCGCCTTGGTAGGGCCAATCGGATTGCAGTACCCCCCTCAGCTAGCTGGCTATTGGCTAATCACTAACGCGGCAGTTTTGACGGCTCACATAAGTGGTCGAAACTGATTTGATGTTTTCAAGTGGCGAATAGTGGCGACCTATATTAGTGAAATTTCATAGATGTGTTGACAGACATCGGTCGCCTGTTATGAGGCGTCTATGGTGTCTATGGTCGATGTTTGTAGATAATCTATTATACAACGTGTTATTGGAATAACTCAAAACCTCAGACACCCCAACTAGTTTATTTATTATTATAAATTGATATGGAAAGTAATTATTAATTTTCATTTATTATTGTAGAAGTTATTTGTAATTTTTGGTATCATGGTTACTCTAATCGATTCATAGCGCTAGATTCATTCAGGAACGTGCGACGCTCTCGTCGCTTCGGAGGTTCAAACCTCTAAAAACTAAGTTAAGTTTTAATAGTTTTAGGAAACAAATGTTACCCAAGTTTCCATCACAATTTTTTACTGGGTCTCGCTCGCCTTTGCGCTCAGCGCCGCTCCGTCGTATGAAAGTTTTAGACTCGACATGGTATGAAAGTATTTTTTTGGTAAAAATTAACCTATGTTAAAAAGTAGTGTAATGGATTCTACTCTCGATTCTGAACAAACTAGTTTCAGGTTTTGAGTTAATTCAATAACACGTTATATATTTTTATCCGTAGCGCACCCAGCGGATGGCCTGCGCCTTTTCAAATTCAAATTTAAATTCAAAATTATTTATTTGTCAAACATAGGTATGATGTACAAGACATGGTGTTAATTTTTAAATAATCCAGTATCACTATGTTTTGCCTTGATAGGCGTACAAATTTGGTAACATAAAGATAAAGATAATACTTATTACAGATTTGTGGAAATTAATTGTTTAATAATAATAACTGTTTTTATTAATATATATTAATGAATAGATTAACAAAGAAATCGGACTCTTGTGTCTTTACCTAAAGTTTGTTGTATCTGTCAGAAAATCATTTACTGAATAGTAAGCTTTCAGAACAAGAAAATTTTTGAGCTTCTTTTTAAATGTACGTATATCATCAGTCGATTTAATGTTTTTAGGCAATTTATTAAATATTTTTGGAGCCATACCTAAAAAGCTATTTGAATAAAGTGCTGTCTTGTGAGGTTTCACACGAATAATATTTGCGTCGTTGGTCGATTTTAATTAAACTAAAAAAATTAATTAAACGTTGATTTTCATTCGTATATCGATTTACATTCGAATGATGTTTCGTGGAGACGAATGAATCGACATTCGACAACTGTCTATTCATTCAAATGGTTTTTATGCAACAATCAATCACCCTTTTTTTTGCATTATACTTGATTTGTGTGACATTGTATAATTGTCATTTTTTGGTACTGAACTTGGACATAGTAATGTGATATTGTATGGATATTGTATAATTGTAATTTTTTGGTACTGAACTTGGACATAGTAATGTGATATTGTATGGATATTGTATAATTGTCATTTTTTGGTACTGAACTTGGACATAGTAATGTGATATTGTATGGATATTGTATAATTGTCATTTTTTGGTACTGAACTTGGACATAGTAATGTGATATTGTATGGATATTGTATAATTGCCATTTTTTTTTTACATTTTTGACTTTTATAATGTACCAGGCCCCTCAGAAAGTATTGCGAAAAAAAGTTTTTATATATGGGAGACTGGCCAGTTATAATGTTTTTCGAAAATATGATTATTTATAAGTAAAAATAAGTAAGTTCCAATTTCAAAATTTCCCTCCACATTTTTTGCGAGTTAATTCAAAGTATTGTGTCTCACTGAAATATGGATCTGCGCCGGGAACATTTTAGAGCTATGATTTTATACGATTTCAAGTGTCGCCTGAAACCGGATGAATCGTACGATAGACTTCAAATGGCATTCATGGATGAAGGCCCTTCCAAGGCAACCGTGTATCGTTGGTATAACGAATTCAAGCGCGGTCGACCAACTTTGGGGGATGACGAAAGAAGCGGTCGCCCTTTGACGGCTGTTACCGAAGAAAACGTGCTAGCAGTGAAAAATTTAATCCAAGACAATAGGCGAATTACATATCAGGAGATTCAACACATATTGAAGATTGGATCGGGAAGCGTTCACGAGATTCTACACAGCCATCTTCGCGTGAGGAGGATAGTATCACGCTGGGTGCCGCACAACCTCGCCGATGCTCAGAAGCAGGCCCGGGTGGAATGGTGCCGTGATATGCTTAACAAATTTGAAGCAGGCTCGTCTCGGCGTGTTTACGACATCGTTACAGGTGATGAGTCCTGGATTTATCAATACGACCCAGAAACCAAGCGCCAGTCGACTGTTTGGGTGTTTCAAAATGAGCCAACGCCTACCAAAGTGAAGCGATCTAGAAGCGGGGGTAAGATTTTGATCGCTAGCTTTTTTAATTTGACTGGCCACTTGGTATCAATTCCCTTACGGGATCAAAGAAGCATTAATGCCGAATGGTATACTACCAAATGTTTGCCAGAAGTTTTCTCTGTTATAAGCAACAAGCGACCAAACACAGGGCTCCGCGGGCTACTGCTCCACCACGACAATGCACCTGCGCACACCGCACTCAAAACGAGGGACTTCCTGGACAGCACGCCAGTCAAACTCCTGGGTCACCCTCCTTACAGCCCTGATCTAGCACCGTGTGACTTCTTTTTATTCCCAAAAATAAAAAATCTGCTCAAAGGGATACAATTTTCGTCGCCGGAAGATGCGCTGGCTGCGTTCGAGCAGGCTGTAAACGAGGTGTCTGCGGCGGACTGGAAAAAGTGTTTTGAAAACTGGTTTAGGCGCATGAATCTTTGTATAGAGGCTGGTGGAAAGTACTTTGAAAAGATTTGATAAAAATATATGTACGTATAGAACAATTTTTTTTAGTTTCGCAAAACTTTCTGAGTGTCCCACGTATGTGTAAATTTGCATGCCGTAAAGTTGAATATGGTGATACTAAATGTAATTTTAATTTTTAACATCAAATGTAATTTTACCCATATTTCGCAAATAAATTGATTTGATTTGATTTAAATCACTCATCGCTACTACGTAGGTGAACAGAACACGTCATATTGTCTATTATCCTTTGAAATAGCCGCGAAGGTGCAGGGCGCCGGGAGGGGCGAGCGGGGCGGGGCGAGCGGGGCGGGGCGAGTGGGGCGCGTCGTTTTGAATAAGTATGATAATACCAATATCTTCTACAATAATTTATGAAAATAAATAATTACTTGCCATGCCAATTTACTACAAAAAAAATATTTACTATATATTGTCCCAAAAAATATTTATTTATTTTATTGTTGTGAGTTATTTAAATAACATATATTATTATTACACAATATCATGGAGACAAAGCTTCGTTATTTTTAAATATACGAGGCGTAACTCCTACCAAGCCGATCGCTAAAATATAGGAACCCGGGCAAAAAATTGTTTTACAACTCAACCGTTGGGCATTTTTATAAAACTATCCTAATCTTCGGAATAAACTATATCTTTACAGTCATTATTCTAAACTGGGTAAGCAGTAGTCTATTATGACATAGTAAGTAGGTTGTCATTGCTTTAAACCACAAAAAACCGGCCAAGAGCATGTCGGGCCATGCTCAGTATTATAGGGTTCCTTAAGTAGGTGTAATTACAAACGAATCAAATCGAATATTAATCATGGCTATTTTAGTTTTGGCAATAATCGGCAGCATTCGCGACTCAGAGCGTGTTGTTAATAGCGCCATCTAGCGATAAATTCAAGAAGTCAAATTTAAGAAGTGTGTCATTTCAAAGTTACTTTTTGTGATTTTTTCAAATAGAAAGTAGCTAAAGGAGCATTATTTGCTATGATCATTTTTCTCTAAGGTCAATGACCTTTGAACTAAGACGTTTTAAGTATTTTTCAGTTTTCTCTCTATAACTCAAAAAATTATAATCACATTATACTCGAAATAATTTTAAAAGAGAGTTTTCACAAAGTTCTATCAATGTGGAAGATTATAAGTTTCTACATTGCATAGTTTAGAAATGGCAGGGGGGGGGGACACATTGCAAGCCACTTTGGCGGGCTATATTTCGCAGATGGTACACCTGATAAAAAAGTGGTGTATCAAACATTACCTTCATTTTAGTAGACCTATTTAATGATATCCCACACGAGGGGGTGCAGAGAAAAAAATTTTTATTCTTTTAAAATTGAGATCTATATGTAGACTATTTTTTAACAAAATTTCATTTACTTATGTTTATAACTGTAGAAGTTATTAAGCTGTAAAGGATTAGGACAGACGGACAGACGGACAGACGGACGGACATGACGAAACTATAAGGGTTCTTTGTAGGACCTCGGAACCCTAAAAAAGTGGGTACTAAGTATATTTATGTATAAAATGTACAAATAACTATTAAAATTATTTATGCATTACGTTTTTTTGCCTTTTTTTGTGAAAATATAAATCTTTCATAAAACTCTGAGGTACTTATCTAGAACAACAATAATATATTAAAGTTATCGATATTTTTGGAAAATAAAGGTATAGTTGAAAATTTTATGTTTGACTACGAAAGGAATTAATGAAAGGCAAGTGCATGCAGCTGAGATGAGAATGTTAGGAGGAATGTGTGGTGTAACGAGAATGGATAGGATAAGGAATGAATATGTAAGAGGGAGTCTGAAAGTAGCGCCAGTGACAGAGAAGTTAAGTAGCAACAGACTATCATGGTATGGACATGTGATGAGGAGGAATGGGGAGCATGTTACGAGGAAAGTTTTAAGTATGAATGTTGATGGCTATAAGAAAAGAGGGAGACCGAAGAAAATATGGATGGATTGTGTGAAAGATGATATGAATAAAAAGAAAGTGAACACGGAGATGACGGCTGATAGAGATGTATGGAAGAAAAAAACATGCTGCGCCGACCACAAATAAATTGGGATAAGGGCAGGAGGATGATGAAAGGTATAGTTGAAAATTTTCATGAAATTTGACCATCCCTACGTTTCTTCACTGCTCCGATCCGACACGCGATAATTATTATCGGTTCGATGTAGTAGAATTCCAGTTTCCGACATCGAACGTTGGCGGATCGGAGAAGTAGAGAAACACGTTAGTTTATGGTAAACCGTAAACCCAAACCATGGTATGCCGACTATTTTTTTTTCCAAATATATCAACAACATACTAATTACCAAATAAGATGCGTCCTGTGACGTTTTAGTAACCATACGATGATTATGGGCGTCCAATGATGACGAGAGAACCAATAAGGGGTCTAGCCAAAAACGTAAATATTTTACTCTATGTAAGAAAAACAAAAATCATTTTTAGATAGTTTTCATCCAATAATGTAAGTTTCAATTTATAAAATTACTCAATAATTATTTAATTCAATAAAAAAAAATGTCTGTTCTACAATTAAGGGACTTTACTCATGGCGCGACGCGACGCAGAATTGCACCGATTGGCGATATCGGTCAGATATCGCAACAACATGTGTTTGAAGAAAATGTATTGAAAATCGCAAATGTCTTCAGATAAGATCGCATGGATTGACGATATCGCTCACAGATCTGCTCGATATCGAATTGCATGTACGTTCTAATGACCTGCGATCCTATTTCAAATAAATGTACGGAGCGTGCGAGCGCTGGCACTTGTTTCGACTCCCACGCGATTCTCTTCTGTTGCGCAACTAGTAATCTGTTGGAAATATTTTTGGTATCAATTAGAACGTACGTACAAGTCGAGTCGACAATCGATGCGATATCGCTCGCATCGCGTCGCGTCATGAGTAAAGTCCCTTAGTGAAACGATAGCCAATTTAATGAACTTTGAAGTGACGTCATTAACATAGTGGGTGTCAAATGAACACACAAACAAACGTCATTCGCCTGTCAGTGTCAAGTGTCAGTTTACTATTAAGATGACGTCACGAACCCAAGTTTTCCGCGCGAAAATTTAAAACTGAAATGTCTAAATGAATTTATAAGGCACATATTTTCAAATGTGTGTTTAATACCCTATTATGTCTAATGGCTGCTCTCAGCTACCAGCTATCCTACATTTTTCATCAATTTTGTTTCGATTTTAGTAGCCACAACGAAATCACAAGTTTCCCAAGAGCCCCAGGACTTATCCATTTACGGCCGAAATTAATATCCTATCGATCCATGATTTACCCTACTAGAGATAGAAATTTGACATAAGCTCCATACATTTTATGTCAAATTTCTATCTCTAGTAGGGCAAATCGTGGATAGATAGGTTATTAATTTTGGCCGTTAGATATACTGGGTGTAAAAATACCTATCACCTAGCATAATTCTAAACATACTGTACATCAAACCAAGTAGGTACCATTGCGAAGAAAATAATAGCTGGGAAAAGACTTTCAATTTTAAGTCCTAAAAAAACAGTTGTAATCAGTATATTAGATTTTTTTTTATACAAGATCTGTAACCGTGCCATATTTCTAGAGCAAATAATAAATAATGTGTTTAGGCATCTAGAAATACTTAATAAATTCTACGGTTATTTAATAACCAATTTTACACTTAGAAACATAGCGAAGTTTTGAGAATAAATCCCGAATGACTTTGAAAAGAAGTCACCGGCGGCATTGTCAAAGGGCGAAAAATTCTGCCAATTTTTTTGGTGGTTACGCATGCATCTGTCGCGTATGACACACGGGGGAAATTTGTTTGTATACAGATAGGTATCACAGGAAAAAAACGTATAGACTTTTTCATTGATTCGTGTTCAGAATCAGTGGTATAGTAAACTCCTTAAGTATGGCACGAATACAGATCAACACATTGTATAGGTATCTGTAAAGACGCTTGTCATCTTAGTCTTCCTGCGACCACGAACGCTGCAAAGCTTTCAAAACGTCAGGCAAACCGATTTAAATAACATACGCGATTTAATCCGAGTAATCTTGTTTTATTATAATTTCCCTGAACTTTCTCGCAGTCTCGACGGCTTGTTAGAACTAACAGAGGATTACCCGGCCGTGCCAAGCGAAATATGACCCTAATTAAACTAGTGACAACAAGCGCCATCAGTGTTTTCTGCCGCAACTTTTGAGCGAAACTCAGCAGACAGATCTTCCGGGGACAGTATAAATAAAGATTTTCTTTAAATTTTTCAAGATTTTTTGACGGGCAGTAAAGTATAGTGTACTAGATTTTTCTCGCGGCTTTGCCCGCGTACTGAAATACTGTTACTTCTAAATAAAGTAGCTTTCTAATGGTAAAAGAATTATTAAAATCGGTTCAGTAGTTTCAGAGTTTATCGATTACAAACAAACAAACAAATACTTCCTCTTTCTAATATCTACACTAATATTATAAAGAGGAAAGATTTGTATTTTTGTGTGTATGTTTGTAATGAATAAACTCAAAAACTACTGTGCCGATTTCAAAAAAAAAATTCACCTTTAGAAAGCTACATTCACCCTGAGTAACATAGGCTATATTTTCATGTCCACCCGTGCGAAGCCGGGACGGGATGCTAGTTAGTATATAAGTTTAGAGTTTAGATATAGATTAGGTAACAAATACCCAAATTAAATTGTGATTTAACCTTTTAATATCTCCAAAACTAGTAAATTCCCAGGTATAGTCGGGTACAAAAAAACTTTCGAAATGATGGGTACAATACGCGGCTATCGATTTCGTGGTGGGTATTTTTACACCCATTATACTATAATAACTTATAGGTACCCTAGGCTAAAACTAGCTACATACCTTTGTCCGTTTAATCTAATACTTATTAAAGTATAAAGACATCGGTAGCGCATATTTTGCCATTATATGTATAACCATTGTATAACCATTCGGGCATTTCCAATTTAAGAGATAATTGACGCGACTCTTCGTATTTTTTCGAGCTGTATTTGAAAAATGTTCACAAGGATTATATCGCAATTTTGCACCGCTCACCTAGAACGATATCAGTAGCGCAACACTCCGCAGTTGGAGCAAAACAATCGCTCAACTGTAGCGCAACAGTCGCGTATTGCAAAAATTCTCTTAAATCACAAGCACCCATAAACTAATTAACTCTATAGATCAACTCCTAGCATCGTTGATGGTCTCCGGGACCTTTATTTCTAGGCCATCCATGTCTTTCGTCAGGGTGATCTGACAGCCTAGTCGCGACGTGTCAGTCAGACCGTATGCTAAGTCTAACATGTCTCGTTCTTCATCGCAAGCCTCTTCCGGTAACCTGGGAATCAAAAAGATTAGCATTAAAAAACTTTTTAACAAAAAAAAACCTATTTCAAAAACCTTAGCTAAAAAGTAAAAAATACCCCTTGTATGTATGTATTACAAAATCTTTTCATGAACCAACATTTTGAAGGCCCCCCTAATCCAATTTGGCAAGCCTATTTGGCGGGCTATATTTCGCAGATGGTACACCTGATAAAAAAGTGATGTATGAAACATTACCTTCATTTTAGTAGACCTATTCAATGATACCCCACACGAGGGGGTGCAGCGAAAAAAAATTTTTTAGTAAGCAAATAACAAGAGAGTGGAGTACCCCAAGTCAGCATGCCTAAAGAAGTTTTACTTAAAAAACCGGCCAAGAGCATGTCGGGCCATGCTCAGTATTATAGGGTTCCTTAAGTAGGTGTAATTACAAACGAATCAAATCGAATATTAATCATGCCTATTTTAGTTTTTGCAATAATCGGCAGCATTCGCGACTCAGAGCGTGTTGTTAGTAGCGCCATCTAGCGATAAATTCAAGAAGCCAAATTTAAGAAGTGTCAAAGTTACTTTTTGTGATTTTAACAAATAGAAAGTAGCTAAAGGAGCATTATTTGCTATGATAATTTTTCTCTAAGGTCAATGACCTTTGAACTAGGACGTTTTAAGTATTTTTCAGTTTTCTCTCTATAACTCAAAAAATTATAATCACATTATACTCGAAATAATTTTAAAAGAGAGTTTTTACAAAGGTCTATCAATGTGGAAGATTATAACTTTCTACGTTGCATAGTTTAGAAATGGCAGGGGGGGGGACACATTGCAAGCCACTTTGGCGGGCTAAATTTCGCAGATGGTACACCTCATAAAAAAGTGGTCTATGAAACATTACCTTCATTTTAGTAAACCTATTCAATGATACCCCACACGAGGGGGTGCAGCGAAAAAAAATTATTCATCCCCATTTCACATGTATGGACGCCACCCCTAAAATACGTAAAAACAATTTTTTTATTCTTTTAAAATTGAGATCTATATGTAGACTATTTTTTAACAAAATTTCATTTACTTATGTTTATAACTGTAGAAGTTATTAAGCTGTAAAGGATTAGGACAGACGGACAGACGGACGGACATGACGAAACTATAAGGGTTCCTTGTAGGACTTCGGAACCCTAAAAAAGATTACAATTATTTCCACCTACTTTTCAAAATCGCTCGGTTTGAGCACAACATGACATGTGGAGCAGGTAAGGGTGCCTTCACACGCGCCGTACCCCTCAATGTTTAGGTCGTTGTTGACGACCACGTCGAGCAGTGTGTCGCCGACCTTAGCCTCTGTTTCGAGCCGCTTGCCGTCGTATAAAATGAAGGTGATTTTGATTCTGCAAAAGATAAAGCAATAGTTTAGTTTAAGGTGATTGCGACGCAGTAGCCCGCGAAATCCAAAATTTGTTGCATTTTTTGCAAATTGTAGCTATACAGGGTTATTTGTAAAACACCGTTAACCTCTCAGGACTATGTTACTAACATCATAAACAACAACTTTTGTTCTATGACTTTTTACAAAACATAATACATTTACCAAAAATAAACCTTCAAGATTTTGTTGTCCTATCTAACACATTTCAACTCTGTATTTTGCTGTAGCTACCTACGTCTGCCGCGACGCAAGCGCATCAAAGCGACCGACCGACTGAGGGCCGCCCGTAAATAGGTCAAGTTCAAGCGCCCCCGCCGCCCTAACCCCGCTCCCCTCGCTATTTAACTATCGCGCTTTCTTTTGCTTCGCTTCGTAACATTTAGAGCGTTCAATTTAAATATTTTTATTTTTGTATGAAAATCTGATGAACTAAAATATGATGAATTTTCTAAAGTCATAGAACAAAAATTGTTGATTATGATGTTAGTAACATAGTCCTGAGAGGTTAACGGTGTTTTACAAATAACCCTGTATACAGGCCGTCCCACAGATATGCCACATGGAGGGAAAGTACCTTGAATATTGTAGATGGAACATTTTACTGAAAGAAGACTTTATTTGAATTTAAAAAACAATTTAAACTGCATTCATGGATATTTAAATAATAACATGGTTGAACCGGAAATCGAACATGTTACATGAGAAAAATAATCAACCTGTAGCTTTATCATACCGATCGAAAGGCTTCATCATAAGGATTATTTTTTGGTAAATAACATCATCATCATCAACTCAGCCTATCGCAGTCCACTGCTGGACATAGGCCTCTCCTAAGTTGCGCCACAACACTCGGTCTTCTGCAAATAACATAGTGTCACAAAATTTCAAATCAAAATTTCACATCAAATGTTAAAATTCATGGTCTTCCTTTTATTTGTGACTGAGCGCAAAGGCGAGAGGGTAACATTTTTTTTATAAAATTAATAAGAGGTTATTCACTTCCCGACACAGTACGTCGAGAGCGTCGCACGTTCGTGAATGAATCTAGCGCTATGAATCATTTAGAGTAACCATGATACCAAAAATAACAAATATCTTGTACAATAATAAATTGAAATAAGTATTGCCATATCAATTGATTATAATAAAACTAGTTGGGGTTTTTTTTTATAGTATAGGATGGCAAAACGAGCTAAAGGCCCACCTGATATTAAGCGGTTACCTTTGCCCATAACAACGGCAATACCACCTAGGCTGTTACCTAAATGGTACCGCAAGTCGGTTTGCCAAACTGAGACATGAAGACGTAAAGTCTCATGTGATTGTAATTTCACCGGCACCCGTACCCTTCAGACTACTGGGTGTTTGAGGTTTTGAGTTATTCCAATAACATGTTGTATAATATCGGTTTCCAGTCTTCCCAGATGCGGCTGAACATCAGTATTTTACACGGAGCGACTGCCATCAGACCCCCGCAACACAGTTACTAGGCACTCTGGGCAAGACTAAAATCTTAACTTTAGACGGTGGCATTATTACTTTCAAAATGACACAGAACATAATTTTGTTTGTCCTTTACAAGAAAATAATCTAATAAACGATTCTTATCGTACTTCTTGCCAATAACCTTGGGTACATAAATAAGTATTTACTTGTATATTTACAGATACCAGGCCCCTCAGAAAGTATTGCGAAAAAAAGTTTTTATATATGGGAGACTGGCCAGTTATAATGTTTTTCGAAAATATGATTATTTATAAGTAAAAATAAGTAAGTTCCAATTTCAAAATTTCCCTCCACATTTTTTGCGAGTTAATTCAAAGTATTGTGTCTCACTGAAATATGGATCTGCGCCGGGAACATTTTAGAGCTATGATTTTATACGATTTCAAGTGTCGCCTGAAACCGGATGAATCGTACGATAGACTTCAAATGGCATTCATGGATGAAGGCCCTTCCAAGGCAACCGTGTATCGTTGGTATAACGAATTCAAGCGCGGTCGACCAACTTTGGGGGATGACGAAAGAAGCGGTCGCCCTTTGACGGCTGTTACCGAAGAAAACGTGCTAGCAGTGAAAAATTTAATCCAAGACAATAGGCGAATTACATATCAGGAGATTCAACACATATTGAAGATTGGATCGGGAAGCGTTCACGAGATTCTACACAGCCATCTTCGCGTGAGGAGGATAGTATCACGCTGGGTGCCGCACAACCTCACCGATGCTCAGAAGCAGGCCCGGGTGGAATGGTGCCGTGATATGCTTAACAAATTTGAAGCAGGCTCGTCTCGGCGTGTTTACGACATCGTTACAGATGATGAGTCCTGGATTTATCAATACGACCCAGAAACCAAGCGCCAGTCGACTGTTTGGGTGTTTCAAAATGAGCCAACGCCTACCAAAGTGAAGCGATCTAGAAGCGGGGGTAAGATTTTGATCGCTAGCTTTTTTAATTTGACTGGCCACTTGGTATCAATTCCCTTACGGGATCAAAGAAGCATTAATGCCGAATGGTATACTACCAAATGTTTGCCAGAAGTTTTCTCTGTTATAAGCAACAAGCGACCAAACACAGGGCTCCGCGGGCTACTGCTCCACCACGACAATGCACCTGCGCACACCGCACTCAAAACGAGGGACTTCCTGGACAGCACGCCAGTCAAACTCCTGGGTCACCCTCCTTACAGCCCTGATCTAGCACCGTGTGACTTCTTTTTATTCCCAAAAATAAAAAATCAGCTCAAAGGGATACAATTTTCGTCGCCGGAAGATGCGCTGGCTGCGTTCGAGCAGGCTGTAAACGAGGTGTCTGCGGCGGACTGGAAAAAGTGTTTTGAAAACTGGTTTAGGCGCATGAATCTTTGTATAGAGGCTGGTGGAAAGTACTTTGAAAAGATTTGATAAAAATATATGTACGTATAGAACAATTTTTTTTAGTTTCGCAAAACTTTCTGAGTGTCCCACGTAGATACCGTTACAATAAATATTATTATGTATTTTTTTTACTTTTGGCATCGATCATGTAGCATAGACGCCACAAAACAGGCGACCGATGTCTACACACATCACACACACACACACATCACATACACACACATCACACACACACATCTATGAAATTTCACTAATGTACGTCGCCACTATTTGCCACTTGAAATCTTCAAATCTGTTTCGACCACTTATGTAAGCTGTCAAAACTGCCGCGTTGGTGATTAGCAGTGGTCGGAATAGGTAGAGCTAATGCGCCTAAAGTTCAAAAAACAGAGACAAAAAAAAGTGGAGACTTCCTTACGACTAAAACATTTTTTCGGATTATTTGTTTTCTATAAATAAAATAAAAATTAAACATTATAATAAAACAAAGGACAATGCCCACGGATGGGCTCATTTTTAGCGCCATGTCAAAACTGTATGTTATTCAAAAATTACGTCTTATTTTTTCATGTTTATTTGTTCTTTATCAACATTTTTTTCACCCTAGCATTAAAAAACATAATAAATATGTATTCAACTGAATTGTAAGTATATCCTCCATTCAAACCGAACGAAAATGTTGCCAGTTATCAGACTATTTCAACAAATAATCAAAATCGATTCTAAATAGCGATACTTCTATGAATTCACTTTTACTGTGTTTTAAATGCTATTATACTAGACCTATCTTGATTGATTGATTTCTTATTTTTTCTTTCCACAATTTATATGTTTAGATTTTGGTTTGCATGCGTAAATCCTCACTAAAAAATCACTCATATGACGTCAAATCAAAAGAAATTGCAAAACATATTTTTGAAATCTTTTAGTACAGAAAAATAAGATGATTCTTTGCTTTAAAATACCTATGCACTTATTGTAAATATTGTTATAATCATTTTAAAATAACTGAAATATTACTTATAGAATCGATATTAATTAATACACCCAAAAACTTAAAAGCTTGCATGTTATTATTTAAAAAATACTACAAAATCGATTTAGAAAATCGATTAACAAAATAATTATATCTTGCAACACCATACATGGTGTCACTGGATGTCCTTATGGGTGCGTTCAGTTATATCGCCCAACGATGCACGGAGCGTAATTATCAATCAGTTAAGGAGTTGGAAAAAATTAGATTTCTCTTAAACTAGGGTGAAAAAATTAAAATCGTTTGCAGAATAATAAAAGATAATTCTTGGTCTACAAAATAAGACTAAAACCGCCGTGACATAGCAATTTTTTATGAGGGGCCTAAAGCTCCTAAGAGAATGGGCATTGTCCTTTAACCGGATTATATCGCGTATATTATTTAAATTTGTTTTCCTGATGTTTCGGAAGCTTCGCAGCGTTCGTGGTCGCAGGAAGACTAAGATGACAAGCGTCTTTACAGATATTTCTAAAAAAATATAATTAATAAAAAAAGACGAAGTCTTTGACCAGTGTGTGTTGCCAGTAATTACTTACGGCACTGAAACGTGGTCGCTCACAATGGGCCCGATTAGAAGGCTTAAAGTCACTCAAAGGGCAATGGAGAGGGCTATGCTCAGAAGGTCCTTGCGTGATCGATTAGAAATGAGGAGATTCCCAGAAGAATGAAGGTAACCGACATAGCCCGAAGAATTGCCAAACTTAAGTGGCAGTGGGTGGGGCACATTGCTCGCAGAACGGATGGGCGATGGGGCCGTAAAGTTGTGGAGTGGCGACGGCGTACTGGAAGGCGTAGCGTGGGTAGGCCCCCCACAAAGTGGACCAGCGACCTGTCGCGGGAATCCGCTGGATGCGGAAAGCGCAGGACCGGTCGTTGTGGCGATGCTTGGGGGAGGCCTATGTCCACCAGTGGACGTCTTTAAAACTCTAACACCCTATTAAGGCTACAATTCCCAAAAATCCTTTCTTAATGGGTGCTTACGTTACAAAAGAAACCTATTGTCCAAATTTCAATTTTATACATGTCTTATTTTCGACTCTGCATTCATGAATCAGTCAGTCAGTACATCTGTCTTTAGAAGTATAGGCATTAGAAAAGAGAAGTCTAGAAGCGAAACTCGCGCCCCAGACGCGTTGAAATCCACGATAATAGCCTACCGTCTAGCGTACCTTTAAAGGGATCGAACAGTCGGGGTTTGCATCGCCTCAAGGGTGAGGCGCAAGCGCGTGCCGCCGTCATACTGATGCGGTCATTGCGCCAAAATATTTCGATGTATTTGGGTGGAAAGATAACTCAAAAATAACGCCAGACCTTAGTTTCTTTAGTTTGCCTAAAAATTAGGAAAAGTAAGTGAGATTTTCACGATTATCATTTATTCTCCTGTTCATAAATATTTTTTCTTATTCGTAAGTCAAAAGTATAAATGATAACTACTGTTTTTTCTCTTTCCCTCTGTCCGTGGGACATTTGTAGGTACTGAACTAATTTATTTTAGTGAAAATTATCTAAATAAGTAAAATAGGTATCTACCTAAACATAAAATTAAATAATGTAAATAAGTAAATATAAATTTCTTATTACGTAAAACTAGAATAAAATAATGATTTCATAGTAAAGAACAATCTAAAATATTTTGTTCTAACTAAACCATCACATAACGCATTCAATATTTAGCAGCTAACAGCCCTGGCAGCACGCTCGGACGACAGAGGGACGTTAGGAGCTGAAGAGGGAAGTAGGTATTTATAAGGCGGCTTTTGGGGCCCGTACAAAAGAGATTCGTTTCTATACTAGTATTATTACCTATTCTATGGTATAGGTAAGTAACTATTTTTTTAACACTTATCTAGTTTTATAATCTTGTTATTGTAATCATGACTTTACAAATAAAACTATTTGTATAAAAAAATACTATATCATAGTGACTTCGATTTTTTTAGTCTACTATCCTATTATAATACCACACCTCGGCCACTCATTACAATATAAATGCTAGCACCACCTACACATACAAGATTACATCTGTAAACGAGCGCACACACATGTGTAGGTTAGGGATGCTCGCCGCTCGTAGTACCGACTGGGTTCCAAGCGCTTCTCAGTAGTTCTCAGAGATGGCGTGCTTGTATAGCGACTGGCGAGCTTTGACTATGGTACTATTGGACTTGACATAAACGAAAAAAAACCGTGTCGATTTTTGAAATGTCCGAGACATATTATGGCCGCCTAGTAGTCTTGTTCTTGACAAAAATATAATTGTAGTACTTATCGATAGAGTTGTTTCAGAAAAATTGTGATGATTCCTGGGTTAAAATGGATAATAAACGTTTTAATTCGTAGATTTTGTGGTTTTATTAACCACAACAACTCGAGACAAAAAATGGCGGATTTTCAAATAATCGCCACGCTCAGTAATTCATGTCACGGAAAACTGACGTATGAAAGTAGTGTCGTATCTTTCCGTCACATGTGGTTGTACGTATTATTATTATTTAATCCAGTTAAATTTTGTTTTATTATAATAAATAATATTGATTTTAATTTCAAATAAATATTATGAAGTTTGTTAATAAATTAACCTACATTGCTAATTATGTTATTTACGCATGCCCCAAGCATTTAGGGATACATGCGAAACAAAATCTAGATATAAATTGTGGAAAGAAAATAACGCTCACATGTTCTCTTCATGTGTTCATGTGCTCTCATGTCATAGGTGTCACGGACAGCCCACTGTGCAGAGCCTGCATGGTGGAAGACGAGACAGCAGCCCATGTGCTTCTAGACTGCCCTGAGGTCGCCACATACAGGGCCAAGTACTTCGGTAACCCAGGTACCCTCAGAGAGATCACCAGCAACACCAAGGCGTTGCTGGCCTTTTTCGAGGAGTTAGGGTGGATCGAGTAAGTTCCCACCCGTACGCAAAATACACGCTTGAACGTGGAGTTGCGGAAACCAGCCCGTTATACTATACTGTACTATACTAACGCTCACATTGCCAGTTTTATTATTCCTATGTTTTAGTAAGTTTGGCATTTGGGACTTTTACAACTTCCCTGTTTGGTTTGATTTCTAACGGATATCCAGTAACTATCTGGTATACAGCCTATCCAACCTAAATCTACGATCCACGATTTTTACTCGCGCGATTTTTTATCGCTAAATCTGTAACACATGGAGTCATATGCAGGTGCCCGCACTTGCGATTAAAAATCACAGTGGAAAAAGCATCTGTTCAGTGCGCAAATAAAAATTGCTGTATGGGCTGAGCCTTACTGAAACGAAACCTTCACCTCACCATGCAAACACAAGTGACACATGTGAACCGGTTCTCAAAAAACTCAATAATCACCAGTTAGAGTGAGTACTGGAGACTAATCGGTGATTTCAGTAAACTACTGGTTATTTGATTTTTTGCAGAACGCACCCAAAGGACAAAAAATTGTTGTAAAATTAAATAATTTTGTCCAATGACTAATTTAAAATATAATAATAATAATTTAGAGGGGCTCGTAGCGATGCAACGACTGCGCGGATTGTACGATCTGCAAGGTTAAGCTGCATTTGCCGCGGTCTGTCTGTGGATGGGTGACCGTTTCGTTACACATCGAGACCCCTCCGTGCCTCGGAGAGCACGTTAAGCTGTCGGTCCCGGTTGTCATACGAATATCTATGGCAGTCGTTACGGGTAGTCAGAAGCCTGAAAGTCTGACAACTGGTCTAACCTCCGAATGTCAGTATTACCCAGTAACTGGGTTGCGGGGGTCTGATGGCAGTCGCTCCGTGTAAAATACTGATGTTCAGCCGCATCTGGCTAGACAGGAAACCGACCCCAATATAATTGGGAAAAGGCTCGGAGGATGATGATGATGACTAATTTAAAATATTCGATCACCCTTGCCTAATGTAAAATATTTGTGTTCAATAGTATTAGTATGTCTGTCTGTAACTAGAAGCAATTTCTTTTAAATAGTCAATTCATAAAGCGTGTGTTTTTTTTTTATCATTTATATAGATTCAGAGTTTATTGACTATCCGGAGAATCTCCGGTGATTCAATAGAATCTTCGCATAATCTCCGGAGGCGGAAATTGCCTCCGGTTCACACAACTAGTCAGAACATTGTTCGCCTGGTTTCCCATAGAAGGCACAAACTAATATTACTGTGGCTCATTGAAGTTGACTTTAAAATTAAGTTCTAGATTTTTTAATGCCTAAACATCCAGCATTGTATTCTTGGAGGCCTGCGAGTATCGTCAAGACCATAAATTACGTAAAAATACGTGATTATTATTTTTTATAGTAAAATTGTAAATAGTTACTTACTTCTCATCTTTCAAGGCTAATTCTGTCGTCGACAATGGCGCTATGCTCCTTTGATTAACCAAACTCGATGTTATTCCGCTGTTCTTAGTTAAACAACGTAAATTTTTTGTAGACAAATTTTTCACAAAGTTCCTTAACATTTTGTCTTATTTCTAAGCCTCCTAGACTGTTTAAAATGCTGAATCACTGTGCGCGACACAACTGTATATTAAGTAATACAGCGAGATAGCGTCTATCAGATTTATGATAATAAAAATATGATAATTTCACTATTTATTCTTGACCTTACAAATTTTAGGTTACAGAAGATACGTTTCGTACTTTCTTATTTGACATTGAAATTCAACGTCAACTTCCGCAAAAAAATCGAACCTTTAATAATTAAGCTTTTTACAAATAAATTCGTTTTAATTTTGGAAATATAATTAATTAAAGAAAAAGCAAATTTATAATAATATTACTTGCAAAGGATTATTATTATAAATATTTTTTTTATAAGAATTTTATGTGGAATGCTTGGAATTTTGCTGAGTGGAATGGAATGCAAAACACCTGACGTTGACGTTTTGACGTAGAACTACCGTTTAGTTTTCGCACTAAATTTAGTCGACTTCGAAAATAACTAAATAAAAATAACCCTCCTTCTGGCGCAGTCGGGTAAAAATTGTGTAATAAAAAGTAGCATCATCAATAATTTTTGCATAATGATCATACATTTTATTCATAAATGTTTAATCAGTGACTGGAAATGCTGAACCCAACATTTTCTAATCTCTTGGTCCTAAGCTTACATAACTAAACGGATCGCGTATAGAAATTGAAAAACCAGTGAGATTCTTAGTAGAGGTGTCCTTACGTGATTTTTAGATACCATAACACAAAGTTGTCTGCGTCTGGACAACGTTGTACCGTCTATTTTACAACGATCTATTTTTAAATCACCATTTCTTCTGAATAACGTATCCGTCTATTTTTAACCGACGAAAAAAAAGGAGGAGGTTCTCAATTCGACGCGTACCTTTTTTTTTTAATGTATGACCACGCATAACATTTTGCAGAGTAGTCCGATTTTGATTATTCTTTTTTTAATGTATAGTGTATATCTCGAAGTTGGTCCCATTTAAATTTCATAATCAAAATCCACCCCTAAGGGTAGGAAAACAGGGGATGAATGCTTGTTCACCCATTCTTACCTGTTAACCGATTCTGTTGAAACTTGCACACATAAATGTAGTTGTAGACACTACAACATAATGCCTCTAGCACTAGACCTGGAGTTAGATTTAAGCCACAAAAAAAAAACTTTTTAACAAAAAATTGAACCGACGAAAACAGAAACTGAAAAGCGATGAAACTTTTTAACAAAAAATTTAACCGACGAAAACAGACACTGAAAAGCGAAAAATAAAATTTTATTAAGCTTTTAGTCTTAATATCTATTCTCCTAACTAAACTAATGTAAATAACTAATTATTAAAATTGGTTTTCCTGACGTTTCGAATGCTTTGCAGCGTTCATGGTCGCAGGAAGTGGTCGTTTTGTTTTATTTGCCGGTCAAATTTCACTTCGGAAACGGAAACTTTTCGAACGTTTGTGAATCAGGCCACAGGTCTCCATTATGTCTTAGCATACATTTATGTAAGCTAAGTTTCAACAGAATCGGTTAACAGGTAAAAATTCAGTGGGTGAACAAGCACTCATCCCCTGTTTTCCTACCCTTAGGGGAGGATTTTGGTTTTCAAATTTAAATGGGACCAACTTCGAGATATACTCTATCTATTAAAAAACCGGCCAAGAGCATGTCGGGCCATGCTCAGTATTATAGGGTTCCTTAAGTAGGTGTAATTACAAACGAATCAAATCGAATATTAATCATGGCTATTTTAGTTTTTGCAATAATCGGCAGCATTCGCGACTCAGAGCGTGTTGTTAGTAGCGCCATCTAGCGATAAATTAAAGAAGCCAAATTTAAGACGTTTGTCATTTCAAAGTTACTTTTTGTGATTTTTTCAAATAGAAAGTAGCTAAAGGAGCATTATTTGCTATCATAATTTTTCTCTAAGGTCAATGACCTTTGAACTAGGACGTTTTAAGTATTTTTCAGTTTTCTCTCTATAACTAAAAAAATTATAATCACATTATACTCGAAATAATTTTAAAAGAGAGTTTTCATAAAGGTCTATCAATGTGGAAGATTATATATTTCTACATTGCATAGTTTAGAAATGGCAGGGGGGGTGACACATTGCAAGCCACTTTGGCGGGCTATATTTCGCAGATGGTACACCTGATAAAAAAGTGGTGTATCAAACATTACCTTCATTTTAGTAGACCTATTCAATGATATCCCACACGAGGGGGTGCAGCGAAAAAAATTTTTTTTTCTCCATTTCACATGTATGGACACCACCCCTAAAATACGGAAAAACGATTCTTTTATTCTTTTAAAATTGAGATCTATATGTCGACTATTTTTTAACAAAATTTCATTTACTTATGTTTATAACTGTAGAAGTTATTAAGCTGTAAAGGATTAGGACAGACGGACAGACGGACAGACGGACAGACGGACAGACGGACAGACGGACAGACGGACAGACGGACAGACGGACAGACGGACAGACGGACGGACATGACGAAACTATAAGGGTTCCTTGTAGGACTTCGGAACCCTAAAAAAGATTCATCAAAATCTGACCACTCTGTAAAAAGTTATGCGTGGTCATACATAAAAAAAATGAAAATATTCGCGTTGAATTGAGAACCTCCTCCTTTTTTTTGTCGATTAAAAAATAAAATTAAGCTTTTAGTCTTTTCCTAACTAAACTAATGTAAATAACTAATTATGAGTCGGCGCCAAACAAATAATCAACGAAGATCATTAAATTACTTTAAATAAATAATAAAAACAACATGACATCAAATAAAACATGAAATTTTCAACGATAAATAATAACTTTCCAAAAATGCGTTCCCCGCACTTTGCTTGTTTGTTTGGTGCCGACTCATAATTAGTTATTTACATTAGTTTAGTTAGGAAAAGACTAAATGCTTAATTTTATTTTTCGCTTTTCAGTTTCTGTTCTCGTCGGTTCAATCTTTTGTTAAAAAGTTTTTACAACGATCTATTTTTCAAGCACCGTTTATTCTCAATAACGTATCCGTACAGATTTTTTCGTTATATATATATTTGGGTAGATCTCGTCGAGCCCTTTCATTTGAGTACCAACACTATAGGTCTAAGAGCTATACCTAGTTTAGGAGATATGGCCATCAGAAGTTTTGACCATATATTTAGCTAGAGCTCATCGAGCTCTTCTATTTGAGACTCACACAATTGGCCAAAGAGCTATGGTTTAGGATTAGGAGATATGGCCGTCAGAAGTTTGGACCATTTATTTGTCTAGAACTCATCGAGTCCTTTCATTTGAGTGCCAACAACCAACAACACCTAAGAAATTTTGACCAGCACTGCACACGCATTTTTTTGCGCAATCATGTGTACCAGATCCTTAATTTATTGTTTAACTACTTTAAGCGTAATCCAAAAGGTTGTAATCAAAATCTGCTAATTCATAACATAACATCAATATAGGTTTTGAGAAATAGACGGTATTAAGAAATAGATCGTTTTGAAAAATAGACGTCATTGAGAAATAAGTATATGGTTTTGAGAAATTGATCGTTGCGTTGTGGAAAATCATAACGTCAGTACAGTTGTTGCTATTTTAGCAAAATAGATGGTCTTGGTACTGCGATCGCCAACCCGCCTGCCAAGCGTGGCGATTATGGCATATCCCCCCCTTAATTGGGGGAGGCCTATGTCCAGTAGTGGACGTCTTTCGGCTGTAATGATGATGATGATGAGATGGTCTTGAGAAATAGATCGTTGTGGAAGACGTTAGTAACGTTGGCATTGTCGCTCAGTCACAACGTTGTGAAAACGATCTATGCTAAATAACGCCCACTACTAAGTACTAACGCTTAGATTATGAGTGAAAGTAGGTCTGTGGTGTTAAATATTTTATTTCTGTCTGTCACACTTGTCAAAATTGAATCGTACTGTGAAGTCAAAATAATCGAGAATCTTATTTTCTGTTTTTTCTTGGATTCCAAATCTCAAATTCTGTTCATAATCCCCCAAAGTTATTGATAATACAAATAAATATGTCGGAAAGGTTAAAGAATACAGGTCAAGCTGCGAATGATGAAATCATAGAGGATTTAACAAAAGATTTGAAAACTTCGTTGAATACGGCAGAAACGGTTGAAGAGTTTGTTATAAATCCTGGCACAAGCGCTGAAGACTTTCCTACGGCTGGCGGAGATGCACCACAGACTAGTGGTACGTATTTCTACATATTTTTTCCAACATCCTAATTTGGGCGTAGTCATTATCGAAATATTATTTTTTCAACGCCAAGAAGTATCGACAAGGCTAAGGGCTACTAATAAGGCATCAGTAAATTCTACTAGCATTGAATAAATAAATAGGAAGACCCATAGACATAAACATGGGTCTCAAAGACTGCTGTAATCAACTTCAGGGGGGAATATTAACAGAACAACCTGATGGCTGAATTTAAACACCGTCAAGGTAGGACATAGAGCCACATTAGACTATACTTAACACCTATTTTATTTTACCTATGTTCACAAATAAATTATTTGAATTTGCTGCTTGTATGCAATGTAGATTTATACCTTCATCAATAACTTTACTCGTTGGTCTAGTGGTTGCAAGCGCGGCTGCTGAGCGTGGGGTCCTGGGTTCGATTCCCAGGTTGGGCCAAGTGTTATTGAATTGAAATTCTCAGTAGCAGCCCGGAGTCTGGATTTGTGCCCGGTCAATGGCAATAGGCTCGCCCCCTATTACATGGGACTATAACATAACTGGCGAAATGTGGGTGTACTATACACCTTTGCCTACCCCTTCGGGGAAATACAGGCATGATGTTATGTTGTTGTTGTTATCAATAACTTTACCTATTAGATACAGTTATAGTCTATTTTTAGTCCAGGTGGTAAAATTGACAACAACATTGGGTGCATTCAGCATGATTTGGGGGGGGGCTTGACTCAGCTGAGGGTAGGCTTTATCAAGATAAAAAGTAAACTACAACTGAACTAGATTAAGTAAGGATAAGTGATGAATATTTTACTGTAGGTAGTGTGAGAATAAGAAAGTAGGTTTATATCAAGTTTAATTTTAGATTTGACAGGGGTGGATCCAGATGCTTTTGGGGGGGGGGGGGGGCTTGAGCCCCTTATCCGTAACAAGATTATCCGGAGAAGAACCGGAGTGACCAACATAGCTCGTAGGATCAGTAAGCTGAAGTGGTAGTGGGCTGGCTATGTATGCCGAAGGACTGATGGCCGCTGGAGCAGACGAGTCCTTGAGTGGAAAGACATCAAACGCAGTGTAGCCGCCCCCCCCCCGCCGGGTGGACCGACGACCTGATGAAAGTAGCTGGGGGGGGCTGGATGCGGAAAGCAGTGTTGTGGCGCAATTTGGGTGAGGCATAGGCCTAACATAGGTTCAGCAGTGGACTGTGATAGTGATAGGCTGAGTTGATGATGATGATGATGAATGGGCTTGCGTTTGACTGCCACATCACCTAAAATGAAGGAATGGTCCAGTCAATGATGGTACACGCTTGCCGTGCAAAAACATATACACTGTTAAGTGTTAAGCTAGTAAAAAGCTTTACACTATTCTCATTTTCAGAAACACCAACACATTCCGAGGCAACCGAAGAACATGATTTAGACAAAGATTACACAGAGAAGGATGAAGGAGCCAAAGAGGATAGTGACACTGATATCGATGAAGAATCACTTATGGATGCTGAAGTAGATCTCACAGATGACGAGAAGGAAGAACGAAAGATCATCGCTGAAGAGTTGAAGAAAGCGGGGAATGAGGCATTCAAAGCTGGTGATTTTGAGCGGAGTATTGAGAAATATACTGAAGGTAAGTTCCTAGTAGTAGTAGAGCTCCTCTGTGAAAGAGCTCGTCCGGGGAAGTACTACCACCATACCTACTTCTCTGCCAATAGTGATGCTTGCATTGCTGAGTTTTGGTCTAAAGTGTAGAGTCATAAGAAAAGAGAAGACTAGAAGCGAAACTCGCGTCCCAGACGCGTTCAAATCCACGATAATAGCCTACCGTCTAGCGTACCTTTAAAGGGATCGGACAGTCGGGGTTTGCGTCGGCTCACACTTGCACGCGTGTGCCGTCAGACTGATGCGGTCATGGCGCCAAAATATTGCGATGTTTTTGGGTGTAAAAAGTAACTAAAAAAACCGGCCAAGAGCATGTCGGGCCATGCTCAGTATTATAGGGTTCCTTAAGTAGGTGTAATTACAAACGAATCAAATCGAATATTAATCATGGCTATTTTAGTTTTTGCAATAATCGGCAGCATTCGCGACTCAGAGCGTTTTGTTAGTAGCGCCATCAAGCGATAAATTCAAGAAGCCAGAAGAAGTGTCTCATTTCAAAGTTACTTTTATGTGATTTTTTCAAATAGAAAGTAGCTAAAGGAGCATTATTTGCTATGATCATTTTTCTCTAAGATCAATGACCTTTGAACTAGGACGTTTTAAGTATTTTTCAGTTTTCTCTCTATAACTCAAAAAATTATAATCACATTATACTCGAAATAATTTTAAAAGAGAGTTTTCACAAAGGTCTATCAATGTGGAAGATTATAACTTTCTACGTTGCATAGTTTAGAAATGGCAGGGGGGGGGACACATTGCAAGCCACTTTGGCGGGCTATATTTCGCAGATGGTACACCTGATAAAAAAGTGGTGTATGAAACCTTACTTTCATTTTAGTAGACCTATTCAATGATACCCCACACGAGGGGGTGCAGCGAAAAAAAATTTGTCATCCCCATTTCACATGTATGGACGCCACCCCTAAAATAGGTAACAACGATTTTTTTATTCTTTTAAAATTGAGATCTATATGTAGACTATTTTTTAACAAAATTTCATTTACTTATGTTTATAACTGTAGAAGTTATTAAGAGGACGCTCCCAAAACGCAATTCCCACCCTCGCACTCCCCTTACACCCCGCAACTGCGGGTCGCTCACGTAAATTTTATGCTAGTTGCAATAGAACACATTTTCGAAAAAATCATTCCCGCGCGTTTTACACACGGAAGTAAATGACGTAAGTCTCAAAACAGTTTTCGTTTTATTACAAGATTACTAAACAATCTGTACAAATTTCCTGTAGCCAGTTTTTAGTAAACTTTATTATCTGCCTATATGTATAAATTTTATACAGCTAAGTTAATTAATAAAGGAGAAATATTTGGAACATCTCTAAAGACGCATGATTTTGAAAAAATAAAAGTATCGAACAAAAATCAACTAATTATGTAACTGTCTAATCAAACGATAGATAAAGGTTCAAAAAAACATATACCTATGTAAATTTGACATTCATTAAGCATGTGTTCGACTCACATGTTTTCAAAAAGTCACCTCATTTTGGGAGCCTAGCCTTAAGCTGTAAAGGATTAGGACAGACGGACAGACGGACGGACATGACGAAACTATAAGGGTTCCTTGTAGGACTTCGGAACCCTAAAAACGCCTGACCTTGGTTTCTTTACTTTTCCCAAAAATTAGAAAATGTAAGTGATATTATCACAATTATCATTTATTCTCCTGTTCATAAATAATTTTTCTTTTTCGTAAGTCAAAAGTATAAATGATAAGTACTGTTTTTCTCTTTTTCTCTCTGTCCGTCGGTCATTTATAGGTACTGAACTCATTTCATTTAGTGCAAATATAATTAAATATAAAATTAGGTAATGTAAGTAAGTAAATATAAATTTCATATTACATAAAACTAGGATGAAAATATAATTTCATAGTAAATAACAGTCTAAAATATTTTTTCTAACTAAACCACACATAACGCTTTTAATATTTAGCAGCTAACAGCCCTGGCAGCACGCTCGGACGACAGAGGGACGTTAGGAGCTGAAGAGGGAAGTAGGTATTTATAAGGCGGCATTTGGGGTCCGTGTAAAAGAGATTCGTATCTATACGCATACCTATTCTATGGTAGGGTGAGTAGGTGGCGAACCGACTTGCGGTACCATTTGGGTAACAGCCTAGGTGGTATTGAAATTGTTATGGGCAAAGGTAACCGCTTAACATCAGGTGGGCCTTTAGCTTGTTTCGTCATCCTATACTACAAAAGATAAAAAAAAGTAAGTACTCCAATATGAAATTGGAAGTCTTTAAAATATATTGTTACTAAATATTAGACACTCGAAGGAAAAGATGGAATAAAAATCAAAGTCCTCGTAAACTATTAATTTAATAGGTATATTATGCACACTCAACAATTAATCAGCTGGCGGATTAATAATCGGAAATTATTATTAATTATTAAAACAAATAGACAATAAATTTACAAAGACAAATTGGCAATTACTATTTACAATATCCAGCTTTGATTATTTTAAGTATTAATTACAAGCAATACAACACAAATTATTAAGGGATATACTTAACAGACTCAATACACAGCAATATTAATTAGTTTTAGGGTTCCGTACCCGAAGGGTGCCAAACGGGACCCTATTACTCTCGCTACGCTGTCCGTCCGTCTGTCTGTCTGTCACAGGGCTGTGTCTTTTGAAAAATAATAGGTAGCCAGTTAAAATTTTCTCATAATATGTGTTGCTATGAGGGGTATCACGACAAATACTAAAAACAAAAAAAAGTCTAAAACCAAAGGGGACCATACAAGAAACCTCAAAAATCATGATTTTTTTCAACGTTTTAGTTCCTGCTCTATCTTTTAAACTTTTACCTTTTTTACTTTCTATCTTTAAAACGGTAATACATACCAGAGTCAAACTTGGTTTCATTATAGTGCAGATTATGTAGTTTAGCACCAAATACTAAAAATAGGGCAAACGTATACATATCATATATCGCGCACGGTGCGTTGATGTCTTTTGATGAACTCTCGTAAATTAAATCAGTTTCTATGGGGTATCAGGTCGATGGGTGGTATGGAACCCACTGATAACGCAGTTGAAGTGGCAAAGTTTTGGGCTTGCCAAATCTGACCCAAGAGATTGCATAAATACTATACCATCGACACGAAGAAGAAGATGGAACCCTTACTGCGCGAGTCCGACTCGCACTTGGCCGTTTTTTTTTATTGCATGGTGCTAACCGGTACTATCTCTAATTTTTCATTATTCCGTAGTGCTAACCCGTGCTATCTCTAATTTTTTTTTATTCCTTTGTGCTTACCCTTACTATCTCTATTTTTTTCTTATTCCGTGGTGCTAACCCGTACTATCTCTAATTTTCCAGGTCTAAGGACATGCCCCCTCCAGTTTTCACAGCAGCGTTCAATATTGTACTGCAACAGGAGTGCTGCTAAAATGAAGATGGAGAAGTACGCGCAAGCTGCCAAAGACTGCACCAAAGCTATTGAGCTGGACGATAAATATCTAAAGGCTTATATCAGGTATTATTTTTATTCCCTTTACTAACTTAAAAGAACAATGTCCATTTTTGACCTGCTAGGCAATTGGCGGTTCTAGTGATATGATATATCTTAAAAAATTGCTAATTTTGAGTTGATTTACACTTACTAGAATTTTAAAGAAAAGCCTAGAAAAAAATTAAACGAAAACTTCTGATACTCATTATTTCTAAGCGATCAGCTGAGTAACTGAACGTTCAAAGTACGCTCCGTGCGTCATCGGGTGACATAACTGAACGCACCCAATAGATTATTAAAACGAAACATTATTAATTTAGAGATAATCTCCCATTGCTAGCTTGTAGTTGCGTCTATAACGTACCTAGTGATTATATTCTCTTTGGTAGAGTCATGATTTCTTCTTCAAGAAGGTTCGTTACGATATATGCAAGTGTGGCCCTAGCATAATATTCATAAAATATGCGCAAGTGTAACCCCGACATAACCTAACTACAATTTTTTCATACTTAACCTCAAAAATTATTTTATTATAACAACTTTCCTTGGCTTCCCAGAAAAAAAAGAATGAGAGCATTGTTTGTAGTAGACATGAATGAAACTAATTTAGAACACCAATTATCGGAAGAACCCAACAAAATGAAAAATTGAGTGACAGGTCAACACATGTATGGGGAATGGACATTGTTCTTTACATTTTAAAATATTAATTTAAAAAAAAACCGACTTCAAAAACCTTAACTAAAAAGTAAAAAATAATTCTTGTAAAACCTTTTTCAAAATCTTTTCATAAACCAACATTTTGAAGGCGGCGCGTGTTATTAGCATACGTAAAGAAAGGGTCAATCACGCGCCGCCTTCAAAATGTTGGTTAATGAAAAGATTTTGAAAAAGGTTTTACAAGAATTATTTTTTACTTTTTAGTTAAGGTTTTTGAAGTCGGTTTTATTTTGTTAAAAAGTTTTTATTTCACACTTTTTAGTTGACAATTGCGAGGGTTGATTCATAAATGTTTATAGAACCAATTTGTGAATATATTTTTTATTAACCTTTGCTATCCCACTGCTGGGCAAAGGTCTCGTTCATGTTCTTCCAAACGTCCAATCACTAATGTTAAAAAAAGCACGAAAATCGGTCAAAAATTCTCAGAAATACGAACCAATGAGCAGATCATCTAGATAGGCGAAGCTAAAATAAACTGATTTATTGAAGCTGGTTAAAAAACTGATCAACCTAAGTCAATAAAATTTATATGGGACCACCGCGCGGGCTTCCTCTACCAAATAAAAAAACAACGACGTAAATCGGCCCACAAATCTCGGAGAAATCGGTGTACATACATGAAAAAAAAACAAAAAAACCCGCCGAATACATAACCTCCTCCTTTTTTTGAAGTCGGTTAAAAAATAGTACCCCACCGGCATCGGGAACAGGGTCCACGCTACCGGCGGTCAGGGCCCCAGAGAAAGGAACCTTCTCACAATGCGTGCCGTTTCAAGGAGTACTACCTTCTGCATCTGGCCCTTGATCCAGCCGCCCAACGAGAGCCTCCTTAGGTGTTGGTCGAGGCTCTTGGCTATTAAGCCATTGGCTGTGATGACTATCGGTACAATGACTGCTGAGTCCCACATGTCGACAACCTCGTGAGCTAAGTCCATATATTTGATTTGTTTTTCTTTCTCAGCTTTCACGAGGTTGTCGTTATTTTTATTTAGGAAAAAGAGGTAAGGTCTTTGCAAGCCCCTTATGTCACTTCGACCTAAAAGATCTATTGTAACGCCTCTAATAGTAGACTACAGCACCTTCCAAAGCCGCAGGCCCGCCATAAAGTCGACTATTGCCTTGGGGGTTTGAGGATCTGATCTCATCAGCTGAGATTGTGTGGCCTCCAAGATGCTGACTTCTAATGTGGTGCACTGCATCACACTCGCATAGAATGTGAATGGGCGTTTCATCCTTTTCGCGACAAAATCTGCAGTGAGGTATCTGTATCCTGTGTAGATGTTTGTTCAATTTGCAGTGCCCTGTGAGGGTTCTAGTCAGGATCCTTATGTGGTTTTTTTTACAAATCTGCTGATTTAAAACGGTACTGCAAGTGAAATACTGTAAAATTGTTTGGGAACAATTAAGATAACCATACGCTATACAATTTGTCACGTGGATACAGCTAATTATCAATAAATCACTCCGGATTACGAAATTTATAATTGGCCCCTTATTTTGTTTTGACTAGTATATATTACACAACAAATCAAACACAGATATTTTTAGAGACATTCCAATTTTAAAGAATATTATTGGAGTTCAACCTTTTTTGAATAAAATCGGATTGACTTTTCAAATATGTGTCAAAATAAAAGCACTAAGGAGTATTGACATCAATTTCGAAGCAAATCACCGCCGAAATAACTTTCTACCCCTTTTTAACCCCGTTAGGGGATGAATTTCAATAAAATACTAAACACGTCTTCCATCAATTCTGTTAAAAAAGGTTTACGCAAAATTTGAAGTAGATTGGACCAAGGAATCACGTTGTCCCATACAAACTTTGCCCCCCTTTTTCACCCCCTCAGGGGTAGAATTTCGGAAAATCCTTTCTTATCGGATTCCTACGTCATACAAAGAACACACCCTCCAAGTTTCAGGTCTCTACGATCAGCGGTTTAGGCTGTGCGTTGATCCGTCAGTCAGTCATTCAGGACAAAGTATTTTATATGTATAGATATGGCTCTCAATACTGAATGCCGTTTGGGTGTAGGTACGGTCGACCGCACGTCGGTGGTAACACTTTGACATTAGCAGCATCTTTATTTAGTAAGCAGTAAGGGCGGTTTTCGAATTGACGTGTTACCACTGTCATACTGTCGACTAAAGTTGGGAAAAACGACTTAAAATCGTAAGCGTGTTTAAACGTTGTGCTTTTTTCTGCCAACGAATTTTTTTACGCTTTTGCCGCTTTTCGTTTTTCACTTCTAAAAAAATTGACTTTTATTTGTCTACATTACACTATTCTATTTACATTTAAACTATTTACAAAGTTCACTAAAAACTATACAAACAAACTACAATCGTCGCGTAATTACCAAGGAGAACATTCAAAAACGCATTCACTCGTTGACGACGAAAAATAAACTAAGCGCCATAGCAAAAGCAAATCAATTAAGGTCAAAAACGTTTAAAATGTTTAAACGATACGAAAATAATCAACAAAATAAAAAAGTGCTTTCTCTAAACAAATTTTACGTAAACGAATAAAATTTAATTCTGCCGGTTTCAAACCACCACCAGTCAACTTTGAAATTGAGTCTTATATGCATAGAAATAAGGTTACATTTCAATCGTACTATTGAAAGCATAAGTTTGGTTTACGAAAAAGTCTAAACGAAATCTGCTTTAATCACAAAGCGTGCTTATACGCTTTTTTTTTAATTAGACTTTTTTAAGCGCTTTTTGTTTAAACGCCCACTTCTACTGTCGACTGTACTATACTTGTACACACGGCTACACATCAAGCTGTACATGTCCAGTATAAGCTGACCTCGCATTGTATAGGTTTTCCTTACAACGCGAGGTCAGCCTATACTGGTTTTGTACAGTTTGATGTGTAGCCGTGTGTACAAGGCTCGGTTTACGGATTGAGCTACCTTTGGGCTAATACAACGTGTTATTGAAATAACTGAAAACCTTAAGGGGTCACAGTGCTCTTCAGTATGAACAACTTTTAATATGGGACCAACCCTGAAATCACGAAAAAAAAACTGCTGTCCCGTACATTTTTAACGATTTAAATTGTGGAAAGAAAAAATCGCTCACGAGCAGGATTCGAACCTGCGACTCCTGGCTCAGTACGCCAGTGCTTTAGCCACTTTTTTATTTTTTCTTTCCACAATTTAAATCGTTAGATTTCGTTTCGCATCCGTACATTTTTGTCCATATGAATCGACAAAATGTAGGGATCTGCTGATTAATTTTTTCGCGATTTCAGTTGGTTGGTCCCATAGTAAAAGTTGTGTTAAGAAATTTCCAGTTATTTCAATAACACATTGTATAAGCTTGGTGACCTTTTCTCTAGGGCCTCGCGTTCCCAGGCTTAAGTCTATTTACCCTATAGGGTAGACTGCGGTTGTATGGAGAATAGAATGCTGCCCTAATTTTGACAGAATTCATTTTCAAAGTTTTCCATAGCGCGACCCCCTTTAGTAAAAAAAAATCCGCGTCCTTTGCTAGACATAGGATTATGTAAGGCGTTTTAAACACGTTTTGGAGTCCGGTGATTGTGACCCCCCTTAAAGGTTCGCGACCCCCTTACAGGTTCCGCGACCCCCTAATAGGGTTCGCGACCCCCCTTATAGGGTTCGCGACCCTCACGCTGAAAAACACTGCCCTATTTTAATTACCCCTGCCTGCTGCTTTCTCATTCTATTTCATATTTTTTCTAACCATGCCCTTCATGCCCTTTATCTATTAATTTAAATTTTCAGGAGAGCACAGTCCTACGAAGCCACAAAGAAACTCGACGAATCTTTAGCGGACTACAAAAAAATATTAGAAATGGATCCTTCGCATAAAGACGCCAGGCAAGCAGTCATCCGCCTCCCACCGCTCATCGAAGAAAAAAATGAAAAATTAAAAACGGAAATGTTAGGCAAACTAAAAGACCTTGGCAACATGATTCTAAAACCCTTTGGTTTGTCTACAGAGAATTTCAAAATGGAACAGGATCCAGAATCAAAAGGATATAAAATAAATTTCAAACAATAAATGTATAAGAAAACTTTGTGATATTATTATATGAATGGATATTTCGGCTGTTTTTTATTTTGGTTGTAACATGATCTGAAGCATGGTATAATAAGATGTTTCACCAGGTATTCTCTTCCCGCAATGACAGCGCGATGCCTCCAAGCTACGTCACGATCAGTGTTGCCGTTGATTGATATCTTCAATATACTTAAGGAGATTTTTGTTCATAATGAATATAAATTCCTAACTATTTGTTATCTCGTGTTATTCATCTAATTAGTTATTAAAGGAAACTATAAAATTACTAGTTCAAAAGTGATTCTTTATAGAAGCAAGTAAATGAAAAAATGCATTTTGCTCGGGTAATTTATTTTCACAAAGTGGCAGAACATCAAACTGACTAGTGTCACGCTAACAGCCCGCTATTGACGACGTAGTA
The DNA here is from genome assembly GCA_949699075.1 of Asteroscopus sphinx. Taxonomy (NCBI): domain Eukaryota; kingdom Metazoa; phylum Arthropoda; class Insecta; order Lepidoptera; family Noctuidae; genus Asteroscopus; species Asteroscopus sphinx. Next base: position 3,644,486 of record OX453030.1, on the reverse strand, counting down.
CGGAGGCAATCACGTGACTAGCTGTCACGGGAAGAGACTACCTGGTGAGACATCTTATTATACCATGATCTGAAGGTAGCTGGGGTGGAATGGATGCGGTAGGCACTTGGGCTTGCGTTGAGTTCGCTGTTTTTTTTTTTTTTTACTTTTAACTATTAAAAGGTTTTGGGGATAAATAAATTCGTAGCTGTCAAGTTTGAAATATTGTGGTATGTCCACATAATTCAAAACTTGACTACTTACAGGCTCGAATAAATAAAACAACTCGTTTTTATAAAATATGCAATAATTTAATGATTTTCTCTGAGACATACTAACACAATTTCTCAAACACTGGGCGTGGGGGCAAATCACAGACTAGAAACCTGGAAGAAAAAAAAAATCTAATTAAAAGGAATCGACAAATTGTGCTATGGCGTATTCGATTATCGATTCATTCATCGTAGTTGAAAAACAATCGATTATAATTGTGCACTGCACTAATGACGAAACAATCTCTAGTCAACTATTATACATGCTGAAATTTGAATCGCTTATTTCCCTAAAAGGGGTCATTGTACTCTTCACTATGAACAACTTTTACTATGGAACCAACACTGAAATCGCGAAAAAAAAATCAGTTGGTCCCTACATTTGTGTTCACTTAAATCGTTAAATGTAGGGACCACCTGATTTTTTTTTCGCGATTTCATGGTTGGTCCCATAGTAAAAGTTGTTCATAATGATGAGTACAATGACCCCTTTTCGGGAAATAAGCGATTCAAATTTCAGCGTGTATAATTGAATAATCGATTAATCTCGCCAATCGGCTCACTGCACCGTCGATATTTGCGTTGCGTGCTGACGCTACTTATAGGTAGGTACTTGGTTTACTTGCATAGGTAGGCAATATTTTCAATTGTAAACCGCGCGGCCCGCTAATACTGGGTGTCAGGGAAACGCTTCCGAAAACGAAGATATATCACCTAGATAGTGCTGTAGGTCTACTCGCGTTTTACGAACGACAAACGAAGTACGAACTTTCGTTCCGACTGATACTTACATAATACAGAGAGGCACATAAAAAAGGCACAATTAAGATAGACTACGGTTCATAGTCGTATACAATTTACCGGAGATGTAAAAAACAAACGTCAAAACACGATCATCGCATGCGATAAGGGAACGATGGTTGACCGGAGTAGCAAATTGTGCGATAAACCGTACGATTGATCGAATATCGTCGAACGGGAGTAGACCCCCTGGTGATTACTGATACGAAACCACAAAACAAAATGCGATTCCTTTTCTAGATATTTTAATAATTGTTTGGCATTTTTCATACATAACCAGCTTTGGGCAGTTAAATAAAACTGATTTGCAAAAAAACCCAATTTATTTACTTAATTTGATAAAGTTCGCAATGTTATTCAAATAAATGCATTGCATGCATACTAGAGATGTGATTAAAAGTTAAAAAAGTTTAATAGTTAAATATTAAAAGTTATAAGAAACTAACTTGTTAAATTAAAAGTTAAAATTATAACTTTTAAGGTGGGTAAATAATTCACGTGTTCGTTTAGTTCAAAGAGTAAAGTGCAGACTATATTACTTTTGAAGCAGTGAATGAAATATTATTGTTATAACTTATCTTTTGTAAACATTAATCAAACATTAAAAGTTATTTTTTAGTTTGAATTAATAATAAAACCTATTTCTACTACAATAAGACTCACAATTCTATGTATTATTGTTAGTCATAAGGTAGTGTACCTACTTGTTTACGTTAAATCCGAGGAGTATACAGTACGGTCATTGTTATGAGTGTTATGATATGACTAAGAAATTATAACTTTTAATGAACATATCAGTATTTATTAATGAAGTTAAGAGTTAAACAGAATTATTGAGTTAAATTAAAGGTTATAACTTTTAATCACCACCTCTAATGCATACGCAGTCCGTGTCGTAGAGAGCGTAGGTAGGTTAGGTACGCGCGGCATGGGGTGCTGGCAATAATAAATATTTAATGTCTTTGGGTGCTGGCCAGAAAACCTCCACGTGTGCCTGACGGCTGCTTGTCCTTCTGGACACGTCTGGAGGGAACGGCAGTTGTTTGGCCGGTGCATCCTGGGTACGGGCAATAAAATACTTTCGAGGGATTAACCTTCGGGGAAGAAGAATTGTCAAACTTAAGTGGCAGTGGGCGGGGCACATTACTCGCAGAACGGATGGCCGATGGGGCAGTAAAGTTCTGGAGTGGCGACCGCGTACTGGAAGGCGCAGCGTGGGTAGGCCCCCCACAAGGTGGACCGACGACCTGGTGAAGGTCGCGGGAATCCGCTGTATGCGGAAGGCACAGGACCGGTCGTTGTGGCGATGCTTGGGGGAGGCCTATGTCCAGCAGTGGACGTCTTTCGGCTGAAATGAATGAATGAATGATTGATATGAGGGATTTTATTGCCTGTGGCGAATATTCTGGCGCGGGAGGGGCCCGTTCTGGGCCAATGGGGAGTTGCTCCACGTGTCCCTCTGTTGACAACAGAGGGCACAGTGGAGGAGCAGGGGCGGGCCCGGTGTGCACTCACCCTGCCACTGGGCAGGCAGCGGGGGGACTGTCCATCCCTGCCCCCGTCGATATCGTAACCCCAGGAGTGCCCGCTGAGTAGTATTCTCGCGCCTCTTGGGACCGAGGGTCTTGGCTTCACCGCCCGGACCGCGAGTAAGAAAACCTCTATAAAAAATTACGGGAGGTAGGGCCTGCGAGCTGCAGACTCGGGGTAGTCTGCTGCCCGACCAGCAGCTGGCGTAGCTGGCACAGCCGGCGTAGTTGGCGCAGCTGGTAAAGGCCCTTGAGGTGAGGTGGCGTGCAGTGTTCCGTGTGTGCCGCCTAGGAGGATGCGGCCAACGTTAGGCCGCACGGGGAGAAGGGGCTCGCCTGCTTGAGGCGGGCCAGGACCTGTCGGGGGTGGTTGTGTGAATACTCACGGGTTCCCACGCCCCCGGCTAAGGTAGTTGAAGGAACATCGTGGTGGTTTTAGTCGGTAAGAGTCCGACACTGGCTCCACCTACCCCGGGCGGGGTGCGTCCATGAGGATTTACCCAAGGCAAAAAAAAAAAAAAAGGTACGCGCGGCATTGATGCCGAGTTTTGTACGCTTTATATTGCGGGTTTGCAAAATACCAAATCACTAAAACAATGAGTATAAGTCTAATGGTTATTGGTATTCGATTGTGTTTAGGTAGTATAATAATAGCCTTTCAGTTTCGGGAGCGTTTCCCCGACACCCAGTATACGCGGTGGAACAATCGACTCACGCCAATTTCTGTCGAGTGTTATCCGGAACGATGTACTAATTCGTTTTAGAGTTGGGTAGTTCGCGAATGAGAGAGGATAGTGACTCAGATATCGATGAGAAATCACTTCAGGATGCTGAGAAGGAAGAACGAACGATCATCGCTGAAGAGTTGAAGAAAGCGGGGAATGAGGCATTCAAAATTGGTGATTTTGAGCGGAGTATTGAGAAATATACTGAAGGTAAGTTCCAAGTAGTAGTTTTAGAGCTCTTTTGTGAAAGAGCTCGACCGGGGAAGTACTACCACCGTACCTACTTCTCCGACAAATAGTGTTGCTTGCATTGCTGTTTCGGTCTGAAGGGTACGGGTGCCGGTGAAATTACAATCTCATGAGACTCCAACTTCATGTCTCAGTTTGGCGAACCGTCTTGCGGTACCATTTGGGTAATAGCCTAGGTGGTATTGAAGTTGTTATGGGCAAAGGTAGGCTTTTAGCTCGTCTTGCAACTAAATAAATCAATCAAAGAATCTACTTGAGTATCGGTCTTATTCTAATACTTAACATAAAACATAATCAGCCCATTACTGTCCCACTGCTGGGCACAGGCCTATTCTCAGTAATCCTTAGTCCTAGTCCACCACGCTGGCCTAGTGCGGGTTGGTGGACTACACACACCATCGAGAACTGTATGGAGCACTCTCAGGTGTGCAGGTTTCCTCAAATTCTGATCCGCACATAAATCCGAAAAGTCAGAGATGCGGGCCGGGATCGAACTCGCATGTTCCTGCATGGAAGGCAAGCGTTCAACCACTAGCCAATACCTACGGCTATTCTAATACGGTAATTATAAACTTTAATTCAACAACGTAAAACACGAATTTGACCTGAAATATAATAGAAAGCTCTACTCAAGCGTAGTCTGTACTACAATAGAGTGATTACAGATCAAATCTCTGCTCAAATACCGAAACGGGCGACAGTATAAAATAAAGCTAAACTCAGCTGAACTGTGATCAATAAATCTCTGCTTGAGGAATGTTCTAAAATTAAATCTCAACTCAAGACTGGTAAATAACCGCTTGAGGAACGTTCTGTAATACGGGCCTGAGTCGTGTACTCGTGTGAAATTGACCGCGGAGATCAGAGAAACAAACGTCAAAACACGATCATCGCATGCGATAAGGCGGAACGATGGTTGACCGGAGTAGCGATTAATAGAATATCGTCAAACTCGAATAGACCCTAACACACCTCGGACATCCCATACAATATAAATACTAGCACCACCTAAGACGAATGGAGTCCCACATAGGACTCTCCGCCAACTAAGCCCGGTTAAGCAGAAATGGTACTTCGGTCCCACCTGCGAGAATCCAGTCTAAAAAAACAAAAACAAAAAAACCATCCACAAGATTACGTATGTATATGAACGCACACACACGTGTAGTTTAGGGATGCTCGCCGCTCGTAATTAGAAGTGGGCGTTTAAACAAAAAGCGCTTAAAAAAGTCTAATTAAAAAAAAAGCGTATAAGCACGCTTTGTGATTAAAGCAGATTTCGTTTAGACTTTTTCGTAAACCAAACTTATGCTTTCAATAGTACGATTGAAATGTAACCTTATTTCTATGATCATAAGACTCAATTTCAAAGTTGACTGGTGGTGGTTTGAAACCGGCAGAATTAAATTTTATTCGTTTACGTAAAATTTGTTTAGAGAAAGCACTTTTTTATTTTGTTGATTATTTTCGTATCGTTTAAACATTTTAAACGTTTTTGACCTTGATTGATTTGCTTTTGCTTTGGCGCTTAGTTTATTTTTCGTCGTCAACGAGTGAATGCGTTTTTAAATGTTCTCCTTGGTAATTACGCGACTATTGTAGTTTGTTTGTATAGTTTTTAGTGAACTTTGTAAATAGTTTAAATGTAAATAGAATAGTGTAATGTAGACAAATAAAAGTCAATTTTTTTAGAAGTGAAAAACGAAAAGCGGCAAAAGCGTAAAAAAATTCGTTGGCAGAAAAAAGCACAACGTTTAAACACGCTTACGATTTTAAGTCGTTTTTCCCAACTTTACTCGTAATGCCGACTGGGTTCCAAGCGCTTCTCAGTAGTTCTCAGAGATGCACTGACGATGCATCCAACACTTCGAATGGCGTGGCCACATTCCAAGATCTGTCCGTGAATTTTGAAAACGTAAGTTATTTTGAGAACAAGTTTTTTTTTTTGGATGTAGTCATTAAAACGGCGTCCGAATGGTTGCATCATCAGTGCTCACTTTAATACAGTGAATGGCGATTGACGTCCATTGCAATTGTGCAGTCCAACTGGCGTCAAAATTAAGGGCGCGTGTGGGGCGCGGGCGAGGAATCTTAAATTGGCGGGGGCGGTGAGTGGCCGTTCTGCACGTTAGTCAGTCTAACAAAGCAATTAGTATACAGGGTCGCCAGATACAGATGAAGATTTCTCAGGAGTTTAGATATTCTGTGCCCTAGAGTCGGAACGAAAGTTCATTCTTCGATTGTCTTTCATCAAACGCGAGTGGACTCCCTGCAGCCAGGAATGGTATTAGGTTGTGTAATTACCTACCAGTTGAAATCAAAGCAGATGTTATCACGAGCATGACCGCTTCCTGATTTTGTAGCGACGATCACAGCGGCGGCAACGCTTGAACGTGCCACAGGGGGATCGGCAGCGATACTGGTAGCTGTGCATAATAAAACATCACAAATACAGGCCTTTTTGCTTTAGTTTACGATTTTAAATTAATTTATTAAAAAAATATAGGGTAGGTAGTTAAATCTCCCGTGAGGTGGAGGGGGGGTCCCACAACATCTTACCAAAGGAGGAAGGGGGGCCAAAAAGTCACGTAATTAATGGACGCCCCCTTAGACAGGGCAGTTTATAAAGTCTGTTTTTTAGGGTTCCGAAGTCCTACAACGAACCCTTATAGTTTCGTCATGTCCGTCCGTCTGTCCGTCTGTCCGTCTGTCCTAATCCTTTACAGCTTAATAACTTCTACAGTTATAAACATAAGTAAATGAAATTTTGTTAAAAAATAGTCGACATATAGATCTCAATTTTAAAAGAATAAAAGAATCGTTTTTCCGTATTTTAGGGGTGGTGTCCATACATGTGAAATGGAGAAAAAAAAATTTTTTTCGCTGTACCCCCTCGTGTGGGATATCATTGAATAGGTCTACTAAAATGAAAGTAATGTTTCATACACCACTTTTTTATCAGGTGTACCATCTGCGAAATATAGCCCGCCAAAGTGGCTTGCAATGTGTCCCCCCCCTGCCATTTCTAAACTATGCAATGTAGAAACTTATAATCTTCCATATTGATAGACCTTTGTGAAAACTCTCTTTTAAAATTATTTCGAGTATAATGTGATTATAATTTTTTGAGTTATAGAGAGAAAACTGAAAAATACTTAAAACGTCCTAGTTCAAAGGTCATTGACCTTAGAGAAAAATTATCATAGCAAATAATGCTCCTTTAGCTACTTTCTATTTGAAAAAATCACAAAAAGTAACTTTGAAATGACAAACGTCTTAAATTTGGCTTCTTGAATTTATCGCTAGATGGCGCTACTAACAACACGCTCTGAGTCGCGAATGCTGCCGATTATTGCAAAAACTAAAATAGCCATGATTAATATTCGATTTGATTCGTTTGTAATTACACCTACTTAAGGAACCCTATAATACTGAGCATGGCCCGACATGCTCTTGGCCGGTTTTTTCTTGTCTTATTTAGTATATAATCTTGGTATGTCTCTTTATTCAAATAACTACTGATAAAACTCAGTTATACAAAGTCTTTGGATAAAACATAATTATTAGTTCTGCACATAAAAAATATTTTTAACATAATGTACCTATTTTATAATTACTCTACTACCGTACAATTTTTAATCAATTAAAATCGTAACAAAATTAAAAAAAATATTGACTAAAATATTTTTTTGAAATACATATCTGTAAAGACGCTTGTCATAGTCTTCCTGCGACCACGAACGCTGCAAAGCTTTCGAAACGTCAAGAAAACCAATTGTAATAATATACGCGATGTAATCCGGTTAAACTTGTTTGATTATAATGTGTAGTGATGGCAAAAACCTAAGAAATTATTACAATGTCTTAATTATTATTGACGAATTGCATTAAAAAGACATGCCAAGATTGTTTACTAAATGAGACAAGTAAGAAAAAACCGGCCAAGTGCGAGTCGGACCCGCGCAGTAAGGGTTCCGTACCACCCATCGACCTGATACCCCATAGAAACTAATTTAATTTACGAGAGTTCATCAAAAGACATCAACGCACCATGCGCGAAATATGAATTTTTGCATCTCTTTCTTACGCAGGTACCATCACATATGTCTATGTTTGCCCTATTTTTAGTATTTGTTGCTAAACTACATAATATGCACTAAATTCTGACCAAGTTTGACGCTGGTACATATTACCGTTTTGAAGATAGAGCTGGAACAAAAACGTTAAAAAAAATGCATGTTTTTTGAGGTTTCTTGTATGGGGACCCCCTTTGGTTTGGTTTTTTTCACTGTGCGTTGATGTCTTTTGATAAACTCTCGTAAATTAAATCAGTTTATATGGGGTATCAGGTCGTTGAGAGGTACGGAACCCATACTGTGCGAGTCCGACTCGTACTTGGCTGGTTTTTTTGTCACCGGTCAGCGGCGGCGGCGCCTTGTCTTGCCGGTAGATTGATGCGGACTAATAGCAAAACGTCCCAATTAAGTAGTTTTCGAGTCTTCAGATAGCGCGTCTGGTGACCTATCTGTACTTATAAAATATCATTGCTAGATACACATTAACGTACCGGCGTCGTGGCCGGCAGCTGGACCGCCGCCGCACGCGGCGCCGGCGCCGGCGGGAGCAGCTCCGGCGCGGCTTGCAGCACGGCTGCCGCACGCAGTAGCGCCGGTCGCACGGCCGGCACCTCTTGAACCTACCCTGCCGGGTGCGGCACCGACTGGTGGGAATATACAGGTTTTATAGAAAGAAGTGCCAAGAGTCAAAGAAATACGATACTTGTGGTGTAGGAACCACAGACGCATAGGTACAAGGTACAACCCACAGAAATAGATGGAATGGTTGTAATCACAATTTTACTTGCGATTCATGCGTGGCAACTTTCCGAACAAAGTACGCCTTACATTTTGACGTCATTATTTTTTTTTAAATAAATTTTAATCGAAATTTAATGCACTTTACAGCTTTTGTTTCTGCAGTTAGAAACAGCACAATAAGCCATTTTTGCGGGTTTTTGTTACAGTATTTGTAGAAACAAGTCATAAGGCGTGCTGAGAAAGCCTTTGAAATAACCTGCACTATGGTGCATGGTGCTGCTACGCACGCCCTGCCCACATGGCCATTCTATCTATTTCTGTGGTACAACCAGTAGCGTAGGTAGGTATGTAACCAAGGGCCCCGGGGCAAAAAGTTAAAAGTCGTAAATTCTTTATTCAACTAGGATATTATATAACTTTTTCGAGCGTCGTTCATGGGTCCGAGGGGCTCCTTGAGCTGGAGGCCCCGGGGCACTGCCCCGCCTAGCCCTACGTTAGCTACGCCACTGGGTGGGTACAACGCCTACAACGCGTGTACATAATTATAATAAAAAATAAAAACTGAGAAACTCTAAGGGGGTCATCACCACTGTACTTGAACATTATAAACAACTTTTTTTACTATCGGACCTAATCTGAAATCGCGAAAAAAAATATCATTTTTTCCCTACATTTTGTTGATTTATGTGAACAATGTAGGGAACATTGTTTTTTTAAATTTAGAGGGTCTCGAATCCCCTTCCTAACTCATAGGCTAACATTCAGATATGAATCTAAGCGTGAACTCATGCTTTTAACTGTCAAATAACACAGCATTTTGACAGTTGGAAGCATGAGTTCACGCTTATTTAGGGGGGTCTAGACCCCCCTCCCCACCTCTTAGGATAACATTCAGAGATGAATCTTAAGCGTGAACTCAAGCTTCCAACTGTCAAATAGCACAGCATTTGAATTTGAAATGACCCCCCCTTAAGAAGTTTCAGTTCAATAACACGTATGCATCTAGGAATACTCGCGGATGCGTGCGGACGCTCCCGGATGCGCTCGCCTGCGAGTGCATTTGCTTCCATCCGCGCCAACGCACTTTAGATGTGAATCGTAATTTTATGCCAACCAGATAAAAATACCTACCATTTTATTGAAGTTTAAATACCTACTGTTTAAAGATGAATACATACTTGTTTCCATTCGATTAAAAGTAGATCAACTTACGTCTTGCACATTCTGCAAAAGAAAATAGGAGAACATTTAGTGGCTTAGGCATGATATCATGGTATAAAAACCTAAAAGGGAATGCAATGCAACTCCCAGCTTCTTTGCCGTTTTTCGTGTGGAAAATCCTCACGGTCGCACTCCGCCCGGGGAAGGTGGAGCCAGTGTTGGACTCTTACCGACTGAAAACCACCATGGTGTTCTTCTAACGACCCTTGGCCGGGGGCGTGGGAAATTCCCGTATTCGCTCAACCATCCCCGGCAGGTCCCGGCTCCCCACTAGTAGGCGAGCCCCTTCTCCCCGTGCGGCAACCAAATCCAAAGAGTACCTATAATCTCTACGTTTTAACCACATCGGTCGCACCCTCACTGGCACGCGCGGAACACAACGCGCCACCGTCACGGGCCTTGACAACTGCCACCCGCAGGCCCACTCGCTTACTGTACCTACCAGGCCCCTCAGAAAGTATTGCGAAAAAAAGTTTTTATATATGGGAGACTGGCCAGTTATAATGTTTTTCGAAAATATGATTATTTATAAGTAAAAATAAGTAAGTTCCAATTTCAAAATTTCCCTCCACATTTTTTGCGAGTTAATTCAAAGTATTGTGTCTCACTGAAATATGGATCTGCGCCGGGAACATTTTAGAGCTATGATTTTATACGATTTCAAGTGTCGCCTGAAACCGGATGAATCGTACGATAGACTTCAAATGGCATTCATGGATGAAGGCCCTTCCAAGGCAACCGTGTATCGTTGGTATAACGAATTCAAGCGCGGTCGACCAACTTTGGGGGATGACGAAAGAAGCGGTCGCCCTTTGACGGCTGTTACCGAAGAAAACGTGCTAGCAGTGAAAAATTTAATCCAAGACAATAGGCGAATTACATATCAGGAGATTCAACACATATTGAAGATTGGATCGGGAAGCGTTCACGAGATTCTACACAGCCATCTTCGCGTGAGGAGGATAGTATCACGCTGGGTGCCGCACAACCTCACCGATGCTCAGAAGCAGGCCCGGGTGGAATGGTGCCGTGATATGCTTAACAAATTTGAAGCAGGCTCGTCTCGGCGTGTTTACGACATCGTTACAGGTGATGAGTCCTGGATTTATCAATACGACCCAGAAACCAAGCGCCAGTCGACTGTTTGGGTGTTTCAAAATGAGCCAACGCCTACCAAAGTGAAGCGATCTAGAAGCGGGGGTAAGATTTTGATCGCTAGCTTTTTTAATTTGACTGGCCACTTGGTATCAATTCCCTTACGGGATCAAAGAAGCATTAATGCCGAATGGTATACTACCAAATGTTTGCCAGAAGTTTTCTCTGTTATAAGCAACAAGCGACCAAACACAGGGCTCCGCGGGCTACTGCTCCACCACGACAATGCACCTGCGCACACCGCACTCAAAACGAGGGACTTCCTGGACAGCACGCCAGTCAAACTCCTGGGTCACCCTCCTTACAGCCCTGATCTAGCACCGTGTGACTTCTTTTTATTCCCAAAAATAAAAAATCAGCTCAAAGGGATACAATTTTCGTCGCCGGAAGATGCGCTGGCTGCGTTCGAGCAGGCTGTAAACGAGGTGTCTGCGGCGGACTGGAAAAAGTGTTTTGAAAACTGGTTTAGGCGCATGAATCTTTGTATAGAGGCTGGTGGAAAGTACTTTGAAAAGATTTGATAAAAATATATGTACGTATAGAACAATTTTTTTTAGTTTCGCAAAACTTTCTGAGTGTCCCACGTATAGTAGTATTTTGTTTGTTTAGGGGTAGGCCGCGAAATTCAAAATTTCTTGCGTTTTTTGCAATTTGTAGCTCTATTTCGCGTTGTATATCAATCGAAATATGATTCGCGGTAGTAATAACAATATATCTACTGAATAATACTCTTAAAAATTTTGTTTCTAATGTTTATTTTTTGCAGTATGCCCAACAATTTCTTTAATTAATGTATTAGTTAATTCTCATGTCAGTGAATGATTGTATTCTTGTGAGAAATAAAGTTATCTTAAACCTCAAAAATATATTAACCCAGCTCTATAAGCTGTACAAGCTCGATAATATTAATTTACGACCAAATTATCGATTTTCGAGATAAAAATTTCTTGAATTTCGCGGGCTACCCTCTAGCATTCACCTTAAGGATTTCTACTTACTTCCGTCTTCGACGACATCTGGCCATATTTTGCCTGAAAAAAAAAAAAACGATAATTTTATTGCTCATCTGTCTTTACGGCCTTGACAACAGAACTGCATTCAACGCCTAACAGCTTGCTTCTTTGCACTAATAGACAAAATAGAAAAACTGATACTACAATAGTACTATTAGATATTCTGTGCTGATACACTCAACGGTAATACCAGTCTGAGGTCGTGGTCAAAGAGAATATAATGTCGTGGTCACGACAAGCCATCGGGCCATCTAATAAAATTTCATTCGATGGTAGGCCGTTGTTTCTGTATTCTGAGGATAGTTCGCCTCCGGCCGTGCCTTTAGTCCGGGATTTCTTGCTCCAGGCGATGGAATTGGCCGGACAGATCTGACCAGGGGGCCTAGTACGAGTTTGACACTTACGAATACTTTCAAAGTATTCGTCGACTTTCATTAATAAATCTGTAGTTCCTCCTCGTATCCGCCAGGGGCGCTACTGATTTACGAATGAAAGTCGACGAAAACGATGAAAGTATTCGTAAGTGTGAAACTCGTACTAGGCCCACAGATAATCCAAACATCTCCGGCCAACGTGTTTAGCCCCATCACGATACCCAGAGGCGACACTCTGACCCACATTTCCATTCTATCTATTTCTGTGGTATGTACCTATACATTACGAAAGAAAGAAAGAAACTCACCGACACTCGAAGACGTCTATTAATTCATTTGGTATGAGAATTTATATCTCACATCAGGACTCAAAAAGTCATTTGTTTGTTTTTCACAAAAATAATTTGACTAATAAAAAAATATTTAAAAAATAACGGCTTCTTATTCAGGCATGGAAAATCTCTAAAACAAAACGTTTTTGCCGTAAATTCTATATTTAAATGATTGACATAATTGTGTTAATTCTTTCACTGTCAACCGAAAAAATTGTCTATGAAAAGTGAAGGAGGATCCATACCCTTACCTACGTAGTACACTTCTTAGTCTGTGCCCTTACCCTTAGAATAACTATACCTAAAGGATATACCTTTCTGTTTTCGGGTGCAATTCCTCGTGAATATGAATAGACGAAGGTCTGAGGAAGGCGGAGGAATATGTCTTGACTTATCCACGACTAAAACCACGCGGTGGCCATCCTCGGCACAAAATAGAGGATAAATAAATAATAAATAAATAAATATCTTTTGGGACATTTTTACACAGCACCATCTAGTCCCAAACTAAGCAGAGCTTGTGGTATGGGTACTAGACAATGGATATAATACGTATATACTTTTTTTTTTTGTAAATACATACTTATAATACATAAGCAGGGGCTGCTGAGACGAGACAATCACATGAGACTTTCCATTTTCATGTCGTTTGGCGAACCGACTTGCGGTACCATTTAGGCAACAGCGAAGTTGTTATGGGCAAAGGTAACCGCTTAACATCAGGTGGAACTTTAGCTCGTTTCGCCATCCTATAGGTACTATAAAAAAAAGCTCCGGGAAGTCCAATGGACCGTACTGAAGGTGTGCCTCTAGTGATACGCCTTTGGCACGTCCCGGTAAAACAACATTGTTTTCCCCACGAAAGCACGTGACCACCACATGTTGCTGTTCTCCCCAGGGTCGCTTAATAGACGCCTCGAGTCCCCCCACTCTTAGCGTCCACGATCCCGAAGGTACCCTGCTCGATGTGGCGGCACGCACTATCTACAAAGTGGATATGACAATACGAGTGTGCTTTAGATCACACGACTGAAGTCTGAAGTAAAACTTCACTAACTTGTATCTCCCTCAATACTATTTCAAATATTTCAATGAGAACAAAGAGATGGCGGCGCGGCGCGCGTAATCTGCCGGCGCTGTGTCGTGGCCGGCCATACCGCGCCTCGCTCCCCGCGCCCCGCACAACCCCCTCCATTCGCCTCACTTTTCGTAAAGCATTCACTAGCTTACCCCCAAGTCAAGTGCGTCTAAAGAAGTTTTACTTCAAAAAGTTAACCAACAAAACCGAAAAACTCGACTGCATGTAAAATAACTGAAAAGATGTACCTACTTGTGTAGGTATAAGTACCTATATTTGAAAGTATCAAATCAACACGCAGGCAGAGGCTACCTATGAACTACTTATGTAATTCATGACCAAAAACATACGCAGTCGGGATTTTTGATTTTGTGATTAAAACATGATAATGCAATTTGCAGAATAAATAAATTCATTTCATATTTGGGCCTTGCGCGAGGGTAGTTGCCTCCCCCCTTCCTCCTCCTTACCTCCGTCTCCAAGAGGGATCGGCACTCTCCCGATCCCACTCTGCAGCATCACATGATGTTAGTCTCACAGAAGGAAGCCACGGCTCTCTAAGCCGTCGGATCTGTTAGCATATCTGACGCTATAACTGCTGACAGAAAAAGATCCTGTTCGATCTGGCTGACCAGGTCCCGCCGATCGGAGGGTACTCCTCCAGCGTATGCTGTGTGGCGTCCTGGTCACACCCACTATGGTGGCAATTAGCCGTGGCTTCGCATCAAATCCTATTCAGGTACTCATTGAAGCAACCGTGCCCGGTAAATACCTAGGTACACTCGAACAAACGGAATCATGACCCACCATAAGCTTAATTTTCAACAAACATTCTAATACAATTAGGTCGCATTTCACTTAAACATATTTCCCTGGCAACAAATTTGTTATAAATTTTATTGGGTAGTGACAGTTAGTTTACCAATAAAGGCCGTCTTCCTGTGCCATCTCCAAATTCAAAATATTATTCCAGCTTTATCAAAAACGGTAACTTTTTCCAATTAATAATCTATTGCTTTAAGACGCTGACAACAGCCAAATACCCCAAATAGGCTTCTTTTAAAAACATTTTTAGCTGTATCTATTCAGTTTGTGGCAGTGAAAAAAAAATGTTAATCTTGATCGTAGTTTCTGAAACTGTATTGTGCGTTTTCTTGAAGTTTCCTCGATAGAAAAGAATTGTGAACTAACCTCTTAAAACTTGCTTTAAAGCAAACAATCTCTTTTATTTACTAAATATTATAAATAAAATTAAGAAACCATTTGAGAAAGACAATAATCTAAACATTTGTTGTTTCTGTTTATCAAATAAGGTGTTAGTTTTTTATTAAAAAAAAAAAATCTTAACTTTCATTCAAGTTGAGCGGCGTATCCGACGTCCCTCGGCCATTTGCCTCTCTTTCAGTTCTGTACGAAACGACAGTGACCGCAGAGGTCTGATTTTTTAGGTGTTGTCAGCCTCTTAATAACAAAGCTCAAAACTGCATAGACCTCTGACCCGTGTTAATGCAGTTTCCTTAGCATTCAAAATGTTCTAAGTGCAGCACGACGGTAATAAGACGAAAATTTTACTATTTTGACAATTTTATACGAATTATCGGCTGAGTGGGTCATGATTCCGATTTGTCGACTGTACATAGCATAGACCATACACCCCATAGACGCCTCATTATACAACGTGTTATTGAAATAACTGAAAACCTCTTAAGGGGTCATTGTACTCATCAGTATGAACCACTTTTAGTATGGGGCCCAACATTGAAATCGAGAAAAAAAAACATGTTTCCTACATTTTGTCGATATAAGTAAACACAAATATAGGGAACAGCTGACAAAATTTAGTCATACTGATGAGTACAATGACCCCTTAAGAGGTTTTCAGTTATTTCAATTACACGTTGTATACGACTCCACTAGCACTGATGTAATAATGGCACCCCTTAGATTTTCTATGAACCTCGTAACTTTCATAGATATTAAAAAATTTCGTTCTTATTTTTTCTCTCGAAAGTTTCGCCGTTTCTGGAAAAGTTATTTACGTCATTATTAAGCTCTTATGTTCTTCATTTCCTCATAAATAAACCAAATCCAAATCTCATAATCTAGAAGTAATATTTATATCCAGATTTTTCACTTTAAGGGTTGTCACTTTTTGTAAGACGGTAAAAATATCCGTGTATCTTGTAGTACATTTTTAGTATTAGAAAATACAACCGGATATTTTTACCGTCGTTTGAAAAGTGACAACCCTGACGACAAAAACTACTGCTAACTGCAATTACTGTAACTTGAAACTATGGGTGGATTTGCCTGAAATAAATAAAAATTATAATTATAAAAATCTAGTTATAACTTCTTGGTTAAAAGCCCTAAAAATTACAAAAAATATAAAAGACATTATAATTTTGTAACTATTTATTGTCTAATTTGTTTATTTTTATTTAGAAGGGCAACATCATTTAAATAAGAAAGCTCTTCACAAACAAAAAATATAAGAAAAAAGAAAGAAAAATAATAATATAAAAAGAGAAATTACACTGCTTGATACCGAAACATACAAATCAATTAATTATGCTGCATTTAGATTGCTTTTAATAGTGCAGAAATATGCCCGTTTATCTAAAACGTGTTGAAATAACTGAAAACCTCTTAAGTGATCATTGTACTCATCAGTATAACTTTTACTATGGGACCGATTTATGTAAACGCAAATGTAGGAAACAGCAGATTTATTTTCGCTATTTCAGCATTGGTTCACTAGTAAAAGTTGTTCATACTGATGAGTACAATGACCCCTTCACAGGTTTTCAGTTATTTCAAATACATGTTGTATAAAAACTAGTTCAGTTACTACTATTCGTAAAAGATAGCTCAAGTACTGTGACAAATTTCAAATACTTACAAATAATTACAGAATAACGGAGGATTTTGTTATTAAGTAGTTTTATTACATTTTCATTATTTTTTCTTTGTATACCTACTGCTTTGCATTGTTTAGTATTTAAATTAATATTTTTGATTAATTTAAAAGGAAAAAGTCACAGTTACAATAAATATCTTACATAACTATACAAAAATGATTTTACAATTGTCAGTACCACAGAAATAGATAGATAGAATGGAAAAGTGGGCGGGGCGTGCGTGCCTAAACTCTGCACCAGAGTGCAGGGCATTTTAAAACCTTTCTCAGTACACCTTATGACTTGTTTCTGTAAATATTGTAACAAAAACACGCAAAATTGCATTATTGCGCTCTTTCTAACTGCAGAAACAATAACTGTAAAATACATTTGATTAAAGTTAATTTTTTAAAATTAATGACGCCAACATGGGAGGCATAGTTTGTTCAAAAGTTGCCACGCATGAATCGCAAGTAAAATTGTGATTACAACCATTCTATCTATCTATTTATGTGGTCAGTACATATATTGTTCAGTCATTTAAATGTTGTATGCTGTTAACTGGGATAGTAAACATCTTTCTTTTGTTTCTTTTCTTTTAAAAACTACAATAAAAATGTACGTACATGACATTCATTCATTTTGACATTCTATCACAGAACTCGAGCTATTATATTATTTACAAACTATACTAGTAAAAAACAGAATACACAGAGTATAGTAGAAAACAGCTTGGCTTACTATTAAGACAGTTATATCCATTGTTGGGTTACAAATCAAAACTAAACCTAGAGAATAAGATATGAATCTACAAATGTATACTCCAACCTGTGTGGACATATGGTATACAGCCCTGGGGGACAGCCTCAAAATCAAACTTAGGTATTATTGCAAAAATATCAGTCCAGTCTTAAGGCTAATCACAAAAGCTCCTTGGTATGTCACCAATAACCTACTGCATAGAGATCTTAAAGTGACAACAGTTGAAGAAGAGGCAATCAAGCAAACAAAAATATACCAACAAAGACTACTCAAACAACCTAAGAATCTAGCAAAACCACTGAAGTCAAGAAAACCTCCTATTGGAGACTGAAGCGGAAAAAATACCTCAGGACCTTAGATTAATAAACAGGACATATAACAATGAGTGAAACCTAATAACCCAGCAAGCCTGTGAGAACTAACCAAAGTACAGCTTATGTTAAGATTGCAGTAAAAAAAGGGAAATAAAAAAATAAAAATAAAAGTAGAAATTTTTCAATACACTTTAGAAAGTGGTTGAAGTGGTTTAACTGTATCATTTTAGCAGTATACACATCAAGGCAAGCACTTCGGTAACTAACATAATTTAGTTATAACATCAGGCTGTCCTTTATCTTAATTCTACAAAGCATACAAAATGGATATAAACTACGGAATAAAGAAAACAATGTGAAAGTGCAATACAACTACTGGGTGGCACAATTAAGCAGAGATCTGCAACCCTCACTCAATCACTCTTATTTTCTGGCTGCAACACGATAACATCTCAAACACTTAAGGCCTGGACAAACAGGAAGCGTACCTAGCGCGCGTCACGGCGTAATAGCGTCGCATTCTAGCGCTGCGCTAAAGCGTTGTTGTGTTGTGTGATACTATTCAAGTTGATACCTGTCAAACAGAGCGCGCCTGCTAGAAGTATGCGACGCTCTGTCGCGATATCAGAACGCGGCGTTGTAATTTATTGACAGACTGCTGTGGTAACCGGTAGTGTTTCTTTATACGAACATAGGGCGTCAAACCAAAGTACGCGACGTTATGACTCTACGTTATTGACTCCTTGACGCGCGCTAGGTACGCCTCCTGTTTGACCAATGTGAAATACTAGATTATACTTTATTGTGCTATTTCAACGGGAAAAATTATAGCAGAACATAAAATGATTCTCATAGAGGGTATAAAATTTTGATTTTGTTCAATAAAATGATTTTAATTTTAACAGTCCGAGGTTGGGGTCCACCTGATCAGTTCTAATGGGTGGACTATGGGCACTTTTTCTTGCCACCTCCACCTCAAATAACAACTCATGTTAAGATCAAATGAAAAAATTAACATATGAATGTTAGGCCCTATTTGAATTTTAAATAGACCCAATTACGTAATTGTTTTTTGTGTGTGTGTACTACTTCAGTAAGATGTGTGAGTTTGTCACTTCTAATATATGGCCCTTCCAGTTGTTTTTTATATTCCGTGATATAAACAGATAAAGTCCGTACACCTTACACTTTCATACTATATTATTATTCCAAATTAATAGGCTTAATATCAAGCAAAGAACCTTCACAAGATGGTTTTAACTGCTCTTCCTGTATTTTAAATGGATTATAACTGCGTTGCGAAGCTAAATGTCTTAGAACAGCAAGCTCGTGATTCTTCGTAGGTCTTGGAAACATGTTTATTTCTTTTTCAGAAAGATCAATGTTATTAACGATAAATTTGTATGCAGCAGTTTTAATAAATGCTTTGCTTGTTAATGCAGTTTCAATGAGGCATTTGTGGAGAACTTCGGTTGTAGCTAAATCCGGCGTCAAAGGTTTCCCTTCCAAAGCGTTAGCGATTTGATGATAAATACGTTTGAAATCTATACCGTTGGTACTCGACGGCGGAGGTATATTTTCCAAGTCGGCGATCATTCTTAGGGCAGTTGCAGTTTCTGTACGCAATTCATCGTATTTCAAGGAATCTGTCAACAATGTTGACCAAGCGGATAGTGGCGCTCGTGGTTGTCGAAACGCTTTTGAATTAATATGTTCTCTTTGCTTCTCCACGAATATAGGATGTCTCAACGCTTTTTGCTTAAAATGATCAATAGCTGCTCTCGTTTCGCCGACAGTTTTCGTAGACACATAATCTTGTATTTTATTTATTTCACTCATGTCGTAAGTTTTCAGAGCTTGTAATAAATAATATCTTTCTTGTTTTGTCCAATCTTTCATGGGATCTTTGGTTTTATCTTTTTGTGATTCTGCCATGGCTGACTTGATGATGTAGAATTTCTATGCAATATTATGTCGAATTATCGGGCACGATTACAAATTACAAGAATATTGAAAACACGACAATCTGATCAATAAAAACAAAGCGACATGTTGTTAGTGATGCGACTCGAGTCCACTTTTACTCGAGTGCCTCGAGTAACATTGACATCGAAAAAAAACGTACTCGAGTGAAAAAAATATCGACTCGAGTTCACTCGGACTCGATTCACTCGCCAATCACTCACCGAGACATGCGAAACGATGTGTTTTTATTCTTAAAAACGCTTTTCCATTTTACGTCTGTTATTTGTTTTTATGAATAGACCATATTTGCTCATTTTTATTAGCATATAATATTAATATCGATATATAAATGTTGATTTTGTAAGACTGGCAATGTATTGAAATAAAACTTCAAACTGGTCGTTTTATTAAGCCTCAACTTATTGACAAAATAAAAAAATAATGAATTCAAGGATTATGACAGGTGACTCGATAGTGGCGAGTGATCAAGTGATTCATGAACCACTCGAGTGACTCGACCACTCGAGTAGTACTCGAGAAAAATTGTAAAATGACTCGAATGACTCGAGTGGTAAAATCGGACTCGAGTCGCATCACTACACTACATGTTGTTGCTTTTTTTTAAATTTATTTAACGGCCATGGATACAAGACCTTAAAGCCTAACTTAAATAGAAACAAATCAATTAGGTATTATAATTTTCCTACAGTATTAACAATTATACAAATGTTTTTAAAATAGGAAGATTCTGATAAAATTGTTTGCAATTCTTTCGGCACTTCTTTATCACGTACACTCTGTAACTCAAAAACTAAAACCAAACGTTCAAACTTTTGACACTTCATTATTAAATGATCAAGATCAGCGACCTCACCACCGTCACATTGATCACACTTTCCTTCAGCCTGAAGACCTGAGTAAATTATACCTGAAGGTTTCAGGTATAATTGCTGTCGCGGGCCGGATTGATTAATTATATTCTCTTTGGGATTAATGGCACCTGGTGGCGTGGAGGGCCGGATTTGGCTCGCGAACCTTAATTTGGAGACCCCTGCTCTGGAATAAACAAACTACAGAGTATTTTCATATTTTCGTATAACAAACAGGAAAAAAAAGTTTCAAATTATGAAAAGTCGTAGTAAAACGTCCAGCGTCCAGGGTCATAAATTCATAATACAAAGTTAGTTAAAAGGTTTCGGGTATTTTTTCAATGAAGTACCAGGAAACCTCCTACACACATGAGAGGGATCTAGATGTTCCTGACCTGATCGTGTGTGTAGGTATACACTACCTATGTAGCACTGGCGGCGTAAAGGAGGGGGCGATGGGGGTGGTGTGCCCCGAGTGCCAAGCACCAAGGGGTGACAAGTGGGTATGGCCACAGAATATCTAATAGAACTAACGTACAGACTGGCCACTCACCGCCCCCTGCCAATTCAAGATTCCTCGCCCGGACCACAGAGTACTGTAATATATATGCCCGGACCCCGCACACGCCCTCAGTTTTCCGGCAATTGGACTGCAAGATCGCTATGGATTTATGGAAGTCAATCGCCAGTCGCTATACAAGCACGCCATCTCTGAAAAGCGCTAGGAACCCAATCGGTATTGAGAAGAGCGCATGACTTTTTTTTTTTTGCCTTGGGGAAATCCTCATGGACTCACCACGGTGTTCCTTCAACTACCTTAGCCGGGGGCGTGGGAAAGTGGGAACCCGTTAGTATTCACACAACCACCCCCGACAGGTCCTGGCCCGCCACAAGCAGGCGAGCCCTTTCTCCCCGTGCCGCCTAACGTTGGCCGCATCCTCCTAGGCGGCACACACGGAACACTGCACGCCACCTCACCTCAAGGGCCTTTACCAGCTATGCCAGCTGCGCCAACTACGCCAGCTACGCTAGCTGCTGGTCGGGCAGCAGACTACTCCGAGTCTGCTGCTCGCAGGCCCCATCCTCCCATAATTTTGTATAGAGGTTTTATTCGGTCTGGGTGATAAAGCCAAGACCCTCGGTCCCAAGAGGCGCGAGAACACTACTCAGCGGGCACTCCTGGGGTTACGAGATCGACGGGGGCAGGGAAGGACAATCCCCCCGCTGCCTGCCCGGTGGCAGGGTGAGTGTACACCTGGCCCGCCCCTGCTCCTCCACTGTGCCCTCTGCTGGCATCAAAGGGGCACAGAGAGCAACTCCCCATTGGCCCACATCACAGAAAAATTAAATTAATTAATTAGAATATTCGCCACAGGCAATAAGATCCCCCGGGGGTTAATCCCTCGAAAGAGGATTCCGTTGCCTGTACCCAGGATGCACCGGCCTAACAACTGCCGTTCCCTCTAGACGTGTCCAGAAGGACAAGCAGCCGTCAGACACACGTGGAGGTTTTCTGGCCAGCACCCCGCGGCGCGCATCCCTACCTTACACGTCTGTGTGCGTTCGTATACTGACGTAATCTTGTGTATGTAGGTGGTGCTAGCATTTATATTGTATTGAGTGACCGAGGTGTGGTACGGCGACGCCGGCGCCACTTGGAAGCCGCCAGTATTTCTTCCCAAGTGGCGGTCCAGTGGACTACCTTGGAGCTTCTGAGATTATTCTGTAAAGTTAGACTATTCTGAGTCAGTTCCGAGTCTGGTGCTGTGTCTAAGGCCCGTATTACAGAAGCTTCCTCAAGTACAGTTTAAACTCCAATCACCTGATCACTACTTAAGGATAGAATCGTTACTTGAGTATCGGTCTTATTCCAGAACGGTAATAAGCTAAACTCAGCTGAACTGTGATCAATAAATCTCTGCTTGAGGAACGTTCTAAAATCAAAGCTCAACTCAAAACTAGTTTTAAACAGAGATCAATGCTTGAGGATTGTCCTGTAATACGGGCCTAAGATGTGTCGTTTCGGTGGCTTCATGTGAAAAAAGCTTTTCAAAATTAAAATTAAAGTAATGAAATCGTACTTAAGATCCGCAATGAGCCAAGCGCGACTAATCTATAATCATTGAATATTTTATTCTAACTATGGCCCGTATTACAGAACGATACTCAAGCGTTGATCTCTGTTTAAAACTAGTTTTGAGTTGAGCTTTGATTTTAGAACGTTCCACAAGCAGAGATTTATTGATCACAGTTCAGCTGAGTTTAGTTTTATTTTATATTGTCACCTGTTTCGGAATTTCAGCAGAGATTTGATCTGTAATCACTCTAGTGTGGTCCAGATTACGCTTGAGTAGAGATTTCTATTCTATTTCAGGTCAAATTCGTGTGTTATGTTGTTGAATTAAAGTTTATAATTACCGTTCTGGAATAAGACCGATACTCAAGTAACGATTCTATCCTTATGTAGTGGGGTGATTCTTTGAAAGAAGGTATTTTCATGTTTTTCCCGGGAGAACATACCAAATAATGCACTAAATTCAATATGTACAAAGTTCTTCTCTGTCGAGGCCTGTTGTTTATACCACATTTATTTAAATTAAAGCTAGTTTAAAGTTAGCATAAAACAGCAAAATCGTCCCAACTGCGTTTTCTGTTTATTCAAACTTGATTTTTGTGGCAGCCATTGAATTTGGGTAAAATAAATAATAATAAAATAGTTTACTTACTGCGTTACATAAGGCACAAAACATTACATTAAAATTAACAATTTAAAGCAGGTAGCAATAAGTAACTAGTCGTTAGCTTTGTTGAGAATTTAGCAGTGGTTCCCAAACTAGGCAAGCCTGTATCTTGGGAACCGAGTAGCAGCAGTTTTAGACTAGATGTTGGTTAAAATAAAGAAAAAAATACATATCAAAAGACAAAAATCTAAATAAAATATAAACTTCAAGTGAGAAACTAATGAATCAGTATACCTATAAATCAATTAAATTCTCATTTTAAGAGAATATTTTTAATTTAATAAGTAGTTTAGTTTACCAAGTATTGAGTTAACATTCTAAGTAGCTATACTAATATTAATAAAACCAGCCAAGAGCATGTCGGGCCATGCTCAGTATTATAGGGTTCCTTAAGTAGCTGTAATTACAAACGAATCAAATCGAATATTAACCATGGCTATTTTAGTTTTTGCAATAATCGGCAGCATTCGCGACTCAGAGCGTGTTGTTAGTAGCGCCATCTAGCGATAAATTCAAGAAGCCAAATTTAAGAAGTGTGTCATTTCAAAGCTACTTTTTGTGATTTTTTCAAATAGAAAGTAGCTAAAGGAGCATTATTTGCTATGATCATTTTTATCTAAGGTCAATGACCTATGAACTAGGACGTCTTAAGTATTTTTCAGTTTTCTCACTATAACTCAAAAATTAATAATCACATTATACTCGAAATAATTTTAAATGAGAGTTTTCACAAAGGTCTATCAATGTGGAAGATTATAACTTTCTACGTTGCATAGTTTAGAAATGGCAGGGGGTGGGGGACATATTGCAAGCCACTTTGGCGGGAAATATTTCGCAGATGGTACACCTGATAAAAAAGTGGTGTATGAAACATTACCTTCATTTTAGTAGACCTATTCAATGATACCACACACGAGGGGGTGCAGCGAAAAAAAAAATTCATCCCCCATTTCACGTATGGACGCCACCCCTAAAATACGTAAAAACTATTTTTAAAATATAATATTCTTTTAAAATTGAGATCTATATGTAGACTATTTTTTAACAAAATTTCATTTACTTATGTTTATAACTGTAGAAGTTATTAAGCTGTAAAGGATTAGGACAGACGGACAGACGGACGGACATGACGAAACTATAAGGGTTCCTTGTAGGACTTCGGAACCCTAAAAATGAGATCATACTAAAAGAAAAGAAAATGGGTTAATTATTACAATATACATTGTTTGATTTTAGGGCTGTATGTGCGTAGCGTAATTATGTGTAAAATCTTTGGAAAGTGTGAGTATAAGATGCATGGCATGGGTGTGTAATTGTGTGTATATCTGCTTGTATTATGTATGAAAGTGTTAATGTTTGATTATGTTTTCTGTCTCATTATGTGTTAACTTGAGTAGCCATTTTGTTACCGTTTTCTTTACTGAAGAAGTCCTTTCATTTTTAATATCACAGTGGCTGCTGGCTATGTTGTACACAGCTGGATGCAGGTATGCTGGGCTACGTCTAGACAAAAGGGAAGTGGCTAGAGGAAGAGGTATTTTAAAAATGCGTTTAGATGTAATGATGTAATGATCTGTATTGGTAGGTTGATTTTTCATTAACCTATCAATCGTGTTTCAAAGACAGATATCACAAACAACGCATTTATTGAGAGATACACGTACATTTTAAAATTGTCTACGACCATGCCACTCATTAGGCTGGCACGATGTATTTGTATGCGTGGCAGTGCATGTGTTGAGTTTATCGACGAGTCCCAAACACAATCGATCACACCATACCAAAGAGTATATAAACCACTACGTTTACACCATACCATGGTCCCCCCTAAATCGACCCAATCAAAGGCCGGCCTTTGAAGATGACGAAAAAGCCGAATGCTTAGCCGACAGCTTGGAGTCCCAATGCACTCTCAGTACGCTTCCCGTAAGCCAAACCCACCTAGACAAGGTAAATTCCGAAGTGGAGCGTAGGTCAGCCCTCCCCCCTCCCCCAGTAGACGACCCTGATGACCCGCTCCCACCGATCACCCCTGACGAAGTTCTCTCTATAGTCAAAGATCTAAAGCCCAAAAAAGCCCCAGGCGCAGACGGTATCACCAATAAGGTGTTAAAACGTTTCCCTGCCACCCTAATCACTCTAATGACCGTCATCTTCAATGCGGCATTTAAAAACAACATCTTTCCCCAGGCTTGGAAACAAGCCACGGTAATCGGTATTCCCAAACCGGGCAAGCCAAAAGCCGAGCCGAGTAGTTACCGGCCGATTAGTCTCCTCAATGTCTTCGGTAAAATCTACGAGAAGCTTATTTATAAGCGACTTAAAGATTTCGCCGACTCAAATAAACTCCTTCCCGACGAGCAGTTTGGCTTTCGTACAAAGCACTGCTGCGTTAATCAGCTGCACCGCATTGTCGAACACATCAGTGCAGGTTTCATACGCGTTCAAATGACCGGTACTCTCTTTTTCGACGTGGCAAAAGCATTCGATAAAGTGTGGCATAACGGCTTATTATATAAGTTGTACACTATGAACGTGCCACATCGTCTCGTGCTTATCACCCGAGACTACTTATCGAATCGTACCTTTCGCTATCGCATAGAAGGGGCTCTCTCCTCCCCCCATCCCATTCACGCCGGTGTGCCACAAGGCTCCGTGCTCTCCCCCCTACTGTTCACGCTGTACACCAGCGATATTCCAAAATGCGGTGCAGCCCGTATTGCCCTTTTCGCCGATGACACGGCAATCTATTACTCCGGCATGACCCATGTCGCCATTTCTCGTACCCTCCAATCCGCGGCCAACACCCTAGATGACTGGTGCGACTTTCATGCGAAGGGTCGTAGGCGCTCCTTGGTACTTACGCAATGCCCAACTCCACCTAGACCTCAAACTGCCGACCATCAAGCAGTTTTTCAAGCGTGTCTCTAAACGCTACTTCGATTCCGCTCCCAAGCACCCCAATCCCTTGGTCGTGGCGGCCACCGTTTACCAGCCATCTGCTATTAGCAAAACCCGACGTCCCAGACACACACTCATCGAACCCGATGATGCTATTACACTCCTCCAGGAGTCAGATAAAAGCACTAGCACACTCCGACGCCGTCGTCCAAGATATCGTCCCCGCCGGCGAGGACCGACGCGACACACACACAGAATCCGAGAGTCCGACTCTCGAGAAACAATAACACATGCCGACGCAGCAGCGGCTGCTGGGGGGACCGGTGGCGGGGTCCCCCTGCTGCACCCTGAGTCGAGGTCCGAGCTCCCCCCTGGGGACGCCCTCACGGTGTAGCAACCGGAGATAATCTCGTCACGCGAGACCGGCCCTATGCTCTAGAGTAGTTCCTAGGAGCAGGCTATTGCGTAGCCACTGTTTAGGTTTTAGGTAGGTCTTAGCCTCGCCGGCGAGGCTTGCCGCATAACGGCGTTTAGCGCGTCACCCGATAGACCGAAAGTCCGCCACTTTCGAGGAAATCAATTCGATGCAGCAACGGCGGGGTCCCCCTGCAATGCCCCAGCGAGGTTCGAGCCCCCCCCTTGGGGGACGCCCGCTTGCGGTATTGAAACCGCGTCTTTAGTTTGTAAGTATTTAGGATTAGGGAAAAACCTTCGGCGTATGAAGTCCCACATGGGACTCTCCGCCGCCAACTAAGCCCGGTTAAGCAGAAATGGTACTTCGGTCCCACTTGCGAGAATCCAGTCGAAAAAAAAAAAAAAAAAACCAATCCACGGCAAGGCATCAACGTGGGAGCATATCTCTTCACGCAGTTTTTTAGCAACGTACGATCGAGAACATTTTGTAATCTGGCTTTTGTAAGGTAAGTAGCATAATTTATCTGTGTTCATTTATGTAAATAATGTTAATATTAGTAATTTGTTATCAAAGTATTACGTATTACTAGGGTTTTTGTTATTGCTAATGCAGGTTTTAATTCCATACTCAAAAAGAATATAGAACTAAGTTAATTTATCTTCGAATTACTAATTGATCTGGCCCTCATTAATTTGTTTTTTTTCTGGCTCTTAATGCCAGATTAATTTTTAAAGACCAGACAAATTATGTTCAAAGCAAACTATTTAACAAGTTTAATAAAAATGCTTGGTTAATAATTAATAACGTTCGTGATTGACTGCGCCATGTATGGTGATCGTAGTGGATTTGATTTCCACACAGGACAATAGAGGAGTGTCTTTTCAAAAACAGTTATATGTTATTGTCCATAAGGTGCAAATTAGCATGCCACGGTCATTGGTATACATAACTGTTTTTGAACAGAAACTCCTCCATTTGTGTGATCCACAGATAGTTGTTTTAAATCCGAGTGTAGGACTTCAATATGTGTTTAAGTTATTTTATCTTTCAGATCCCCAGGTTTTCTCAAAGGCGAAACAAAAAAAACAGAGCATAGAAGAGAGATTACGTAAGAAAAGAGAGGCTGAAAAAAAGGTACGAACGAATATATTATGAAGAATTATGGAAGAAAAATCAAGAAAAGAATAAACAGGCTTATTCGCAGAAAAGAGGACAAAAACAGCTATCTACAAACTAAATTAATCCTAGACAGCAATGATTGCAAAGGAAGAAATGAAGAGTAAACTATAAGTCCTATTATTTAAGGCAAAAGCAAGCCAAGAAAGTTGCAGCTCACATTGCACAAAATTCCCTACCTGAAAGCCCTGCAAGATCCGATTTTGAACAGATACCTCTACCAGTACACTATGATAATCACCCTGTCACACACGCACTCCTCCACATACACATACTTACTTAACAATTTCAGTTCAGTTGGAACGCTGTCGCCTCAATCCATCTGAAATGGGCGTTAATGACTGCAACACAGTTTAATAACTAATGCAGTCATTTTCGTACACATATTGTATGTAAACGTGTTTTCTGTTCCAATAAAAATTTTATTTATTTATTTTATTTTATTCTCCAGCCTCAGTGTCTTCATTTTAAGAATATCAGACATTACTTTACAGGCGATTCTAGTGATGACGATCTCAATATTTTATCATCATCATCATCATCATTTCAGCCGAAAGACGTTCACTGCTGAACATAGGCCTCTCCCAATGGCAGGCGGGTTGGCGATCGCAGTTGGTTGGTAATATTTTATAGGTCAAGTTTATTGAGTTTACCCTTTTGATCAATCTCGGTTAAAGTTTCTAATGAAATTGAATTGTTAGAAGATATTTTATCATTTAAAATGTTATGATAATTAAGCTATCTGTAGTAAGTACTTTTATTTTCGTTATCTGATAGACATGGCTTAAGTTAATTTCGATGATTAAAGATCTCACTTCGATTGTAAAACTTAGATTGATTAGTAATAAGATTTTTCTAAAGATTTTCATGTGACAATATTTCAATTTTTGTTGGTCTTAGTAAGATTTTAGTTCAATTCATAGTTGATTTCATTTGGACAGAAAATTATTGTTAAATTCTGTTGAATTTTATTGCGAATAAGATATTAGTTGTTTCTGTTTCCTTTTTTGCTGTTATTAGAGTTAAATAATTAATACAAAATATTTTACAAGGCTAAATTTCATGCCAAATAAAATGTGTAAAACTAAATTATATAGTACCTGACAGAAATTTAATTTCATGGCAGAAATATAAGTTTAGGGGCTCGTAGCTAAGCAAAGACTGCGCGGATTGTACGATCTGCAAGGTTAAGCTGCACTTGCCGCGGTCAGTCGGTGGATGGGTGACCGTTTCGAAACACCTCGAAACCCCTCCGTGCCTCGGAGAGCACGTTAAGCTGTCGGTCCCGGTTGTCATACGAATATCTATGGCAGTCGTTACGGGTAGTCAGAAGCCTGAAAGTCTGAAAATTGGTCTAACCTCCGAATGTCAGTATTACCCAGTAACTGGGTTGCGGGGGTCTGATGGCAGTCGCTCCGTGTAAAATACTGATGTTCAGCCGCATCTGGCTAGACTGGAAGCCGACCCCAATATAATTGGGAAAAGGCTCGGAGGATGATGATGAAATATAAGTTTAGTCGTTTTAAATATAAAAATGAATTAAATAATTTAGAATATTTTTGAATTCCTCATTTAACTGTTCAACCCTATTTAATTATTATATTTAAGTATATTATGTACAAAACGTACCTAATTTTACACCATAACTACCCACGATCGGTTCCCATTCTTCTAGTCCATCCAAAGGCTGTCTGGAATACTTATATAATCTTTCTGTAAACTACGTCTTTATTTTCGTTTGGTGTATGTACAATAAAGAATATAATAAATAAATTAAATAAATATGTAACAAAAATCTAATTAATCTGCCCATTTCATAATTCACCTGGAAGGCTAATTCATCAGGAAACTCTTAATTTTAGACCCATGAGGATATAGCCGTGCCTATCACAAGTGTTTTTGCGCATACTTATCAGACATGGATTTTAGGATAAATAGGGAGGAAATCCTAAAAATTAAAAAAGGCAGACGAATTTGTTGAAAACACTCTCTATCAAAGAATCACCCAGTGATCAGGTGAATGGAGTTTAAACTGTACTTGAGGAAGCTTCTGTAATATGGGCCTAAGATTTTAACAAAATGAAGTCACGACTCTCGTATGCATGTTTGGTTCTTGTTGTTTTACTGTGGGGGGTGATCAATAGAAAAATGCCTCGGGTGCCCCATGCTACACCGCCACTTATATGTAGAGACATGGTAAAAATATAGACGAAGTGCTGCTCACGAGGGGTGAGCAAGGTTTGCGGTGTATATGTCTGCGTGAGCGCTGGTTGTACACGAAGGCGCATAGGTTTTTTCGGCTTCACTAGATTGTTCGCAGCACTTCGTTTATCTGTGATATGAACATACACATTTCATATATATACTGGGTGTCAAGGAAACGCTCCCAAAACTGAAAGGCTTATACAATACAATACAATACAAATCCTCTTTACTGCACAACAAGATTATATTAATTTCTTAAATAACTACTTATGCGCTAGTGTACAACTGGCGGTCTTATCGCTCCACGGCGATCTCTTCCAGACAACCATTGAATGGACTGGAATGTCATGGAAGAGACAAAGGGTAGTTACCGGTGCACTTAAATTATATATATTATAGTACACATGTCGCGGCTTCGGCCAGTAAGCATCGCGAAAGTAAATATCCTTCAGGTGCACATTGTGTGTTTGAGCACTGGTTGTACACGAAGGAGCATAGTTTTTGAAGTAAAACTTCTTAAGGCACGCTTGACTTGGGGAGAAAGCTGGTGAATGCGTTACGAGTCTTGAGGCGAACGAAGGGGGTAGTGCGGGACGCGACGGCCTGCCACGACACAGCGCCGGCAGATGGACGCGCGCCGCACCGCCATTCCTTTGTTCTTATTGAAATAGTATTGAGGGAGATATAAGTTTTACTTCAGTCGTGTGCTCTAAAGCACACTCGTTTTTTTTGGCTTCACTATGATTGTTCGCAGCACTTCGTCTATATTTTTTACTATGTCTGTGTGTAGAGGTCAATTTTGTAGCTAGGTACACGAAATCAAAAAGGTATTTTTTTAAGGTTACATGTAGAACCTACCTAACTGCTTATTATCATTTGCTGATAAGGTACGAGGTATCGATCAGCACCTATGTTTAAACAAGGCTATGATATCATGCTGCTACGCTACTATCTGACAGTGGACAGGAGAGGTGCAGTAGTCCAAGTAATGAAAAAATATGAAGAGGGGTTTGGAGTTGTTGATGATTTACGCCATTTGTTGGTGGAATGTGTCTTATATGACGATTATTATTATTTGAGGAAAGAGGTAGGGGTCTTGAACGCCCCTAAGCCACTGCGACCTGATAAGATCTATTGTGAGGCCTCTTGCAGCATTACAGCACTTCCCCAAGCTGTAAGTCAATCATGAAGTCGACTATGACCTTGGGGGAGGAGGATTTGATCTCCTGCGTTGAGCTGACGTGGCCTCCAAGATGCTGGCTTCTAATGTGGTGCACTGCATCACATTCGCATAGGATATGGATGGGCGTCTCATCCTTATCGCGACAAAACCTGCAAACTGTGGTATCACTGAGGCCCATCCTGTGAAGGTGTTTATTCAGCTTGCAGTGCCCAGTAAGGGTTCTTCTCAGGATTCTTATTTGATTCTTGTTCAACGAAAGCGCTTCTTTCGTAAACCTTTTTTTGAAGCCCACAAGTAGCGCTTTCGAGTGTTCTTGGCCTTATATGACGATATGAGTACCTATAATAGAAATGATTTAGTTAGGGCCATCAATATACATGCTGAAATTTTAATGGCTTCTTTCCCAAAAATGGGTCATTGTACTCATTATTATGAACAACTTTTACTATGAGACCAATCCTGAAATCGCGAAAAAAAAATCAGTTGGTCCCTACATTTTATCGATTTAAGTGAACACAAATGTAGGGTAGGGTAGGGTATGTGTTTGGTTATCTTTAACCAATTTAAATAATATACGCGTTTTAATCCTAAATTTAATGAAAATCTTTAGAAAAACCTTATTACTAATCAATCTAAGTTTTACAATCGAAGTGAGATCTTTAATCATCGAAATTAACTTAAGCCATGTCTATCAGATAACGAAAATAAAAGTACTTACTACAGATAGCTTAAATATCATAACTTTAACCGGATTAAATCGCGTATATTATTTAGATTGGTTTT
The DNA here is from genome assembly GCA_949699075.1 of Asteroscopus sphinx. NCBI lineage: Eukaryota > Metazoa > Arthropoda > Insecta > Lepidoptera > Noctuidae > Asteroscopus > Asteroscopus sphinx. The sequence goes on along the minus strand of OX453030.1, from coordinate 3,612,727 downwards.
CCTGACGTTTCGAAAGCTTTGCAGCATTTCGTGGTCACAGGTAGACTAAGATGACAATCGTCTTTACAGATATTTCTAAAAAAATATTTTTATCTACCGTACCTGCGTACAATATTATTAATTTAAAAAAAAAAAATTAAAGATAGTGATATTGTGAGTGATTACTGCGTGCATCGAAACGATTTTAATTAATAATATTGTACGGTAGATTAAAATATTTTTTTAGAAATATCTGTAATGACGGTTGTCATCTTAGTCTACCTGTGACCACGAAAAGCTGCAAACCTTTCGAAACGTCAGGAAAACCAATTTAAATAATATACGCGATTTAATCCGGTTAAACTTTGTTTTATTATAATGTTTACTTTACTTTTTTTTTTTGCCTATGGTAATAGGCTCGCCCCCTATTACATGGGACTATAACATAACTGGCGAAATAAATAAATAAATATCTTCGGGACATTTTTACACAGCACCATCTAGTCCCAAACTAAGCAGAGCTTGTGGTATGGGTACTAGACAATGGATATAATACTTTTATACTTTTTTTTTTGTAAATACATACTTATAATACATAAGAAACAACCAGACCAACACAAACACTCATGTTCATCACACAAATATTTGTGTCCTGTGGGAATCGAACCCACGACCTCGTGATCAGCAGTCCGACACTCGAACCACTAGACCACAGAGGTCGTCAAATGTGGGTGTGCTACACACCTCTGCCTACCCCTTCGGGGAAATACAGGCGTGATGTTATGTTATGTCACTTTTTAGGGTTCCGAAGTCCTACAAGGAACCCTTATAGTTACGTCATGTCCGTCCGTCTGTCCGTCTGTCCGTCTGTCCGTCTGGCCGTCTGTCCGTCTGTCCTAATCCTTTACAGCTTAATAACTTCTACAGTTATAAACATAAGTAAATGAAATTTTGTTTAAAAATAGTCTACATATAGATCTCAATTTTAAAAGAATAAAAAAATAGTTTTCCGTATTTTAGGGGTGGCGTCCATACATGTGAAATGGGGATGAATAATTTTTTTTCACTGCACCCCCTCGTGTGGGGTATCATTGAATAGGTCTACTAAAATGAAGGTAATGTTTCATACACCACTTTTTTATCAGGTGTACCATCTGCGAAATATAGACCGCCAAAGTGGCTTGCAATGTGTCCCCCGCCCTGCCATTTCTAAACTATGCAACGTAGAAACTTATAATCTTCCACATTGATAGAACTTTGTGAAAACTCTCTTTTAAAATTATTTCGACTATAATGTGATTGTAATTTTTTGAGTTATAGAGAGAAAACTGAAAAATACTTAAAACGTCCTAGTTCAAAGGTCATTGACCTTAGAGAAAAATTATCATAGCAAATAATGCTCCTTTAGCTACTTTCTATTTGAAAAAATCACAAAAAGTAACTTTGAAATGACAAACGTCTTAAATTTGGCTTCTTGAATTTATCGCTAGATGGCGCTACTAACAACACGCTCTGAGTCGCGAATGCTGCCGATTATTGCAAAAACTATAATAGCCATGATTAATATTCGATTTGATTCGTTTGTAATTACACCTACTTAAGGAACCCTATAATACTGAGCATGGCCCGACATGCTCTTGGCCGGTTTTATTCTTTTTTTTTAGGGCCCCAATTAATGAGGCCCAATTTTTTTTTTGCAGCATGGCCTTTGGTTACCCAGCTGGGCCGCTGCTACTTGGGTTGTACTTCTGCTTATAACCTGTTATTTGCCAACGGATATATTATTACTTCACTATTCATGTAGGTACATCCTTTTGCAGACATCACTAAAACGTGATGTCTGCCAATAATTAATAATATCATTCACAGCTTTCAAATAATAATAAGCCACGCGATTTTGAACCTAATTATAAAGCAATAAAAATCATCAATCAATGTTTTAAAAATAATTTCTCGAATCGATTCTTAGAAGACTAATCAGTTATACTTTTCCTTATTCGAAGAAAATTCTAATTCATTGATCATTATTTTGTTAGGGTTCCGTACCCAAAGGGTGCTAACGGGACCCTATTACTCTCGCTACGCTGTCCGTCCGTCCGTCTGTCTGTCACAGAGCTGTATCTTTGTAACTGTAATAGATAACCAGTTGAAATTTTCACAGAATATGTGTTACTATGGTGTGACAAATACTAAAAATTAAAAAAAGTCTAAAACCAAAGGATCTATCCTATTATGGAATGCGCTTCCTCATGAAATCAGGATGGCTAACAGTCGGCTCGCCTTTAAAATTATCTTAAGGAAATATTTCCGTGAAAACAATTTAGCAGATTCGATCACGCAGGGACACTCCGAGCATAGCCCTCTCCATTGACCTTTGAGTGACTTTGAGCCTTCTTATCAGGCCCATTGTGAGCGACCACGTTTCAGTGCCGTAAGTAATTACTGGAGTGGCGACCGCGTACTGGAAGGCGCAGCGTGGGTAGGCCCCCCACAAAGTGGACCGACGACCTGGTGAAAGTCGCGGGAATCCGCTGGATGCGGAAGGCGCAGGACCGGTCATTGTGGCGATACTTGGGGGAGGCCTATGTCCAGCAATGGAGTTTCGGCTGAAATGATGATGATGATGATGAATTTAGCAGATTCAGCTCGACTTTGATTTATCTTGATGTTATATATTTATATTTGTATATGTAGATACGTGGGACACTCAGAAAGTTTTGCGAAACTAAAAAAAATTGTTCTATACGTACATATATTTTTATCAAATCTTTTCAAAGTACTTTCCACCAGCCTCTATACAAAGATTCATGCGCCTAAACCAGTTTTCAAAACACTTTTTCCAGTCCGCCGCAGACACCTCGTTTACAGCCTGCTCGAACGCAGCCAGCGCATCTTCCGGCGACGAAAATTGTATCCCTTTGAGCTGATTTTTTATTTTTGGGAATAAAAAGAAGTCACACGGTGCTAGATCAGGGCTGTAAGGAGGGTGACCCAGGAGTTTGACTGGCGTGCTGTCCAGGAAGTCCCTCGTTTTGAGTGCGGTGTGCGCAGGTGCATTGTCGTGGTGGAGCAGTAGCCCGCGGAGCCCTGTGTTTGGTCGCTTGTTGCTTATAACAGAGAAAACTTCTGGCAAACATTTGGTAGTATACCATTCGGCATTAATGCTTCTTTGATCCCGTAAGGGAATTGATACCAAGTGGCCAGTCAAATTAAAAAAGCTAGCGATCAAAATCTTACCCCCGCTTCTAGATCGCTTCACTTTGGTAGGCGTTGGCTCATTTTGAAACACCCAAACAGTCGACTGGCGCTTGGTTTCTGGGTCGTATTGATAAATCCAGGACTCATCACCTGTAACGATGTCGTAAACACGCCGAGACGAGCCTGCTTCAAATTTGTTAAGCATATCACGGCACCATTCCACCCGGGCCTGCTTCTGAGCATCGGTGAGGTTGTGAGGTTGTCCTCCTCACGCGAAGATGGCTGTGTAGAATCTCGTGAACGCTTCCCGATCCAATCTTCAATATGTGTTGAATCTCCTGATATGTAATTCGCCTATTGTCTTGGATTAAATTTTTCACTGCTAGCACGTTTTCTTCGGTAACAGCCGTCAAAGGGCGACCGCTTCTTTCGTCATCCCCCAAAGTTGGTCGACCGCGCTTGAATTCGTTATACCAACGATACACGGTTGCCTTGGAAGGGCCTTCATCCATGAATGCCATTTGAAGTCTATCGTACGATTCATCCGGTTTCAGGCGACACTTGAAATCGTATAAAATCATAGCTCTAAAATGTTCCCGGCGCAGATCCATATTTCAGTGAGACACAATACTTTGAATTAACTCGCAAAAAATGTGGAGGGAAATTTTGAAATTGGAACTTACTTATTTTTACTTATAAATAATCATATTTTCGAAAAACATTATAACTGGCCAGTCTCCCATATATAAAAACTTTTTTTCGCAATACTTTCTGAGGGGCCTGGTATGTTTAATATGTATATTTTATTATATGTATAATGTACATAGGTATTTATCTATTTTTATTATATGTAATTATAAGTCCGTAGTACGAAACATATTTTACTACTTTACTGGTGCATCTACCTTATTCTTTGTCTCTGCATTACCCTAAGGTTGTCTGGTAGAGAACGCCTATGGCGTTAAGACCGCCTTTGTACTCAGTTGTGCATAAAGAATTAAATAAATAATAAAGGCGGTCAACCATAAAAGAAACCTCGAAAAACATGCATTTTTTTCAACGTTTTTGTTCCTTCTCTATTTTCAAAACGATAATACCTACATACCAGCGTCAAACTTCGTTCGATTATAGTGCATACTATGTAGTTTAGCATCAAATTCTAAAAACATATTATACATAAACATACCATTTCACGTACGTCGTTGATGTCTTTTGATAAACTCTCGTAAATTAAATCAGTTTCTATGGGGTATCAGGTCCATGGGTGGTACGGAATCCTTACTACGTGAGTCCAACTCACACTTGGCCGGTTTTTTTATCTTCGGTGATCCGTTTATTGTGAAGAACGGTGACAACAAATCTGGAAAAAAATAGGTTTCAAGATTTCAATCAACTCAGCCTATCGCAGTCCACTGCTGGACATAGGCCTCTCCCAAGTTGCGCCACAACACTCGGTCCTCTGCCTTCCGCATCCGGTCCCCCCCAGCCACGTTTTTCAGGTCGTCGGTCCACCTGGCGGGGGGGCGCCGTTTGCCGATTCGCGGTCTCCACTTAAGAACTCGTCTGCTCCAGCGGCCATCAGTCCTTCGACAGACATGGCCAGCCCACTGCCACTTCAGCTTACTGATCCTACAAGCTATGTCGGTCACTCCGGTTCTTCTCCGAATAATCTCGTTTCAAGATTTGCGTTTTACCAAATAAAGATGGAAGGTAGGTGTCTCTTAAAAAGGCGCTGTGGAATTACAGTAGCAGAACATTTGGATATGTGACAACTATAATAATAAGTCACTTTGGTAGCCAAGCTATTAACTGAAAACACGACGAGTATCATAGTTATAGGTTCCATAGTATTTGTTTACTTTGATGACTTTATCGTTTCTGCATTTCTGATGAATTGTTAATTGCAAGCGTTGTATTGGTATTATCACCAAAAATTGTAGCTTATAACACTCCTGGGATGGAGACGAATCCAATGACATTTTGCATTTCAAAATCCGTCAAGCCGTTTAGGCTTCAGGAGGTAACAAAGAAACATACATACACTCGCCCGAAAACCATTACCCTCCTTCTGGGCTGGGGCAGTTGGGTAAACATAGGAAAGAACCAATAACATTCAGGTACATTGTAAGTGTGGGTAGTTGAAATAGAGCGATTCCATTTTCAATTAGGCAATATTAATATATAATATTGACACAGAAATCTAAGATTTGCAAGATATAGTTTGCAGGGAGAGAAGTGTCGTTTATAATCACATAGGTTTTATACTTATAGTATAGCATCATCTTATTAATAATAGTAAATAGTATACCTATAGCGCTAGACCTGTAGTCACCACACTTAACAAAGAAATATGTCATCAATACTGCAATAACTAAAATAAATAAAACACAAAATAAATTATTTGAATTTGAACTGTAATGGAATGGAATGTGGGCAAATGATTAAAACAATAGGATATGACTGTTCGTTGTAGTTTAAAATAAAATGACACATTACTCCATTTCCTACGACTGTTTTGCTTTTTTTGTTGACTCATAAACTTACTCATGAAACTAACTATAGATATATTTCTCTTTGTTTAATTGACGTTCCTAGGATTTGATGTAGGAATACGTATTATTGAATGACCGTCGATGACGTTATTGGATTCTAGGAACGCGCTAATCATATTTTTTTGGAACCATTCTACTCGATCTAGCGTCATGCCCTTGACAAATTTTTCACTGGACTAGTTACTTAAATAAATTGAAAATTCAAACAAACATTATATCGATGACGTAATATTACGAAATAAACAGAAAAATCAATATCAAATCTGTATAGTATATTCCATAAATTAAACAAAAAGATCGAGTGATATTTGTACCTCTCATATTTTACCTTGTGATAATTGTACATTCGCAAATTGTAAAACATGCTGGTCCTGCCGTAAAAGATTATTGCCGACCTAAAAAAGCCCTGTAAAACTGATATCAAAAAATCTAGTCAAGGCCAACAGGCCCCATACTGCTCCCTGCGGGACGCCAGCAGCGACGCGCCACGAAAATCGCTAGCCGGATCATTATCTCGTTATCAGCTATTATATCACCCACCTTTACGCTGAATTTCGAAATACTGATAAGATATACACAGCTATAAAGTACTCATACATTTTAAATAAGATTAGCCATTGAGGGCAAGAGTGTCGAACGCTACGGTAAAGTCGACTGAAACGGGACCTCGGAAATTCACGTAGGATTATTCCTACAGTGTGTGTGAAGTGAAAAATGGGTTTGAAAGAAGTTTTTTTGATTGCGTGTGTGGTCGGGGCGGTGTCTGCACAAAATTGTGAGTATTATGTAACCTGATTTTTAAGGTATAAAAGTTGATATGGGCTGATAAGCCTAAGAAAAATGGCGGCGTATCGATACCCTACATTTGTTCGATTGATTAGGAAAATCAATGGCTTACGCTTTTCATTCGTTAGTAGGAAACTTTTCTTTTTCTTTATCAATACTATTATAAATGCCACGCCTTATATTCATGAAAGGCTAAGCAGAATGGTAGGGGTGACTTGCGCAACCAAATTTTTGTACATGGCTAAAGCGATAGCCAAATAAATCCCTGACAGCGGCCATACAAACTTCACTGACCCAGACTAACTGACCAATACCATAGAATATAATATGCCAATACTTCAGTGTTGAGGCCAGCCCCCTTTACTCGTATTTGTAGTACTTTAGGTACTCGCCTCTAGTTCGCCGGTAACACAATTAAATTGTGTATGATAAGGGGCATTGTTATCTTATTTATCGAACGCCGTTTCAATCACGGGCAGTAACTTTTTTATTCGGCATGTATGCTTCTACACACCCTTTGTTGATAATATGGGTAACGAACGATGCTGTCTTAGAATTGTTAAGTTCTTTTGCAATTTTACAATTATTTGTAGGTTTGCGTCCAAAGGACAAGAAAGGGCATATTTTGTGCTAATCTCTTCCTGTTTCTCCTCGCCTTTTCCTAACTATGTTGGAGTTGGCTTCCAGTCTCACCAAAAATGGCTGAACTTCAGTATTATCTATACACGGAGCGACTGCCATCAAACCCCCAAACACAGTTACTGAATAATACCGATATCCTAAGATTGGAACAGTTGTCAGACTTTCCGGCTTCTGACTAAAACGACTGCCTTAATTGTATAACAACTGGGACTTGAGTCTTGAGCTTCACGTGCTCTCCGAGGCACGGAGGGCAAATGCCTCCTCTAATTCTTAGTTGGTTATGTGATTGGGGTGCATCCTATTGGATCCTTAAGTACGTACGGCAATACTTGGTCAACCAACACACCGCTACCAACATTAATAATTAAATCGTTAAAATGTTTCCTCCTTCTAGGGCGTTGCCTATTTGATTTTCGTATCGGTTCAAAATATTTTTTTAAGTAGGTAGCTACTCTTTCAAGCATTTCCACGAATCTGGATTTCTCGTTGGGACACACGATTTCTCTGGAAAGGAATTTTTATCAAATTCAATAAAATAAATATTAGACAACAAACAAAATACCAATACCTACGTGCAACACGACATCAAAGCACTGCTTTATCTCACTATTTCAAAATAGTCAGTAATACAATAAGTTATACTTACTCTGTAATCTACCTATCTCATTTCTGGTATTTTTTTTCTCTTTCAATTACCTAGCTTCTTGTTGTTAACTTAGAAAAAGTACAAATTCTTTGGTTGTTCACTTTTTCAACATTTTTATCCTGACGTTCCGTGTGGTGCCGGACGAAAAGAATTGCACCACCCTATATCTTCTCATGGGTGTCGTAAAAGGCGACTAAGGGATTCACCAGAGCATGGGCAGCAGCGTTCTCTGAGTATTTTACCAACCAACTGCGATCGCCAACCCGCCTGCCAAGCGTGGCGATTATGGCATATCCCCCCCATTGGCATTGGGGGAGGCCTATGTCCAGCAGTGGACGTCTTTCGGCTGAAATATGATGATGATGATGATGATCCTGACGTTCAAGGTAGGTACAGTTTGATAAAAAACAGTACACAAAATAGAAGAGCCACTAGCCATACATTGAAAATTTTAAACTTTTAAAATCGTCTTTTTGGCAGAACTTTGGATAGTCTTTTTCAAATAAATTCAATTTATGTGTTTGTAGGCAAATTTTTTGCATGATAAAACATAGATTGGCAGAATACTGACAAAGATAGAAAATTAATTCCAATTTTAGACGTTTTTGCCAGACTGTACTGTCTGCTTCTTCCTAGATCATATTACAGCCTAGAGATTACCTAAAAATATAGTCTTGGGTGCAGGAGGTCTACTCCCGTTCGACGATATTCGATAAATCGTACGATTCATCGCACAATTTGCTACTCCGGTCAACCATCGTTCCCTTATCGCATGCGATGATCTTTGTTTGACGTTTGTTTTTCTCATCTCCGGTAAATTGTATACGACTATGAACCGTAGTCTATCTTAATTGTGCATTTTTTATGTGCCTATCTTTATTATGCAAGTATCAGTCGGAACGAAAGTTCGTACTTCGTTTGTCGTTCGTAAAACGCGAGTAGACCTACAGGGTCGGATTAATCATTAGACAGAGTAGGCAACTGCCTAGGGGCCCCGCATCGGCTAGAAGCCCCGCGCGCGCGCTAAAGTAATTGAAAATGTTTAATACAGTAAAAATTTAACAGGAAAATTTGTATCCTCAATAATGATGATAACAGTAACAAACGACAAATTACTCACTTGTTTAAGAAAATGCCAATACCAAGACTGGAACTATTAAGACAAAGCTGCGTTTATAGGGCACCACTTATTTATAATTCTCTGCCAAGGCATATCGTAGACCTGCCTTACAAAAAATTCTGTAGTGCATTACAGAAATGGTTGGCAGAAGAAAACTATTACTCTACTGACGAATTTTTGAAAAAGCGCTCATGTCGCTTCTATAATTATGGAAATGCATTGTAGGTTTATTTACATTATTTTCTCAGTTTTTGTGCTTAACATTAATATTATATCCTTTCTTTACAAATGCTGACATTACATAAAAATTATTAATATACTGCAGGTAGAATGCAAATAATAATGTGCAATTATAGGTAATAGGTGTAATAATATGCAATTATAGGTAAATGTATATTGTATTAGTTTAAATTAATAATATAAGTAATAATATTGTCAAATTGGATTTCTATGTTTAAATATTGCATGCTGTGAAACGGCCAAATATGTGGAACATACATTTAATTTATAATATCCTCTGTACCATATTTCACGCAATAAATGATAAATAAATAAATAAATGAATTCTCATTCATTACTTATTGAGGTATTATTGCTTTTTTTCGACGCATGCTGTCAGTTGATGAAATACTTCATACTTACAGAACAGAACCATCTAGTATCGAGTAGTAGAACTAATAATATGGATTCGTTATGTAGTGTAAACAAAAGCTTTGAAATGCTTGATCTGTAATTGCGATTTGTGTGTTTTGCGACCGTAATCCCTTCATCAACTTGAAAAGAGCTTACTTACTTACTTACTCCTCTGGCTCAGCGACCCAAAGTGAGTCATGGCCTCCGAAACAAGAACTCTCCACTTTCCTTTCTTTCCTTGGGGAGACTGATCTACGTGAAAAGAGCTAATAAATAAATATAAATATTTTTGGGACATTTTACACATCACCTTCTAGTCCCAAACTAAGCAGAGCTTGTACTATGGGTACTAGACAATGGATATAATACTTAGATACTTTTTTTTTGTATTTACATACTTATAATACATAAGAAACACCCAGCCCAACACAAATGTTCATCACACAAATATTTGTGTCCTGTGCGAATCGAACCCACGACCTCGTGATCAGCAGTCCGACACTCGAACCACTAGACCACAGACGTCGTCAAAATAATGATCTTCAAACGGCTGAAAAGGGGCCCTGGGAATTGCATTACTTAAGGGCCCCGACATGGTTAATCCGGCCCTGCTTGGGTGAGGTAGATAGATACCTATAATACTAATTCAATAGTGAAATAGCAATAGATAAAATCATACATATAAATAAAATACTATAAGAATTTAAGTGTATGATAACATAACACACTTCCTGCCTTGATAAGAATCAATAAGAATTCCTGAAGTGACATGGAAATGAATGTCATTTCATCAATGACTCCTCTACATAGGACGAATGCCGTATTATCAACATCATCATCATTTCAGCCGAAAGACGTCCACTGCAGGACATGGGCCTCCCCCAAGCAGTTTGGGGGGATATGCCGTAATCGCCACGCTTGGCAGGCGGGTTGCCTATCGTAGTTGGTTGGTTAAATACTCAGAGAACGTTGCTGCCCATCCTCTGGTGAATCCCTTAGTCGCCTTTTACGACACCCATGAGAAGTTATAGGGACAAATACATATAGGTTACATATACCTCTAGTTTTTCGAATTCATGTGCAGATTGGAATTTAATTGTCAAACGCCTCACGACTTTTCATACAATCTTTCAACTCAAACATCTTCGAAATGATTAAACCGATTTCAAGGAAATTTATAGAATATAATCTGAGGTTCCGACATAGCTTGTAGGATCAGTAAGCTGAAGAGTGGCAGTGGGCTGGCCATGTCTGTCGAAGGACCGATGGCCGTTGGAGTAGACGAGTCCTTGAGTGGAGACCGCGAATCAGCAAACGCAACGTGGGGCGCCCCCCTGCCAGGTGGACCGACCACCTAAAGAACGTGGCTGGGGGGGACTGGATGTGGAAGGCAGAGGACCGAGCGTTGTGGCGCAACTTGGGAGAGGCGTATGTCCAGCAGTGGACTGCGATAGGCTGAGTTGATTGAATCTGAGGTTGCAATCCTCGACCGACATGACAGATTGGTACATGTAACTGGTTTATGTAATTGTATTCTTAACATAACATAACATCACGCCTGTATTTCCCCGAAAGGGTAGGCAGAGGTGTAATAGTACACCCAAATTTCGCCAGTTATGTTATAGTCCCATGTAATTAGGGGCTAGCCTATTGCCATTGACCGGGCACAAATCCAGACTCCGGGCTTCTACTGAGAATTTCCTAATGAAAAAACCTAATAACACATTGCCCGACCCGGGAATCGAACCCAGGACCCCGAGCTCAGCAGTCGCGCTTGCAACCACTAGACCAATGAGGCAGTCAATAGCAATAGTATTCTTGCATTTCCATTATGTAAGTTAAGTTCTAAGCCCTTCTTATACTAAGAAGCGGCCTGTGCCCAGCCGTCCATTAGGAGCCCATTAGGGCTGATTAAGTTATTCCTTCGCGAACATTCGATAGCAGGTGTTGATGTTCTTAAAACCTGCTCTGAAAAAAAGAAAGAAAAACTATTTATTTGCTCCAAAAGTGACGCACAAAATTACCAAAAAAATCAAGAACACAGAACAAATACAGGTACAGAGCCAAGAAGTGTGGTAAGATAATACAATACTGTTACAATACAATACTCTCTACAATAAACAATACTCTCTGCGTACAATACTGTTGCAAAACAGAGCTCTAAATAAATATTTGGAAAGACAGCAGCGTTTTTAAATTGCTAGCTCGCGGTAAACATAAAGTCTGTTTTTTTTCTCTTGTCTTTTATTTAGGAAACAATCTTGGCATGTCTCTTTATTCAAATGACTACTGATAAAATGTAATTACCTACTAAATCTGCACAATGTTATTTAGTGTGTGAAATTGTAAACATAAAATGTCTTTTAATATTTTTTATTGACGAATTGCATTAAAAAGACATGCCAAGATTGTTTACTAAATAATTGAAAAAACACTCTGTTTTTTTGTATGTACGTATGAATGTTAAAACAACATACCTACCTGCCTGCCTCGTTGGTCCAGTGGTCGCAGCGCAACTGCAGAGCGTGCGGGTACAAACGTTATTGGGTTTTTCATTTGAAAATTCTCAGTAGCAGCCCGGAGTCTGGATTTGTGCCCGGTTAGTGGCAATAGTTCCGTGTGGTGCCGGACGTAAAGAATTGCACCACCTCTTCTCATGGGTGTCGTAAAAGGGGACTAAGGGATTCACCAGAGGATGGGCAGCAGCGTTCTCTGAGTATTTAAACAACCAACTGCGATCGCCAACCCGCCTGCCAAGCGTGGCGATTTTGGCATTTGCCTTTGGGGCATAGGCCCTTTGGGTGAGGCCTTTGTCCAGAAGTAGACCTATTTCAGCTGAAATGATGAGTGGCAATATATAGGCTCGCCCCCTATTATATGGGACTTAACTGGCCTAATTTGGATGTAGGTACTATACACCTCTGCCTACCCCTTCCTGGAATACAGGCGTAATGTTATGTTACGTAAAACAAAATAATAAAATATGTTGATTAGATTTCATCAGCGTACTAAAGAAAATTATGGATAGATTGTGTAAAAAACCATGGTTAGGAAAGAAAAACACCGAGATGAAGGCTGTCGATATCATCAACTCAGCCTATCGCAGTCCACTGCTGGACATAGGCCTCTTCCAAGTTTCGCCGCAACACTCGGTCCTCTGCCTTCCGCATCCAATCCCCCCAGCCACGTTCTTCAGGTCGTCTGTCCACCTGGCGGGGGGGCGCCCTACGCTGCGTTTGCCGATTCGCGGATCTCCATTCAAGGACTCGTCTGCTCCAGCGGCCGTCGGTCCTTCGACAGACATGGCCAGCCCACTGCCACTTCAGCTTACTGATCCTACAAGCAATGTCGTTCACTCCGGTTCATCTCCGGATAATCTCGTTACGGATTGTATCATTCAAAGAAACTCCAAGCATAGCGCATTATTATTATTTTGCCGTATGTGGTTTAGTGGTTCGAGTTTCGGACTGCTGATCACGAGGATATCATATCCATTGTCTAGTACCCATAATACAAGCTCTGCTTAGTTTGGGACTAGATGGTGCTGTGTTAAAATGTCCCAAAAATATCAATTTTATTTGTTTATTATCAATATGGTGTTGACTATAATCATCCTCCGAGCCTTTTCCCAATTATATTGGGGTCGGCTTCCAGTCTAGCCAGATGCGGCTGAACATCAGTATTTTACACGGAGCGACTGCCATCAGACCCCCGCAACCCAGTTACTGGGTAATACCGACATTCGGAGGTTAGACCAGTTGTCAGACTTTCAGGCTTCTGACTACCCGTAACGACTGTCATAGATATTCGTATGACAACCGGGACCGACAGCTTAACGTGATCTCCGAGGCACGGAGGGGTCTCGGTGTGTAACGAAACGGTCACCCATCCACAGACTGACCGCGGCAAGTGCAGCTTAACCTTGCAGATCGTACAATCCGCGCAGTCGTTGCTTCGCTACGAGCCCCTCTGTGTTGACATACACAATAATAATATTGTAAAAAAAACTATAAAGTTTAGCATTCAACAATCAACCTAAATATAACAGTTGTCAAGCTAATCTTTTATCTTACAAGGCCTGATCGAATAATCAGCTCTGTTTGGCGACCAATAAAGTGAGGAATAAATAAATAAATAAATATCTTTGGGACATTTTTACACAGCACAGGAATAGCGTCATAATAAGGGAGCGGTCTGAGGAGAGAAGATAGAGCGACAAAGATTGAGAAAGGTGTTTATGGTTTTGGCATGTACCTATGCGTCTTTCTGACTGCCATTCTAGTAGTAGAGCTCCTTTGTGAAAGAGCTCGTCGGGGATGTACTACCACCGTACCTACTTCTCCGCCAAATAGTGATGCTTGCATTGCTGTGTTTCGGTCTGAAGGGTACGGGTGGTGCCGGGGAAATTACAATCACATGAGACTTTCCATCTTCATGTCTCAGTTTGGCGAACCGACTTGCGGTACCATTTAGGCAACAGCCTAGGTGGTATTGAAGTAGTCATGGGCAAAGGTAACCGCTTAACATCAGGTGGGCCTTTAGCTCGTTTCGCCATCCTATATGTACTATAAAAATAAATAAATATATATATTGATAGTTTTGTTATTAGTAGTTTTTACCCTAGTCTGAAAAAGAGTCGTAATAAATCTATAGCTTGCTTTAACGGTGAAGGAAAACATTGATTAAGGAAACCTGCACACCTGAGAGTGCTCTATACAGTTCTCGATGGTGTGTGTAGTCCGCCAACCCACACTAGGCCATCGTAACAAACAATACATTCGAATGAATCGACAATAGTAATTATATTTACTCTAACTTCATGAATTACGCACATCCGCACTCTCCACGAAACAATTTGAATGAAAATCGAGACTCGAATGAAAATATACATGTCAATATTCGACAAACGACCGCAAAGGCGCATGCCATGAAGTTAGAATTCGTTCATTACGGTGTGGTGGAATTACTAATATTAATAAATAAATAAAATAAATAATACTTTTTGGGACATTTTTACTCAACACCATCTAGTCCCAAACTAAGCAGAGCTTGTACTATGGGTACTAGACAATGGATACAATACTTATATACTTTTTTTTTTTGTAAATACATACTTATAATACATAAGAAACACCCAGACCAACACAAACACTTATGTTCATCACACAAATATTTGTGTCCTGTGGGAATCGAACCCACGACCTCGTGATCAGCAGTCCGACACTCTAACCACTACTACTATTACTATTATTATTAATTACTAATATTAGTAAAGTAATTCGCGTAGAAGTGGGCGTTTAAACGAAAAGCGCTTAAAAAAGTCCAATTTAAAAAAAAAGCGTATAAGCACGCTTAGTGATTAAAGCAGATTTCGTTTAGACTTTTTCGTAAACCAAACTTATGCTTTCAATAGTACGATTGAAATGAAACCTTATCTCTATGAGCATAAGACCCAATTTCAAAGTTGACGGGTAGTTTTATAACCGGCAGAATTAAATTTTATTCGTTTACGTAAAATTGCTTAGAGAAAGCACTTTTTTGTTTTGTTGATTATTTTTGCATCGTTTAAACGTTTTTGACTTTGATTGATTTGCTTTTGCTTTGGCGCTTAGTTTATCTTACGTTATGAATGAGTGAATGCGTTTTTTAATGTTCTTCTCGGTAATTACGCGACGATTGTAGTTTGCTTGTATAGTTTTTAGTGAACTTTGTTAATAGTGTAATTGTGAATAGAATAGTGTAATGTAGACGAAAATGAAGTCGGTTAAAAAGTTATTTTTTTTAGAAGTGAAAAACGAAAAGCGTCAAAAGCGAAAAAAAATCCTTGGCAGAAAAAAGCACAACGTTTAAACACGCTTACGATTTTAAGTCGTTTTTCCCACCTTTTCGCGCACCACAGAGTACATTGTAATTGTCGCGCACGTTGCGTTTTCGCCTCCGCCTCCTCGCCCGAGTATACGCGCGCGCCAATCGTTTGATAATAATCGACCAGTATTCGAATAACTGTGATTGTCATTCGAATGAACTCAACATTCGTATTGTAGTAATAATCACCCATCGCTAATTCTGAGAAGAGGCCAATGCCCAACAGTGGGACAATAATAGGCTGGTTACGCACTCAAGAACGCCTCTACTCCAACGGTTATCGGTTCTTCGGCTAACATGGCCGGCCCAATGCAACTTCAGCTTCCTTACCTTGTGGATAGTGATTAAATATCATCATTTTACTGACTAAATTGAATGTGTTGCATAGGTACATATTTCTTGAAAGCGGCTTTTATCAGTGTGCTGTCATATGACTTTAAAATATACATGTTGTGTAGATATTTGATAAGGAATGGGTGCGCCGCTGACTCAGAGGATAAATGTTATAATTCTTATTAATAGTACTACATAACATCACGCATGTATTTCCCCGAAGGGGTATGCAGAGGTGTAATAGTACACCCACATTTCGCCAGATATGTTATAGTCCCATGTAATAGGGGGCGAGCCTATTGCCATTAACCGGGCACAAATCCAGACTCCGGGCTACTACTGAGAATTTCCTAATGAAAAAACCCAATAACACTTTACCCGACCCGGGAATCGAACCAGGACCCCATGCTCAGCAGTCGCGCTTGCAACCACTAGACCAACGAGGCAGTACTACGGTACGGTACGGTTGTAATAGGTGATGGCGAATGAAGCCTAGGCGTGTAATTCCCGCATAAGTAATACAACACACTCACACACCCTCTTGCAGCGTTTTTAGGGTTCCGAAGTCCTACAAGGAACCCTTATAGTTTCGTCATGTCCGTCCGTCTGTCCGTCAGTCCGTCTGTCCGTCTGTCCGTCTGTCCGTCTGTCCTAATCCTTTACAGGTTAATAACTTCTACAGTTATAAACATAAGTAAATGAAATTTTGACAAAAAATGGTTTAGATATAGATCTCAATTTTAAAAGAATAAAATAATCGTTTTTCCGTATTTTAGAGGTGGCGTCCATACATGTGAAATGGGGAAAAAAAAAAATATTTCGCTGCACCCCCTCGTGTGGGATATCATTGAATAGGTCTACTAAAATGAAGGTAATGTTTGATACACCACTTTTTTATCAGGTATACCATCTGCGAAATATAGCCCGCCAAAGTGGCTTGCAATGTGTCCCCCCCCCTGCCATTTCTAAAATATGCAATGTAGAAACTTATAATCTTCTACATTGATAGACCTTTATGAAAACTCTCTTTTAAAATTATTTCGAGTATAATATGATTATAATTTTTTGAGTTATAGAGAGAAAACTGAAAAATACTTAAAACGTCCTAGTTCAAAGGTATAAATAATGCTCCTTTAGCTACTTTCTATTTGAAAAAATCACAAAAAGTAACTTTGAATGACACGCTTCTTCAATTTGGCTTCTTGAATTTATCGCTAGATGGCGCTACTAACAACACGCTCTGAGTCGCGAAAGCTGCCGATTATTGCAAAAACTAAAATAGCCATGATTAATATTCGATTTGATTCGTTTGTAATTACACCGACTTAAGGAACCCTATAATACTGAGCATGGCATGCTCTTGGCCGGTTTTTATTAATATTATAGGCTTGCGTAATTTTTTTGACGGGCGACAACACTTGGTATTAATTATTCGTTGCATACAATTTCATAGAGCGTCCGAAACAATGCTACGCGCGACGGGCGCGCGCCCAGTACGCATTTTAAAACCAGTCCCCTCAGCCCAAAAGAATTAGATAAGTAGATGGAGCACGTAGAACTAGCGACTGAAGCCAGAAAAACGAATACAAAATGGCAAAGATCGAGAGCGTCTATCTTATTCTTTTAGTTTGAGTTACACAATTAGGTACCACACCGGTGTCATAATAGGAACTTGGATGACATAGGAACAGGAGGAAGTAACATCCTCTTACATAACATAACATCACGCCTGTATTTCCCCGAAGGGGTAGGCAGTGGTGTATAGTACACCCACATTTCGCCAGTTATGTTAATAAAAACATGATACCATCACCTGCGTATTTTTTTGTGTCGGCACAAAGTACCTATTCGAGAATAGATCTTGCTGTGGTCAAGATCAAGACAGAGTAGGGGGCTGGCTCATGGGCTGTTTGCCCAAGTTGCGCTCTCGACAGTGTGTCTTCGGCCATCCCGCACCAGGGGGTCTACTCCCGTTCGACGATATTCGATAAATCGTACGATTCATCGCACAATTTGCTACTCCGGTCAACCATCGTTCCCTTATCGCATGCGATGATCGTGTTTTGACGTTTGTTTTTCCCATCTCCGGTAAATTGTATACGACTATGAACCGTAGTCTATCTTAATTGTGCCTATCTTTATTATGTAAGTATCAGTCGGAACGAAAGTTCGTACTTCGTTTGTCGTTCGTAAAACGTGAGTAGACCTACAGGCCAGCGTGGCGGACTGGTTATTTATTTTAATAAGTCCTAATTTCGTCTAATTCTGAGAAAAGATCCATGCCCAGCAGTGGAACATTGGCGCATTGTACTATACAAGCTCATAGCTTGATTTGAAGGCCTCGACAAAAGTACTACCAACTGGCCATCACTGGCGCTAAGCCACAAAGATTGGAAATCAAGGGGGAGGCCTTTACCAGCAGTAGGATAGCAGTGGCGTGCATTGGCCTACTTCATTTTAATTTAATTGTGGTGTAAGTTATTGTTTTTTGTATGTAGGAAGATTAATTTAGCATTAATATGTATATTAAAAGATAAATAATCATCACCCATCTTCCCAGAGACAGTGGGATGAGCCACTCTGTAAGTTAGTGTGGAATAATATAATTAATACGTCAACCGATACCGCTGAGCGTGCTCGTCTACTGGCTGTGGGTGAATGGGAAGCAGGCCTTTGGCTTCAGGTACTTCCGTCGTCCAACATAGGTACTATGTTGGACGACGGAAGTGCCTACTGGGCGCAACTTGTGTTGCTCCACACCGGTGCCATTGCGTTGAAATTGTCGACAGCCTAGGACACCATGGCCTGTCCTGTTGCAGGAGCACGGGGCGCTTAGCACGACACGCTAGCATTAATGACATTATTCGTCGTGCTCTTGCCACCGCTGGCGTACCAGCTGTTTTAGAACCCAACGGCTTGGTGCGAGACGATGGGAAGAGACCAGTGGGGTTACTCTTGAAAATAATTCCAATTTCAATCCAATACCAATGTCAAAAAGTTGCAAGAATAAATGGGTATTTTTGATTAAAAATATACACAATACACGATTTCCATTCTAATAAGGTTAAATTAATTCTAAAAACACTAAATTTCAAATCAATTTATTGCAAATTTTGCATTTAAAAGTACGAATTGACATGAGCCCAATGCCGATCGATCGGAATTATTTTCAAGAGTAAGGCCGCAGATGGCATGTCGTTATTGCCATGGAAGATGGGTAGGCCTCTGGTGTGGGACGCAACGTGCGTCGACACCCTTGCTCCTTCACATCTTTCTAGCTCGGCTGGTTGTGCTGGCACTGCGGCTGCATCTGCGGAGGCCCTCAAGCGGCGCAAATATAGTAACCTATCAGGTAACTATGACTTTGTGCCGTTTGGGTTCGAAACTCTCGGGTCATGGGGTCCGAGTGCGCGATCCCTTTTAAAGGAAATCTCTAAGAGGCTGGTCGACACTTCGCGTGACCGATTGTCAAAGAATAAGCGTTGCTATTCAACGTGGCAACGCTGCCAGTCTTCTGGGCACTATGCCAGATGACAGCGGTGTGGAGGAATATTTTGACGCCTAGGCGCGCCTTTTTGTATCATTTTATTTTGTACTTTGTAAATATTGTATCATTTTATTTTGTAGTTTGTATATATTTTGTATTACTTAACTAAATTATAATAATCATTGTACTTTGAAAAAAATATAATAACTTACACCACTATTTAATTTAAATGAGGAAGTTAATTAATACTAAAAGAATCATGCATGCATTAAAAGAGCCTCCACGATTAATCGTCCGGCGCACCCTGGGCAGTCAGCCCCGCTACCAACCTGCTGACTGGCTAATCTTTTCCCCACGGCATGAGCTATTATCATTATGTAGCTCATGTCGACACGATAGAAGAAGAACGTCATTATGAACAGAAAATCAGCTGATCCTTACATTTGTGTTCACATAAATCGACAAAATGTAGGGATCAGCTGATTTTAGGTTTGATCCCATCGTAAAAGTTGTTCATAATGATGAGTATAATGACCCCTTATCCTGTCTATGCTGCAGATCCAGAGCCTTCCATTGACTTTTCTCCCAATATTCTGCTTTTTCGCTCAAACTTAAAGAACAACTCTTTTGTTTGCAGTCCGAGTATGCGTATCCTCATCACAGCCAGCGTCCCTGTGCCAGAGTATTGGCAAAGATGACAGCCAAGTGTCCTGCGTAACTGTGGAATCAAGGTAAATATCCTCCACGTATTGCAATTTTTACGCAGCAGAGCAGTGCTCAAAAATTCAACTTGGCCGTATAATGTTTCCCGTGGTAGTTTCGGAAAAAGAATAATAAGTATTTCTTTATTATTGAAGTACCCATACCACAAGCTCTGCTTAGTTTGGGACTAGATGGTGCTGTGTAAAAATGTCCCAAAGATATTTATTTATTTATTATTGAAGTAAAACTTCTTTACGCACGCTTGACTTGGGGAGTAAGCTGGTGAATGCGTTACGACAAGTGTGATCGGGCGAGGCGAACTGAGTTTGAGAGGGAGATATAAGTTAGTGAAGTTTTACTTCAGTCGTGTGGTCCAAAGCACACTCGTTTTATATTATTTAATTTGAAGAGTATTCAAATTTGTGTCAAGCGAGATCAGAGGAAGATTATTCATCTCTTAGAAACTTTAAGACCCTTTTTTACCCATGTTGAGTTTAATTTATGAAAAATTTAAAGAAACATTTAATTTATTAATTACTTTAAAGATTATATACTTACAAGTTTCGACTCAATCCAACCGCGCAATAATATTCTCCCATACAAAAATAACCCTATTGTACCCTCTTTTAGGAGTAAAAGCGCTTTTGACTGTTTTTTTTTTATTAAAAGTGCTTTTGACCGGTTAAAGGTTGTGACTATGATAGCATCTCTACTTGGTCTGTGCATAACCACTGTTATGATTTTTTCTTCGTGCCGATTTTTCGCCCCAGTCTCGTTTTTTTTTTCATTTAAGTCCCGATATTTGGAAAAACCAATCTGGCTACCAGGGTCGGATTAACCATAAGGCAGAGTAGGCAACTGCCTAGGGGCCCCACAGACGCACAAAAGTAATTGAAAATATTTCATACAGTGAACACTTAATTGGAACTCAATGAAAATAGGTATTATTGCTTTTTTTCGACGCATGCTGTCATACTTACAGAACAGAACAGAACCATCTAGTATCGAGTAGTAGAACTATTAACATGGATGCAGCGTCCAATGCGTTACGTAGCGTATTGTATTGTAAACAAAAGTTTTGAAATGTCTGATCTATAATTGCGATTTGTGAGTTTTGCGACCGTGATCCCTTCATCAACTTAAATATAAATAATTAAATAAATATATTTGGGACATTTTTACACAGCACCATCTAGTCCTAAACTAAGCAGAACTTTTACTATAGGTACTAGACAATGGATATAATACTTATATACTTTGTTTTTAAATACATACTTATAATACATAAGAAACACCCAGACCAACACAAACACTTATGTTCATCACAAAAATATTTGTGTCCTGTGGGAATGGAACCCATGACCTCGTGTACAGCAATCCAACACTGGATCCACCAGACCACAGACGTCGTCAACTCGAAAAGAGCTGACGATCTACAAACGGCTGAAAAGGGGCCCCGAGAATTGCATTGCCTAAGGGCCCCGACATGGTTAATCCGGCCCTGCTGGCAACTCTAGGCACGAGCTTTACTGGCACCCCCTGACACCAAAGATTTTGAAAGGGATTTTCTAAAAATTTCTGTGCCTGACGCACCGGTTGCCCCCCTCTAAAGCCATCACTGCCTTATTAGCCTTAGCCTTATTTTCTTCTTTATTTGTAGAATACTTAAAGTTCATTTTCTTATGCAGGCTGGACTGTGCCCTCAAGCTGGTTAGTGGACATGCCGACATCGGCTACTTCTCCGAAGAAGAGACCCTGCTGATGTCACAGCAGCAACCCACTGATAACAGAGTCATTGCTACCGTTCGAGATGCTAGCAAACTCGGTGAGTAGAGGGCATATACGTATAATACTAGGTGTAAGGGGAACGCTTCCGAAAACAAAGATAATGATGATGCTGGTGATTACTGATACGAAACCACGAAAAAAAATATAAAAGCAAAAAAAAAAAAATGAAAAAATCTAAAACAAGTCTTTTTTTTTACATTTTTCGTACATAATCAGCTTTGGGCAGTTAAATAAAACGCAAACAATGAAAAATGCAAAAAAAAAAGAAAAAAAAAATTGGTTTCGTGTCAGTAATCACCAGCACTATCACCTATCTTCGTTTTCGGAAGCGTTTCCCTGACACCCTGTATGAGAGGGAGAGAGATCAATACTGGGTGTCAGGGAAACGCTTCCGAAACTGAAAGGCTATTATTATACTACCTAAACACAATCGAATACCAATAACCATTAGGCTTATACTCATCGTTTTAGTGATTTGGTATTTTGCAAACCCGCAATGTAAAGCGTACAAAACTCGGGATCAATGCCGCGCGTACCTAACCTACCTACGTTCGCTACGACACGGACTGCGTATGCGAGCGGATGTCGTTCACCCCTAGCACCAATTGATATTTTATTTGAATTACATTGCGAACTTTAAAAATTTAAGTAAATGAATGAGGTTTTTTTGCAAATTGGTTTTATTTAACTGCCCAAAGCTGGTTATGTATGAAAAATGCAAAAAAAAGAATCGCATTTTTTTGTGGTTTCATGTCAGTCACAGAAATAGATAGAATGGCCATGTGGGCAGGGCGCGCGTGGCAGCACCATGCACCATAGTGCAAGATATTTCAAAGCCTTTCTCAGCACGCCTTATGACTTGTTTCTATAAATACTGTAACAAAAACCCGCCAAAATGCCTTATTGTGCTGTTTCTAACTGCAGTAACAAAAGCTGTAAAGTACATTTTGAAATAAATTAATTTAAAAAAAATAATGACGTCAAAATATAAGCCGTAGTTTGTTCAGAAAGTTGCCACGCATGAATCGCAAGTAAAATTGTGATTACAACCATTCTATCTATTTCTGTGGTACATAACCAGCTTTGGGCAGTTAAATAAAACTTAAACATAATGAAAAATGCAAAAAAAAAAAATTTTTGGTTTCGTGTCAGTAATCATCAGCACTATCTCCTATCTTCGTTTTCGGAAGCGTTTCCCTGACACCCAGTATAAGACGTATAGTGGCATCCTTCTCTATTAATGGAACAATGATTAGTTTAACGCTTTAATACAGCGCCAGGAGTTATGGTTAGTAATTAGTTATCTATGTAATACATACATATATAATGTTCTTGGTTATGGAAGCTTCTAGGGTAGACGAAGGATGTGAAGTGAAGGTTATGAAGGTTATTAGAAGAAAAGAAAAGAAATCACAAGTCTCAAATCTTGCACAAGTTCAAAGTTTCTATTAGTACATCACGAACGGACGACAAAAAAGTAGTACCTATGTTAAGGCGCATACAGCAGCCAAGTCGCGCTCCCATCAGTAATAAAAATATTAAGGTTGCCACTGACGATGCATCCAACCAAAGACATTGTATACTTACCTAACTCCATGGTATAATAAGATGTTTCACCAGGTATTCTCTTCCCGCAATGACAGCGCGATGCCTCCAAGCTACGTCACGATCAGTGCTGCCATTGATTGATATCTTCAATATACTTAAGGAGATTTTTGTTCATAATGAATATAAAATAAATTCCTAACTAGCCTAACTATTTGTTATCTCGTGTTATTCATCTAATTAGTTAATAAAGGAAACTATATTAAATTACTAGTTAAAAAGTGATTCTTTATAGAAGAAAGTAAATGAAAAAAATGCGTTTTGCTCGGGTAATTTATTTTCACAAAGTGGCAGCACATCAAATTGACAAGTGTCACGCTAACAGCCCGCTATTGGCTCCACGGCCGATGACGTAGTACGGAGGCAATCACGTGACCTAGCTGTCACGGGAAGAGACTACCTGGTGTTATTATACCATGCCTAACTCAAAAAAAAAAAAAAAAAACTGAATCTGAATCTGTATTTTGACATCAATAATGTTTTTTCAATTGTAATTTGTGATTTTATTTTATGACAATTGTAATTTTGTATGCCATGAGGCTGATCACAGATGGTACTGTATTGTATTTTATTAAAACCTATTTATTACCTGTGTATCACAAAATAAATGATTTGAATTTGAATTTTAGCAACCAAGAGTCCGAATGTGAACGCATTCCAAAATCCGTGAATGTTGAAAACGTATGTTATTTTTAGAACAAGTCAAGCTTTTTTGGATGTAGTCATTAAAACGACGTCCGAATGGATGCATCGCTAGTGCCGGGCACTACTCGCTGAATAGGTAGTAGTATAGTAGTGATAGTATTAGATTTGAAAATGTATACCTAGTGCTGTGTTAGATTACCCTACAATGTTAGCATGATTTCAGGCGGAATATTATGTACCAATAGAATATGTTTTTTACCATCTATGTATCAATATTCACGCAAATACAGAATAGAATTTTAAGCTAATGTTAAAAAATACAGCATTTATCGAAAATTAGTTTTTAACAATTGAAGTACAGGTACTGTAGTTTAATCAGAAACTATTAACTCTGCAAATTATAGTTCGCTGTAGTTGTAAATAGAAAAAGTGAAAAGTGCGAAAAACGGCCTCTTTTGGCAAATACTTCAATTGTTACAAATGAAATTTCCGATGAATGATGTATTCAGCGAATAATATTTTTTTTTAGAAATGGGGGTGCCACTTGGCTGCATGCACCTTAATTTATTTTTTCTCTTCTTGTTTTTCATGCTACATTTACATGGGCGGTTGTATGGTTACACAATGCTTTGTCTTCTTCTTTCGAATGTCAAATTACTGATGAGAGAAAGTGAGAAATCGTTGTGTCACTATTCAACTGTTAGTAGAAGTATTTTATGAAAATGCAGGAGGTATAGTTCTTCCATTGATCCTTTGTTGGTAGACTTGGTAGTTGTTAATCCTATCCCAAGTTACGCCCCAAACAACTTGTCTTCGAGTTCCGAGGGGTTATATAATTAATACCTACTTGAAATAGTACCTAACGTGGCACAAGTTCATGGATTGTATTTGCTACGTGGACAAGCCAGCAGTGTCCAGCAGTGGACTCCATTAGGCGGAATAAACTGTTTTAACTGCAAAGTATACTTCCTTTACTAAAAGTTCGCGGGGCACGTTGCTCGCAGAACGAATGGCCGATGGGGCCGTAAAGTTCTGGAGTGGCGACCGCGTACTGGAAGGCGCAGCGTGGGTAGCCCACATGGTGGACCGAAGACCTGGTGAAGGGCGCGGGAATCCGCTGGATGCGGGAAGCGCAGGACCGGTCGTTGTGGCGATGCTTGGGGGAAGCCTATATCCAGCAGTGGACTTCTTTCGGCTGAAATGATGATGATGATGGCTTACCGCAAAAAACGAGCCTGTTCGTAGAACTGGCGATTACATTATCTCATTTTTAATTCACAGAACCTTTTGCCTTCGAAACGGTGGCAATAGTACCTTCAAACCATACCAATGGTCTTGAAGGCCTTCGCGGATCGGTATACTGCCATCCCGGCCTCGACGATACGAGTCTAAGGTGGTCACCGAGAGTACTGAAGAACTTGGAATTAGTGGTAAGAATTTTTTGTGGAAAGTTTTGTAATGTCTGTAAATGTTCCCAGTGGCTTAGCTAGCATGGGTGACAGCCGGGGCGGTAATCGATGGTGTCACCCAGTGTCACCCCATGAATGAAAATTGACTAAATCAATAAAAATCTGATAAGCGCATGGGCGTACCCAGCCACAGTACCAAATTACTGTGACGTAGCCTTTGCCCCGGGGCGGGGGGAGGGGAGGGAATTAGGTACCTATTTCCAGTAGATATAACATAAATACTAATGAGTATAAATTAGATTAGGTACCAGTAAGATGTAAACAATATTTGAGGTCTAGAGTAGGTGGGCACTTAAAAGACAGCGCGAGCGAAGCGAGCGCGAATTTTTTCTTATTGTTGCATAGAGCCGTGAGCCCGTGATACTACCACTCGGTAGTACAGTCGACTACATGACACTTCAATTCGAAAACCGCTCTTACTGCTTACGAAATAAAGATGCTGCTAATGTTAAAGTGTTACCACTGACGTGCGGTCGACCGTACCATAATTCCATGCCCATAATTCGGCCCCGTGGTACTAGTAAAACAAATTAGCGGTACCACGGCTCTGTCACGAAAAAAATAATGATTCTTAAAGAAGTTGGAATAGTTTTAATATTGATACCTACTTGGTCCCCATTTATTGGTGACATTAATGAGATATGTGTCACAAATAAACGGCAAACAGGAACATCTACTGTTAGTTAAGATGTTTGATTACGAGAATTACGAGCTTTCTGATCGACTCCAAAAAGTTATTTATTTATAGTTAATTAACACGGTACAAAAACCAATTACATCAATTAACATAGAAACAATACACGATATAACGATGATATTACAATTTACATACCTATATGACAAATACCATAACATGGAACAGTGGACACCCTCGCATACATTCTCTCACAAAACATCAGACATACTAGCAAAATTTTATTCCATCCGTCCGCAAACACATCACATTCAGGGTTAGCAACCAGGAGAGCGTGGTACGGCACACTGGGGACTCTGCGGAGACAGTTCGACATGACGGCTGGGCGAACAATTCGTATTGGTGGCTCTGACGGTGTCTGAGGTATCTGTCGGGAACATATAGTCGACAGAATAGGTCATGAAGCTCAGGACATTCAATTCGTCCTTGAAGGGTTTTACAGGCTACCGTCAGCTGATCAAGGCCTCTTCTCTCCTCTTAAGTTCTAAATGATGCTTGTAGTCAGCCAACCCATTTGGGTTCACCAGCCCAGTGTGTGTGGACCTAAGATCTTAACTCTTTAACCGTCTTCAAAAAAAGGAGGAGGTTATGTATTCGGCGGGTATTTTTTTTTTCATGTATGTACCCCGATTAGGTACTCCGAGATTTCTGGGCCGATTTACGTGGTTGTTTTTTCATTTGGTAGAGGAAGCCCGCGCGGTGGTCCCATATAAATTTTATTGTCTTAGGTTGAGTAGTTTTTTAACCAGCTTCAATATAACAGTTTATTTTAGCTTGGTCTATCTAGATGATCTCCTAATAGGTGTTTTTTTCTGAGAATTCTTGGCCGATTTACGTATTTTTTAACGATACAATAATTGGACGTTTGGAAGCACATGAGCAAGACCTTTGCCCAGCAGTGGGACAGCATAGGTTGATAGAAAATATATTCTTAAATTGGTTCTATAAACATTTATGAATCAACCCTCGCAGTTTTATGAATCAACAAAAAATTATGAAATAAAAACTTTTTAACAAAAAAAAACCGACTTCAAAAACCTTAACTAAAAATTAAAAAATAATCCTCGTGAAACCTTTTTCAAAATCTTTTCATAATAAACCAACATTTTAAAGGCGGTGCGTGATTGACCCTTTCTTTACGTATGTTACGTAACACGCGCCGCCTTCAAAATGTTGGTTTATGAAAAGATTTTGAAAAAGGTTTTAAAAGGATTATTTTTTAATTTCTAGTTAATGTTTTTGAAGTCGGTATTTTTTTTGTTATTTCTTTCTGCTCTTGTTGCTGCGGCCCAGTCAATTATGGTTTTTACCCACAGGCCGCCGGTACCGACCGTTGTCCAGCGACAGAGACAGCCGGCAAGACTGCCGAGGAGCTGGAGGTTGAAATCCTCAGCTCTTTCTTCTCAGCTGCTTGCAGACCTGGAACTTGGAGCCACAATGCTACTGTGGATGCTGACCTTAGTAAGTTGAGATAATGGATTCTTGCAGTGAAGGCCTTCAAATTGTCCAACGATACAAAAGGATGCGCAAGCCGGTTATTTTTCCATACAAATGTAGGAGCGTGATTATACTTCACTATTTGGTGATGTACGCCCAAAACTAAGAATAATATCGATTGGTCTCGTCATTATTTAGGCTTACATCTTAAGAACAAAAATGTAGGGAACAGCAGATTTCTTTTTCACGATTTCAGTGTTGGTCCCATATTAAAAGTTATTCATACTGATGAGTACAATGACCCCTTAAGAGGTTTTCAGTTATACCAATCACACGTCGTATTTTGCGCTGTTAAAGTACCTACGCTGTTTCTTGTTACTTGTCATTTAGTAAACAATCTTGGCATGTCTTTTTAATACAATTCGTCAATAACAATTATTAAACGACATTATGTTAATAATTTCACACACTAAATAACATTTTTTAACCTAATTACATGTGCAGAACTAGTAATTATATTTTATCAGTAGTTATTTGAGTAATATGTACTACGTACTAGAGTAGACATTAAGAAATTACGAACAAAAAATATCGCGCAACTTGCTGGCCGCGGAGCACGCGCGGCGCGAGCGTGGCTAAGCGAGTGAGAGTGCAGGAGCTCTAAAACGTGCTACAAACATTTTGTTCGAGAAGTCTTCTCTAGTACGTAGTACATATTACCTCAGTGACTTTAGTGTATTTAATTTACCAACAAATCATATCCCCTATCATCTCCCCCCCTCCCCCGGCCTATTGACTATCGACGCCCTTCTCAATAATTAGCTCCATCACCAAAATCCTTGTTGAAAAAAAAATTATTATTATTATTATTTTCAGCCTATATTGTCCCACTGCAGGGCAAAGGCCTCCATTTCCTTATTCCACTCTTTCCGGTCAAGTGAAATTGTGAACCAGTCTCTTCTATACGAGTCCAGCTCGTCCCGCCAATAGTTAACCCAAATTCTTCTTTCTTCTAGAATCCCGCTACCCCTCCCTCTGCTCCCTGTGCGGGGCTAACTCGAACTGCAGCAGCTACACCATCGACATGGGCGTCAGCATCGCCGGCGTCAGGAACGACAACCGCCACATCCAAGCGCTGGAGTGTCTGAGGAGCAACGTGAATGCTAACTCCGCTGTGGCTTACGTCGCTTGGCAGCATGCTAGGGAGTACTTCACCGTGAGTATTATTATTTGTATCTCTTTAATATCTCTCGGCATATCTTCCGTGAAGTCGCTCAGCGAGCTATGGAGCGAGCTATGCTTGGAGTTTCTTTGAAGGATAAAATCCGTAATGAAGAAGAACCGGAGTGAC